>CM065591.1:219262057-220462057 GCA_033119425.1 Bufotes viridis
TCATCTTTTGCTAGCTTTACTTCTTCCAAATCATCCTTCAAAGTTTCTATGTCCTAGAAAAGACATGCAAGATGCAGAAAGACGAGGAGCTTTATGTTCCCAATTACATATTCTCAGCGATATTAGATTATTTGGAACAGGAGGAAAAGCAGATGGCAGAAGATGGGCTGCAACCTGTAGGGCTAGAGAGTGCTGGGGTTTGAGAAGTGGGTATGCCAGAACTGATTAATATTTAGTGTTCACTGTCAAATAACCTGCAGGAGATTGCAGGCCAGAAGTGCAGTAATTTTGCATATTTTCCCTTACCTTACTAGCCAAACCCCATACCAGCAACAGTCCCTTTTTAAAGGTGCCGCTCGGCCATTAACAATGAAGACCAACTATACAGTGCGGTCTTCCTTATGAAAGGAAGTTGCAGGCGGATTGGCCACATGGTTCTTCACCCCAGCATGGCTGCAACTAGTGTTGGCGCGAATATTCGAGCGAATTTTTTAGCGAATATCGGCGCTTCGCTAATTCGCGAATATTTCGAATATAGCGCTATAAATTCGCTATTTCGAATATTCGTTTTTTTTTTTTTTTAGTTATATTTTTTCTTTCCTACTTCCCAAAAGTAGTTCTTACCTGTCCTGAGGATTCCTGGCTTCCTGGCTGCTCTAGTCAGTGCCCGTTGCCGCTTCTGCCGACTTCCGTGCTCATGTGGAGCGTCCCCATCCATGGGAGAATCTCCATATACTAAAATGTACTGTCGGATTTGAGGAATTACGTTGAAATCGCAATGCGATTAATTCAAGTTATATTAATCGCATTGCGATTACAACTAACACTGCTATCTTACATAGGCTAGAATTAACGAATATGGAGTATAGCTATGCACTAGCAGTGCTAAGTTGAAATCGCAATGCGAATACTTTAAGTTAAATTAATCGCATTGCGATTCAACAACACTACTGCTATATTCCATATTCGTTAACTTCGTTAATTCTAGCAAGCTGACCCATTATAAACCCAGCTCTAAGTTGAAATCGCAATGCGATTAATATAACTTGAATTAATCGCATTGCGATTTCAGCGTAATTCCTCAAATCCGACAGTACATTTTAGTATATGGAGACGTTCCCATGGTGATGGGGACGCTCCATGAGCACAGAAGTTATGGTTGGCTTGGTAGAATTAGCGAATAGCGAATATGACGAATGTATTCGTCATATTCCTCAAAACGAAGATAGCAGTATTCTACATCTTCGTTTTAGCTACCTATTCGTCTCGTCATCGTCAACTTCGCTATTCGCTAATTCTAGCAATCAAATAGGAAGGTTGACTTACCAGACAGCTGTGTTAAATTAGCTATGCGATTTTTTTTTTTAATACAATAATTATATTACTTGATAAAATTATTATAAGTATTCTATTTATTAAAAAAAAAAAAAATCGCATAGCAATTTAACACAGCTGTCTCTATAGTCAACCTTCCTATTTGATTGCTAGAATTAGCGAAGTTGACGAATAGGTAGCTAAAGCGAAGATGTAGAATACTTCGTTATCTTCGTTTTGAGGAATGAGCGAATACATTCGTCATATTCGTCATCTCGCTAATTCTAGATATGAAACCAATAGGAAAGTAGCCTTAAGTACAAATCGCAATATGCGATTATTTAAATCGCATGTTAATCGCGATAACTAGAAAAAATGACGAATATTCGATTTCGACGAATATGAAGCGAATATTCATTCGAATATTCGCGAATTTCGTCAGAAATCGAATATGTCACCTGCCGCTCATCACTGGCTGCAGCCCTCCCATGTGGCATGTACCCCAAGACATGACCTGGCTATACCTAATTTATAGTGATTAGTGAGAAATTTAATTTCTTGTTGAATTTTGCCTAAGTTTCTGTATCTAATTTTTTCAAAACTTCTGACCTGTCTGTTTCATTAACTACTTCAGGGCTGGCCAACCTGCGGCTCTCCAGCTGTTGCAAAACTACAACTCCACACCATGCGCCTGCTGTGGGCGGCTGATGGCTGTAGGCAGACAGGGGCATGCTGGGAAGTTGTAGTTCGCAACAGCTGGAGGAGCCGCAGGATGGCCATCCCTGAAGTCTCTCCCCTCCCCCTTAGGTATTTTCAATTTTGGGAGCATATTTCTTATTGCTCACATGTTGTTGCCATTTCTCTATTATTTTTACAAATAAAAGTACAAATGGACAGATGCAAGACTGTGCAGGCACATAAACCCTCTAGTAGGAATAATAATGAAATCGCACCAGAGAGTCATAAAAAAAGATGCTCTCCAGGATGGTCAATTAACCCCTTCCCGACCAGCGCCTTAATAGTACAGCGCTACTGGAAGTGACTTCGATCAGCGCCATACAGGTATGGCATGCTGATCAGGCAGGTGCTGGAGTTGCACCCATCTGGAATGACAGCAGGGCTCAGCAGTCGCGACAGCCGAGCCCCTGCTGTATGCTTAGCCGGACATTGGTGATGAAAAACACCGAGTGCCAGTGCAGTATCGCCTTGCTAATGCTGATATCAGCATTGGCCGCGTGGTGTGTGGGGCAGGGAGCTCTCTTCCCGATCTCCATCGGGTCCTAGCACTGCAGTGACGGAGACCCAATGCCTTCCATGGGCATCGTGATGCCTTCCATGGAAGTCTGTGAGACCCAGCCCCCTGGGTGATCAGAAATCATCATGCACCTGAAAATGGGTGCCAATAGAAAATGTCACCTCATCCACATAAAATAGACCCACACATAAGACAATCACTCAAAAAATATGAAACCAATAGTTGCCCATGAACAAATCAATCTAAATCTGCCCTGCAAAAGCAATATGAGTGATCCTTCCATGTTCCCAATTACATATTCTCAGCGATATTAGATTATTTGGAACAGGAGGAAAAGCAGATGGCAGAAGATGGGCTGCAACCTGTAGGGCTAGAGAGTGCTGGGGTTTGAGAAGTGGGTATGCCAGAACTGATTAATATTTAGTGTTCACTGTCAAATAACCTGCAGGAGATTGCAGGCCAGAAGTGCAGTAATTTTGCATATTTTCCCTTACCTTACTAGCCAAACCCCATACCAGCAACAGTCCCTTTTTAAAGGTGCCGCTCGGCCATTAACAATGAAGACCAACTATACAGTGCGGTCTTCCTTATGAAAGGAAGTTGCAGGCGAATTGGCCACATGGTTCTTCACCCCAGCATGGCTGCAACTAGTGTTGAGCGCGAATATTCGAAAAGCGAATTTTTTTAGCGAATATCGGCACTTCGCTAATTCGCGAATATTTCGAATATAGCGCTATAAATTCGCTATTTCGAATATTCGTTTTTTTTTTTTTTTTTTTTTAGTTATATTTTTTTCTTTCCTACTTCCCAAAAGTAGTTCTTACCTGTCCTGAGGATTCCTGGCTTCCTGGCTGCTCTAGTCAGTGCCCGTTGCCGCTTCTGCCGACTTCCGTGCTCATGTGGAGCGTCCCCATCCATGGGAGAATCTCCATATACTAAAATGTACTGTCGGATTTGAGGAATTACGTTGAAATCGCAATGCGATTAATTCAAGTTATATTAATCGCATTGCGATTACAACTTAGCACTGCTATCTTACATAGGCTAGAATTAACGAATATGGAGTATAGCTATGCACTAGCAGTGCTAAGTTGAAATCGCAATGCGAATACTTTAAGTTAAATTAATCGCATTGCGAATTCAACTTAGCAGTGCTGCTATATTCCATATTCGTTCGTTAACTTCGTTAATTCTAGCAAGCTGACCCATTATAAACCCAGCTCTAAGTTGAAATCGCAATGCGATTAATATAACTTGAATTAATCGCATTGCGATTTCAACGTAATTCCTCAAACCGACAGTACATTTTAGTATATGGAGACGTTCCCATGGTGATGGGGACGCTCCATGAGCACGGAAGTTATGGTTGGCTTGGTAGAATTAGCGAATAGCGAATATGACGAATGTATTCGTCATATTCCTCAAAACGAAGATAACGAGTATTCTACATCTTCGTTTTAGCTACCTATTCGTCTCGTCATCCGTCAACTTCACTATTCGCTAATTCTAGCAATCAAATAGGAAGGTTGACTTACCAGACAGCTGTGTTAAATTCGCTATGCGATTTTTTTTAATACAATAATTATATTACTTGATAAAATTATTATAAGTATTCTATTTATTAAAAAAAAAATCGCATAGCGTAATTTAACACAGCTGTCTCTATAGTCAACCTTCCTATTTGATTGCTAGAATTAGCGAGGTTGACGAATAGGTTGCTAAAACGAAGATGTAGAATACTTCGTTATCTTCGTTTTGAGGAATAGACGAATACATTCGTCATATTCGTCATCCTCGCTAATTCTAGATATGAAACCAATAGGAAAGTAGCCTTAAGTACAAATCGCAATATGCGATTATTTAAATCGCATGTTAATCGCGATAACTAGAAAAAATGACGAATATTCGATTTCGACGAATATGAAACGAATATTCATTTGAATATTCGCGAATTTCGTCGAAATCGAATATGGCACCTGCCGCTCATCACTAGCTGCAACCCTCCCCATGTGGCTGTACCCCAAGACATGACCTGGCTATACCTAATTTATAGTGATTAGTGAGAAATTTAATTTCTTGTTGAATTTTGCCTAAGTTTCTGTATCTAATTTTTCAAAACTTCTGACCTGTCTGTTTCATTAACTACTTCAGGGCTGGCCAACCTGCGGCTCTCCAGCTGTTGCAAAACTACAACTCCCACCATGCCCTGCTGTAGGCTGATAGCTGTAGGCAGACAGGGCATGCTGGGAGTTGTAGTTTTGCAACAGCTGGAGAGCCGCAGGTTGGCCATCCCTGAACTACTTACACTCCCCCTTGAATTTCAATTTTGGAGCATATTTCTTATTACTCCATGTTGTGCCATTTCTCTATTATTTTTACAAATAAAAGTACAAATGGACAGTGCAAGACTGTGCAGGCACATAAACCCTCTAGTAGGAATAATAATGAAATCGCACACCAGAGAGTCATAAAAAAAGATGCTCCAGGATGGTCAATTAACCCCTTCCCGACCAGCGCCTTAATAGTACAGCGCTACTGGAAGTGACTTCCCGATCAGCGCCATACAGGTATGGCATGCTGATCAGGCAGGTGCTGGAGTTGCACCCATCTGAATGATAGCAGGGGCTCAGCAGTCACTGACAGCCGAGCCCCTGCTGTATGCGCGGACATTGGTGAAAACACCGATGCCAGTGCATTATCCCTTGCTATGCTGATATCAGCATTGACCGCGTGGTGTGTGGGGCAAGGGAGCTCTCTTCCCGTCTCCATCGGGTCCTAGCACTGCAGTGACGGAGACCCAATGCCTTCCATAGGCATCGTGATGCCTTCCATGGAAGTCTGTGAGACCCAGCCCCCTGGGTGATCAAAAAATCATATGCACCTGAAAATGGTACCAATGAAAATGTCACCTCATCCCACATAAAATGAACCCACACATAAGACAATCACTCAAAAAATATAAACCAATAGTGCCCATGAACAAATCAATCTAAATCTGCCCTGCAAAAGCAATATGGTGATCCTTCCATGTTCCCCTACAGCAGTTTACCACCACATATGGGGTATTTCCATATTCAGGAGAAAATGGGTAACAAATAGGGATGAGCGAACCCGAACTGGATAGTTCGGGTTCGTACCGAATTTTGGGGTGTTTGGGACACGGACCCAGACCCGAACATTGGGGTTCGGGTCTGTTGTTTGGTGATTTCTTCCCGCTTTCTGAAGGGCTGTACAGCAGCCAATCAGATAGCGTTTTACTTCATACCCTAAGAAGCCATCACAGCCATGCCTACTAATGGCATGGCTGTGATTGACCAAGTTCAGCATGTGACCCAGCCTCTATTTAAGCTGGAGTCATGTAGCGCCGCACGTCACTCTGCTCTGATTAGTGTAGGGAGAGGACGCAGCTTCTGTGAGGGCGAGATTAGGCAGGGAAAAGTCAGCAAAAACACCTAATGAAGTGATCGATCTACAGCTGTGAATCATTCAACTTCTGCTAGTTAATTACTCACTGTTTTTTAGGCTGCACAGAGAGTTTTTCTGTCACTTTGATCGGCGGCTAGAGATGAGCGAACACCTGGATGTTCGGGTTCGAGAAGTTCGGCCGAACTTCCCGAAAATGTTCGGGTTCGGGATTCGAACTCGACCCGAACTTTATCCCGAACCCCATTGAAGTCAATGGGGACCCGAACTTTTAGGCACTAAAAAGGCTGTAAAATATTCCAGGAAAGGGCTAGAGGGCTGTCAAAGGCAGCAAAATGTAGGTAAATCCCCTGCAAACAAATGTGGATAGGGAAATGAATTAAAATAAAATAAAATAAATAAAAATTAACCAATATCAATTGGAGAGAGGTCCCACAGCAAGGAATCATGCGTCATATCACCCACCACTGGAGAAGGCCACTCTTATTTATTTCGGACCAGCACCCAGACAGAGGATACAGGTCCCACAGCAAGGAATCATGCGTCATATCAATCACCAACGGAGAAGGCCACTCTCATTTATTTCGGCCCAGCACCCAGACAGAGGAGAGAGGTCCCACAGCAAGGAATCATGCCTCATATCAACCACCACCGGAGAAGGCCACTCTCATTTATTTTGGACCAGCACCCAGACAGAGGATACAGGTCCCACAGCAAGGAATCATGCGTCATATCAACCACCACCGGAGAAGGCCACTCTCATTTATTTTGGACCAGCACCAAGACAGAGAATACAGGTCCCACAGCAAGGAATCATGCGTCATATCAACCACCACCGGAGAAGGCCACTCTCATTTATTTGGGACCAGCACCCAGACAGAGGAGAAAGGTCCCACAGCAAGGAATCATGCCTCATATCAACCACCAACGGAGAAGGCCACTCTCATTTATTTCGGCCCAGCACCCAGACAGAGGAGAGAGGTCCCACAGCAAGGAATCATGCGTCATATCAACCACCAACGGAGAAGGCCACTCTCATTTATTTGGGACCAGCACCCAGACAGAGGAGAGAGGTCCCACAGCAAGGAATCAGGCCTCATATCAACCACCAATGGAGAAGGCCACTCTCATTTATTTTAGACCAGCACCCAGACAGAGGATACAGGTCCCACAGCAAGGAATCATGCGTCATATCAACCACCACCGGAGAAGGCCACTCTCATTTATTTTAGCCCAGCACCCAGACAGAGGATACAGGTCCCACAGCAAGGAATCATGCCTCATATCAACCACCAACGGAGAAGGCCACTCTCATTTATTTCGGACCAGCACCCAGACAGAGGATACAGGTCCCACATCAAGGAATCATGCGTCATATCAACCACCAACGGAGAAGGCCACTCTCATTTATTTCGGCCCAGCACCCAGACAGAGGATACAGGTCCCACAGCAAAGAATCATGCATCATATCAACCACCAACGGAAAAGGCCACTCTCATTTATTTCGGCCCAGCACCCAGACAGAGGAGAGAGGTCCCACAGCAAGGAATCATGCCTCATATCAACCACCACCGGAGAAGTCCACTCTCATTTATTTTGGACCAGCACCCAGACAGAGGATACAGGTCCCAAAGCAAGGAATCATGCGTCATATCAACCACCACCGGAGAAGGCCACTCTCATTTATTTGGGACCAGCACCCAGACAGAGGAGAGAGGTCCCACAGCAAGGAATCATGCCTCATATCAACCACCACTGGAGAAGGCCACTCTCATTTATTTTGGAAAAGCACCCAGACAGAGGATAAAGGTCCCACAGCAAGGAATCATGCGTCATATCAACCACCACCGGAGAAGGCCACTCTCATTTATTTTGGACCAGCACCCAGACAGAGAATACAGGTCCCACAGCAAGGAATCATGCGTCATATCAACCACCACCGGAGAAGGCCACTCTCATTTATTTGGGACCAGCACCCAGACAGAGGAGAGAGGTCCCACAGCAAGGAATCATGCCTCATATCAACCACCAACGGAGAAGGCCACTCTCATTTATTTCGGCCCAGACAGAGGAGAGAGGTCCCACAGCAAGGAATCATGCCTCATATCAACCACCACCAGAGAAGGCCACTCTCATTTATTTTGCACCAGCACCCAGAATGAGGATACAGGTCCCACATCAAGGAATCATGCGTCATATCAACCACCAACGGAGAAGGCCACTCTCATTTATTTCGGCCCAGTACCCAGAAAGAGGAGAGAGGTCCCACAGCAAGGAATCATGCCTCATATCAACCACCACCGGAGAAGGCCACTCTCATTTATTTCAGCCCAGCACCCAGACAGAGGAGAAAGGTCCCACAGCAAGGAATCATGCCTCATATCAACCACCAACGGAGAAGGCCACTCTCATTTATTTTGGACCAGCACCCAGACAGAGGATACAGGTCCCACATCAAAGAATCATGCGTCATATCAACCACCAACGGAGAAGGCCACTCTCATTCATATCAACCACCAACGGAGAAGGCCACTCTCATTTATTTCGGCCAGCACCCAGACAGAGGAGAGAGGTCCCACAGCAAGGAATCATGCCTCATATCAACCACCACCGGAGAAGGCCACTCTCATTTATTTCAGCCCAGCACCCAGACAGAGGAGAAAGGTCCCACAGCAAGGAATCATGCCTCATATCAACCACCAACGGAGAAGGCCACTCTCATTTATTTTGGACCAGCACCCAGACAGAGGATACAGGTCCCACATCAAGGAATCATGCGTCATATCAACCACCAACGGAGAAGGCCACTCTCATTTATTTTGGACCAGCACCCAGACAGAGGATACAGGTCACACAGCAAGGAATCATGCGTCATATCAACCACCACCGGAGAAGGCCACTCTCATTTATTTGGGACCAGCACCCAGACAGAGGATACAGGTCACACAGCAAGGAATCATGCGTCATATCACCCACCACCGGAGAAGGCCACTTTCAGTTATTTCGGCCCCACCACCCAGACAGAGGAGAGGTTCATTCAACTTTGGGTTGCAACGCAAGATCAGGGTAAAGTTAAAAAAATTAGGATTCAATAAAGAAGTGCCCCGGAGTACAAGAATACATGGTTGATGGGGAGGCAGTTATAAATGTCTATTCTGCACAAGGGAGGCACAGGTCCTGTGGGATCCATGCCTGGTTCATTTTTATGAACGTCAGCTTGTCCACGTTGGCTGTGGACAGGCGGCTGCGTTTGTCAGTAATGACGCCCCCTGCCATGCTGAATACACGTTCAGACAAAACGCTGGCCGCCGGGCAGGCCAGCACCTCCAAGGCATAAAATGCTAACTCTGGCCACGTGGACAATTTGGAGACCCAGAAGTTGAATGGGGCCGAACCATCAGTCAGTAAGTGGAGAGGTGTGCAGACGTACTTTTCAACCATGTTAGTGAAATGCTGCCTCCTGCTAACACGTTCCGTATCAGGTGGTTGTGCAGTTAGCTGTGGTGTGGAGACAAAACTTTTCCACATTTCTGCCATGCTAACCCTGCCCTCAGAAGAGCTGGCCGTGACACTGCTGCGTTGGCGACCTCTTGCTCCTCCTCTGCCTTCGCCTTGAGCTTCCACCTGTTCCCCTGTGACATTTGGGAAGGATCTCAGGAGCGCCTCTACCAGCGTGCGCTTGTACTCGCGCATCTTCCTATCACGCTCCAGTGCAGGAAGTAAGGTGGGCACATTGTCTTTGTACCGGGGATCCAGCAGGGTGGCAACTCAGTAGTCCGCACACGTTAAAATGTGGGCAACTCTGCTGTCGTTGCGCAGGCACTGCAGCATGTAGTCGCTCATGTGTGCCAGGCTCCCCAGAGGTAAGGACAAGCTGTCCTCTTTGGGAGGCGTGTCGTCATCGTCCTCCGTATCCCCCCATCCACGCACCAGTGATGGGCCTGAGCAGTGTCGGGTGCCACCCCGCTGTGAACCTGCTTTATCCTCATCCTCCTCCACCTCCTCCTCATCCTCCTTGTCTTCCAGTAGTGGGCCCTGCCTGGCCACATTTGTACCTGGCCTCTGCTGTTGCAAAAAAACTCCCTCTGAGCCACTTCTAGCAGACTGGCCTGAAAGTGCTAAAAATGACCCCTCATCCTCCTCCACCTCCTCCTGGGCCACCTCCTCTTCCATCATCGCCCTAAGCGTTTTCTCAAGGAGACATAGAAGTGGTATTGTAACGCTGATAACGGGGTCATCACCACTGGCCATGTTGGTGGAGTACTCGAAACAGCGCAACAGGGCACACAGGTCTCGCATGGAGGCCCAATCATTGGTGGGGAAGTGGTGCAGTTCCGCAGTGCGACTGACACGTGCGTGCTGCAGCTGAAACTCCATTATGGCCTGCTGCTGCTCGCACAGTCTCTCCAGCATGTGCAAGGTGGAGTTCCACCTGGTGGGCACGTTGCATATGAGGCGGGGAGTGGGAAGGCCGAAGTTATGCTGTAGTGCAGACAGGCGAGCAGGATGTGAACGCCGGAAGCGCGCTCAGACGGCCCTCACTTTATGCAGCAGCTCTGACATGTTGGGGTAGTTGTGAATGAACTTCTGCACCACCAAATTCAGCACATGTGCCAGGCAAGGGATGTGCGTCAAACCGGCTAGTCCCAGAGCTGCGACGAGATTTCGCCCATTATCGCACACCACCAGGTCGGGCTTGAGCCCACCGGCAGCAACCACTGGTCGGTCTGTTGTTCAATACCCCGCCACAACTCCTGCGCGGTGTGGGGCCTGTCCCCCAAACATATGAGTTTCAGAATGGCCTGCTGACGTTTACCCCGGGCTGTGCTGAAGTTGGTGGTGAAGGTGTGTGGCTGACTGGATGAGCTGGTGGAAGCAGAGGAGGAGGAAGCCGAGTAGGAGGAGGAGGCTACAGGAGGCAAAGAATGATGCCCTGTGATCCTTGGCGGCAGAAGGACGTGCGCCAAAGAACTCTCCGCCTGGGGCCCAGCCGCCACTACATTTACCCAATGAGCAGTTAGGGAGATATAGCGTCCCTGGCCATGCTTACTGGTCCACGTATCTGTGGTTAGGTGGACCTTGCCACAGATGGCGTTGCGCAGTGATCACTTGATTTTATCGGATACTTGGTTGTGCAGGGAAGGCACAGCTGTCTTGGAGAAGTAGTGGCGGCTGGGGACAACATACTGTGGGACAGCCATGGACATCAGCTGTTTGAAGCTGTCTGTGTCCACCAGCCTGAATGACAGCATTTCAAAGGCCAGTAGTTTAGAAATGCTGGCAATCAGGCCCAGGGCTCGAGGATGGCTAGGTGGGAATTTACGCTTTCTCTCCAAGGTTTGTGAGATGGAGAGCTGAACGCTGCCGTGTGACATGGTGGAGATGCTTGGTGACGCAGGTGGTGGTGTCGGTTGCACATCCTCTTTTTGGTGGGCGGCAGGTGCCAACGTTCCTCCCGAGGCGGATGAAGAGGCCGAGGCAGCAGCAGAAGAGGGAGCAGGGGGAGCCTGAGTGAGTTCCTTGCTTTTAAGGTGTTTACTCCACTGCAGTTCATGCTTTACATGTGGATGCCTGGTCATGCAGGTTGTGCTAAGGTTCAGAACTTTAATGCCTCGCTTCAGGATCTGATGGCACAGCGTGCAAACCACTCGGGTCTTGTCGTCAGCACATTGTTTAAAGAAGTGCCATGCCAGGGAACTCCTTGAAGCTGCCTTTGGGGTGCTCGGTCCCTGGTGGTGGTGGCCAGTATCAGGCGAACTCTCTTGGCGGCGACTGTTCTGCTTTTGCCCCCTGCTCCCTCTTTTGCTACGCTGTTGGCTCGGTCACACCACTGCCTCTTCCTCTGAAATATGAAAGTCAGTGGCACGACCTTCACTCCATGTGGGGTCTAGGACCTCATCGTCCCCTGCATCGTCTTCCACACAGTCTTCCTCCCTGACCTCCTGTTCGGTCTGCACACTGCAGAAAGATGCAGCAGTTGGCACCGGTGTTTCGTCATCATCAGAGATGTGCGGACTCCGATGAGGTGGTATTCCCATGTCCTCATCATCAGTAAACATCAGTGGTTGTGCATCAGTGCATTGTATGTCTTCCACCACTGGGGAAGGGCTAGGTGGATTCCCTTGGGAAACCCTGCCAGCAGAGTCTTCAAACAGCATAAGAGACTGCTGCATAACTTGAGGCTCTGACAGTTTCCCTGATATGCATGGGGGTGATGTGACAGACTGATGGGCTTGGTTTTCAGGTGCCACCTGTGCGCTTTCTGCAGAAGACTGGGTGGGAGATAATGTTGTGAACGTGCTGGATCCACTGTCGGCCACCCAATTGACTAGCGCCTGTACCTGCTCAGGCCTTACCATCCTTAGAACGGCATTGGGCCCCACCAAATATCGCTGTAAATTCTGGCTGGTACTGGAACTTGAAGTAGTTGGTTCACTAGGGCGTGTGGCAGAATGGCCACGTCCTCTCCCAGCACCAGGGGGTCCACTAACACCACCACGACCGCGTCCACCTCCCTTACTAGATGTTTTCCTCATTGTTACCGTTCACCAAGCACCACAATAAGGAAAAAAATATTTGGCCCAATGTATTGATTTCAAATTCAGGACTTTTTTTACAGGCACCTACCACTATCTGCTTATTTGTTTATGTAGCTTATTACACTAATCCAGGCACAGCAGTAACCACTGATTTAGGGGAATATCTCTTTTAGGGCTAGTATTTAGGCCCTGGATGAAAGGTATCCTTTTATGGACAGATTTACAATTGGCCTGCAACTGCTGGGACACCAGATTCAGGGTATTGCTATTTTGCCAGATTAATTTCACCCCAGAACAAAATATATGTTTTAGCAGACACTATGAAATCTGGCCTGCAACTGCTGGGACACCAGATTCAGGGTATTGCTATTTTGCAAAATTTATTTCACCCCAGAACAAAATATGTGTTTTGTCAGACACTATGAAATCTGGCCTGCAACTGCTGGGACACCAGATTCAGGGTATTGCTATATTGGCAGGTTAATTTCACCCCCGAACAAAATATATGTGTAAGCGGACACTATGAACTCTGGCCTGCAACTGCTTGGACACCAGATTCAGGGTATTGCTATATTGGCAGGTTAATTTCACCCCAGAACAAAATATATGTGTAAGCGGACACTATGAAATCTGGCCTGCAACTGCTTGGACACCAGATTCAGGGTATTGCTATATTGGCAGGTTAATTTCACCCCAGAACAAAATATATGTGTAAGCGGATACTATAAAATATGGCCTGCAACTGCTTGGACACCAGATTCAGGGTATTGCTAAAATGGCAGGTTAATTTCACCCCAGAACAAAATATATGTGTAAGCGGAAACTATGAAATCTGGCCTGCAACTGCTTGGACACCAGATTCAGGGTATTGCTATATTGGTAGGTTAATTTCACCCCAGAAAATAATCTATCCTTTGCCAGACAGCAGACAGTATTATACTTGTCTAGCCAAAGCTGGAACACCAGATTTAGGGGATTGGTATTTGGGCAATTGTATTAAACCCCTTAATAAAATATAGAAATTGCTGTCCTGAGTTTCTAGGGGTGACAATTAGCACAGCCAAGCCCCTGGTGTAGGATATAGCAAAAAAAAACTAGTATTGATGGATTGATGGACTTGGTGGCAGCTTCTTCTGGTGCACCACAAGTCACAAAATGGCCACCGATCAACCCAGAAAATAAGTGACAGAAAAACGCTCTGTGCAGCCTAAAAACCAGTGAGCAAGTAACTAGCAGAAGTTCAATGATTCTCAGCTGTTGATCGATCACTTCATTAAGTGTTTTGGCTAAGTTAATCCCTTCCTAATCTCGCCCTAACACAGCAGCTGCATCCTCTCCCTACACTAGTCAGAGCAGTGTGACGTGCGGCGCTACGTGACTCCAGCTTAAATAGAGGCTGGGTCACATGCTGCACTTGGCCAATCACAGCCATGCCATTAGTAGGCATGGCTGTGATGGGCTCTTAGGGCAAGAAGTAAAACGCTAGCTGATTGGCTGTGCAGCCCTTCAGAGAGCGGGAAGTAATCGACGAACACTGAACCCGAACCCGAACTTTTTTGAAAATGTCCGGGTTCGGGTCCGTGTCCCGGTCACCCCAAAATTCGGTACGAACCCGAACGATGCTCGAACTTTCGCTCAACACTATCGGCGGCCAGTTTGTGTCTTGTGATGCACCAGCACAAGCTGCCACCAAGTCCATCAATCCATCAATACTAGGTTTGTTTTTGCTATATACTACATCAGGGGCTTGACTGTGTTTATTGTCACCCCTAGAAACTCAGGATAGAAATTTCTATATTTTATTAATCCGCTAAATCTGGTGTTCCAGCTGTGACTGGACAATTTTCATAGTGTCCGTCATAGGATATATTATTTTCTACGGTGAAATTCAGTTGCAAAAATAGAAATACCGTAAATCTGGTGTTCCAGCTGTGACTGGACAAGTTTAATAGTGTCCGGCAAAGGATTTATTATTTTCTGGGGTGAAATTCAGTTGCCAAAATAGAAATACAGTAAATCTGGTGTTCCAGCTGTGACTGGACTAGTTTAATAGTGTCCGTCATAGGATATATTATTTTCTGTGGTGAAATTCAGTTTCAAAAATAGAAATACTGTAAATCTGGTTTTCCAGCTGTGACTGAACAAGATTAATAGTGTCCGGGAAAGGATATATTTTTTCTGGGGTGAAATTCAATTGCCAAAATAGCAATTCCGTAAATCTGGTGTCTCAGCAGTGGCTAGCAAAGTTTAATAGTGTCCGGAAAAGGATAGGTTTTGTTCTGGGGTGAAATTCATTTGCCAAAATAGCAATACCCTGAATCTGGTGTTCCAGCTGTGACTGCACAATTTCCCTAGTGTCCCTCAAAGGATATATTATTTTTTGAGGTGAAATGCAGTTGCAAAAATAGAAATACAGTAACTCTGGTGTTCCAGCTGTTGCAGGCCTAGTTTAAATCTGTCCGTAAAAGGGTATATTTTTTTCTGGGGTGAAATTTAATTGCCAAAATAGCAATACCCTGAATCTGGTGTTCCAGCAGTGACTGGACAATTTTCCTAGTGTCCGTCAAAGGATGTATTATTTTCTGGGGTGAAATACAGTTGCAAAAATAGAAACACATTAAATCTTGTGTTCCAGCTGTGGCTGGACAAGTTTAATAGTGTCCGGCAAAGGTTATATGTTTTTCTGGGGTGAAATTCAATTGCCAAAATAGCAATACCATAAACCAGTAGTTTCAGCTGTGACTGGCCAAGTTTAATAGTGTCCAGGAAAAGATAGATAATTATCTAGGGGTGAAATTCAATTGCTAAAATAGCAATACCGTAAATCTGGTGTTCCAGCTGTGACTGGACAAGTTTCATAGTGTCCGTCATAGGATATATTATTTTCTGCAGTGAAATTCAGTTGCAAAAATAGAAATACCGTTAATCTGGTGTTCCAGCTGTGACTGGACAAGTTTAATAGTGTCCGGCAAAGGATTTAGTATTTTCTGGGGTGAAATTCAGTTGCCAAAAAAGAAATACAGTAAATCTGGTGTTCCTGCTGTGACTGGACAAGTTTAATAGTGTCCGTCATAGGATATATTACTTTCTGCGGTGAAATTCAGTTTCAAAAATAGAAATACCGTAAATCTGGTGTTCCAGCTGTGACTGAACAAGTTTAATAGTGTCCGGCAAAGGATATATTTTTTCTGGGGTGAAATTCAATTGCCAAAATAGCAATACCGTAAATCTGGTGTCCCAGCAGTGGCTGGCAAAGTTTAATAGTGTACGGCAAAGGATATATTTTTATCTGGGGTGAAATTCAATTGTCAAAATAGCAATACCATAAATCAGTGGTTTCAACTGTGGCTGGCCAGATTAATAGTGTCCTTCACAGGAAATATTAAATTCTGGGGTGAAATTTAATTGCCAAAACAGCCATACCCTGAATCTGGTGTTCCAGCTGTGACTGAACAAGTTTAATAGTATTCGTCAAAGGATAGATTTTTTTCTGGGGTGAAATTCAATTGCCAAAATAGCAATATCCTGAATCTGGTGTTCCAGCTGTGACTGGACAATTTCCCAAGTGTCAATCAAAGGATATATTATTTTCTGAGGTGAAATATAGTGGCAAAAACAGAAGACAGTAAATCTGGTGTTCCAGCTGTTGCAGGCCTAGTTTAAATCTGTCCGTAAAAGGGTATATTTTTTTCTGGGGTGAAATTTATTAGCCAAAATAGCAATACCCTGAATCTGGTGTTCCAGCTGTGACTGGACACGTTTAATAGTATCCGTCAAGGAATAGATTTTGTTCTGGGGTGAAATTCAATTGTCAAAATAGCAATTTCCTGAATCTGGTGTTCCAGCTGTGACTGAAAAATTTCCCTAGTGTCCGTCAATGGATATATTATTTTCTGGGGTGAAATACAGTTGCAGAAATAGCAATACAGTAAATCTGGTGTTCCAGCTGTGACTGGACAAGTTTAATAGTATCCGTCAAAGGATAGATTTTGTTCTGGGGTGAAATTCAATTGCCAATATAGCAATACCCTGAATCTGGTGCCAAGTGTTAATCTGTCCGTAAAAGGGTATATTACACTCAGCGTGCATCTCCAAGTATATTTATTTCCGTAAAAGGGTAAATTACAAAAAGTGTTACATTACAATTGCTGAAAGCATAATCCTGTAAATCTTCACACACTATTGTGCATCTCATAGTGTATTTCTGTCCGTAAAAGGGTATATTACACTCAAGCTGTATATACAAGTGCTGAGAGGGTCATCCTCAATAACTTCACACGCTACTGTGCATCTCCAAGTGTATTTCTGTCCGTTAAAGGGTATATTACACAAAGTGTTAAAATACAATTGCTGAATTCATAATCCTACATATTTTTTCACACGCTACTGTGCATCTCCAAGTGTAAATCTGTCCATAAAAGGATACCTTTCATCCAGGGCCTAAATACTAGGCCTACAATTGATATTCACATAAATAAATAGGCAGATAGTGTTAGGTGCCTGTAAAAAAGAAGGCCTGAATTTGAAATCAATACATTGGGCCAAATATTTTTATTTCTTATTGTGGTGCTTGGTGAACAGTAACAATGAGGAAAACATCTAGTAAGGGACGCGGACGCGGTCGTGGTGGTTTTAGTGGACCCTCTGGTGCTGGGAGAGGACGTGGCCATTTTGCCACAGCCACATGTCCTAGTAAACCAATTACCTCAGGTTCCAGTACCCGCCAGAATTTACAGCGATATTTGGTGGGGCCCAATGCTGTTCAGAGGATGGTAAGGCCTAAGCAGGTACAGGCACTAGTCAATTGGGTGGCCGACAGTGGATCCAGCACGTTCACAACATTATCTCCCACCCAGTCTTCTGCAGAAAGTGCACAGGTGGCGCCTGAACACCAAGCCCATCAGTCTGTCACATCACCCCCATGTATATCAGGAAAACTGTCAGAGCCTCAAGTTATGCAGCCATCTATAATGCTGTTTAAAGACTCTGCTGGCAGGGTTTCCCAAGGGAATCCACCTAGCCCTTCCCCAGTGGTGGAAGACATAGAATGCACTGATGCACAACCACTGATGTTTACTGATGATGATGACATGGGAATACCACCCATCGGAGTCCGCATGTCTCTGATGATGATGAAACATAGGTGCCAACTGCTGCGTCTTTTTGCACTGTGCAGACCGAACAGGAGGTCAGGGAGGAAGACTGTGTGGAAGACGATGCAGGGGACAATGAGGTCCTAGACCCCATATGGAGTGAAGGTCTTGCAACTGACTTTCATAGTTCAGAGGAAGAGGCAGTGGTGAGACCGAGCCAACAGCGTAGCAAAAGAGGGAGCAGGGGGCAAAAGCAGAACAGTCGCCGCCAAGAGAGTTCGCCTGCTACTGGCCACCACCACCAGGGACCGAGCACCCCAAAGGCAGCTTCAAGGAGTTCCCTGGCATGGCACTTCTTTAAACAATGTGCTGACGACAAGACACGAGTGGTTTCCACGCTGTGCCATCAGAGCCTGAAGTGAGGCATTAACATTCTGAACTTTAGCACTACCTGCATGACCTAGCATCTACATGCAAAGCATGAACTGCAGTGGAGTAAAAACCTTAAAAGCAAGGAACTCACTCAGGCTCCCCCTGCTCCCTCTTCTGCTGCTGCCTCGGCCTCTTCCTCCGCCTCAGGAGGAATGTTGGCACCTGCCACCGACACCACCACCAGCGTCACCAAGCTTCTCCACCATGTCACACGGCAGTGTTCAGCTCTCCATCTCACAAACCTTGGAGAGAAAGCGTAAATTCCCACCTAGCCACCCTCGAGCCCTGGGCCTGAATGCCAGAATTTCTAAACTCCTGGCCATTGAAATGCTGTCATTCAGGCTGGTGGACACAGACAGCTTCAAACAGCTGATGGCGATGGCTGTCCCACAGTATGTTGTTCCCAGCCGCCACAACTTCTCCAAGACAGCCGTGCCTTCACTGCTCAACCAAAATCAAGTGTGCACTGCGCAACGCTATCTGTGGCAAGGTCCACCTAACCACACATACGTGGACCAGTAAGCACAGCCAGGGACGCTATATCTCCGTAACTGCATACTGGGTAAATGTAGTGGCGGCTGGGCCCAAGGCGGAGAGTTCTTTGGCGCACGTCCTTCCGCCGCCAAGGATCGCAGGGCATCATTCTTTGCCTCCTGTAGCCTCCTCCTCCTACTTGGCTTCCTCCTCCTCTGCTTCCACCTGCTCATCCAGTCAGCCACACACCTTCACCACCAACTTCAGCACAGCCCGGGGTAAACATCAGCAGGCCGTTCTGAAACTCATATGTTTGGGGGACAGGCCCCACACCGCGCAGGAGTTGTGGCGGGGTATTGAACAACAGACCGATGAGTGGTTTCTGTCGGTGGGCCTCAAGCCCGACCTGGTGGTGTGCGATAATGGGCGAAATCTCGTCGCAGCTCTGGGACTAGCCGGTTTGACGCACATCCCTTGCCTGGCGCATGTGCTGAATTTGGTGGTGCAGAAGTTCATTCACAACTACACCGACATGTCAGAGCTGCTGCATAAAGTGCGGGCCGTCTGTGCGCGCTTCCAGCATTCACATACTGCCGCTGCTCGCCTGTCTGCGCTACAGCGTAACTTCCCGCTCACCGCCTCATATGCTACGTGCCCACCAGGTGGAACTCCACCTTGCACATGCTGGCCAGACTGTGCGAGCAGCAGCAGGCGATAGTGGAGTTTCAGCTGCAGCACTCACGCGTCAGTCGCACTGCGGAATAGCACCACATCACCACCAATGACTGGGCCTCCATGCGAGACCTGTGTGCCCTGTTGCGCTGTTTCGAGTACTCCACCAACATGGCCAGTGGCGATGACGCCGTTATCAGCGTTACAATACCACTTCTATGTCTCCTTGAGAAAACGCTTAGGGCGATGATGGAAGAGGAGGTGGCCCAGGAGGAGGTGGAGGAGGATGAGGGGTCATTTTTAGCACTTTCAGGCCAGTCTGTTAGAAGTGGCTCAGAGGGAGGTTTTTTGCAACAGCAGAGGCGAGGTACAAATGTGGCCAGCCAGGGCCCACTACTGGAGGACACGGAGGATGAGTAGGAGGTGGAGGAGGATGAGGATGAAGCAGGTTCACAGCGGGGTGGCACCCAACTCAGCTCAGAGTTGCCCACATTTTAACGCGTGCGGACTACTGTGTTGCCACCCTGCTGGATTCCCGGTACAAAGACAATGTGCCCACCTTATTTCCTGCACTGGAGCGTGATAGGAAGATGTGCGAGTACAAGCGCACGCTGGTAGATGCGCTCCAAAGAGCATTCCCAAATGTCACAGGGGAACAAGTGGAAGCCCAAGGCGAAGGCAGAGGAGGAGCAAGAGGTCGCCAATGCAGCTGTGTCACAGCCAGCTCTTCTGAGGGCAGGGTTAGCATGGCAGAAATGTGGAAAAGTTTTGTCACCATGCCACAGCTAACTGCACCACCTGATAAGGAACATGTAAACAGGAAGCAGCATTTCACTAACATGGTTGAACAGTACGTGTGCATACCCCTCCACGTACTGACTGATGGTTCGGCCCCATTCAACTTCTGGATCTCCAAATTGTCCACGTGGCCAGAGTTAGCATTTTATGCCTTTGAGTTGCTGGCCTGCCCGATGGCCAGCGTTTTGTCTGAACGTGTATTCAGCATGGCAGGGGGCGTCATTACTGACAAACGCAGCCGCCTGTCCACAGCCAACGTGGACAAGCTGACGTTCATAAAAATGAACCAGGCATGGATCCCACAGAACCTGTACATCCCTTGTGCAGAATAGACATTTATAACTGCCTCCCCCTCAACCATATATTCTTATACTCCGGGGAATTCTTTATTGAATCCTCTTTTTTTAATTTACCATTATATTGCGGTGCAACCAAAAGTTGAATGAACCTCTCCTCTGTCTAGGTGCCAGGGGCCTAATTATCTGAAAGTGGCCTGTTCCAGTGCTGGGTGACATGACGCCTGATTCTCTGCTTTGCGACCTCTGTCCTCTGTCTGGGTGCTGGTGCCTAAATAAATGTAAGTGACCTTCTCCATTGGTGGGTGACATGACGCCTGATTCTCTGCTATGCGACCTCTGTCCTCTGTCTGGGTGCTGGGGCCTAAATAAATGAAAGTGGCCTTCTCCATTGGTGGGTGACTTGAAGCCTGATTCTCTGCTATGGGACCTCTCTCCAATTGATATTGCTTAATTTTTATTTATTTGATGTTATTTTAATTCATTTCCCTATCGAAATTTGTTTGCAGGGGATTTACCTACATTTTGCTGTCTTTTGCAGCACTCTTTCCCTTTCCTGGACTATTATACAGCCTTTTTAGTGCCCAAAAGTCCGGGTCCCCATTGACTTCAATGGGGTTCGGGATGAAGTTCGGGTCGAGTTCGGATCCCAAACCCGAACATTTTCGGGTAGTTCGGCCGAACTTCTTGGACCCAAACATCCAGGTGTTCACTCAACTGTAATCATGACACCTAAACTGACAAAGTTGTCCTCCACCAGTGTATAAATCATCACTCTTGTCAAAATGAACTAGGTATGGAACCATGAGTATTTTTACACACTTCCGACTGAGGCTGATGAACAGATGTTTGACAGTGCCACATCATGCCACAGCTGCTGTCTGTCTGCCTACCATACCGTATGGCTGCTACTGCTTACATCATGTGCATTTCACTGTCTGCCTGCCATTTAACATACAGTTGAACAAAAATTCTAATTTGTGACTAGAGGAGTATTCTGTCCTTTTGCAAATAATATATAGTCTGCAAAAAACTGGGAAGATGTGAGTAGTTCAAACATGCCACACATCATGTCTACATTTAATCCAAATGCGTTACTGAAATATAAAAACAGTCAGAGTCACCAACCAACATTTGCATCAAAGTATTGGGAAATATGTAATATATAAATCCATCCCCCTATACAAACTGTAATCCTATTTAGCAATTATAGACCCCTGAACCTCAAATAATCCATTAACTAAGGCTGCTTTCAGATGGATACAATATGGGTGCTAAATTACTACCGAATTTTGGACACTACACCTGACTTCCTGAAGTTCATCAGAAAATGAGTTGGAGCACTATACCTGTGATTCTTATAAACAATGGAAGGTCTGAGTGTTGCATCCATAGTATGGGCACAAACAAAACCCTTGTATTATGTCTGTTAAGCTGCAGAATAACTTATTTAATAAAAAAAAACTTGAATTAAAAATTATTGCTTACTAGCAGAAGGACCCGGCTTTGCACGGGTATATTTAATCGATTTCATTTAATGTTTGTGTGTCAATAAAAGATATCGACAGTATCCACTATAACAGTGACATCTATAGTATCCTGACCCATTAACAGTGACCTCCACAGCGGCCTGCCCCTTAACAGTAAAATCCACAGCGCCCTCCCCTTTAACAGTGACCTCCACAGCGGCTGCCCCTTTATTAGTGAACTCCACAGTACCCCATCTCGTTAAGTGATTTTCATAATGACCCACCCTCTTAACAGTGACATCCACAGAGCTCCATTCCCTTAAAATGTGACCTTCACAATACCCTGCCCCTTAACAGTGACCTCTATAGCACGTTGCCCCTTAACACTGACCTCCACAGCAATCTGCCCCTTAACACTGACCTCCATAGCGGACTGTCCCCTTAACCGTGACCTCCACAGCAGCCTGCCCCTAGGGTGGCCAAGGTTCCGGTTTTTGGCCTTCCTGGACGCCTGATGTACCTGTGTGGCAAATTTTATGATTGTAAATCTGAAGGTGCAGATTCCCTTAGTGGACATACATGCATACACTCGGTTTTATAAATTAGATAGCGACAGTCAGTGAGTGAAAATGCCTTTTCTGACTGATTTAAATCTGTTCCAGCTGTCAGAATTATATTAAATACTGCAGTGTGTAACAGGTATGGCTAGAGAAGCGTTTTGTATATTTTTATCTATAGATTGGGTATGGACAGGATAGGGACAGTGTAAAATGTAAACTTTATTGAGGTTTGTGTTGTGTTTGGTGAAACTTATTTGATTTGTGATACAGATGCTGGTAATCGACTGGGTCCTGGCATCGATACATGGCCTAATTAGGCTCAGAGGGGTGATTAGATGAGAAGATAGAAAAAAAAATCCCATATTTGACAGAGAGCTGATGACTGATGTGGAAGAGGGTTGATAACATATTATCTTCCCCCTTGGACCATTTACAGTCACATAGGGATAGAGAAGTTTCTGTGTCTTTCTCTCTTTCCCTGTGTAGCCTGTCAGCACTTCCCCTCTACTGCTCTTCTCCTCCAGGCTAACTAACATCTCAGCTGGCTAAAGAGGGGAAGAGGGACAATCTCAGCTTTAAATCAAGACCAATATTGAGGCTCTAACCTTGAAGAATGAAAGCTGCTGGTATATGTAGCTTTCACTGAGACCTGTTTCTATGGGCTCTAACTCAAAATATATAGAGCTATGAACTTGGTCTTATTTTAAGGCTGAGATTATACAGCCTGAGATCCAGCCATCAGTAGCAAGGATGTACGAGGTACGTCTTTAGCTACTGAATTGTCACACCAAGATCCATCCTTGGCAGGGAAAGTGTTAAACAATTCAATATGGAGTATCAGTGACTTGCGATTCTATTTATTTATTTGTTTTTACTTTTTCTTTCTGCTAATGTATTACAATAAAACAGTACCACCAGCCTTATACAGTGTAGATAAATGCATTTTTTAGGTTACTAAAATGTATCTGAGCAACATTATAAACTGTTGGGTGCATAAGAAAAACTTGTGTTGTTTTTTGGGAAATGTAACTAACTACAATTAAAAAGAACTTGGAAACTCTCCTGACATGTCTCTGTTAGTAACTACTTGCATTCCTCATGAAATACCAATTCTGGAGCAGCTATTCTTGTAACTGTGTAACATGCAATTCCACTATTATATCTTCTAGAAATTTATTAACACAGGCACTGGATGATACCAGTTGGGGTGTGTTAATCAACAGTCTGACACTTGCAGCACTGATTGGTCGTTATCAGACTGTGCAGGGACACACTCCAAATGGCAGCACCCAGTTTTACCTTTATTAATAAACTTCTAGCAGGAGTAATAGAGGAATGGTACAACATGGGATCATAAGAATAAACGCTCCAGAATTGTTCTTGTATGTGGAATACATTTATTTAATTAAACAGACATGCAGGATTGGTCCACCTCAGAAATAAAGGCACAATGAGGTACAATTATTTTCCAAATTTCACAAAAAAGTCCATATTATTTGCTAAGTTTATTTATTGATGCAGATGCTTTTTACATCAACTTCACCATTTTAAAATCAGGAGACATTTTAAAATTTGACAAATTCTTCATAAATATTTCACATTCTTCAATTTACAAGTGGCACAATTCTGTAAATTGAAAATTAATTCCTAAATCTGTGTCTAGAAATATCTCTCAGTATGTTCAGAAATGTCAAATTTCATGTTTTCTGGTCCCTTTCACCCATTTGCAGTGCAAATGCCATATAAAAACATGTTTAAAAATGGTCATGCATAGTCAATAGCTGTTGATTGAATGATACCCGGCCAACACTACAGCTATCTCTTTTGACCTCCCACCCCAAGCTTCTCCATACCCAAACATGCTCAGTTTAGCGGTATGTGTTGTCAATGGGGAGAGGAGAAAGCTGCTGCCAGACTGCTCTATTAGTGGCTTATATCCAATCCGAACAAAATTTCTGTTTGCCCCATCTTTCTTTCCCACGGCATCCTAAGTCAGATGCTACTCATACACATTAGATTGTTGTTTTCAGCCATCCTTTTTAGAATGTTTGGATGACAATACACTAATGGGTATGGTTAGACCTTTACGCCATTGGAAAAAAATAAATCACATCTAATTTCAAGGTCCACAATGGATTTGAGTGTGTGACTATATACCTACTATAGAAATATTCCACTACAGCACTTGCAGAAGAAATTAAATAAATTGTTGAAATTAAAATGGTTGTCCACTTAAATAGTAAAAAACAAACAAAAAAACTGCAAATAATGGTATAGACTAATGCAGAAAGTAATAATCACTTTACCTCATCCATTCTAGTGATGAGCGGCAGGGGCAATATTCAAATTTGCGATATTTCGTGAACATTTGGTAGAATATTCATCATATATTCGCAAATTCTAGATTATTTTCTTGATTGCGAAAAATCACCAATGTAATTTTCATGTAATGCGTGCACAATACAGACGTGAGTCACTATAGCTATATTTTTCAAGCTGCTAGAAGTATCCTGAGACTGGAGAAAATGGTTGGCACAGCAAAACATTACAATAGCTTTATATGCAGATAGAGTGCTCCAATATATTTGTGATTGCAAAATCGTCACTAATGATGCAAATATCTTGGTGCAATACGTGCAACTTCACATTTTAACAGGTCTGACTACCTATTAGTGATTGGTGCACTAAATATTGTTGTGAACTTGTGACATCACAGCACTATCTATGTATGTAGCATACATAAATACATACATCAAAGCACTATGCATGTAGCATGTACAGCTAAACTATATCACTATCAAACCTACACTGACTATCTCCCACTAACTATCTATATTATATATAAGCTAACTAACTAACTAACTAACTAACTACCTATCTAATGTCATGACACAGGAAAGCCGAGAGCACAGCAATAACACTGCTATATCTCTCAGATCTGCAAAATACTGCATACAGTGGCTGCTGGGAGATTCTTATATACTAAAGGGGTAGGCAAATTTCCTATTGGTTGCTAGGGATGTTGCTAAGCTCAGACAAAGACATTGCAGCCTTCTCATTGGCCCACAAGCAAGAAGGGAGGTTACTGATTAAAAAAAAATTCTAGAATATATCACTATATTCTAAATATTTGCAAATTCTTGAAGTGCCGATATTCGCAATTAATATTCGCGATTAAAATATTCGCGCCCAACACTAGTCTATTCCAATGCTTTCTAAATCCCCTGCCGGTCCCTGTATTTCCTTTTCCCTCTCAACATGGACATATGACTGCAGTAGCAAATCACAGGCTGAATCACAGTCAGTGATTGGCTGTTACATGCCAGTATTAAGAGGGACCAAAAACTACAGAAACCAGCATGTATGATAGGGAGCATCAGAATGTCAGTAGCAGGGGGGGGATCGTTGAGCATGACTTTTTCTCTTGTAGCATTGCGAGCCTGTTTAAAAATATATATATAGTCTCTGGACAATCTCTTTAACTTTTGCAATAATTGCCTGTATCTCAATATATTGCTGCACAGTTTAACTACACAAATTACAAATTCGTATTGTAAATGGACAAACTGGGTAAGCTGAAATTTAGTGTTGAATGTATTTATATGTTGAATGAAAAATTATATTTTTATTGCAAATTCTATTGTAAGGTATATTTTTGATGAGTGTCTTGAATCAACTGAACTGATAGGTACATCTAAAAAAATGTTCTTGTATTTGAATGCAAATGAACTTTTCTAAAACATTTTGTAAGATACCGTGTTGAAGGATAGTCCTGGTGAGCAGATGGCTTTTTAAACCTTTTTATTTCTGTAAGACTTAATCTTACACTAGCTGTAAATGTCAAATTTAAATTCATACTTAGTACCACCTTTGATTTCAAAGAGGATTACACCTATTTGCTGAAAGCAAAGCCACACCAACGTTACATGAAATGGAATTACCACTACTTAGGCCTTTTTCTTTTGCTCTTTATATTGTTAACTCCTTCCAATTCATTAAGTCTAATCCTTATTAGTGTAAGTAACACACATATGAATAGACGGGACTGGACACTGGAGCATATGTGCCTATTGTATTACTCCCTTCTTATTTCAGAGCCCAGTGTGAGTACAGACACTACAAGACATGATTGGCCTGTGCTTCTGACTAGGCCAAGCAATGTGCCTCCCAGTGGGGCACCACAAAAGGAATCTGTGATCAGACATTCTCAATGCATACGGCTTCCACTACACTTCTTTGTTAATCAATCTGTCTTTTATTATGTACTGAAAGCTCTTGCCGTAAACAAAATAAGCCCTAATCTGCTTGTTTGATAGCAAAAAAAAATATATAAAATTACCCTGTTTTCTCTGCATTAATAATGGAGAGTTTCCTCACATGCTAGAATATGGTTTTGTTAATATTCATTCCCATTGTGTGGATTACTTTGTATTTTTATCTTTGTACATGAACTGTAATTAGTCATATACAGTAGACACCTTAAAGGATATAGTTTTTATTCCTCAGTTCTGCTATGCAACCATTTTAATATTTTTATTAATGCTAATTGCATCCTTCCAAGCACAGTCAGGCCCACATGCCTTGGTCTTGAAGGGATTTATGCATGCAAGTTTTCTGGTACAAAAATTGCAAATGTTTGCACAGCCAGTATTTTGTGCAAAAATTAGTGATTTTTGCATTTCTATGCTGCTCTCAACACTTTCTTAAAAAAACAGGCAGAACTTAGAGGATGGGGGTGGGGCAACTGCAACTCAACATATTTACGCCAGATAATTTATGGCAGATAACTAGCATAAATTATAACTGAAATCTTCTGCAGGTCCTGACTGGTATACACTTCAATTTCTGGCACATTGACATTATAGCTGTGACAAATTTATTAAAAGACATGCACCTTCTAACCCCTTTCCATTTTCTCACTTTTGTTTTTTAATCCCAGCTTTCCCAAAGCCATAACTTTTCAATTGCTTCTCTCATAGACTTCAGGGCATTAGCATTTAGGTCTATCAGAAATACACTGTGTTCCTATGGAGCCCTGCCACAGGCAGACTCTCAATTGAAACTTACGTGCAATAGGCTCTAGTCACTCAGGAGGACAGAGGCTGCCGCACACTAGATCCAGCCCCCCGATGCTTGCCAGGGAGAAACCACTGCAAAGCCAGGAGACCACGCTCCTGTTCTTTAACCTCCCAGATGCAGTGGTCCACATATGTTAGTCCTGGGTGCTTGCTGTTTAAAACAGCAGGCACTAAGAGGCTATGGCACCTTCTGCGGTCATGAGGCAGTTGGGAAGGGGTTAATAAATTAGCCTCATCCTTACTCCAGTTGCTTTTTATTACTCAGAGTGGCGTGTGAAATTCCAATCTTTACTAAATGACAGATGTTTTGTTCTGGCTGTAGGTATTAAGTTTTAGGTATTAATTTCTTTCTTGCTTGCCAGTATTCTTGCTTGCCTTCTAGCAGTTCTCATCATGAGTACAAACAATAATCAACTATTAACTATTTTGCCCGTGGTTACGGATCCATCACGCCCATTATAGTTGATGGGTTTGTGAAAAAGAGACACAACACGGATGACATTTGTGTTTCATCTGTGTATTATGGACCATTAAGAGGAGATGCTCTGGAAAATTTTCTGCTGTGCAGTGTCCATGGAACTTGGATGACATACGGACCAAACGAAGATTCCTCACAGAAATGTTCACAGATGAATCATTGACCATCTTATCACAGATTTAATCATGGCACGGATGTGTAAAACAGGCCTAAAAAAAAAAATATAGTAAAAAAATTTTTGTTTCTAAAAATATTAATGAAATATAAATAAAAAAACACACTTGCTGTAAAAAAAAGAAAATCCCCATTTGTTGTTTTTGGGACACCTCACCTCCACCTCAAAAAATCAATGATAAGTGGTCAAAAAAGTTCCATGTATCCCAAAATGGTATTAATAAAATCTATAGATTGTCCCACAAAAAAACAAGCCCTTTACAGCTTTGTCAGCATTTTTTTAAGAATATTTAAATTTAGATTAGTTAGCATTATTTAAAATGTCATTATTACTGGCTTTTGAAATGCTGAGATAAAAATAAAATCCAACTAAACTAGGAGGCATTCTTTATGCATTAGTAGCATCCATGCACAATATGCCGTGGGCATTATTTTCTCTGTAAATGTACTGCCCAGATTCCAGCTCCATTTCTCTATTTTCAGTGTCAGATCAGGCAGGAGAATTTGCCTGGAAGAACTCTAAGGCCTCATTTACACGAATGATATGGATTGTGTCAGGATGCATTTAGGGTGCGTTCATTGAAACTCACACCATTTCGCAAGCAAGTTCCGTCAGTTTTTCCTACTCGGGTGCAATTAGATTTGATGCGTTTTTCACTGCGTTTTTAAACTGAAGGTTTACAAACAACGTCTCCTAGAAGCCATCAGTTAAAAACGAATGCAATGCATTTTTCACTCAAGCCCCTTTTACTTCTATGGGGCCAGGGCTGCATGAAAAACGCAGAATATAGAACATGCTTGGAATCTCATACAATTCAGAACTGATACATGAAAAAAAAAAACTCTCATGTGCACAGATCCATTGATATGAATGGGTCAGGATTCAGTTCGGGAGCTATGCGTTCACTTTACACATCACACCCGCGTGGAAAACTCACTCGTGTGAAAGAGGCCTAAGGGCTGTGAACATCTCTGACATGGAAAATAGACTTTTATATGTTAGTAGTTACATTTGGTAAAAAAAAGTTGCACTAAGCTTCAGGGTGCAATGTTCGTTTACTCATTCATTTTCCCTAGTTTACAGCCTGCTCCTAGTTTCATTTTTTTTCATGTGGACATGCACCAGCAAGTAGGTGTTGGATTTACACAATCTGCAGAAGGAAAATAGTAGGACATTTTCAATGGAGACAATTTAAAAAGTTGATTAATTTTGCATTTAAGAAGCAAAATAACAATAAAAAATATAAGTGCAAAGGTGTACACAGACTACCTACATGCATAACTTCCATTATAAATATAATTTCATTACATATATCCTACAGTACCATGGTTTATACCAAAACTACTTTCTAAAGAACTTATGTTTTGCATGTATTTTATCATGCCTTAAAGGGGTTTTCCAGCATCAGGATAGGCTACTATTAGCTGATTGGCAGAGGACCAGCACCTGACACCCTGCACCCTTCCTGATCAGCTGTTTTGTGTAACGCAAACGCTGGAAGTCAGTGCCGGATCTACAGAGCACTCTCAACATTGTAGTGGCCAGCGCTCGTCACTGTAGCTCTGCTCCCATTGACGTTAAGATGAACCATTTTGCGCTAAAACTTTGGCACAAAAGTCAGTCACAAATTAAGCCATCCAATGGGTATAAAGCTAGACAATATTGTCTAGCCATGCAGTATATTTATTATTCAGCCTGTTTTCTCTTTCTGCATTGAAGACTGGATTAGTGAATCTGCCCCTTTGACTTTGCCAGGGTATAAATAGCATTAAAATTTTCTTTATAAATTCACTTACACAAAAATATATTTCCCTCAATACAAATGTGCTTTTCCTATGGAAAACTGTATAGTGTAAAATATTGTGCATTTGCATTACACTTCATATATTTTTGTCATATGATTAAACAATATAATTGTAAATTTGAAGCAGGAATCTCAGTTATTCAGACCAATGCAGCAGATTTCCATTGGTCGAAATGTGGAACCAATTATTTTAGTGCAATACCATATTTTAAACAGCATAAGTCATTATTACAATCATTACACCTATTGCCAGGTTTAGTTAACCAAAGCAGTGTGTTTCTAGGACATGCTGAAATTCTTTCAGTATACCCTAGCACTTCCTTGGGATTTTTTTCCCTATTAATGTTATTGCAAATCTGCAGTTGGATAGTAGAATGCAGAAAAGACACAAAAGAACTGGGTTTAACAAAGGGAAACTTTACTCTATTTCCCTACATTTTCAGTTTCTAAAAAAACTATTTATTATAAAATGTGTAAAATAAATGCTAAAAAACATAATAAAAAAGAAACAAAAATTATACTCAATGAGAAACATTTTAGAAAAAAACATTTAATGTATTTTTTATTTTACATTTATTATGAAAAGAGGAGGATTTTAGTCTATCTAAAGAAAAGATGAGCAAAATATTTTGTGAAAATAACAGTAGGTTGGTAGTAAGCGCACTACAGCGAGATCAAATTTTTAGAACTGAAAGTGGCAATTTAACATAGCCAGACACTAGCCTCACATAGAAATAGAATGTTTAACCTTTTATTTGTATCATGTACCAAATTGTTGCTTGATATGTAGGAAGGTCAATATAAGGTCACATTCACCAACACAGCCAATCACTTTAAATCATCCAGACTGTGATTAGGCTCAGACCAGAATGGTACAAGATCTGATTTCTCAGAACTCACTTTCACTGCTCTTAATGGCATTGGAATGATGATCAAGAAAAAAGGAGACACTTTTCTCTCTCTGCTGAATACTTCACATAAAAGTGGAATAATCAGAAAGGAATAGGTTTGTTATTTCTTTTCCAATCAGTAGTCTATAGATCACAAACAATTCTACAAATCTGATACAACATACACCAGGAAATATCACCACAGAAAAGGAAAAACAAACAGAAAGAAATAACCTCACATTACATAACATTATTTGGCAGTCTCTTGTACTAAATGTGAATATAAAACATGATTTTACATCAGTAAAACAATGGGACCTGTATACATTTTATAATAGAAAAAAAAAATTAAGATAAATATAATTATATATATATATATATATATATATATATATATATATATATACAAATTAGGAATAGAAATGAGCTCTAAGAATTAGAACTATAATGATAAATTTTAAGAATTGGTATAGCGCCAGCATATTCTGCAGCACTTTACAATAAAAGGGTAAATGCAAAAACTGAATCAGACATCAGATAACAAACTAATCAGACAAGAGGAGTGAGGGTATTACTCAAAAGGTAAAATTTGCTAGTTTTATATAAAGGTCTAGCCATGTTAGTGAAGTAGAAGAGTGCATATAAAGATGCACGAGTCAGTCACCAGCCAGAATATGTAGAGCAGTTTAAATTAAATTCTATACTGTATGGGTAAAAAAGTGCAGTAACTTGCACATGGTTGAGAGATTGGTGTAGTGATTGGACAGATTGGTTACTTTGTCTGCTGCTTTCAGAATAGATTAAAGAGAAGAGAATTAGTGAGAGAAAGACTGATTAGTGCTGAGTTATGGGAATCCAGAGAAGAATGGTCAGCTCTACAATGAGAAAGGCAGGTAGCAAGAGCATCTGCCTAGAAGTTAGGTCGTACCACACACATTGCTGAGGGTAGATTTGTAATTCTTAAAGATACTCTCAATGGTACCCCCATGGTTTTATGTAATTTGTATGCACCTAACTCTGGTCAAATCCCATTTCTTACCAAGGTCTTTGAGACACTCTCTACTTTTTTGCCAGCTACCCTAATAATTGGTGGGGATTTTAATGTCTTCTTTTCTGAACACTGGGATAGGTTCTCTACACGTGCAAATCCTACACCACTTGCACAGTGTAGACTCTTGCGCTCCTTTTGGCGCTTGGTTAGAAAGTATGCACTTTATGACTTCTGGAGAATTAATTATTCCTCCGCCAGAAGCTATACCTTTTATTCTCATTCCCATCATACCCATTCTCGTATAGATTATTTCCTGGGGAATGTTCCTGCTTTCCATATGCTAGAATCGGCAGACCTGGGCACTATCTCTTGGTCTGACCATGCGCCTACTTTCATCAATGTCAAAACATCTGGATGTCACACGGAAGTATGTCATTGGAGATTGAACGAAACCCTCCTTGCCAACCCAAATGTTAGACAGGAACTTTTGGATTCTCTGGTGGAATATTTTGCTATAAATCAACCCTCTGTATCGTTAGCATCCATGTTATGGGAAGCACATAAGACGGTTTTCCGAGGACAGTGTATTGCAGTAGGGTCTAAGCGAAAAAGGGACCGTAATTTTAAACAACAGACCCTCATGACACAACTACGGGACTTGGAGACTCAGCTACAGTCTAGGACCTCCCGACACTTATAACGCCGCATAGTCCTGTTACAGACCAGGCTCTGTGAACTTGCATTCCAGAAAACAGAAAAATTATTGTTGTACTCTAGGCAATGTTTTTATACATGGGGTAATAAGTCGCATACTATTCTAGCTAGACAGTTGCGAAATTCCAATGTTTTGGGTTCCCCAACGGTTATGAGACGCTCTGTTGGATCCTTGGTTTATGATCCTACGGCCATTTCGGCTCTACTTCAAGAATACTATGCAGCTTTATATTCTCTTCCTCAACAGTTACCGTCAAATAGTGCTCACTGCCAAAATCTCTTCCAATCTTTCCTAGCTAAATGTAACCTACCAAGGCTGTCGGTGGAAGAGGTGTCCTCACTGAATAACCAGATTACCACTGAGGAATTGCAGGTCTTAAAGCAACTCCCAAATAACAAATCTCCCGGACCTGATGGTCTTCCCTATGGGTATTATAAGACTTTTTCTTCCACTCTTCTGCCTCATATGGTTGTACTTTTTAACTTCTTTTTGCAGGGCAAGCCGATTCCCCCGACACTCTTGCATTCCTATATAACGCTTATCCCCAAGCCAGGGAAGGATCATATGGATTGCGCAAATTATAGGACCATCGCTCTCTAGAACTCTGACTTTAAGATATTTACCAAGACTCTAGCTAATAGACTTGCGTTCTGGCTAATGCAATTAGTCCACAAGGACCAAGTAGGATCTGTTAGGGGCCGGCAGGGTGGAGATAATACAAGGAGATCTATTGATCTCATAGAGATTATCAATGAGTATCATTCTCCTGCTCTGCTTCTAGGCCTAGATGCTGAAAAAGCATTTGATCGCCTAAATTGGTCGTTTATGTTCTCCACCCTGCAGGCCTTTGGCTTTAAGCGAGCTTTTTTAGATGCCCTACACACATTATACGACCAACCTACAGCGTCTGTCAAATTATCATATGCTACTTCGGGGGTGTTCCCCATAAATAATGGTACGTGCCAAGGGTGCCCTCTATCTCCATTACTTTTCATGCTCTGTATTGAACCTCTGGCTGCGGCGATCAGAGCCCGCCCACTGGTTAGATCTGTTGAATATAAACTGTCACTGTTTGCAGATGACATTTTGCTAACTTTGACAGACCTTTATATCACACTCCCAAACCTATTTGATTTGCTGGGGACTTTTGGCAGACTCTCAGGTTACAAGGTAAACACAGCCAAGATGGAGGCCTTGCCACTTAACCTTCCCTCTGATACTTTAGCGAATCTGAAGACAAACTTCCGCTTTCAATGGAATGAGGACTCTATTTGATATGTAGGGGTTAATTTGACTAATAAATATTCTTCTCTATATGCTAAAAATTTCCCCGTAGTTTTTCTAAATCTGAAAGCCCTTATGAATAAATGGATGTCATTTCCGATTTTCTTCTTTGGTCGCATAGCGGCTGTCAATATGTCTATTTTACCTAAACTATTGTATCTTTTTGAAACGTTACTGTTTTCGATACCCATTAGGGAACTGAGAGGTTTCCAGTCCTCCATACTTAGATTTATCTGGAGCGGGAAGAGACACTGCATAGCTTGTTCCACTCTTATTGCACTCAAATCGCAGGGGGGCCTAGCATTGCCCGATATTCCTAAGTATTATTGGGCTACACATCTCTGCAATATACAGTTGCAACAAAAAGTATGTGAACCCTTTGGAATGACATGGATTTCTGCACAAATTGGTCATAAAATGTGATCTGATCTTCATCTAAGTCAAAACATTTATAAACATTAAATATAGCTAAAATATCCAATCTTTCTGTAAATCAAATGGCTACTTAATTTAAGAAAAATAACATATATAGATAAGGAATAGAATCTATGTGCAGTACTTAAAGGGTTTCTGTCACCAGGATTACACATTATAAGCTGTCTGACATTAGCTATGTGTTAATGTCAGATCAGCTTGATAATCTGCTTTATATGTATTTCTGATGTATATTTAAGCTAAAAAACGTCTTTTTATAATATGTAAATTAGCCTCTAGGAGCGGGGGGGCGTTGCCCCTGCTCCTAGATTCTCCGTGCGCCAACCTGCTGCCACGCCCCTTCTTTCTTTGATTGACAGTGCCGGGTAGCGATCCTCTCCTGCCTCCGGCACTGTCTCCCTGCTAAATCCCGCGCCTGCGCCGCCGCTCTGTATTCGCCATTACGGTCCGTGGGTTTAAAATATGTTTTTGTGACAATTCTCTTATTCTCAATCAGAATTTCTTAATCTAAAAACTCTATTTTCTGAAAACTTATTTTTTCTGTGAGAACAATATTACACATATTTTTATTTAAATAATTGATGAAGTCTTCTAGATCGGATAAATCTCCCTGCCAAATTCCAATACAATCATCAATATACCGCTTCCATAAAATTAGGCCACTTCCATCACTATTTTCTCTCAAAACTGGGTCAACAAAACTATATTCCCAAAAGGCCATAAAAATATTCGAGAAACTGGGCGCGAATTTTGTGCCCATCGCCACGCCAGAAATCTAAAGGTAAAAGGCATTATTGTACCAAAAATAATTGTGAGTTAAGCAGTAATTTATACATTCTAATAAAAAGGTTTTTTCTTTTCCTCCATCTCGTCATCTTTATCCATATAAAATTTGACAGCTTTTAGACCTACATCATTCGGGATAATTGTATATAATGATGTTACATCCGCTGTCATGAGGATCGTATCTTTTGTTATATCTTTAAAATCTTTTAAAATTTCTAAGACATGCACTGTATCTCTTAAATATGACGGTGTATTCGGTACATATTTTTGCAAAAAAATATCAATATACTCCGAAACCCTGCTGGTAATTGACCCAATTCCGGAGACGATTGGTCTCCCAGGGTTTTTTTTTCGGATCTTTATGTACCTTTAGCAAGTAATATATTGTTGGTATCTTTGGGTATTGGTTATTAAGGTATTCATAGTCGTTCTTATTCAATATTTCTTGTTTTAAACCCATATCTAGTATTACCTTCAATTCCTTCTTATATTCAACAACAGGGTCATTTTTTTATTTCCTATATGTATTCTCATCATTCAAAATTTGTTGCATCTCATTTTCATACTGCTCTTTTTTTAAAATAATGATGCCCCCCCCCCCTTATCAGCTTATTTTATCACTATTTTCTTGTTTTTTTCCCAGACTTTTTAAGGCCTCTCTTTCATTTCTATTCAAGTTATCTTTCGTATTTATCTATCCTTTTGCTTCTACCTCCTCCAGCCCCTTTAGTACCCCATTTCTTAAATACTTATACTGCTATGCATTCATTCCCTTTACCATCTGGATAATATGTTGATTTATTCCTTAAGCTAGTGTACACACAATTCTGCTCTGATACAGATTTTTGCACTGGATTACTTAGAATATATTTCTGTATATTCAATCTTCTTATGAATCGGTATACATCTAAGTAAGTTTCAAACTTATTCCCTTTGTGCGTTGGTGCGAACTTTAACCCTTTACTCAACACGGTAGTTTCATCTTTTGTTAGGGTATGTGAACTTAGATTATATATTCCTACTCCTTCTCTCGGCCTTTCTTCGCTTGCAGACTTATCTTTTCTTTTTCTTTTTCCCCCTCTACTTCCTCTATGCATCTTCTCTTCTTTCCAGGTGTCTCCCCTACTGTTTTTGTTCCCTCTTCCACTGTTACACTCCTTCCCTTGATCAATTTGTGAGGAAAATTTTCTTAGTCTATACTTTCATTTCTACCTCTCTCTCCTATGTTTCTTTTCTTTTTTATTCCCGTCCTCCCGTATCATAGTTTTCTCCCTTTCAAAAACTTCCTGAATTCTATACCTGTCCTCTTCTCCCCTATAATTTTGTGGTTCTCTCCTATATCTTCCATAATTATAATGATTTCCATTATTCCTTGTGTTGTATTGCGCATACATGCCCCGTCCTCTGTAGTTGTTATATTGCGGTCTGAATCTTTAATTATATGGAGCTCTAATTGGATACCCTTCCGACCTATAGTTATTCCCTCTCCACAATTGTGATGGGTTACAACCATATGCTCGGGGTTCTCCATAAAACCTCCTACCACTATTGGTTGATTGATGTCTATTATAGTTAATATTTCTTCCCCTGTCCTGAGTGGTCTGTTCAGTTCTCCCTCTTTCGGGAAAGGTGTTCATAGTTATATCTGTCTTTGGAGCAAGGTCTACAGTGTTTTGTTTTTTATCTTTCCATTTATAAACTGTATTATTTTTATATTCCTCTAATACTTTCAAATATTTTTTCAGTTTTTTTCTTTTTAACCTCCTGTTCAACCTTCAGAACTTCATTTTGACATTTCTGGGATAGCTCATGATATTCATCTAGTTCCCTAAAAGGGTTCAGTTTTTCTTTAATATCATCAATCTTTTTACATAAAGCAATTAATTTATTTTTTCTTCTGTCTATAATGAACCTCATTGCATTGATCCCACACGTATTAACAAACTGTTCCCAGTCTGCTAATTCCTCTGTATTGAATGGGAGCTGCCATCTTAAACCTTCCGGGATCTTTTCTTCCACCACATATTTTTCTAAAGAAATAACATTCCAGATAGTTTTAATTTATTTTATCATAAGAGCCTTTAATTCAGAGAAAACAACATCAATATCATTCATTCAGTGGTTTTCTGACTTTTCACAGAAAACTTCCTGCACATTCAAGTGCATATGTTCTCTGAAAGTAAAAATATCTATTGCCATAATTACACACTATAGGACCTATAAACGCACAGTATTAAAACGAAACTAAGAGCAGTGTGAATTACGGACAATGCAGCAGTCCTGAAATACGGAGTAGGTCCTTTCTCCTTCAAAGTCACAGTATTCAAAAGTCAGGTATCAGGTCCGCACTAATGGATCCATCATAAACACGTGCTCCAAGCGTGCTGTTCTCTTATTCAGGTCACTCGTAATTGTACTCCGAACACCAACTGAAACTCTCCATATCCAGAATCCCTTTGAAAAACGGGAAACAGATAGCTCAATACCCCAAGTAAAAGGTTAAAAACAACTTTATTCTACTTACAGTTTACACCTTGTAGTTAGCGTGACAGACAAACAGCACAAGCCCGACCCGGGTTTCGCCACGTTGGCTTCGTCAGGGGCTAATCAGTGACTGGCACCTGAGGTCCTTTTATTACCTCCTTGCGTTCTGCTCAATTTCCGGCTATAGCCATTACGGTCCGTGGGTTTAAAATATGTTTTTGTGACAATTCTCTTATTCTCAATCAATTTCTAAATCTAAAAACTCTATTTTCTGATCATTTATTTTTTCTGTGAGAACAATATTCCACATATTTCTATTTAAATAATTGATGAAGTCTTCTAGATCGGACAAATCTCCCTGCCAAATTCCAATACAATCATCAATATACCGCTTCCATAAAATTAAGCCACTTCCATCACTTTTTTCTCTCAAAACTGGGTCAACAAAACTATATTCCCAAAAGGCTATAAAAATATTCGAGAAACTGCATTATGTAATAATGACTGCGATACTGCCATTTTATATATATATATCTTTAATGTATATCATATATTTTTTGGTTTAATGTAATTTTAATTATACATGTATAAAGTTTGGCCTGTGACCTAAGGAAGCAAGATAGCCGGAAATTGAGCAGAACGCAAGGAGGTAATAAAAGGACCTCAGGTGCCAGTCACTGATTAGCCCCTGACGAAGCCAACGTCGGGCTTCTGCTGTTTGTCTGTCATGCTAACTACAAAGTGTAAACCTGTAAGTAGAATAAAGTTGTTTTTAACCTTTTAATTGGGGTATTGCATCTGTTTCCTGTTTTTCAAAGGTATTCTGGATATGGAGAGTTTCAGTTGGTGTTCGGAGTAAAATTACGAGTGACCTGAATAAGAGAACAGCACGCTTGGAGCACGTGTTTATGGTGGATCCATTAGTGCGGACCTGAAATGTTGTTCTATACCCCACCACAACTCCTGCGCGGTGTGGGGCCTGTCCCCCAAACACGAGATTCAGTATGGCCTGCTGACGTTTACCCCGGGCTGTGCGGAAGTTGGTGGTGAAGGTCTGTGGCTGACCGTATGAGCAGGTGAAGAAAGAGGAGGAGGAAGCCGAGTAGGAGGCAACAGGAAGCAAAGAATGATGCCCTGTGATCCCTGGCGGTGGAAGTACGTGCGCCAAACAGCTCTCTGCCTGGGGCCCAGCCGCCACTACATTTACCCAGTGTGCAGTTAGGGAGATATAGCCTCCTTGGCCATGCTTACTGGTCCACGTATCTGTGGTTAGGTAGAACTTGCCACAGATGGCGTTGCGCAGTGAACACTTGATTTTATCCGATACTTGGTTGTGCAGGGAAGGCACGGCTCTCTTGGAGAAGTAGTGGCGGCTGGGAACAACGTACTGTGGGACAGCCACTGCCATCAGTTGTTTGAAGCTGTCCGTGTCCACCAGCATTAATGACAGCATTTCAAAGGCCAGTAGTTTAGAAATGCTGGCATTCAGGGCCAGGTATCGAAGGTGGCTTGGTGGGAATTTACGCTTTCTTTCCAAGGTTTGTGAGATGGAGAGCTGAACGCTGCCATGTAACATGGTGGAGATGCTTGGTGATGGAGGTGGTGGTGTTGGTGGCACATCCTCTTTTTGCGGGGCGACAGGTGCCAACGTTCCTCCAGAGGTGGAGGAAGAGGCCGAGGCAGCAGCAGAAGAGGGAGTAGGAGGGGCCTAAGCCCTTTCTTGGATTTTAGGGTGCTTACTCCACTGCAGCCCGTTTTTCACATGTAGATGCCTGGTCATGCAGGTTGTGCTAAAGTTCACAACTTTAATGCCTCGCTTCAGGCTCTGATGCCACAACGTGCAAAACACTCGGGTCTGGTCGTCAGCACATTGTGTGAAGAAGTGCCATGCCAGGGAGCTCCTTGAAGCCGCCTTTGTGGTGCTCGGTCCATGGTGGCGGTGACCAGTAGCAGGCAAACTCTCTTGGCGATTGCTGTTCTGCTTTTGCACCCTGCTCCCTCTTTTGCTACGCTGTTGGCTTGGTCTTACCACTGCCTCTTCCTGTGAACTCTGAAAGTTAGTGGCACAATCTTCATTCCATGTGGGGTCTAGGACCTCATCACCCACTGCATCGTCTTCCACACAGTCTTCCTCCCTGACCTCCTGTTCGGTCTGCACACTGCAGAAAGACACAGCAGTTGGCACCTGTGATTCGTCATCAGACATGCTGACTCTGCTGAGGTGGTAGTTCCATGTTCTCATCAGGAAACATAAGTGGTTGTGTGTCATTGCATTCTATGTCTTCCACCGCTGGGGAAGGGCTAGGTGGATGCCCTTGGGAAACCATGCCAGCAGATTCTTTAAACAGCATAAGAGACTTCTGCATAACTTTAGGCTCAGACAGGTTCGCTGATATGCATGGGGGTGATGTGACAAACTGATGGGCTTGGTTTTCAGGCACAACATGTGTGCTTTCTGCAGAAGACTGGGTGGGACATAATGTGAACCTGCTGGATCCACTGTCGGCCACCCAATCGACTAGCGCCTGTACTTGCTCAGGCCTTACCATGCTTAGAACGGCATTAGGCCCGACCAAATATTGCTGAAGATTCTGGCGGCTACTAGCACCTGAGGTAGTTGGTTCACTAGGACGTGTAGCTGTGTAGCTGTGGAAGAACGGCCACATCCTCTCCCAGCACCAGAGGGTCCACTAACACCACCACGACCATGTTCGTGTCCCATATTAGAGGTTTTCCTCATTGTTACCGTTCACCACAATAAGGAAAAACTTATTTGGCCTAATGTATAGAGTTTAAATTAAGGCCTTTTTTTACAGGCACCTAATACTATCTAGCTATCTATTTATGTACCGTATTACACTAAGGCACTGCAGAAACCACAGATTTAGGAGAATATCAATTTTAGGCTTAGTATTTAGACCCTGGCTAAAATGTATCCTGTTACGGACAGAATTACATTTGGAGAAGAACAATAGTGTGTGCAAATATAGAGGATTACGCTTTCAGGCCTTCTATTTAAACACTTAGTGTAATATAACCTTTTAAGGGCAGAAATACACTTCTAGATTCACAGTAGCATGTGCAAATACAGAGGTTTTTTTTCCAGGCCTTGTATTTAGACGCTGACACGCTGAATGTAATATACCCTATTGCAGACAGAATTACACTTGAAGAGGAACAGCAGGGAGCAGAGATGTTTAGGATTTCTATTTCAGGGATTTTATTTAACCACAGTAAAAATATCTATCCTTTGACAGACAGTATTACACTTGGACAGCCACAAATGGAACAACAGATTTAGGGGATTGTTATTTTGGCAATTGAATTTCACCCCAGAAAAAAATCTATCCTTTGACGTACAGTATTAAACTTAGCCAGCCACAGCTGGAACACCAAATTTAAAGGATTGGTATTTTGGCAAATGAATTTCACCCCACAAAAAAATTTATCCTTTGACGGAGAATATTAAACTTAGCCGGCCACAGCTGGAACACCAGATTTAGAGGATTGTTATATTGGCAATTGAATTTCACCACAGAAAAAAAATCTATCCTTTGACGGACAGTATTTCACTTGGCCAGCCACAGCTGGAAGCCCAGATTTAGGGGATTGGTTTTTTGGCAATTGAATTTCACCCCAGAAATAATATCTATCTTTTTACGGACAGTATTACACTTGGCCAGCAACAGCTAAAACCACTGATTTAGGGGATTGGTATTTTGGCAATGGAATTTCACACCAGAAAAAAATCTATCCTTTGACGGACAGTATTACACTTGGCCAGCCACAGCTGGAACACCAGATTTAGGGGATTATTATTTTGGCAATTGAATTTCACCACAGAAAAAAATCTATCCTTTGACGGACAGTATTACACTTGGCCATCCACAGCTTGTACCCCAGATTTAGGGGATTGGTATTTTGGCAATTGAATTTCACATCAGAAATAAAATCTATCCTTTTACGGACAGGATTACACTTGGCCAGCAACAGCTAAATCCACTGATTAAGGGGATTGGTATTTTGGCAATTGAATTTCACCCCAGAAAAAAATCTATCCTTTGACGGATAGTACTACACTAGGCCAGCCACAGCTGGAACACCAAATTTAGGGGATTGGAATTTTGACAATTAAATTTCATCCCAGAAAAAAATCTATCTTTGATAGACAGTATTACACTTGGCCAGCCACAGTTGGAAAACCAGATTTAGGGGATTGGTATTTTGGCAATTTAATGTCACCCCAGAAAAAAATCTGTCCTTTGACGGACAGAATTAAACTTAGCCAGCCACAGCTGGAACACCAGATTTAGGGGATTGGCATTTTGGCAATTGAATTTCACCCCAGAAAAAAATCTATCTTTGACGGACAGTATTAAACTTAGCCAGCCACAGATAGAACCCCAGATTTAGGGGATTGGTATTTTAGCAATTGAATTTAACCCAATAAAAAAATCTATCCTTTTACGGACAGTATTACACTTGGTCAGCAACAGCTAAAACCACTGATTTAGGAGATTGGTATTTTGGTGATTGAATTTCACCCCAGAAAAAAATCATTCCATTGGCGGACAGTATTACACTTGGCCAGCCACAGCTGGAACACCAGATTTAGGGAATTGGTATTTTGGCTATTGAATTTCACCCCAGAAAAAAATCTATCCTTTGACGGACAGTATTAAACTTAGCCAGCCACAGCTGGAACACCAGGTTTAGGGGATTGGTATTTTGGCAATTAATTTTAACCCCAGAAAAAAATCGATCCTTTGACTTACAGTATTACACTTGGCAAGCAACAGCTGGAACACCAGATTTAGAGTATTGGTCTTGTGGCAATTGGATTTCACCCCACAAATAAAATCTATCCTTTTACGGACAGTATTACACTTGAACAGCCACAGTCGAAACGCAGCTTTAGGGGATTGTTATTTTGGCAATTGAATTTCACCCCAGAAATAAAATCTATCCTTTGACAGACAGTACTACACTTGGCCAGCCTCAGCTGGAACACCAGATTTAGGGGATAGTTATATTGGCAATTGAATTTCACCCCAGAAAAAATTATATCCTTTGACAGACAGTACTACATTTGGCCAGCCTCAGCTGGAGCACGAGATTTAAAGCATTGGTATTTTAGCAATTTAATTTCACCCAAGAAAAAAAACTCTCCTTTGACGGAGAGTATTACACTTCGCTAGCCACAGCTGGAACAGTAGATTTAGGGGATTTGTATTTTGGCAATTTAATTTCACCCCCGAAAAAAATCTATCCTTTGACGTACAGTATTAAACTTAGCCAGCCACAGCTGCAACACCAGATTTAGGGGATTGGTATTTTGGCAATTGAATTTCACCCCAGAAAAAAATCTATCCTTTGACGGACAGTATTAAACTTAGCCAGCCACAGATAGAACCCCAGATTTAGGGGATTGGTATTTTAGCAATTGAATTTAACCCCATAAAAAAAATCTATCCTTTCACAGTCCGTATTAAACTTAGCCAGCCACAGCTGGAACACCAGGTTTAGGGTATTGGTATTTTGGCAATTGAATTTCACCCCCGAATAAAATCTGTCCCTTGACGTATAGTATGAAACTTAGCCAGCCACAGTTGGAAACCCAGATTTAGGGTATTGGTATTTTGGCAATTGAATTTCACCCCAGAAAAAATCTATCCTTTGACGGACAGTAGTAAACTAAGCCAGCCACAGCTGGAACACCAGACTGGGAGGATTGGTATTTTGGCAGTTAGATTTCACCCCACAAAAAAATCTATCCTTTGACAGACAGTATTACACTTGGCCAGCCACAGCTTGAACACCAGATTTAGTGGATAGTTATATTGGCAATTGAGATTCATCCCAGAAAAAAATCTATCCTTTGACGGACAGTATTAAACTTAGCCAGCCACAGATAGAACACCAGATTTAGGGGATTGGTATTTTAGCAATTGAATTTAACCCCATAAAAAAATCTATCCTTTGACAGTCCGTATTAAACTTAGCCAGCCACAGCTGGAACACCAGGTTTAGGGTATTGGTATTTTGGCAATTGAATTTCACCCCCGAATAAAATCTGTCCCTTGACGTATAGTATTAAACTTAGCCAGCCACAGTTGGAAACCCAGATTTAGGGTATTGGTATTTTGGCAATTGAATTTCACCCCAGAAAAATCTATTCTTTGACGAACAGTATTACACTTGGCCAGCAACACCTGGAACACCAGATTTAGGGGATTGGTATTTTGGCAATTGAATTTCACCCTAGAAATAAAATCTATCCTTTGATGGATAGTATTACACTTGGACAGCCACAGCTGGAACACCTGATTTAAGGGATTGCTATTTTAAAAATTGAATTTCACCCCAGAAAGATATCTATCATTTGACGTATAGTATTAAAGTTTGCCAGCCACAGCTGGAACACCAGACTGGGAGGATTGGTATTTTGGCAGTTAAATTTCACCCCACAAAAAAATCTATCCTTTGACAGACAGTATTACACTTGGCCAGCCACAGCTGGAACACTAGATTTAGTGGATAGTTATATTGGCAATTGAGATTCATCCCAGAATAAAAATCTATCCTTTGACGGATAGTATTAAACTTAGCCAGCCACAGCTGGAACACCAGATTTAGGCGATTGGTATTTTGGCAATTGAATTTCCACCCCAGAAAAAAATCTATTCTTTGACGAACAGTATTAGGCCAGCAACACCTGGAACACCAGATTTAGGGGATTGGTATTTTGGCAATTGAATTTCACCCCAGAAATAAAATCTATCCTTTGACGGATAGTATTACAATTGGACAGCCACAGCTAGAACCCCAGATTTAGGGTATTGGTCCTTTGGCAATTGAATTTCACCCCATAAATAAAATCTATCCTTTTACGTACAGTATTACACTAGGCCAGCAACAGCTAAAACCACTGAGTTAGGGGATTGATATTTTGGTAATTAAATTTAACCCCAGAAAAAAATCTATCCTTTGACGGACAGTATTATACTTGGCCACCCACAGCTGGAACCCCAAATTTAGGGGACTGTTATATTGGCAATTGAATTTCACCCCAGAAATAAAATCTATCCTTTTACGGACAGTATTACACTTGGCCAGCAACAGCTAAAACCACTGATTTAGAGGATTTGTATTTTTGGCAATTTATTTTGACCCCAGAAAAAAATCTATCATTTGACGGACAGTATTACATAAGCCAACCACAGCTGGAACACCAGATTTAGGGGATTGGTATTTTGGCAATTGAATTTAACCTCAGAAAAAAATCTATTATTTGACGGACAGTAATACACTTGGCCAGCAACAGCTGGAACCCCAGACTTATGGGATTGGTATTTAGAGATGGTCCAAACTATTCGCCGGCGAACAGTTCCCGGTGAACATAGCTTGTTCGCGTCCGCCTAGGCGAGCGAACATATTCGATGTTCGCGTTCGCCCCTATACTTTATCATTGAGCAAACTTTGACCCTGTACCTCACAGTCAGCAGACACATTCCAGCCAATCAGCATACCCTCCCTTCCAGACCCTCCCACCTCCTATCTAAACGCAAGGACAGCATCCATCTTAGATTCATTCTGAAACTGCAGTGTTAGTAATTGTAAATCGCAATGCGATTAATATAACCTGTATTATTCGCATTGCGATTTCACTTAGATCGGAGTTCCTAATCGTTATATTGCTAGAATATAACGAAGATAACGAATATAGCGCTATATTCTCAATCTTCATTATATTCTAGCAATACAACAACCATTAGGATCTCAAATCTAAGTTGAATTCTCAATGTGATTAATATAACCTGCATTAATCGCATTGCAAATTCAACTTAGATCTGAGTTCCTAATGGTTGTTGTATTGCTAGAATCCATTTGATTCGCGAATCCATTTGATTCCTCTATTTGATTGTATATGACGGTTGACTATGACTACCACCAACGTTCTGCTGCCTCCAAAGCAAGATATCTGAACCCCCCATTGGCCATTTGGGCGTTTTTGATAGAAAACGCATCAAAAACGCATCTGCGTTTTTATAATTTTTTCATTTTTAATTTTTTCTTTTTGTGTATTTTGCCACATTTGGTTGCATATTTACATTTGGTATAGGCAAATATGGTAGTCTAGATCATGTGTCTATACCAAAACCTAGGATCATTGTTTGACAGCATATTTTCTAAGCCATGTAGCTGAATATAGATTTGGGCAGAGTAATGATCTAGACCTAGTTCTCAATCAGTGTGCCTCCAGTTGTTGCAGAACTACAACTCCCAGCATGCCTGCACAGCCAAAGGCTGTCCGGGCATGCTCGGAGTTGTAGTTTTGCAAAAGCTGGAGGCACACTGGTTGGGAAACACTGTATTCTAGACTACCATATTTGCCTATACCAAATGTAAATATGCAACCAAATGTGGCAAAATACACAAAAAAATAAAATAAAAATAAAAAAATGATGAAAACGCATATGCCTTTTTGATGCGTTTTTTTTTTATCAAAAACGCCAAAATGGCCCCTGGGGGGTTGAGATATCTTGCCTCGGAGGCAGCAGAACGTTGGTGGTAGTCATAGTCAACCATCATATACAATCAAATAGAGGCATCAAATGGATTTGCAAAGCGATTAATAATTGTAAGTATTATTCGCATTGTGATTTCAACTTAGAGCTGAGTTCCTAATGGTTGTATTGCTAGAATATAACAAAGATTGAGAATTCAATCTTCGTTATATTCTAGCAATACAACCATTAGGAACCCAGCTCAAATTTGAATTTGCAATGCGATTAATGCAGGTTATATTAAACACATTGCGAATTCAACTTAGAGCTGGGTTCCTAGTGGTTGTATTGCTAGAATTATATAACGAAGATTGAGAATATAGCGCTAAATTCTCAATCTTCGTTAGATTCTAGCAATACAACCATTAGGAACCCAGCTCAAATTTGAATTTGCAATGCGATTAATGCAGGTTATATTAATCGCATTGCGAATTCAACTTAGAGTTGGGTTCCTAATGGTTGTATTGCTAGAATTATATAACGAAGATTGAGAATATAGCTCTAAATTCTCAATCTTCGTTAGATTCAAGCAATACAACCATTAGGAACCCAGCTCTAAGTTGAATTCGCAAATAAGATGTCCCGAACTATTCACCGGCGAACAGTTCCCGGGGAACATAGCTTGTGCGCGTTTGTCGCGGCGGGCGAACATATGCGATGTTCGGTCCACCCTCTATTCGTCATCATTGAGTAAACTTTGACCCTGTACCTCACAGTCAGCAGACACATTCCAGCCAATCAGCATACCCTCCCTCCCTGACCCTCCCATCTCTTGGACAGCATCCATTTTAGATTCATTCGGAAGCTGCAGTCTTAGTGAGAGGAGGGACAGTGTAGCTGCTGCTGATTTAATAGGGAAATCGATAGCTAGGCTAGTGTATTTAGTGTCCACTCCAGTCTTGAAAGACTCATCAGATCTCTGCTGTAAGGACAGAGTCCTGACAGCACCCAAAAAAGCCCTTTTTAGGGCTAGTACATCGGTCTCACCTCCTATCAAAAGGCAAGGACGGCATCTATAATGGAACGCCTTGCACCCCGACTGGGCACCCTCCGCTGACGTTTAGTGATGTCGCGAACATAAAATTTTCAGTTCGCGAATAGCGAACGCGAACTTCCGCAAATGTTCGCGAACGGGCGAACCGGGCGAACGGCCATAGACTTCAATTGGCAGGTGAATTTTAAAACCCACAGGGACTCTTTCTGGCCACAATAGTGATGGGAAAGTTGTTTCAAGGGGTCTAACACCTGGACTGTGGCATGCCGGAGGGGGATCTATGGCAAAACTCCCACGGAAAATTACGTAGTGGACGCAGAGTCGGGTTTTAATCCATAAAGGGCATAAATCAACTAACATTCCTAAATTGTTTGGAATAACATGCTTTAAAACATCCAGTGTGTGTATACGATCAGGTATGATGTTGTATCGATCAGGTAGTGTAAGGGTTACGCCCGCTTCACAGACATTGACAGACCAAACTCCCCTTTTAATGCACCACAAACAACCACAAACTGTTCATTTGCACAACCGCAAACTCCCAATTTGCACAAGGTTGGATACCAAGCTAGCCACGTCCCGGTGATGTCATTGAAGGTTTCTTCCTCCACCCAGCCACGTACAACACCAAGGGTCCCCAAAAGGTGAATTGAATAGATTTTTCGAACGGGGAGATGGTTAAAAAAACGCTGTCTCCCTTCCCCTTTGTTTTTATCCACGGTCACTGCGTCTGCGCCGTGCAATTTACTGTCACACCCGATATGAGTGGTATTTTCTGTAGTACTATTCTCATCAGTTTAATCCCTGTTACATCCCATATCAGGGATTGCCTTTTGTGAAAAAAAATTTAGGCCTGGTACCTTCGACTGCCTTCACAATGACAGACCAAACTCTCATACACCAAACTGAATTGATTTCAGGAACCGGGAGATGGAAAAAGCAGCTTGGTCGGTCCTCATACTCCCAAATTGGGGCACTGCGCGTGCACAGAGCAATGTGCTATGACACCCTATATGAGTGGTGTCTTAACTAGTACTATTCCTATCAGCAGCGGGCGGGTGCGTGGTAACTTGAGAGCAGGTGACCAAAGCTGAGCTGGAGGAGGATGGTGCGTCAAGGTTCTTAGCGGAAGCTGTTGAAGATTGGGTGTCCTGTCTAAGCCAGTCAACTACGTCCTCAGAATTTTTCGGGTTCAGGGTACGTGGCCTCTGATCACTAGGCATTATTCCAGGGACAGTGGAAATCACAGCACCACGACCACGACGGCCCCTGCGGGGTGGCCTGCTTCTGCCTGTCATTTTTTTTCCGATAAGTGGTACTCTGTGGAAGTGGGCCTGACACACACTGGCAGCAGGCAAGCAACTGAAATTAGTCTAATGTGTAAAAATTAAATGCCTTATTTATCGGCAAGCTACTGTGCCACCCGGTATCAGTGGTTGGCACTGGCAGTGGGCACACTACAGTCAGTGGAAGTCGGCCTGACACACACTAGCAGCAGGCAAGCAACTGAATTTACACTAAAGTGTAAAAATTAAATGCCTTTTTTTGATGCAAAGTCCTGTGCCACACGGGATGACAGGGGTGGGCACTGGCAGTGGGCACACTACAGTCAGTGGAAGTCGGCCTGACACACACTAGCAGCAGGCAAGCAGCTGAAATTACACTAAAGAGTAAAAATTAATTGCCTATTTTGTTGCAAAGTCCTCTGCCAGCCGGTATGAGTGGTAGGCACTGGCAGTGGGCACACTACAGTCACTGGAAGTCAGCCTGACACACACTGGCAGGCAACTAACCTTAGATTAAAGTGTAAAAATTAAATGCCTTTTTTTGATGCAAAGTCCTGTGCTACACGGGATGACAGGGGTGGGCACTGGCAGTGGGCACACTACAGTCAGTGGAAGTCGGCCTGACACACACTAGCAGCAGGCAAGCAGCTGAAATTACACTAAAGTGTAAAAATTAAATGCCTATTTTGTTGCAAAGTCCTCTGCCAGCCGGTATGAGTGGTGGGCACTGGCAGTGGGCACACTACAGTCACTGGAAGTAAGCCTGACACACACTGGCAGGCAACTAACCTTAGATTAAAGTGTAAAAATTAAATGCCTTTATTTGATGCAAAGTCCTATGCTACACGGGATGACAGGGGTGGGCACTGGCAGTGGGCACACTACAGTTAGTGGAAGTCGGCCTGACACACACTAGCAGCAGGCAAGCAGCTGAAATTACACTAAAGTGTAAAAATTAAATGCCTTTTTTTATGCAAAGTCCTGTGCCAGCCGGTATGAGTGGTAGGCACTGGCAGTGGACACACTACAGTCACTGGAAGTCAGCCTGACACACACTGGCAGGCAACTAACCTTAGATTAAAGTGTAAAAATTAGATGCCTTTTTTTGATGCAAAGTCCTGTGCCACACGGGATGACAGGGGTGGGCACTGGCAGTGGGCACACTACAGTCAGTGGAAGTCAGCCTGACACACACTGGCAGGCAACTAACCTTAGATTAAAGTGTAAAAATGAAATGCCTTTTTTTGATGCAAAGTCCTGTGCCACATGGAATGACAGGGGTGGGCACTGGCAGTGGGCACACTACAGTCTGTGGGCCTGCAGCTCCTCACACACAGGCAGGCCATGCAATTGCAATATGCATATAAAGGGGAAAAAAAGCACAGCTGGAACACCAGATTTAGTGGATTGGTATTTTGGCAATTTAATGTCACCCCACAAAAAAATCTATCCTTAGACGGAAAGTATTACACTTGACCAGCCAAAGCTGGAACACCAGATTTATGAGATTGTTATTTTGGCAATTTAATGTCACCCCACAAAAAAATCTATCCTTTGACGGACAGTATTACACTTGGCCAGCCACAGCTGGAACACCAGATTTATGGGATTTGTATTTTGACAATTGAATTTCACCCCAGAAATAAAATCTATCCTTTGACATACAGTACTAAACTTAGCCAGCCACAGCTGGAACACCAGATTTAGGGGATTGGTATTTCGGCAACTGAATTTCACCCCACAAAAAATCTATCCTTTGACAGACAGTATTGCACTTGTCCAGCCACAGCTGGAACACCAGATTTAGGGGATTGGTATTTTGACAATTTTTGCAAATCTGACCAGTGTCACTTTATGTTTTGATAACTTTAAATGCTTTTTCTTATCCAGGCCATTCTAAGATTGTTTTTTCATCACATATTGTACTTCCTGACAGTGGTAAAATGAAGTCGAAAAATTTCATTTTTATTTATAAAAAAATAAAAAATTTACCATAAATTTTGAATTTCACCCCAGAAAAAAATCTATTCTTTGACGGACAGTATTACACTTGGCCAGCAACAACTGGAACACCAGATGTAAGGGATTGGTATTTTGGCAATTGAATTTCACCCCACAAAAAATCTATTCTTTGACGGACAGTATTGCACTTGGCCAGCCACAGCTGGAACACCAGATTTAGGGGATTGGTATTTTGGCAATTTAATTTCACCCCAGAATACAATCTATCCTTTGACAGACAGTATTAACCCCTTAAGGACTCAGCCCTATTTCACCCTAAGGACTCGGCCATTTTTTGCAAATCTGACCAGTGTCACTTTATGTTTTGATAACTTTAAATGCTTTTTCTTATCCAGGCCATTCTAAGATTGTTTTTTTGTCACATATCTTACTTCATGACAGTGGTAAAATGAAGTCGAAAAATTTCATTTTTTTTATAAAAAAATAAAAAATTTACCATAAATTTTGAAAAATTTGCAATGTTCCAAGTTTTAATTTCTCTACTTCTATAATACATAGTAATACCGCCCAAAAAAGTTATTGATTTACATTCCCCATATGTCTACTTCATGTATCGTTCATTTTGGGAATGCCATTTCATTTTTTGGGGACGTTACAAGGCTTAGAAGTTTAAAAGCAAATCTTGAAATTTTTCCAAAATTTTCAAAAACCCTCTTTTTAGGGACCAGTTCAGGTCTGAAGTCACTTTGTGAGGCTTAGATAATAGAAACCACCCAAAAATTACCCCATTCTAGAAACTACACCACTTAAGGTAATTAAAAACTGATTTTAAAAACATCATTAACCCTTTAGGTTTTCCACAAGAGTTAATAGCAAATGGAGATAAAATTTCAGAATTTCGATTTTTGGGAAAATTTTTCATTTTAATCCATTTTTTCCATTAACAAAGCAAGGGTTAACAGCCAACCAAAACGTAATATTTATTCCCCCGATTTTGTAGTTTGCGCGAACACCAAATATGTGGTGGTAAACTGCTGTATGGCCAAACTGCAGGGCGCAGAAGGAAAGGAACGCCATATGGTTTTTGGAAGGTGGATTTTGCTGGACTGGTTTTTTGACACCATGTCCCATTTGAAGCCCCCCGCTGCACCCCTAGAGTAGAAACTCCATAAAAGTGACTTTATCTAAGAAACTACACCCCTCAAGGTATTCAAAACCAGTTTTACAAACTTTGTTAACCCTTTAGATGTTCCACAAGAGTTATTGGCAAATGGAGGTTCAATTTCAGAATTTCTATTTTTTGTTACCTTGTGTCAAAAAAAGTGTAATATAGAGCAACCAAAAATCATATTTACCCTAAAATAGTACCAACAAAACTGACACCTTATCCCGTAGTTTCCAAAATGGGGTCACTTTTTTGGAGTTTCTACTGTAGGGGTGCATCAGGGGGGCTTCAAATGGGACATAGTGTCAAAAAACCGGTCCAGCAAAAACTGCCTTCTAAAAACCATATGGCGTTCCTTTCCTTCTGTGCCCTGCCGTTTGGCCATACAGCAGTTTACGACCACATATGTGGGCAATAAGTTTTGAGTTTTGTTTGGCTGTTAACCCTTGCTTTGTTACTGGAAAAATTGATTAAAATGGAAAATTTTCAAAAAAAAGGTGTTTTGAGACTGTTTTTGTTTTTTGTTATTTACATCGTCGAACTGACAGGATAGATTGTTTGCTATTTCTATAGATCAGGTTTTTACGGATGTGACAATACCAAATATGACTACTTTTGGGGGGGTTGTTTCAGTTTTACATAATAAAGCATTTTTGAAAAAAAAAAATTTTTAGTGTCTCCAAATTCTGAAAGCCATAGTTTTTTTTTTTTTTTTTTTGAGCGACTGTCTTATGTAGGGACTCATTTTTTGCGGAATAAGATGGCGGTTTATTTGGCACTATATTGAGGTGCATATGACATTTTGGTCGCTTGCCATTACACTTTTTGTGATGTAAGGTGACAAAAATGGCTTTTGACAGTATTCTTTATTTTTTTTTTTGCTGTATTCAGCTGAGGGGTTAGGTCATGAGTTATTTTTATAGAGCAGGTTGCGACGGACGCGGCGATACCTAGTATGTATACTTTTTGGGAGATTGTCCTATCTAGGGGCTCATTTTTTGTGGGATGAGGTGACGGTTAGATTGGCACTATTTGGGGGCTCATATGACTTTTTGATGGCTTGCTATTACACTTTTTGTGATGTAAGGCGACAAAAAAATGGCTTTGTTGACAGTTTTTTTATTTTTTTATTTTTTTACAGTTTTTACTTGAGGGGTTAGGCCATGTGATATTTTTATAGAGCAGATTCTTACAGGCGTGGAGATACCCAATATGTCAACTTTTTAGTTTTTTTTTACATTTAACATTAAAAAGCATTTTTGGAACAAAAAAAATCATGTTTTAGTCTGAGAGGCATAGTTTTTTTATTTTTTGGCCAATTATTTTATGTAGGGGCTCATTTTTTGCGGGATGAGATGGCGGTTTGATTGGTACTATTTTGGGAGGCATACACCTTTTAGCCGAAAAATGGCTTATTTGCACAAATTTTTTTTTTTTTTATGGCGTTCACCTGAGGAGTTTAGTCATGTGATATTTTTTATGGAGCAGGTTTTTACAGACGCGGCGATACCTAACATGTGTAGTGTATTTTTTTTATTTTTTATTTTTATTCAGTGATATGTTTTTCACTTTTTTACATTTTTTTTTGACCCAGACCCGCTTGGTTCTTGTAGATCTAGTGGATCTGGTGTCTGTATAATACAGTACAGTACACTATACAGTGCACTGTGCTGTATTTTTTACTGTAAAAAGTCTGAATAGACTTTTAGCAGGTCTATTCAGATTTTCAGCACCATGGAGAGCAGGACGTTTCTGAAAGCGTCCTGCTTCCATGGCAACCATCATCCGCTGCCATAAGAGAGCAGTGGGTGATGGATGGGGAGGGAGGGGGGCTACCTCCCTCTGCGATCCCATCCTGTTGGGGGGCTGCAAAGGCACAGCAGCCCCCCGATGGGAGAGAGAGGGAGCTCCCTCCCTGTTAACCCTTCCATACCACGGTCCGTACAGACCACGGTATGGAAGGGGTTAAACGGCTGGCATCTGATCAAGCACAGATGTCAGCCGTTTCTATCAGAGTGTCAGCAATGTGCTGACACTCTGATAGATCCAATAGACACCAGGGAATATTACAGAGGAGGCGGGCGGGGGATCGCTATAGCGATCCCGCCTCCCGCAACCACCCCCCCAGCACCCCTGCAGCCAAAATATGATTGGGGGCTGCAGGGGGGGTTAAAAATTAACACTTTGGGGGCATTAACTCTCTGATCCATCGCACAAAGCGCTGCAAACCGCAGGTCTGAATTGACCTGCGGTTTGCAGCGATCGCCTATATGGGGGGGGGGGGGGTGTCACAGGACCCCCCTGGGCATTGTAACAAGGTACCTGCTGAATGATTTCAGCAGGTACCTTGTTCCGATCACTGCCGGCTGAGCAGCAGTGATCGGAACTACTTATGAGGTACCGGTATGTCATGGGTCCTAAAGGACTCGGAAACTATGACGTACCGGTACGTCATGCGTCCTTAAGGGGTTAAACTTAGCCAGCCACAGTTGGAACACCAGATTGAGGGGGATTGGTATTTTGGCAATTGAATTTCACCCCAGAAAAAAAATCTATCCTTTGACGGACAGTATTACACTTGGCCAGCCACAGCTGGAACCCCAAGTTTAGGGGATTGTTATATTGGCAATTGAATTTCATTCCAGAAAAAAATCTATCCTTTGATGGACAGTATTAAACTTAGGCAGCCACAGCTGGAACACCAGATATAGGGGATTGGTATTTTGGCATTTGAATTTCACCCCTCAATAAAATATATCAATTTCTATCCTTTGTTTCAAGGTGTGACGATAAGCACAACCACTGATGTAGGATATTGCAAAAAAAGCCTACTATTGAACCCAAAAATGTATGTTAAACTTGGTGGCAGCTCAAAACATGTGCTGGTGCACCAAAAGATCACAAAATTGCCACGCTCACCCCAGAAAAAAGTGACAGTAAAACGCTCTGAGCAGCCTAAAAACCAGTGAGCAATGAACTAACATAAGTTGAATGATTCACAGCTGTAGATCGATCACTTCATTAAGTGGTTTTGCTGAGTCTTCCCTGCCTAATCTCGCCCTCACAGCAACTGCATCCTATACCTACAGTTGTGTTCAAAATTATTCAACCCCCAATGCTGTAAAGGGTTTTAGGGAATTTAGTGTACATTTGTAATTGTGTTCAGAATGAAATCTTACAAGGACTTTTTAAAGAACCAAATGCAACTAAAATGACATCAATTGTTTTTGTAATACAGTATTAAATGTTTTTTTGGGGATTTCTTCATTGACACAATTATTCAACCCCTTAAAGACGACCACTCTTAAGAACAGAGGTTCATTCAAGTGTTTTCGATCAGGTATTGAAAACACCTCTGGATGTCAAGGAGCAGCAATCAAGCATAATAAGCACCAATTCGGCAGATTAAAAATGACTGTGATACTCAGCTTCTTCTAGACATTTACTGGTGTGTTTAAAAACATGTTGAAGTCAAGAGAATGGTCCAGGAAGAGAGAAGAGGTGATTTCTCTTTACAGGAAGGGCAATGGCTATAAGAAGATTGCAAAGATATTATACATACCAAGAGACACCATAGGAAGCATCATTCGCAAATTCAAGGCAAAGGGCACTGTTGAAATGCTACCTGGTCGTGGCAGAAAGAAGATGCTGACTTCGACTGCTGTGCGCTACCTGAAGCGCAAAGTGGAGAAAAGTCCCTGTGTGACTGCTAACGAACTGAAAAAAGATTTGTCAGATGCGGGTACTGAAGTTTCAGCTCAGACAATAAGGCGCACACTGCGTAATGAAGGCCTCCATGCCAGAACTCCCAGGCGCACCCCCTTGCTGTCTCCAAAGAATAAGAAGAGTCGACTGCAGTATGCCAAAAGTCATGTGGACAAACCACAAAAGTGTTGGGATAGTGTTCTGTGGACTGATGAAACAAAATTAGAACTGTTTGGGCCCATGGATCAACGCTATGTTTGAAGGAGGAAGAACAAGGCCTATGAAGAAAAGAACACCTTGCCTACTGCGAAGCATGGCAGGGGTCAATCATGCTTTGGGGCTGTTTTGCTTCTACAGGTACAGGGAAGCTTCAGCGTGTGCAAGGTACCATGAATTCTCTTCAGTACCAGGAGATATTGGATGAAAATGTGATGCAGTCCGTCACAAACCTGAGGCTTGGTAGACGTTGGACCTTTCAACAGGACAATGATCCCAAGCATACCTCCAAGTCCACTAGAGCATGGTTGCAGATTAAAGGCTGGAACATTTTGAAGTGGCCATCGCAGTTACCAGACTTAAATCCGATTGAGAACCTCTGGTGGGACTTAAAGAAAGCAGTTGCAGCGCGCAAGCCTAAGAATGTGACTGAACTGGAGGCTTTTGCCCATGAAGAATGGGCGAAGATACCCGTAAATCGCTGCAAGACACTTGTGTCAAGCTATGCTTCACGTTTAAAAGCTGTTATAACTGGAAAAGGATGTTGTACTGAGTACTAAGATTGAATGTCACTTGGGGGTTGAATAAAACTGATAATGATGTGAGCACAGAAAAGACATTTGTGGTTATTTCATTATAAATGTTATGTTATATTTGTCTGACTTACAAGTGCCTCTTTGATTTAATTGTAAACAAGATGACTGAAATGATCAAAATCAATGTCAAACTAGCCAAAACACTCAATTTCAGTGGGGGTTGAATAATTGTGAACACAACTGTACACTGATCAGAGCAGAGTGACGGGCTGCGCTACGTGACTCCAGCTTAAATAGAGGCTGGATCACATGCTGCACTTGGCCAATCACAGCCATGCCATTAGTAGGCATGGCTGTGATGGCTTTTTAGGGCAAGAAGTAAAACGCTAGCTGATTGGCTGCTGGGCAGCCCTTCAGAAAGCGGGAAGAAATCGCCAAACACCGGACCTGAACCCGAACTTTTTTGAAAATGTTCGGGTCCGGGTCCCGAACACCCCAAAATACTATACAGATCGGTTTCGCTCAATTCTAATTTTAACTACATCTCCTACTTGTTGCAATTATTGTTACTATAATCCCTTCTCTATTGTGACTATCTTTGTCTCTATTTGTTTTATTCTGCTAACCAGTCTTTTTAAAACCGTCTCTTAACAACTGTATTTTTACCAAGCATCTACAGTATGTATACCTTCAACTGTACTTCTAACCAAATGGCTATCTTGTTAGAACATGCCCTCCTGCTGTAATTTTGGCAAGCTCTGGTCTTTGAAAAATTTGCTTGTTAGTATGATCTGTGTTTGCCGATCTGATGAAGGGGGCCGGCTCTGCCATGAAACATGTTATCGTACATCCCAATAAAGAAGTTTGGAATATTCACAATACTTTTTCATTTTCATTTTGCATTGAATAAGACTAAAATGTAGTATTTTTTCATAGCATAATGAGGGTATCACTCAAAATGTTAGCTATCCTGTATAGAGATGAGCGAACTTAAAAAAAAAGTCTGGTGTTCGGCGTTCGGGTTGTGGTAAGTCGCGCATCCCGTTATGGATTCCACTATAGCGGCATATGGAATCCATAAGGGGCGGCTGCCACCAACCCGAACTGTTGAACAGCCGAAGGACCTGGGGTGACATCACCGTCATGTGATCAGTGCAGGGGGCGTGGCTCAGCACTGGATTTGATCCCGTGTTGAGCCACGCCCTCTGCACTGATCACATGACGGTGACGTCACCCCAGGTCCTTCGGCTGTTCAACAGTTCGGGTTGGTGGCAGCCTCCCCTTATGGATTCCATATGCCTCTATAGTGGAATCCATAACGGGATGCGCGACTTACCACAACCCGAACGCCGAACTTTTTTTTAAAGTTCGCTCATCTCTAATCCTGTATAATGATATGCTTCTATGTAATATAATGATTTCTTTGTTTAGGCTCTAAATCCTAGTTCTATATCCAGCCTATAATTAGTTTCATGAACAATTTCCCATATTTCAGTTGAGAATCAGTGGATTTGTATTATGTACCTGATTTTTCAGGATGCTGGACTATAACTCAAGGATAAGTGATCAGATACAATACTCAACAGATTAGAAGAAAAAAAAAAAAAAACATATGAAAACGAGAAATTTAAGAAAGGAATATGGCCTCTCGGCATTTTTGCCGTGCTGCCACCGGAACTCCGCCTGCCCACTTTATAGTCAGTGGGGCTAGAGCGGACCTCCGGCCCCATGCGTGCACTAGCGGCAGCACGGATCTGGCAGGCTATTCGCTTGCCAGAACAGCCCACCAGAGCTTCTTACCTCTAGTGTGAAAGTAGCCTTAGAGATGAACGAATCTAAACTGATAAAGTGGAATTCGATTCGAATTGAAGAAAAAATTTGATTTGCATCGAATCCGAATTTTCTTTCTATTCATGGTAATGAATCACAATTTTTTCCTGAAATGGCTGCTGCACATGTGATGACATGGAGCAAGGAACTCTAGGAAGGCGGGATCACCAATAATACTATGCATGAAGCTAATCAACAGCCAGCCAGCCCTGTGATGTCACAGCCCTATAAATAGCCTCAGCCATCTTGGATTCTGCCATTTTCCAGTGTACTTAGTGCAGGGAGAGACATCAGAAGGCACTAGAGACAGTGCTAGACTAGGGCTACAGGACAGCATTCATCATGCAACATTTTGTCACACCAATGTCTTGCGACAATTTTTATAATGATAGTCTATGGTGTCGCACTGTGACATGTAGTGTTGAGCGAACAGTTTGAGAAAACTTCGGGTTCGCAACGAATTTTGGGGTGTTCGGGACATGAACCCGAACATTTTCAAAAAAGTTCGGGTTCGTTGTTCGGTGATTTCTTCCCGCTTTCTGAAGGGCTGCACAGCAGCCAATCAGCTAGCATTTTACTTCTTGCCCTAAGAGCCCATCACAGCCATGCCTACTAATTGCATGGCTGTGATTGGCCAAGTGCTGCATGTGACCCAGAATCTGTTTAAGCTGGAGTCACGTAGCGCCGCACGTCACACTGCTCTGATTAGTGTAGGGAGAGGACGCAACAGCTGTGAGGGCGAGATTAGGCAGGGAAAAGTCAGCAACAGCACCTAATGAAGGGATCGATCTACAGCTGTGAATGATTCAACTTCTGCTAGTTACTTGCTCACTGGTTTTTAGGCTGCACAGAGCGTTTTTCTGTCAATTTTTTTCTGGGGTGATCAGCGGACATTTTGTGACTTGTGGTACACCAGATCAAGCTGCCACCAAGTCCATCAATCCATCAATACTAGTTTTTTTTTTTTTTGCTATATCCTACATCAGGGGCTTTGCTGTGCTTATTGTCACCCCTTGAAACTCAGGATAGCAATTTCTATATTTTATTGCGCCTAACTGCACCACCACCTGAAACGGAATGTGTTAGCAGGAGTCAGCATTTCACTAACAAGGTTGAACAGTACGTCTGCACACCCCTCCACGTACTGACTGATGTTTCGGCCCCATTCAACTTCTGGGTCTCCAAATTGTCCACGTGGCCAGAGTTAGCATTATATGCCTTGGAGGTGCTGGCCTGCCCGGCGGCCAGCCTTTTTGTCTGAACGTGTATTCAGCATGGCAGGGGGCGTCATTACTGACAAACGCAGCCGCCTGTCCACAGCCAACGTGGACAAGCTGACGTTCATAAAAATGAACCAGGCATGGTTCCCACAGGACCTGTCCCTCCCTTGTGCAGAATAGACATTTATAACTGCCTCCTCCTCAACCATGTATTCTTGTACTCCGGGGCACTTCTTTATTGAATCTTCATTTTTTTAAATTTACCATGATCTTGCGGTGCAACCCAAAGTTGAATGAACCTCTCCTCAATCTTGGCGCCAGGGCCTGAATAACTGAAAGTGGCCTTCTCCAGTGTTGGGTGATATGACTCATGATTCCTTGCTGTGGGACCTCTCTCCTCTGTCTGGGTGCTGGGGCCGAAATAACTGAAAGTGTCCTTCTCCAGTGGTGGGTGACGCACGATTCCTTGCTGTGGGACCTCTCTCCTCTGTCTGGGTGCTGGGGCCGAAATAACTGAAAGTGGTCTTCTCCAGTGGTGGGTGATATGACGCATAATTCTTTGCTGTGGGACCTCTCTCCTCTGTTTGGGTGCTGGGCCAAAATAACTGAAAGTGGCCTTCTCCAGTGGTGGGTTATATGACGCCTTATTCCTTGCTGTTGGACCTCTCTCCTCTGTCTGGATGCTGGGGCCGAAATAACTGAAAGTGGCCTTCTCCAGTGGTGGGCGATATGACGCATGATTTTTTGCTGTGGGACCTCTCTCCTCTGTCTGGGTGCTGGGCCTAAATAACTGAAAGTGGCCTTCTCCAGTGGTGGGTCATATGACGCCTTATTCCTTGCTGTTGGACCTCTCTCCTCTGTCTGGGTGCTGGGGCAGAAATAACTGAAAGTGGCCTTCTCCAGTGGTGGGTGATATGACGCATGATTCCTTGCTGTTGGACCTCTTTCCTCTGTCTGGGTGCTGGGGCCGAAATAACTGAAAGTGTCCTTCTCCAGTGGTGGGTGATATAACATCTTATTCCTTGCTGTAGGACCTCTCTCCTCTGTCTGGGTGCTGGGGCCGAAATAACTGAAAGTGGCCTTCTCCAGTGGTGGGTGATATGACGCATGATTCCTTGCTGTGGGACCTCTCTCCTCTGTCTGGGTGCTGGGCCTAAATAACTGAAAGTGGCCTTCTCCAGTGGTGGGTGATATGACGCATGATTCCTTGCTGTGGGACCTCTCTCCTCTGTCTGGGTGCTAGGGCCGAAATAACTGAAAGTGGCCTTCTCCAGTGGTGGTTGATATAACGCATGATTCTTTGCTGTGGGTCCTCTCTCCTCCGTCTGGGTGCTCGGCCTAAATAACTGAAAGTGGCCTTCTCCAGTGGTGGGTCATATGACGCCTTAAAATGGCAAAAAGAAACAGACTGGATCGCACATCCACAATGCTTAACCCTTGATATACGCTCTTCAGCTAAATAATATGATACTAACCCCCCATATCGCATGCAGATAGTGGAGACATTAGTTTACATTTTGATCAAAAGGTAGTAAGCCCACTCACCAACGTCACGGTTGTCTCCTAGAGTGGGTATCTACTCTGTCCATAATCTGACGAAGGCGCCATGCTGCATGGCGACACGTGGCACCATCCCAGCAGGCCGCAGCTACGCAGGCCAGCCAGAAAAACACCACGACAACAGAGGCCACCATGCAGCATAGCACCGTCTGAACAGGAGCCTAATGCAACCTGCTCAGTGCTAACAGAAACCAGGACTAACAATAGTAGGTCACTCACACTCTTATGCAGTCTCCTGCTAATTAATTAAAACCGCCTGTGGCATGTGGGAGGAGTGCTGATGCCAGGAATAAACAGGAAGGAAGATAAACATGTGTCAAATGGCAAAAAGAAACAGACTGGATCGCACATCCACAATGCTTAACCCTTGATATACGCTCTTCAGCTAAATAATATGATACTAACCCCCCATATCGCATGCAGATAGTGGAGACATTAGTTTACATTTTGATCAAAAGGTAGTAAGCCCACTCACCAACGTCACGGTTGTCTCCTAGAGTGGGTATCTACTCTGTCCATAATCTGACGAAGGCGCCATGCTGCATGGCGACACGTGGCACCATCCCAGCAGGCCGCAGCTACGCAGGCCAGCCAGAAAAACACCACGACAACAGAGGCCACCATGCAGCATAGCACCATCTGAACAGGAGCCTAATGCAACCTGCTCAGTGCTAACAGAAACCAGGACTAACAATAGTAGGTCACTCACACTCTTATGCAGTCTCCTGCTAATTAATTAAAACCGCCTGTGGCATGTGGGAGGAGTGCTGATGCCGGGTGGGCGATATGACGCATGATTTTTTGCTGTGGGACCTCTCTCCTCTGTCTGGGTGCTGGGCCTAAATAACTGAAAGTGGCCTTCTCCAGTGGTGGGTCATATGACGCCTTATTCCTTGCTGTTGGACCTCTCTCCTCTGTCTGGGTGCTGGGGCAGAAATAACTGAAAGTGGCCTTATCCAGTGGTGGGTGATATGACGCATGATTCCTTGCTGTGGGACCTCTTTCCTCTGTCTGGGTGCTGGGGCCGAAATAACTGAAAGTGTCCTTCTCCAGTGGTGGGTGATATAACATCTTATTCCTTGCTGTAGGACCTCTCTCCTCTGTCTGGGTGCTGGGGCCGAAATAACTGAAAGTGGCCTTCTCCAGTGGCGGGTGATATGACGCATGATTCCTTGCTGTGGGACCTCTCTCCTCTGTCTGGGTGCTGGGCCTAAATAACTGAAAGTGGCCTTCTCCAGTGGTGGGTGATATGACGCATGATTCCTTGCTGTGGGACCTCTCTCCTCTGTCTGGGTGCTAGGGCCGAAATAACTGAAAGTGGCCTTCTCCAGTGGTGGTTGATATAACGCATGATTCTTTGCTGTGGGTCCTCTCTCCTCCGTCTGGGTGCTCGGCCTAAATAACTGAAAGTGGCCTTCTCCAGTGGTGGGTCATATGACGCCTTATTCCTTGCTTTGGGACCTCCTCCGTCTGGGTGCTGGGGCCGAAATAACTGAAAGTGGCCTTCTCCAGTGGTGGGTGATATGACGCATGATTCTCTGCTATGGGACCTCTCTCCAATTGATATTGGTTAATTTTTATTTATTTTATTTTAATTCATTTCCCGATCCACATTTATTTGCAGGGCATTTACCTACATTTTGCTGCCTTTTTCAGCCCTCTAGCCCTTTCCTGGACTATTTTACAGCCTTTTTAGTGCCTAAAAGTTCTGGTCCCCATTGACTTCAATGGGGTTCTGGTTCTGGATAAAGTTCGGGTAGAGTTCGGATCCCGATTCCCGAACGCAAACATTTTCCGGAAGTTTGGCCGAACTTCTTGAACCCAAACATCCAGGTGTTCGCTCATCTCTATTGACATGCCACGACTGCGACACGACAGTAGCAAAAACTCTATCACAGATAGATTTTCCTGCGACTGTCATGTCGCAGTCGCAGTGCGACACCATAGGCCAGAGATGGGCAAACTCGGCCCTCCAGCTGTTGTAAAACTACAACTTCCACCATGCCCTGCTGTAGGCTGATCTCTGTAGGCAGTCTGGGCATGCTGGGAGTTGTAGTTTTGCAACAGCTGGAGGGCCGAGTTTGCCAATCCCTGCCATAGACTATTATTATAAAAATTGTCGCTCGCCATCAAAGTTGATACTTTAGTTTATTTGGTCACTTTTGGCCCCCATGACTGCCCAAATAAGTTAAGTGTGCAGTAAGTCTAAGAGTGTCGTCTGTCATCTGTATGGGATACTGACTCCCAGTATTATTTCACTACCACAGCAGACTCCCTATGCATGTTTCTGCAAGGCACAGTGTTCTACACCACTATAAAGGTTCGCTGAAGCTAGAAAATAGAAATTTTTGAATGCGTTTGGCCGCCCAAAAAATTCGGCTCAAACCAAATTTTTTCCAAAGAATTTGAAAATTTCGATCATCTCTGGTTTTAATGATTGTGCTATACGCATATGTTGATGATATGGGTCATAACTAGTGTTGAGCAAATCAAAGCTAAATTAATTAACTGTGATCCGAATTTCAGGAAAAATTTGATTTGCTGCAAAGCCAAATTTCCTCGCGCTAACTAAGCTAATTTTCCCGAAATGGTGATTAAAAAAAATAAAAAAATACCTACTCACCTGATCCATTTTCTCACAGAGAGGTCGTCGTGGCCATCTCGATTGAAGATACCACACAAAATCTTGTGCGGGGTGATGTCACTGCACCCGGCCAGGGTGATTCCATTTTTAACCTGATCATTCTCTGAAAGGCCTCAATTGTAGCATCAGATGCTGCAATAAGCTATTAAATGCTGCCTCTGAGGGTTTCAATGACTGGTGGAAGGTCAATCGCTACATACAAAGGAATGCTCTCTGTGACAAAGTAACTTGTCACAAATAGAATTTCTTAGAAATTCGATGAAGTAGCCGAATTAGCGATAATTTGTTATGGTGACATTGCATTTCATTTTCCCTGCAGTACTAGATTAATGCACAGATAACACATTATAATATTACAACAAGATGTCAAATGATAAACTCCGCCCTGCCAATTTTGTGTGTTTTGTTGCTTTTGTAACAATTCCATTTGTTTAATAATTGTGGCATAGAATCTGTTCAATTTGTTTCTAGCTCTTTAGAATATTAAGAAAAGAAATAAATCACGGTGTCTGAAATAACAAAGAAAACATTTGTTTTAGGTTCATTCTAAAGTAGAGCTTAAAACTGAATATGCATATTTTATGTCGCTAACTGTTTCTTGCACCTACAATAATTTGTATGACAGCAAAAGAAGCTAATCCCGAATCTGAAAAACTATGTGATGGGGGATTTACAGTATTAGAAGGCAAACAGTGGCAGGTGTAATTAGAAGAAGAATTTGTCATGCTCTTGACTCTGGTAGAGAATGAAAGGTCTGCAATAGCAATCTCCCAAGTGTTTACTCTATGTGAGCACACAGAAGATGGAAAGCACATTTCCGACCACAGACAGATTAATATTTGATGCCAGAAAGAAAAATGCATGCTGTTCATGTTTATTTAGGATATTGTGAAATACAGTGAAATTTGCAATTTTATTGGATTTGCAGTTCCTTGTTTTTGCAAAGTGCTAAGCAATGTGATATAAGATGCACGCCGGTACTGTAAATGTTTATGCTAGCTTGCCCCACATAGCAGAGAAGTTTCCTTCAATTTAAATTAAAGATCAGCAGGTGGATACAGTATAATCACAAAGATAGATGCCTGTATCTCTAAACACTAATTTTGTGGTGTTTGCCTGACAAAAGAAAACAAATCAGTTAATCAATGTTATACTGTCAATCAGACGAATTTGGGAGGTTTGAACATGTCGTGATGGATTAAGCTGACATGCCTATTAAAATATGACATTCTCTTCTGCACTAAGATATCATTTATTTCATTTTAAGCAAACTGTCACCAGCTGAATCTGCATTTTCTTTCTCAACCCCAAGTTTCAAAACCTGATGTTGTGCTATATCCTAATAAATCATTTATCATATTATTGCTGTGCTGCAGTGATATATGGCAGATAATAGTTTTCTGGAAATCATCTGTATCTATATAGTTAAAGCAACCCTCTCTATTAAAGGGACACTAACCAAAGATTAAAAAAAAAAAAAACACAACATCCAAACAAAAAAAGGACAACCAACAAGACGTAAGATAATCTCCTTATTTTTCTTGTTCCTGTTTTGTTCAATATCATCTCAATTGTAGCCCATGAGTTGAACTCGCTTAATTGCCCATAGCAACCAATCAGATTCCACCTTTCATTTTTGACAGCTCCTTCGGAAAATGAAAGGTGGACTCTGATTGGTTGCTATGGGCAACTAAGCCAGTGCTACTTTACACCAGTTTGATAAATGATCCCATATATTCTTCTTTTAGGCTGAAGCCATGTTTTATTCCCCTCCCTCTCTCCCTTTAATTCTAGCATACATGAGCCGGGAAGTTTGGGAATGGACAGGGTTTAGGTTGCATACTTTTTGTCTACACGGTGAGCATGGCCATTTTGTCATAAGGAATCTCCCAGTTTCCAATAATACCAAATAGATTTGGATACAGTTTCCGCTGTAGTCCCAGCGGTAGTACATACATAGTGTCGTCCATAGTGCATACATAGTTAACCTGCCTAGTTATGCAGTGATAATACTGCCCTTCAGTGCATAATTGGGCAGATTTGCCATGCAGCAGCTCTAGAAAGCTGGGTATGATGTGGAAATATGCTGATACTATATTTCTGGATGAGTTTGTTACCTAGCTTTCCCAGACTGCTAAACTCCAAATTTGCTTAGTTATATAGTAATAAATCCCTTCATATTGCTAGAGCAGCTATAGCTGGGTGACAACACTGTTCAGCTGCATCGATGACAACAAATTATGGTGCCCTAATGTTATATGATAAACTCAAACAATGCATTGGGTCAGCATTGTGTGTATTTTTTATAATTAATATGCTCCCACTACCGGCCTGCAGATATTGTTACCCAACTTTCCCCGACTATAGAATGCCAGCAAAGCCTATTTATAAATTGGTAAATCTCCAGTATTGTAATGAGTTCCAAAAGTTCTGTTTGCTAGTCAGGAGCCTGTAAAAAGCTAAGCAAGAATTCCAGTGACAAATTCTCCATGTTGTAACATACCTATTAGAGATCCGAATTTCAGAAAAAATTTGATTTGCAACGAATGCGAATTTCCTCACGCTTCATGGTAACGAATCGCAATTTTTCCAAAAATGGCAGCCATACATGTGCGGACTAAGGACATGGGGAAAATAAATCTGGGAAGGCGGGATCGCCAAGATTGACATGCAGCTGATTGATTGATTATGCATGCAGCTGATCAGCAGCCAGCCTGACCTATGATGTAACAGCCCTATAAATACTGTAAGAAGATCTATGGCACACTGAAATGTTTTGCAAAGTGGTACTTTAATGCATATTGTGCATCTTTACATAATCATTTTATATTTATTTGATATCCAGGTTTTAGCATTGAGTAAAGTGTCCCAACGTTTCGATCAAGGCTGACCTTTTTCAAGGGATCTGTGGCCGGAGCAAATGGGAGATCCTCTGGATGCCAAGCAAACCCTAATAAATACGGCAGCCATTTTAGATTCTGCCATTTTCCAGTGTTCTGAGTGCAGGGACAGACGTGAGAAGGCGCTAGGGACAACAACTGGAAAAAGCTTATTGTAAAAAAAAAATATGAAAAAACTATTTATAAGTGCAGGGAATGGATGGGGAGGAATCTTTTCACAGCATCTTAGTGTGGGGAGAGACGTCAGAAGGCGCTAGGGACAGTTCTAGAAAAGCGATTTACAAGTGCAGGGAAAGTTAATTTGGGGATTCAAATGGCCACTATACAGCTCTGCCATTCCAGCAATTTGTTGTTGGGGTGCAAGTGCTATGTTAAAACACCTTTAGTGGCTTATATTTGTGGAAAAAGAAAAAATATCTACACAGTTCACTTCTGCAGTTATATGTGGTAAAAGCAATTAGTGGTGTATTTCAGTACTAAAATAAACATATATAAGCAGTTCACTGTTGCAGTTATTTGGGGTTAAAAGCGTTTAGTGACATATTTTTGTACTACAAGAAAAATATATACGCAGTTCACTGTTGCCAGTATTTGAAGTAAAAGCGTTTAGTGGCCAATTTCAGTACAAAAACAAAAATATATACGCACTTCACATCTGCAGGTTTATGTGGTGACAGCGTTTAGTGATGTATTTCTGTGCTACAAGAAAAATATATACACAGTTCACTTCTGCAGTTATTTGGGGTTAAAAACGTTTAGTGAGGTATTTCTGTACTACAAGAAACATAGATACACAGTTCGCTGTTGCTGTTATTTGCGGTAAAAGCGTTTAGTGGCCTACTTAATTTCAAAAAGTAAAATATATACGCAGTTGACTTCTTCAGCTATAATGTGCTGAGAGTGTTCAGTGACATTTCTGTACTACAAGAAAAATATACAAGAAGTTCACTTCTGCGGTAGCAGTCAGTCAGGGCGGACTGTTGGGGGGGAAAATCACCTACTCGGCGGTGTGGCAGTTTTTTTTCAAAGCGCCTGAGGAGGTGAATGTGGCCATATGTCGAATCTGTCGGCAGAAGGTGAAGCATGGCCAGGGTGCCAATGTTGGCACTATGGACCCATGTCAACATATGCAGCGTCACCATACAGTGGCCTGGGAGAACCGTGGTTCCGATATGGTGGTCCAGCCTGCCACAGCAACCGCTACATGACCCAGTGGCATGCACCAGGTTTCAGGCAGGCAAGGCTCCACCACCTCAGCCGAAGGGAGCTGTCTGTCATTCCCATCTTCTGGTGGTCCAGATGCTCCTGCTCCTCCCCCTCGTCAGTCATTCAGTCAGCAATCGATCACCAAATCGATCACCAAGAGACAGCAGTATGTGTGCACGCATCCAACGGCGCTGAAGATGAATGTGCTCCTGTCCAAGTTGCTGGTGCTGCAGTCCCTCCCTTTCCAAGTGGTGGACTCTTCAACCATTTAGAGAACTGATGGCATGTGCAGAACCAAGGTGGAGAGTCCCAAGCCATCTTTTTTTTGCAAAAAAGGCAGTACCAGCCCTGCAAAAATATGAAGAACAGAAGGTGGGCCAGTCCTTGAGCTTTATGGTGTCTGCCAAAGTGCACGGCAGCGCTGACGTGTGGAGCTGTAACTACAGTCAGGGACAATACATGTCCTTTACAGCCCACTATGTGAATGTGGTTCCTGCACAGCCACACCAACAACCTGGCCAGGTGACGCCGCTTCTGCCCCCCACGTTCTCACGCCGTTGGTCCAGCAACAATGTCCATCTCTGCCTCCTTATCCTCCACCATGTCCTCAGCCTCCACTGCAGGGACATGTCACAGTGCCCCTCTAGCATACCACATGTGCATGTGACGGTGGTGTCACCCTGTTCTGCACATCGTTTTCCTGGGCGAACGGAGTCACACAGGGGAGGAACTGCTCCGTGTGATTCATCAAGAAATCACGGCTTTCTCCACGAAATCGGAAAATCGGAACCATGGTGACCGACAATGGGAAGAATATTGTGTCGGCACTGCGTAAAGAAAGGCTGAGCTATGTGCCCTGCATGGCACGTGTGTCCAATCTGGTTGTCAGGCGGTTCCTGAAGTCTTCCACCCATCTGCAAGACATCCGAAAAATGGGCAGGAAACTTTGCATACACTTCAGCTACTCGTACACCGCAAAGCACAACCTCATTGAATTGCAGTGGCAGAACAGCATCCCCCAACATAGGCTGATGGGCGATATTTCCACCCATTGGACTTCCACCCTCCATATGTTGGCCCGACTATACCAACAGAGAAAGGTCATCAACGATTTCTTGATGATGAAAGTGGATAGGAGTACTCCCCTGTGTAACTTTGATGTCAGCCAGTGGCAGCTCATGCTTGACACCTGCCTTTTGCTCAGGCCCTTTGAGAACTCCACATTATTTGTTAGTCGCCAGGACTACGGGATGAACAACATCATTCTATTGCTTCATGTCCTGGAACAGATGGTGGTAATAATGGCTGGTCAGGGGACTGGAGACGTGGCACCTAGATCTCATGGCCACATGAGCTCTGTGGGGGCTGAACTGGAAGAGGAGGAGGAGGGGGATGAGGACATTGGAGCACAGGCAATGTGTAGTGAAATGGGTGGTTTTTCTACTCAGTAGACAGGAGAGGTGGAGCACGAGCAGCCAGAGGAGCTACAGGGCGATGAGGAAGATGCGACAGAAGACCCAGACACACTGTGACAGTATGCAGTAGAGATGGAGGCAGGGAGTCCCTCCCAGTCACTTGCACAAATGGCCCTCTACATGCTCACTTGCTTGCTTAGTGACAGCCGAATTGTCACCATTCGGCAGAGGGATTACTTCTGGCTCTCCAAATTTTTGGACCCTCGCTACTGGTCCAGAATAGGGGCCTTCTTTACACTCACTGATATGGAGGAAAAACTGAACTACTACATAGACTTTATATGAAGTCAGTTGGCCGCTGACTATCTGCGTCATCGTCCATCCTCTCGCAGGTCTGACCGGAGGTGCCCTCTGCACTCACGTTCCCCTGCCATGGCTGCTGGGGAGGGGTGGGGTGACAGGAGCAGTACCAGCTCCATCAGCAGCAGTCTGAGGCTACAGTCGCTGATAAGTATCTTTCTTCACCCGCATAGTGAAGAAACTACTCAACAGCAGCAGGTAGACCTGGAGCAGGACCTGAACCAGCAGGTGGTGGCATATTTGGACAGCATCCTGCCAACCCACATTGAAGATCCGCTGGACTACTGGGCAGCCAAACTGGATTTGTGGCCGCAACTGGCCGAGTTTGCCCTGGAAAAGTTTTCCTGCCCGGCCAGTAGTGTGGCATCAAAGCAGGTGTTTAGTGCGGCGGGTGCCATAGTGACCCCAAGTAGAACTCGCCTTTCCACCCAAAATGTGGAGAGACTGACCTTTGTCAATAAGAATCAGGCATGAATCAGCCAGGATTTCCACCCACCAATTCCTGATACATCTGATTAGATTATCCATGTCGCCTAACCAAATCCTTGAAAAAAAAGAGACTGGTTTCTTCTGGCTGCCACACATCTGACATCTGCTGCTGCCATCTTCACACTATATAAACTTGCCACTCTGTCTTAATGCTGCTGCCACCTACAGACTCGGTCGATGTGCCACTCTGTGGCCTCCTGATTCTGCTGCCACCTCCAGACTCTGTCATTCTGCTATGTTGTGGCCTACTCATGCTGCTGCCACCTCCAGACTCTGTCGTTGTGCAGCTCTGTGGTCTCCTCATACTGCTGCCACCTCCACACTTTGTCAATGGGCCACTCTGTGGCCTCCTCCTGATGCTGCTGCTGCTGCCTCCACCTCCAGGCTCGGTCATTGTACCACTTTGTGGCTTCCTGATTCTACTGACACCTCCAGCCTTGGCCATTGTGCCACTCTGTGGCATACTCATGCTGCAGACACCTCCAGACTTGGTATTTGTGCCACTCTGTGGCCTACTGATGCTGCTGCCTTCTCCACACTATATCATTGTGCCACTCTGTGGCCTCCTCATGCTGCTTCCTCTTCCAGACTGTTGTTGTGCTACTCTGTGGCATCCTCATGCTGCTGCCACCTCCAGACTCTGTCATTGTTCCACTCTGTGGCCTACTCATGCTGCTGCCAACTCCACACTCTGTAATTGTGCCACTCTGTGGCCTATTCATGCTGCTGCCACTTCCAGACTCTGTCATTGTGCAACTCTTTGGTCTTCTCATGCTGCTGCTACCTCTACACTCGTCATTTGTCCACTCTATGGCCTCCTCCTGATGCTGCTGCCGCAACCTCCAGACTCTGTCATTGTGCTGATCTGTGGTCTCCTCTTACGGCTTCTACCTCCAGACCCTGCTATTGGGCCACTCTATGGTCTCCTCTTGCTGCTTCCACCTCTCCACTATGTCATAGCTCCCCTCTGTGGACTTCTGATGCTGTTCCCACCCTCCCCACTTCATGACTGGTCCACTATTTTTTTTTTTTTGGCATTAGCAATACTGATCCATTATTGAGCAAATGCTGACCAAGTAAAGGTGTATGCTCCACAGACAAGACCCGTTTTTTCTGGGTTATTTTTCGGACGTATCAGAGCAAGGGCAAAATAATAAGTGACGTCAACACGAACTTACTGCTGACACCCTCTCTACTCTGTCAGGGAGCTCTACTAGTATAAGCATTTAATAGAAAAGGTTCTGTAGACATGTGGAATCAGCTGATGAGGGTGTAAAAGGAGTGTGCTTCTTCTTGACGCTAACATCTAACTGTAAGGCTGAGTTGATACTTGAGTTATTTGGTCAGTTTTGGCTGGGTCACTGCCCAAATAAGTGAAGTATGCAGTTATTCTAAAAGCGACGTCTGTCATCTGCATATCATACGGACTCACAGTATTAATTCTTTACCAAAGCAGACTCCCTATGCGTGTTACTGCAAGTCACAGTGTTCTACACCCCTATAAAGGCTCCCTGCAGAAATAGCCATTTTTAAACGCGATGCTCTGCAAATAAATTAGGATCGAAGCTAATTTTTCTGAAAATTTCGGCAAACCGGATGAATTTTTTAAAAAATTCGGTCATCTTTAATAGCTATACATATTTGTCATACAGTGTCCTAGAAAAGCTGGGTAATACATTGTGTGGAGATGCAATAGTGATTGCGAAGTCGATCTAAATAAAGCCATCTCCTTACAAATAGTTCCAACTAGGCAGATTTTCCTTTCATTGTCATAGGAAAGCTGGGTAGCAAACATGTGGAGCTTTAACAGAAATTGCATAATACTAAATCTACCAATATGAATCCCCCTCCACACTTTTAATAATGCAATAGCTAGGCAGATTATTCTTTCTGGGTCCTGGGAAAGCTGTGGCTCTTGCATAACATAAGTGAAAAATGTTTTTGTATATGCAAATGAGCCTCAAGGAGCAATGGAGACGTTGACATTACACAAAGAGGCTTCATTTTTTTCTATAACTGCCCTCTCCAGTTTGATTGATAGGGTCAGGTGTGATGATGTTTTCACTGCCTGGTTCTGTCAATCAAAAAGCAGAGGGCACAGCAATTGCAGAGAAAGCAGCTCCTCTAGATGTAATGGCAACACAAAACAATAATAAAAGGATGCTCTATCACAGTTCCTTCTCCTAATGAAATGTGCTCTCCCTGCGGCTCAGAAGGTTCCGGAAACCACAGACCAATGGTAAGAGATCTAGTTTCAGGAAGCCAATTCCGGAGCCTTTATTAAAATCATCAACTTTTATTTCATCTTCTGAAAAAAAATTCCGGTATATATATAGAAATGTATTTTTTTTTTTTTTTTTCGGTCATTTCAAATTTCAGTCATTTTTGATTAATAGCAAAAAAAGTAAAAATGTCAGCAGCAATGAAATACCACCAAATGAAAGCTCTATTAGTGAGAAGAAAAGGAGGTAAAATTAATTTGGGTGGTAAGTTGCATGACGGAGCAATAAACGGGGAAAGTAGCGTAGTGCAGAATTGTAAAAAGTGGCCTGGTCATTAAGGGTGTTTAAGCTAGGGGGGCTAAAGTGGTTAATAGTGTCAGGCAAAGTATATATTTTTTTCTGGGGTGAAATTCAATTGCCAAAATAGCAATACCGTAAATCTGGTGTCCCAGCAGTGGCTGGCCAAGTTTAATAGTGTCCGGCAACGGATTTATTATTTTCTGGGGTGAAATTCAGTTGCCAAAATAGCAATAATTTAAATCTGGTGTTCCAGCTGTGACTGGAGAAGTTTCATAGTGTCCGTCATAGGATATATTATTTTCTGCGGTTAAATTCAGTTGCAAAAATAGAAATACCGTAAATCTGGTGTTCCAGCTGTGACTGAACAAGTTTAATAGTGCAGCCCCCCCCCCCCAGGATGAGATCGCAGAGGGAGGGAGCTCCCCTCCCTCCCCATCCATCACCCACTACTCTCTAATGGCAGTGGGTGATGGTTACCATGGCAGCAGGAAACTTTCAGAGCGTCCTGCTTGCCATGGTATAGTAACTCTGGTCAGACTTCTGCTAAAGGCAGAAGTCTGACCAGGCTGTAAAAAGTAAAAATACAGTGCAGTACACTATATAGTGTACTGTACTGTATCATACTGACATCAGATCCACTGGATCTACAAGAACCAAGTGGGTCTGGGTCCAAAAAATGTAAAAAAGTGAAAAAAAGTAAAAATAAAAAAAAACACAAATCACTGAATAAAAAGTAAAAAAAATAAAATACACTACACATATTAGGTATCGCCGCGTCCGTAAAAAACAGCTCTATAAAAAATATCACATGACTGAACCCCTCACGTGATCTCCATAAAAAACAAAAACAAAAATGGTGTAAATAAGCCATTTTTTGGCACCTTACATCACTAAAAGTGTAATACAAAGCGATCAAAAAGGCGTATGCCTCCCAAAATAGTACCAATCTAACCGCCATCTCATCCCGCAAAAAATGAGCCCCTTCATAAAACAATTGCCCAAAAAATAAAAAAACTATGCCTCTCAGACTAAAACATGATTTTTTTTTGTTTCAAAAATGCTTTTCATTGTTAAGTGTAATTTTTTTTTAAAAAAGTAGACATATTGGGTATCTCCACGTCCGTAAGTATCTGCTCTATAAAAATATCACATGACCTAACCCCTCAAGTAAACACTGTAAAAAAATAAAAATAAAAACTTTGTCAAAAAGCCATTTTTTTGTCATATGACCCCCCAAATAGTGCCAATCTAACGGCCACCTCATCCCGCAAAAATTATACCAAACCTGAGACAATCGCCTAAAAACTGAAAAAAATATGGCTCTCAGACTATGGAGACAATAAAACATGTTTATTTTTGTTTCAAAAAGGATATTATTGTGTAAAACCAAAATAAATAAAAAAAAGTATACATATTGGGTATCATCGCGTTCGTAACGACCTGCTCTATAAAAACATAACATGACCTAACCCCTCAGGTGAACGCCGTAAACATAAAAACGTTGTAAAAAAAGTCATTTTTTTGTCACCTTACATCACAAAAAGTGTAATAGCAAGTGATCAAAAAGTCATATGCACCCCAAGATAGTACCATTCAAACCGCCATCTCATCCCGCAAAAAATGAGCCCCTACTTAGAACAATTGCCAAAAAAAAAACTATGGCTTTCAGAATGTGGAGACACTATAAAATAATTTTTTTCAAAAATGCTTTATTGTGTAAAACTGAAACAAAACCCCCCAAAAAGTAGACATATTTGGTATTGTCGCGTCCGTAACAACCTGCTCTATAGAAATAGCACACAATCTAACCTGTCAGTTCAACGATGTAAATAACAAAAAATACAAAACTGTTCCAAAAAAGCTATTTTTTTGCAAATTATCCATTTTAATCCATTTTTCCAGTAACAAAGCAAGGGTTAACAGCCAAACAAAACTCAATATTTATTGCCCTGATTCTGTAGTTTGCAGAAACACCCCATATGTGGTCGTAAACTACTGTATGGCCAAACGGCAGGGCGTAGAAGGAAGGGAACGCCATATGGTTTTTGGAAGGCGGATTTTGCTGGACTGGTTTTTTGACACCATGTGCCATTTGAAGCCCCCTGATGCACCCCTACAGTAGAAACTCCAAAAAAGTGACCCCATTTTGGAAACTACGGGATAAGGTGTCAGTTTTGTTGGTACTATTTTAGGGTAAATATGATTTTTGGTACCTCTATATTACACTTTTTTTGAGGCAAGGTAACAAAAAATTTAAATTCTGAAATTTCATCTCCATTTGCCAATAACTCTTGTGGAACACCTAAAGGGTTAACAAAGTTTGTAAAACTGGTTTTGAATACCTTCAGGGGTGTAGTTTCTTAGATGGAGTCACTTTTATGGAGTTTCTATTCTAGGGGTGCATCAGGGGGCTTCAAATGGGACATGGTGTCAAAAATCCAGTCCAGCAAAATCGTCTTCCAAAAACCATATGGCGTTCCTTTCCTTCTGCGCCCTGCAGTTTGGCCATACAGTAGTTTAGGACCACATATGGGGTGTTTCTGAAAACTACAGAATCGGGGCAATAAATATTGAGTTTTGTTTGGCTGTTAACCCTTGCTTTGTTACTGGAAAAAATTGATTAAAATGGAAAATTTTCCCAAAAATCTAAATTCTGAAATTTTATCTCCATTTGCCATTAACTCTTGTGGAAAACCTAAAGGGTTAATGACGTTTGTAAAATCAGTTTTGAGTACCTTCAGGGGTGTAGTTTCTAGAATGGGGTCATTTTTGGGTGGTTTCTATTATGTAAGCCTCGCAAAGTGACTTCAGACCTGAACTGGTCCCTAAAAAGTGGGTTTTTGAAAATTTCTGAAAAATGTCAAGATTTGCTTCTAAACTTCTAAGGCTTGTAATGTCCCAAAAAAATGAAATGGCATTCCCAAAATGATCGATACATGAAGTAGACATATGGAGAATGTAAATCAATAACTTTTTTTGGCAGTATTACTATGTATTCTAGAAGTAGAGAAATTAAAACTTGGAAAATTGCAAATTTTCAAAATTTTTGGTAAATTTGGTATTTTTTTATAAATAAAAATGAAATTTTTCGACTTTATTTTACCACTGTCATGAAGAACAATATGTGACGAAAAAACAATCTCAGAATGGCTTGGATAAGTAAAAGCGTTTTACAGTTATCATCACATAAAGTGACACTGGCCAGATTTTGAAAAAATGGCCTGGTCCTTAAGGTGAAATAGGGCCGTGTCCTTAAGGGGTTAAATTGATGGGTGAAATATTACCATTTTTGCCAGGTACAATCCCTTGCACTGCATAACTGACATGGAACTTACAATTGGCGGTTACATTCTTGCATGAAATGAAGCCTTTTTGGGCTGTGAAGCCAAATGTAGTCTCCAATAACAGTTTTTTTATTTTTTGTTTTACAACAATAGTTGGGTGAGGCCGGTATACATGTCTATTCTGTATAAGGTTCAAACAAGTCCTTTGGGATCCATGTCTAGATCTTTTTAATAAACGAAAGCTTAGTTGCCAACATTGTCTGCGGACAGGTGGTTGCACTTGTCTGTGATAATGCCCCCAGCCATGCTAAACACACGTTCAGACAATACAGTGGCTGCAGGGTAGGCCAGCACCTCCAAGGCGTAAAGGACAACCTCAGGACATGTGCCCAATTTGAAGACTCAGAAGTTGAATGGGACAGACCAAGTGGCTTAGCTAGAAAAGATTGGGCACCACATCACATTTTTTAAATGGGGCCCCCCTCCCCCAGTAATTTTTGCGCAACCCCTTCCTTTCATGCCGCTATGCCTGTGGCTACTAAGGATCGCTCTCTCAGACCAGGCCCTTATAGGTCAGGGACCCAAAACAGTATCTTCCCATGCTTCCCTGTAGCTACGCCCCTGGGCAAACCCATCAGTCAGTACGTGTACTCTTCCACCATGTTGCTAAAATGCTGCCTCCTGCTAACACGTTCCAGATCTGCTGGTGGTGCAAGTTGTTGTGGCGTGATGACAAAGCTTTCCCACATTTCGCCAATGCTAACCCAGCCTTATGAGGTGCCACCCTGCTGAGAACACGGTTCCTCTTACTCCTCCTCCTACTTATCCTTCTCATCCTCCAGAACTGTGCCCTGGCTGGACAATTGTGTTCCAGGCCAGGGCCTATGTTGATGCAGGAACCCACCCTCCGAGCCACTTGTAATTGGCTGGCCTTAAGTTAAGAATAAGGCGTGTATATAGTTTTGTTTGTTTGTATGGTTAGTTTAGCTGCATTATAGTTATTATAATATGTTTTTAAGTAAATTTGTAAATAGTTTGTTAATGGTTTGAGTGAAAGGGGGGGGGGGGGGTGTTGTGTGTGTTCGATTAACTGAATTGATTTTCACTGTCTGGTGTTTAGGAATTTCTGCACCCCAAATTCAGCACATGTGGCAGGCAGGGGATGTGCATCAAACCGGCTAGGCCCAGACCTGCTATTACATTTTGTCCCTTTAGCGCACAATACCAGGCCGGGCTGAAGGCTCAATGGCACCAACCAATCATCCGTCTGTTGTCCCATGCCTGTCCACAGCTCCTGTGCGTTTTGGGGTTTTTCCCACAAACTCCCAAGTTTTAAAACAGACTGCTGTCATTTCCTCTGGCTGTGCTGCTGTGGGTGGTGAAGGTGTTACACTGAGTGGATGGGGGGGGGGGGTAGAGGAGGAGGACGAGGAAGCAGAGTAGGAGGAGAAGGAGGAGGAGTTAACAGGATACAAAGAGAAATGCCCATCAATCCTCAGGGGCGGAAGGACATTTGCAAAAATGCTATCCACCTCTGGGCCAGCCGCTACATTTACCCACTGTGTTGTTGGTTATGTGGATGTTGCCATAGATAGCGTTGCGCAGTGCACACCTGATTTTGTCCGTCACTTGTGCAGGGAAGGGATGGCTCATCTGCAAAAGTAGCGGCGGCTGGGATACACGTACTGTGGGACAGCCACCGCCACAAGGTTTTTAAAACTGTCCACCAGACAGAATTACAGCATTTTAACCGCTTCAGCCCCCCTAGCTTAAACACCCTTAATGACCAGACCACTTTTTACAATTCCGCACTACACTACTTTCACCGTTTATTGCTCCGTCATGCAACTTACCACCCAAATTAATTTAACCTCCTTTTCTTCTCACTAATAGAGCTTTCATTTGGTGGTATTTCATTGTTGCTGACATTTTTACTTTTTTTGCCATTAATACAAATTTAACGACATTTTTGCAAAAAAATGACATTTTTCACTTTCTGTTGTAAAAATTTTCAAAAAAAACTACATTTCTATATAAATTTTTCTCTAAATTTATTGTTCTACATGTCTTTGATAAAAAAAAGTCCAATAAGTGTATATTTATTGGTTTGGGTAAAAGTTATAGCGTTTACAAACTATGGTGCAAAAAAGTGAATTTCGGCATTTTGAAGCAGCTCTGACTTTCTGAGCGCCTGTCATGTTTCTTCAGGTGCTAGAATGTCAGGATAGTATAAATACCCCCCAAATGACACCATTTTAGAAAGAAGACACCCCAAAGTATTTGCGGAGGGGCATGGTGAGTTCATGTATCATTTCATTTTTTTTCACAAGTTAGCGTAAAATGACACTTTCTGAGAAAAAAAAGAAAAAAAAAAGTTTCAATTTCTGATAACTTCTGGCGAAAAAAAAAAAAAATCTCAGACGGACTCACTATGCCCCTCAGTGAATACCTTGGGGTGTCTACTTTCCGAAATGGGGTCATTTGTGGGGTGTGTTTGCTGTTCTGGCATTTTGGGCGGGGCTAAATTGTGAGCCGCCATGTAAAACCTACTCGTTGGAATTTGGGCCCCTTTGCGCACCCAGGCTGCAAAAAAGTGTCACTTATGTGGTATCGCAGTACTCAGGAGAAGTAGGGCAATGTGTTTTGGGGTGTATTTTTACATATACCCATGTTGGGTGAGAGAAATATCTCTGTAAATTGTCAACTTTGTATAAAAATTTTTAAAAGTTGTCGTTTACAGAGATATTTTTCACACAAAGTATGGGTATATATAAAAATACACCCCAAAGCACATTGCCCTACTTCTCCTGAGTACGGCGATACCACATGTGTGCCACTTTTTGCAGCCTGAGTGCAAAAAACCCTAAACCAATGAGTACCTTTAGGATTTCACAGGGCATTTTTACGCATTTGGATTCCAGACTTCTTCTCACGCTTTAGGGGCCCCTAAAATGCCAGGACAGTATAAATACCCCACATGTGGCGAGTTCATAGAAGATTTTCTTTTTGGCACAAGTTAGTGGAAATTGATTTTTTATTGTTTTTTCTCACAAAGTCTCCCTTTCCGCTAACTTTTGACAAAAAGTTTAATTTTTCATGGACTCATTATGCCCCTCAGCGAATACCTTGGGGTGTCTTCTTTCCAAAATGGGGTCACATGTGGGGTATTTATACTGCCCTGGCATTTTAGGGGCCCTAAAGCGTGAGAAGAAAAATGCGTAAAAATGCCCTCCTAAAAGGTACTCATTGGAATTTGGGCCCCTTTGCGCATCTTGGCTGCAAAAAAGTGTCACACATGTGGTATCGCCGTACTCAGGAGAAGTAGGGCAATGTGTTTTTGGGTGTATTTTTACATATACCCATGCTGGGTGAGAGAAATATCTCTGTAAATTGACAACTTTGAATAAAATTTTTTAAAAAGTTGTCGTTTACAGCGATATTTCTCACACACAGTATGGGTATATGTAAAAATACACCCCAAAACACATTGCCCTACTGCAATTGCGGACAAGAAAAAGCATTTTCTATATAGTTCTGGCAATGTGCGGATCTGCAAAATGCGGAAAGCACATTGCCGGTGTCCGTGTTTTGAGGATCTGCGGATCCGTGAATCCACGGATCTGCAAAACACATATGGACGTCTGAATGGAGCCTTACAAGAGGTGTGATCAATGACAGGGGGGTGATCAGGGGGTCTAGATGGGGTGATCAAGGGGTTAATAGGTGAGGGGGGGGGGGGTTTAGTGTAGTGTTTGGTGCAACTTTACAGTGTTACCTAGTACTCTGGTGGTCGATCCCAGCAAATGGGACCACCAGAGGACCAGGTAGCAGCTATATCAGATGCTGTTCACAAAACAGCGTCTGATATAGCTGTTTGATGCGATTTAATTTGCATCTACAGCCTGCCAGCGATGGATCATCGCTGACAGGCTGTAGCCGAACTGCCGAGACGCGCTTCTCTGTGAACGTTCACAGGAAGTCTCGGCTCTCACGAGATGATGCGCCGATGCGTCATCTCAGAGCTACAAGACCGCCCGCAGGACGCATCCTTGCGTTAGGCGGTCCTGTAGCGGTTAAAGGACCTGGAAGTTTGAAATAAGGCATTCAGAGCCATGGGTAGGGGGGTACTTCCTCTTTCTATTTCTTTTTCTCTCCAGTGTTTGGGAGATGGACAGCTGATAACTGAACACTTTAATGGGATTTGGTGGAGATGCTTGGTGACGATGACAGATGTGGTGGTGTTGCTGCCACATCCTCTGTTTGCTGGGTGACAGGTGCCACTGTGACTCACTTGGGCTCAAGTTTAGATTGTTTATTTATTATTTTTCTCTATTTTATGTTATTTTAAGTCATTTCCTTATCCACATTTGTTTGCAGGGGATTTTCCTACATTTTGCTGCCTTTTGCAGCCCTCTTGCCCTTTCCTGGGCTATTTTACAGCCTTTTTAGTGCCCAAAAGTCCGGGTCCCCATTGACTTCAATGGGGTTCGGGTTCGGGGTGAAGTTCGGGTAGAGTTCGGATCCCGAACCCGAACATTTTCGGGAAGTTCGGCCGAACTTCTCGAACCCGAACATCCAGGCGCTCAACTCTAATTAAGGGGATTGATATACCTGCTTCCACCAAATATTGATTGAGGCCTGCGAGATACCCGTTTCCACAAAATACTGATTAAGGGGTTTGATATACCTGCTTCAACTAAATATTAATTGAGGCCTCCACAAAATACTAATTTAGGGGATTGATATATCTGCTTCTCCAAATATTGATTGAGGTCTGCGATATACCTGCTTTCACAAAATACTGTATATACATAAGACAAAGACCATTCTTTGTTCTGGGTGGTGGCAGATATGTGTGGGCTGGCATGAGGAAATTCAATTACACGTGGTCGTCACAGGTGTTGAATTCCACCGAGATCGATGCCTCATTCATTTTTAGCAATGTGAGGTATGTTTACGGACTCTATAATAACAGGGAATGTTCCACAGGATTGGCGCATAGCAAATGTGGTGCCAATATTCAAAAAGGGTCCAAAAACAGAGCCTGGAAATTATAGGCCGGTAAGTTTAACATCTATTGTTGGTAAACTGTTTGAAGGGTTTCTAAGAGATGCTATTTTGGAGTATCTCAATGAAAATAAGCAAATAACGCCATATCAGCATGGCTTCATGAGGGATCGGTCATGCCAAACAAATTTAATCAGCTTCTATGAGGAGGTAAGTTCTAGACTTGACAGCGGCGAATCAATGGATGTCGTATATCTGGACTTCTCCAAAGCATTTGACACCGTACCTCATAAAAGGTTAGTACATAAAATGAGGATGCTCGGACTGGGAGAAAATGTCTGTATGTGGGTAAGTAACTGGCTGAGTGACAGAAAACAGAGGGTGGTTATTAACGGTAGATACTCAGATTGGGTCACTGTAACTAGTGGGGTACCTCAGGGGTCAGTATTGGGCCCTATTCTCTTCAATATATTTATTAATGATCTTGTAGAAGGCCTGCACAGTAAAATATCTATTTTTGCAGATGACACTAAACTGTGTAAAGTAATTAACACTGAAGAGGACAGTTTTCTGCTACAGAGGGATCTGGATAGATTGGAGGCTTGGGCAGAAAAATGGCAGATGAGGTTTAACACTGACAAATGTAAAGTTATGCACATGGGAAGGAATAATGCAAGTCACCCGTACATATTAAATGGTAAAACACTCGGTAACACTGACATGGAAAAGGATCTAGGAATTTTAATAAACAGCAAATTAAGCTGCAAAAACCAGTGTCAGGCAGCTACTGCCAAGGCCAATAAGATAATGGGTTGCATCAAAGGGGCATAGACGCCCGTGATGAGAACATAGTCCTACCACTTTACAAATCACTGGTTAGACCACACATGGAGTACTGTGTACAGTTCTGGGCTCCTGTGAACAAGACAGACATAGCAGAGCTGGAGAGGGTTCAGAGGAGGGCAACTAAAGTAATAACTGGAATGAGGGATCTACAGTACCCTGAAAGGTTATCAAAATTAGGGTTATTCACTTTAGAAAAAAGACGACTGAGGGGAGATCTAATAACTATGTATAAATATATCAGGGGTCAGTACAGAGATCTCTCCCATCATCTATTTATCCCCAGGGCTGTGACTGTGACAAGGGGACATCCTCTGCGTCTGGAGGAAAGAAGGTTTGTACACAAACATAGAAAAGGATTCTTCACTGTAAGAGCAGTGAGACTATGGAACTCTCTGCCTGAGGAGGTGGTGATGGTGAGTACAATAAAGGAATTCAAGAGGGGACTGGATTTATTTCTGGAGTGTAATAATATTACAGGCTATAGCTACTAGAGAGGGGTCGTTGATCAAGGGAGTTGTTCTGGTTGCCTGATTGGAGTCAGGAGGGAATTTTTTTTCCCCTTGAGTGAGGAGGATTGGCTTCTGCCTCACGGGGGTTTTTTGCCTTCCTCTGGATCAACTTGTAGGAAACAGGCCGAACTGGATGGACAAATGTCTTTTTTCGGTCTTATATACTATGAGGTAGTCCACACAAGCAAGGCGAGTGCTCTTTTCAGTCACAATCCCCCTGCTGAGTTTAACGTCCTTTCGGACAGGACACTCGACAAGGGGCAAGACAAGAGTTTCATGGAAAATTGTGTCAGCTCTGGCCAGAGGTCAAGCCTGCACACCCAGTAGTCCAGGGGTTCCTTACTTCTCAGAGCGTCCACATCGGCTGCTAACCCGATGTAGTCGGACACCTGTCGGTATATGCGTTCCCTGAGGCTGGATCCTTGTTGGCTGCAAGAATGATCTCATTAGTGTTGAGCGTGAATATTCGAATAGCGAATTTAAATTGCGAATATCGCAACTTCGAGAATTCGCAAATATTTGGAATATATATTTTTTCATCTACAGTTGTGTTCACAATTATTCAACCCCCACTGAAATTGAGTGTTTTGGCCAGTTTGACATTGATTTTGATCATTTCAGTCATCTTGTTTACAATTTAATCAAAGAGGCACTTGTAAGTCAGACAAGTATAACATAACATTTATAATGAAATAACCACAAATGTCTTTTCTGTGCTCACAACATTATCAGTTTTATTCAACCCCCAAGTGACATTCAATCTTAGTACTCAGTACAACATCCTTTTCCAGTTATAACAGCTTTTAAACGTGAAGCATAGCTTGACACAAGTGTCTTGCAGCGATCTACGGGTATCTTCGCCCATTCTTCATGGGCAAAAGCCTCCAGTTCAGTCACATTCTTAGGCTTGCGCACTGCAACTGCTTTCTTTAAGTCCCACCAGAGGTTCTCAATCGGATTTAAGTCTGGTAACTGCGATGGCCACTTCAAAATGTTCCAGCCTTTAATCTGCAACCATGCTCTAGTGGACTTGGAGGTATGCTTGGGATCATTGTCCTGTTGAAAGGCCCAACGTCTCCCAAGCCTCAGGTTTGTGACGGACTGCATCACATTTTCATCCAATATCTCCTGGTACTGAAGAGAATTCATGGTACCTTGCACACGCTGAAGCTTCCCTGTACCTGTAGAAGCAAAACAGCCCCAAAGCATGATTGACCCCCTGCCATGCTTCGCAGTAGGCAAGGTGTTCTTTTCTTCATAGGCCTTGTTCTTCCTCCTTCAAACATAGCGTTGATCCATGGGCCCAAACAGTTCTAATTTTGTTTCATCAGTCCACAGAACACTATCCCAACACTTTTGTGGTTTGTCCACATGACTTTTGGCATACTGCAGTCGACTCTTCTTATTCTTTGGAGACAGCAAGGGGGTGCGCCTGGGAGTTCTGGCATGGAGGCCTTCATTACGCAGTGTGCGCCTTATTGTCTGAGCTGAAACTTCAGTACCCGCATCTGACAAATCTTTTTTCAGTTCCTCAGCATTCACACGGGGACTTTTCTCCACTTTGCGCTTCAGGTAGCGCACAGCAGTCGAAGTCAGCATCTTCTTTCTGCAATGACCAGGTAGCATTTCAACAGTGCCCTTTGCCTTGAATTTGCGAATGATGCTTCCTATGGTGTCTCTTGGTATGTATAATATCTTTGCAATCTTCTTATAGCCATTGCCCTTCCTGTAAAGAGAAATCACCTCATCTCTTCCTGGACCATTCTCTTGACTTCACCATGTTTTTAAACACACCAGTAAATGTCTAGAAGAAGCTGAGTATCACAGTCATTTTTAATCTGCCGAATTGGTGCTTATTATGCTTGATTGCTGCTCCTTGACATCCAGAGGTGTTTTCAATACCTGATCGAAAACACTTGAATGAACCTCTGTTCTTAAGAGTGGTCGTCTTTAAGGGGTTGAATAATTGTGTCAATGAAGAAATCCCCCAAAAAACATGTAATACTGTATTACAAAAACAATTGATGTCATTTTAGTTGCATTTGATTCTTTAAAAAGTCCTTGTAAGATTTCATTCTGAACACAATTACAAATGTACACTAAATTCCCTAAAAACCTTTACAGCATTGGGGGTTGAATAATTTTGAACACAACTGTAAACCCATTACCTGCCTGCTTCTTGCTTGTGGGCCAATGTGAGAAGGTTGCAATATCTAGTGAATTAGAATATTCTTCATTATTTAATTCATTTCTTCTTATGCGAAAAATCGGCAATGTAATATGCGCGTTAATCTAGTAAGGGCAGGTTATTGGCAACTTTCCTATTGGGTTGGCTTGCTAAAATTCGCAAATTTGTAGAATATGGTGTGATATATATTCGTAAAAACAAATATTTGTTTATTATTTTTTTTCATCTGAACACATTAGAGTAGTAAATGTAATGGGTTCAGATGAAACAAAAAGAGGAATATTCGTTTTTACGAAAATATATCACACTATATTCTACATATTTGCGAATTCTAGCAAGCCATCCCAATAGGAAAGTTTCCTATAACCCGCCCTTACTTGTTTAACACACATATTACTTTGCCGATTTTTTGCATAAGTTAATTTAAATTAAATTATGAAGAATATTTAAATTCAGTCAGGATAAACTCAGGAAACCTCTAGCAGCTTGAAAAATGTAGACAAAGTAACCCACGCCAGTATTTCGTATTACGGATTCACATTATGCGATTTCTACTTTGGTACCAGTTTCGCTGTGGGTGGAAATTCCTCTGCCAGCCCCCGCAACAGCAGAATGCAACATCTCTTGCAGCAGGGCCTGGAAATTATGCTCCACGAGGGGCAAGACAAGAGTGCCATGTCAAATTGTGTCAGCTCTGGCCACAGGTCAAGCCTGCACACCCAGTAGTCCAGGGGTTTCTCACTTCTCAGAGCGTCCACATCGGCTGTTAACCCGATGTAGTCGGACAACTATCGGTCTAGGCGTTCCCTGAGGCTGGGTCTGGAGGGTGGCTGTCGATGGGTTGGCTGCAAGAATGATCTCATATCTGAAGTGACCAACATATCTTCAAACTGCCCTCTTCTTGCAGGAGCGGTAGGATTGGTACCTGTCTTGCTGTGGGTGGAAATTCCTCTGCCACTGCCCGCAACAGCAGAATGCAGCATCTCTAGCAGCAAGGCCTGGAAATGCTGCATTCTTCCAGCCCTCTGTGATGCCGGTTACACGTGCGTCATTTTGTGTTTGTACCGGGGGTCTAAGTATGTTGCCACCCAGTACTGGTTGTCGTTGCCCTTTATGCTTTTTATATGGGGGTCCCTCTTCAAACACTGGAGTAGTGTTGAGCGCGAATATTCGAATTGCGAATTTTTATCGCGAATATCGCAACTTCAATAATTCGCGAATATTTAGAATATGATGCTAAATATTCGCTAATTCGAATATTCACCATTTTCCAATATCTGAAAAGCGAAAACAGGACTTGTCCCTGCTTCCTTCTTGTGGGCCAATAAGTCATTGGGCCACAATCAAGTTAAGCAGGAAGGAATCATGTTTTCATTGTAAATGGGAATCCATCAACCTAACTCTGACGTTAATTCTCAATGCGAGTATATGTTCGCATTGCGAATTAAACTTAGATCTGGGTTCCTCATGGTTGTTGCTAGAAGATGATTGAGAATATAATGCTATATCCTCAATCTTCGTCAATTATAGCAATGCAACCGTTAGGAGCTCAACTCAAAGTTTAATACGCGATGTGAACATATACTCACATCGCAAATTAAACTTTGAGCTGAGCTCCTAATGGTTGGTTGAACTTGCTACTTGCTGGAATATAACGAAGATTGTGAATATAGTGCTATATTCGTGAATTCGTTATAATCGTAATATTCTAGCAAGCCATTGCCAACCTTTAGGAACCCAGCTAGCTCTAAGTTGAATTCGCTATGCGAGTATTACAGGTTATATTAATCGCAATGCGAATTCAACTTAGATCTTATGAGTATGACCTAGACGACCAAGACAACCCATGAAATGAACCTAATAGTATATTTGCCTTATGCGGTGCGATTCATGCGCATATGTAATTGCCAATTTTTCGCATGACAAACTATCTTACATACAGAGGACAATTATAAATCAGTAATGAGAATTGTTACTGTGATGTATAATCTGCCTCTTTATGTAGGAAACTGTATTTTACGTCATGCGGAAAAAAACAACAATTGCATATGCGCGTGAATCGGATCGCATAATGCCAGTATATTATTAGTTTGGCTTGCTGGGTCGAATAGACGAAGATAAAGAAAATAGCAAATGTAGTGCTATTTTCGCAATATTCGTCTATTCGAGTAGACCAACCAAGACAACCCATTGAATGAACCCAATATAATACTGCCCTTATGCGGTGCGATTCACGCGCATAGGTGATTGCCAAATTTTCGCATGATGTAAAATACAGTTTACTACAAGAAGAGGCAGATTATGCATCACAGTAACAATTTTCATTACTGATTTATAATTGTCCTCTGTATGTAAGATATTTTGTGTCATGCGAAAAATCGGCAATTACATATGCGTGTGAATCGCACAGCATTAGAGAGTATGATATTGTGTTCATTCAATGGGTTATCTTGGTCTACTCGAATAGATCTAATATTACGTAATATAGCAGTATATTCGCTATCTTCTCTATATTCGACCCAACAAGCCAACCTAATAGTATACTGCCCTTATGCGGTGCGATTCACGCGCATATGTAATTGCTGATTTTTCAGCACTACACAAACTATCTTACATACAGAGGACAATTATAAATCAGTAATGAGAATTGTTACTGTGATGTACAATCTGCCTCTTTATGTAGTAAACTGTATTTTACATCATGCGAAAAATAGCAATCAGCTATGCGCATGAATCGCGATCGCATAATGCCAGTATTATATTGTCATTCAATGTTGCTTGTTGGTCTACTCAATAGATCGAATATTAAGCAATATAGCACTACATGTAGCGCTATTTTCGTCATATCTCGTCTATTCGAGCAGACCAGCAAGCCAACCCATTGAATGAGCCTAATATAATACTGCACTATGGAGATCCGATTCACGCGCATAGGTGATTGCCAATTTTTCGCATGACGTAAAATACAGTTTCCTACATAGAAGAGGCAGATTATACATCACAGTAACATATTTCATTACTGATTTATAATTGTCCTCTGTATGTAAGATAGTTTGTGTCATGCGAAAATTCGGCAATTACATATGCGTGTGAATCGCACTAGCATTAGAGAGTATGATATTGTGTTCATTCAATGGGTTATCTTGGCTCTACTCAATAGATCGAATATTGCAGTAATATAGCAGTATATTCGCTATCTTCTCTATATTCGACCTAACAAGCCAACCTAATAGTATACTGCCCTTATGCAGGTGCGATCTCTACGCCTACGCATATGTAATTGCTGATTTTTCAGCACTACTACAAACTATCTTACATACAGAGTGACAATTATAAATCAGTAATGAGAATTGTTACGTGATCTATAATCTGCCTCTTCTGTAGTAAACTGTATTTTACATCATGCGAAAAATCGGCAATCACCTATGCGCATGAATCGCACCGCATAAGGGCAGTATTATATTGGGTTCATTCAATGGGTTGTCTTGGTTGGTCTACTCGAATAGACGAATATTGCGAATATAGCACTACATTCGCTATTTTCTTTATCTTCGTCTATTCGACCCAGCAAGCCAACCTAATAGTCATACTGGCATTGTGAGATCCGATTCATGCGCATATGTAATTGCCAATTTTTCGCATGACGTAAAAATACAGTTTCCTACATAAAGAGGCAAATTATACATCACAGTAACAATTTTCATTACTGATTTATAATTGTCCTCTGTATGTAAGATAGTTTGTGTCATGCGAAAATTCGGCAATTACATATGCGCATGAATCGCACCGCACAAGGGCAGTATGATATTGTGTTCATTCAATGGGTTATCTTGGTCTACTCGAATAGACGAATATTGCGAATATAGCAGTATATTCGCTATCTTCTCTATATTCGACCCAACAAGCCAACCTAATAGTATACTGCCCTTATGCAATCCGATTCACGCGCATATGTAATTGCCGATTTTTCGCATGACATAAAATACAGTAAAGAGGAAAATTATACATCAGTATTCAGAATCATTTAGAATGCAATATTTGCATTTTTGAAGTTTTATATGTTCTTTGTTTAGTCTAGTTCTGTCTGTCCTCCGTTAAAAAAAAACTTTTTTTTTTGTCTGTGTGTCAGTGTCTGTCTTAGGTTTAAAAACAATAAAAACTACAAAAAAAAGTTTATAGGTTTACGTGTTTAGTGTAGTTTTTTCTGTCTTACGTTAAAAAAAACCCGTCTTGTAGTCTCTGTGTGTCAGTTACTGTTTGTGTTAGGTTAAAAAAAGAGTTTACGTTTTAAGTGTTTGGCATTTAGTGTAGTTTTGTTAGTCGTCCGTTAAGAAAAAAACGCTTTTTAGTCTCTGTGTCAGTTAGTGTCTGTCTTAGGTAAAAAAAAAAAAAAAAAGTTTTAAAGTTTTACGTTTTTTGTGTTTAGTGTAGTTTTGTCAGTCCTCCGTTAAAAAAAAAAAAAAAAAAAAAGTTTTTTTGTCTCTGTGTCTGTTAGTTTAATCTTAGGTTTGATAGCTTTACATGTCGTGTGTTACAGTTTTCGTCCTTTCATTTTTCACCCATTGTCCCCACCCCAATAAAGTTTTCCCCTAATCCCCAGTATGAGTGTACCGGGCCGTGCAGGCAGTCGTGGACGTGGTCGGGGTAACAGGGGAGTTGGTTCCCGCGCTGGACCACTCCCAGCACGGGGCCGCTCATCAAGCCACGGACAGGCAGGCGCAGGTGGCAGGGGTGTCCGCCTGATCCGTGACTTTTTCACAAGTGGCAGCCGGCCCATAACTTCCCAGGATGCAGAGGCTGTCTTTGCTCTTGTGGCCGATTCGAGTGCCACCGAGTCCTCTGCCCCGGCTGCCAGCAACTGCAGCACACCGCCTCCTGTAGAACCAACCCCCAGCTCCCAAGAATTGTCCCCTCTCATGTTTGAAGAGTTTGAGACTGAGAGGGACATCTTGGGGGAGGCAATGCAGGAGGCGGAAATACTGTTAAGCCCTGAGGATGGGCAGGACCTGTTGGAAGAGATTGGGGATGAGGAGGAGGAGGGGCCCATAAATCCCCCTATAAAATCCCTTCCAACTGGTGCAGGTGGTGTTAGCCACACAACCCCTGCACCTATTCAGACCCAGGCGCCAGCAAGGGGACAGCGGAGCCCGGTCAGGGGCTCCATGTCAGCTGTTCCCGTCAGTCCACCACAGGTTGGCCTTGGGTCTGACATATCAGGGGTGAAGAGGAGGGTGACCCCAAATGGGTACCACCTCATTTGTCAGGTGACGGCAGCACCGATGAAGGTAGGCACCCGAGGCAAATGGTGCGCCAGGTCACCAGGGAGCCCAGTGTCAGGGGCTCCACTGGTAATGGCAGCAGGAATAGGCAGCAGCAGCCAGCTCCACCTGTGCGCACCGAGCCCGAACAAGTGCAAGCCAGCACCACTCCATCTGACAGGAGGTCTGTGCGGAAGTCGCCTGTTTGGGCTTACTTCACCCTGGCAGCAGATGATGTCACAGTTGGCATTTGTAAGCTGTGCAATGCCAGGGTGAGAAGAGGGAGATCTATGGCTCGGCTGGGTACCACGGCCCTCAACCAGCACATCCCAGTCAACCACTGGCGGGAGTGGGAACAGATGCGGGGTGGTCAAAGCAGCAGCGCCACCAGCAGTGTACAGGAGACAGCAGCTCCTGCCACTGTACTGCAGCCACCCCAACCCGTTCCACCAACTCATTCCCACTCCCCCGCTCCCTCTAATAGAGGTACTGGTACCGGCAGCCATACCTCTGCCTCCACTGCACCCTCCTCTGCCGTCCGGCACCAGCCATCTATTGCAGATGCTTTTGAACGCACCGCGCCCTACGCCCCCGGCGACCGTCACGTGCGTTCACTCAATGGTCTCCTGGCAAGGGTTATCGCCCAACATCTGCTGCCTTACAATCTGCCTTACAATCTGGTGGATAGAAATCCATTTAGGCAGATGTTGGAGCAGGCCCAACCCAGATGGCGTGTCCCCAGCCGTCATTACTTTGCCAGGACCGGCGTCCCTGCCCTTCACCAGCACATTGTGCGGAATGTATCCCTGTCGCTGAATCATGCTGTCAGCGACAGGGTGCATCTCACAATGGATGCCTGGACCAGCAGGCAAGGGCAGGGACGCTATATAAGCTTCACAGCCCATTGGGTGTCCCTCCAAGGCGCCGGGGAGGGATTGGCGGCATCCGATTTTGTGGTGCTGCCCCGGGTTGTCAAGGGGAGAACTGCTGCTCTCCCGCAAGCCACTGTCTCCACAGCTGCTGAGCCCCCCAGCAAGCGCCCCCGTTGCTGCGCAAGTGTGGGGCACGTCCGCTGCCAGGCCGTGCTCCAGCTTGTGAGCTTAGGGGACCGGAGACACACTGGACCTTATGTTCTGCCCGCACTACAGGCTCAGATTCTGAAGTGGCTGACACCCCGAAGGCTTCAAGCAGGTATGGTTGTCTGTGACAACGGCAGCAACCTACTCGCCGCCCTTCATGCTGGCAGTCTGACCCACATGCCCTGCATGGCACATGTCCTCAACCTAGTGGTACAGAAGTTCCTTCGTACGTACCCAGGGTTGAGTGATATTGTGCTGAGGGTACGTAGGATTGCCAGCCACTTCAGACGCTCCCCAACTGCCGCCGCGTCCCTGTCCAAACTACAGAGGGACAACAGCCTGCCCCCCACAGGCTGATTGTGGACAGTGTGACGCGGTGGAACTCCACCCTCCACATGCTGGAGAGGTTGTGGGAGCAGCGATGGGCGGTGAGGGAATACCTGCTGGACCTAGGCACTTCAGGGCCATCACACCCACTCCCCTACATCACCAATGCGGAGTGGGGGCAGATACAGCAGGTCTGCCACGTGCTGGCCCCATTCGAGCAGGCGACAAAGATGGTCAGCGGGGAGCATGTCGGTCTGAATGACGTGCTCCCCCTAGTGTTCCTGCTGGACAGGACACTAGATCGCCTGCTCGAAGCTGGGGAGAGTGCCTTGGTGGAGCAAGATGAGGCAGCCTTACTCCACCAGGACCAGGCCCAGGACGAGGAGGAGGAATCAGTGTACATCCAGGAGTCTGGGCCTGGTCAGGAGGGAGAGCCGGTGCTGGGGGCACCGTTAGTCCGGGGGTGGGGCATCTCCAACCGGGAGCAGCAGCATGAGCAGCAGGAGGACCAAAAGGTCATGGTCCCGGGCAGTCGTGAAGAGTCACAGCGGGCTGTGCTCTTCCCCATGGCTGCCCATATGCTGCAATGCCTCCGGAGGGACCCCCGGTTCAAAAATTTTAAGGAGAGGGAAGACATTTGGTTGGCCACCCTTTTAGACCCTCGCTGCAAGGGGAAACTGGAGCAGTTCATCCCAGCCAGCCGGAGACAGGCCCGTCTCGAAAAATTGCGGGCCTGTCTTATCCACCGGCTGGAAGAGGCAAACCCTCGGCCTCAAGCTCCAGTTCTCCCCGCCCATCTCACCCAGCAGGCGGCTGGCACCAGCAGCACCAGCTGAGCAGGTGACCTTCTGGGTGAGATGAGGCTCTTCTACCAGTCTGCGCGACCCAGTACCAGCAGCAGCAGCATCAGTCACCACAAGCGGCTGGCCCGCATGGTGGCAGACTTCATGGGGTCGGTCGGTGCTTCTGACAGCATGACCACCGACGACCCCATGGAGTACTGGGTTGCCAGGCTGGACACCTATCGTGAGCTCGCTCAGTATGCGCTGGAGTTACTATCTTGCCCCCCCTCCAGCGTACTGTCTGAGCGGGCATTCAGCACGGCAGGTGGGGTGGTCACGGACAAGCGGACCCGTCTGTCCACAGACTCCGTGGACAGACTCACATTCATTAAGATGAATGAGTCCTGGATCGGCAGTGACTTCATGGCCCCCGCTGTCGGTTCAGGGCGCTGAAGGGTCCCTTGTCCATCCCTCTCCTTTGCTCTCCCTCCCAAATTCCGTTGTTTTTTAATTGTTCCCTCTGTTTTTAACTTTATATGAATTACTTTTTTTTATTTATTGATATTTATTCGATCGATATTTTTTGTCTCGTTTGTATCATGTATATATTAATTTAATTTTTTAATTATGAATTTGTTTTAAACATGTTGAGTTACATTTGGGCCTTTAAACATAATGTCTGCTGTTGCCTGTGCTGCTGAATTTGGCCAAGCTACATGTGGCCATGATAATAGACCACTTCTGAAATCCTGGTTGGGAACTGAGAACATGACCTAGCAGCCAATCCTTTACAGCTTTACAGTTTAAACACTCCTCTACGAAATTCTCCCCTCTGCCTGTGATACAATTACCTTACACAATTGGTTGATGTAATTATCACAGGCAGGAGAATACATAGTTTTAAACAATGTCTTCTGTCCTGGAGACAACAGAGGAGTCATTCAATTATCTCTCAGGACAAAGGGAAATCGCCAATAGACATGTGGGGACAATAGGACAGACATCACTATTTAATACACAATGTCCCACCCTTTACAGTACACACAGACATTTAAAATATCCCCAGATGGCTTGGATCTGAGCGCTCAATATATCCAAACAGCGCTCAGATGCCACAAACACAGTCAAATCACCATGTGGTTTAATTTTAGCATGGGCTGATGAGAGGGGCCATAATCCTGGGTCAAGATCAAGAAGCTGGCAACAAGGCTTCTCAAGCACCCATTGGCCAGGTTGGTTCCGCCACACTGCCGTTGATCCCAATGCCGTTGATGCTGCTGCATGTCATGAAAATTTTGACTTACATTTGATCCTTTTAACATAACGTATGCTGCTGCCTGTGAAGCCGAATCGGGCCTAGCTACATGTTGCCCTGATAATACACCACTCCCTAAATCCGGCCATTGATGCTGCTGCATGTCATGAAAATTTTGACTTACATTTGATCCTTTTAACATAACGTCTGCTGCTGCCTGTGAAGCCGAATCGGGCCTAGCTACATGTTGCCCTGATAATACACCACTCCCTAAATCCTGCCGTTGATGCTGCTGCATGTCATGAAAATTTTGACTTACATTTGATCCTTTAAATATAACGTATGCTGCTGCCTGTGAAGCCGAATCGGGCCTAGCTACATGTTGCCCTGATAATACACCACTCCCTAAATCCTGCCGTTGATGCTGCTGCATGTCATGAAAATTTTGACTTACATTTGATCCTTTAAATATAACGTATGCTGCTGCCTGTGAAGCCGAATTGGGCCTAGCTACGTGTTGCCCTGATAATACACCACTCCCTAAATCCTGCCGTTGATGCTGCAGCATGTCATGAAAATTTTGACTTACATTTGATCCTTTAAATATAACGTATGCTGCTGCCTGTGAAGCCGAATCGGGCCTAGCTACATGTTGCCCTGATAATACACCACTCCCTAAATCCTGCCGTTGATGCTGCTGCATGTCATGAAAATTTTGAGTGACATTTGATCGCACAAGGAATAATCATAGAGTCCAGACCTTCACACTTTTTGTAAGTAAAATTTTGATTGGGTTATTTAATTTTCACAAACAAAGCTTTAAATGCAGCTCTCACCTCAATGCAACCAGGTAGCACGGAAAGGAACGCCCAACTTCGGCTGTTTCACGTCTTAGAACAAAAAGATAATTTCGAGCTTCCTTAAAATCCACAATATTCTTTATTGATTTCCAAAGATACGTTTAAGATCCAATTAACATGTCACACGAAAAACATGCTGCGATTGTGACGCGTTTCGGGCTATGACATGAAGCCCTTCATCAAGACTTGATGAAGGGCTTCATGTCATAGCCCGAAACGCGTCACAATCGCAGCATGTTTTTCGTGTGACATGTTAATTGGATCTTAAACGTATCTTTGGAAATCAATAAAGAATATTGTGGATTTTAAGGAAGCTGGAAATTATCTTTTTGGTTATTTAATTTTGTATTATAAACTGGAAGTGTACTTACCTGCCAGTGCCTGGCGTTATTCTGCCTAGTTACAAATGGAAACTTATGAGTCAGCATTCTAGTACTGTGTTAACTCTAGATGCTGTATGTCCTGATCGTGTGTAGACAACCATCATGGACCTGATTTTATCTTTTGCACTTTAACAAGTATAGAATTATGAATTCTCTTAACCTGGTTTGCATGTTTCGTATTCTCGCATGTGCTCAGCTTATTTATGTATTGTCAATATTTCGACATAAAAATATTAATTTAAATAATCTTTTTAAAAAGACATTTTATCTAGCGTTTGGCTTCATTCACAAAATGAAATGATTTCACTTTATTTTATTATTTTTTATTTTAAATTAAGTGTGGTTTGGGGTGGCTATGTTGTGGTTCACGCTGTAGCAGGGTGTGGACCGCATGTGGCTTTCCCTTGTCAAAAGGTCTTGTGCAGTTGGCATTGTACAGGACTGATTGATGAACCTACGAAAATGTATTTATTTATTTCTTTTTTTTTGTCACACGGATTTAGGATCCAACACGGTGTTGTCTGTCGTTCTGGGAGGGATGGCTGACTTCCGTGTTGACCTCTCTACATGGTTGGGTGTGACTGGCGTTATACTCATCCGTGTGGAAATCCGGTTTTGTGAATGGAGCCGTGTAGCAACATGTAAATATTTATAGGTACTTTTCTTGTTTATGTCACTTATTGGCAATTATGTAATGAGGATTTGCACATGCTAATTATATATAACCACTGCTTTAAGATTTTAAGTATAAACTCTGTACTATATGATGTTCTTGGAGACATGTCACCGGTTAGAGAATTCATATAATCATAGTCATGTAATCAATCATATGTTTCTATCTGTACGGCGGAAGCAATGCTACAACATGCAAATTATTAAAAATTGGACGCTATCGAAGAACCATGCTGGTTAGTTCTTACCCCTACCATTTTATTGTTCCAATATTGTTCCTTCTTTTTGTTTTATAGTTCTGATAACAAGATTTGATTGTAAAGAAATTTTTTGAATTTGTAAAAGTTTATAATTTTGCTAATTTGATAAATCAAACAAGGTTTTTGTAGTTATTATTACTCTGTTCAAGTTTTGTATTTTAGTAGTTAATTGTTTGATGAAAAAATACATTTATTATTCACGATAATTTGAAATTTATGTTACTACATAAAATAATTTAGTTACTAGGAAAATTATCCAAAAATTTATTTTGAATGTAACTCTGGACTATTAGAATGCTTTGCTTTGTACTTAATATTTAATACACAACCATTACCAATGACTACTACTATCGTGATCCATTTGAGTTATGTGTAGGCCTCATACTACCCTATTTCTATATACCTGCGGATGCTGTATGTCAGGATACTGATTAGTTTGGGAATGTACTCTAGGGGCCTTTATTAAAAAATAAATGTTTAACCATTATAGTGAAAACTTTAAAGTTTTTTAATTTAAAAAAAAATAAAATAAACAATATAATTGCAAAAAAATAAAATAAAACTATTGCAAAAATGTTATTAGGGCAATGCCCTCATAGCTTTAACCATATTTTTTAAATCCCCAACGTCCTTGGCATGCTTCTCCTACATTTCTCTCATGCCATTTGAGAACTGGAGCTTCATCTCCCGCATCTTCCGGAGATGATGCTCCCGGAAGGCCTTCATTCCAGCCTGGTGCTCCCTCTCCATCTTCTTTATTTTTAAGTCCATTTGTTTTAATACTGTAAAAAAATAAAAACAATAAATAAAATAGACAGTGTCGTTTCTGAAGAAACCACATGATGTTGGCTTAAAATCTGATTGGCTGTTGGTGGCTCCACCCACTTTTTTGAATTTTAATCCCAGTCCTCCAGTGACCAACTTTGCAAAGTTTGAAGACTGTGACAATAAAAGTCTAAGAGCAGCGGCAGTTTGATTTCCCACCTTTAAACAAATGCCTGAAATTTGATTGGGCAGTGTAGACTCCACCCACTTTTTTATAAATTTTAATCCCAGTCACCTAGTAACCCACAGTGCCAAGTTTGGGGACCCTGGCTTAAATACCGTGGGAATGACAGCTTTTTAACGTTTTCACACTGAAGTCAACAGTGAAAATTTGTTTGGTTGTTTGTGGCTCGGCCCACTTTTTAATGTCCCCCAAATTTGACACAAATTTTCAGGGTGACCCCATTAATAAGTGACACAAGTTTGGTGACTTTAACTTGAAAGCTGAAGGAGTGACAAAACTTAATAGTTTTCCTATGAAAGTCGATTGGACAAAATGGGGTCTCCGGGGGGCCGCTCCAGGGGCCCGGACAGTGGGATCGGTTAACAAAGCACAAGCAAAGTTTGTTAATTGTACTCCTAAAACTGTGGGAGGAGTAGCGTATAAAAAATTGCTAAATTTTCATTGGCCATTGGTATCTCCGCCCACTGTGGGGTGCCCCCCCCCAAATATACCCGTTTATTTGGGTTGACAACAACAATATCTGGTCCGAGTTTGGGGAATAATCATGGCTGCTCGGTATGTCTCAATGGGAATGTGGGAATGTATGCCTCGGTGAATCAGTATGGCTGTAACAATAGGTTTCAGGGAGGTTTTCTTTAGAAATTATTTGTGGCCTGGGTTTTAATAGTCAGAGACATTGGGTGGGACAGGTCACACCCGTACTACATCTTGCGGTTTTCATAACATTGTGGTTAAAAAGGCTGGTAAAGTACAGTTTGGCTAGGCGATTGGAAAGCAGAACAATCCTAGAGGGGAACCAGACCTCTGGAAGACTGTAAAGAGTGCTGAGATAGTACTTCTTTGTTATCCCGCTTGTACCGAACTGTAAGTGTGGGACTATAGGTTCTCCGATATGTGTGGGCTGAAGAAAGATTATTAGTAAATAGTGTTGAGCGAACAGTTCGAGCATAGTTCGGGTCCGTACCGAATTTTGGGGTGTTCGTGACACGGACCCGAACCCGAACTTTTTCGTAAAAGTTCGGGTTCGGGTTCGTCGTTCGGCATGTATTTTGGCGCATTTTGAAAGGCTGCAAAGCAGCCAATCAACATGCATCATACTACTTGCCCTAAGATGCCATCGCAGCCATGCCTACTATTGGCAAGGCTGTGATTGGCCAAGTGCAGCATGTGACTCAGCCTCTTTATAAGCTTGTGCGCACGTCGGGACGTGCTCACTCCCGATGTGAATAGAACAGGGATAGACGCAGCTGATGCTAGGGCGAGAATAGGCAGGGATAATTGAATAACTGGAAGCAAATTTCTCTCCTCCACCTGTGATTCATCTGAACAACTGCAGCTGAGCTGCTTTTTTGATAGGGATTGGCTATTTTTAGAGTGGCCAGAGTGATTTTCCATCCACATGTACCTGGGCTGACCGCCGGCCGCCATTTTGCGACTTGTAGTGCTGCAGCAGAAGCTGCCACAGTGTGCATTCCAAAGCTCCAAACAAGTCAGACATCTACACCTGGGATTCAGACCAATAGCGATTTAGCAGCACAGTCCAAGGCTATTTTTTTAAAGGTTGTGCAGACCATTTTGTGGCACATGTTACTGGGCTGATAGGCGGCGGCCATCTTGGGACTAGTGCTGCAGCACAATCTCTCCCAACGTCCATTAATCACTTGTAATAGTGGTCTGTGCCATAGAAATCCTACATCAGGGACTTGGGTGTGCTTGTGTCACCCCTACTAATACCAGTCCACCTGTAATCCATACAGTGAAAAGCCATAAAGTATTCCAGTGAGGGAATTTTTTTATTTAAAAAAGGCCAAGTTAGTTTATCTGGCGTTCAATATACTAGATACAGTTAGGCCTGCGTTTCATACATCTGGAATTAGCAAACTAATGTGCTGGGGTTGGGAAAACATATATGTACCCATACTAGAATCTGTCAAAGAAAGCGGTACTCACATATAACAGTCATTCCATCTGTAATCCATACAGTCAAAAGACTGAAAGTATTCCAGTGAGGGAATTTTTTTATTTAAAAAAGGCCAAGTTAGTTTATCTGGCGTTCAATATACTAGATACAGTTAGGCCTGCGTTTCATACATCTGGAATTAGCAAACTAATGTGCTGGGGTTGGGAAAACATATATGTACCCATACTAGAATCTGTCAAAGAAAGCGGTACTCACATATAACAGTCATTCCATCTGTAATCCATACAGTCAAAAGACTGAAAGTATTCCAGTGAGGGAATTTTTTTATTTAAAAAAGGCCAAGTTAGTTTATCTGGCGTTCAATATACTAGATACAGTTAGGCCTGCGTTTCATACATCTGGAATTAGCAAACTAATGTGCTGGGGTTGGGAAAACATATATGTACCCATACTAGAATCTGTCAAAGAAAGCGGTACTCACATATAACAGTCATTCCATCTGTAATCCATACAGTCAAAAGACTGAAAGTATTCCAGTGAGGGAATTTTTTATTTAAAAAAGGCCAAGTTAGTTTATCTGGCGTTCAATATACTAGATACAGTTAGGCCTGCGTTTCATACATCTGGAATTAGCAAACTAATGTGCTGGGGTTGGGAAAACATATATGTACCCATACTAGAATCTGTCAAAGAAAGCGGTACTCACATATAACAGTCATTCCATCTGTAATCCATACAGTCAAAAGACTGAAAGTATTCCAGTGAGGAATTTTTTATTTAAAAAAGGCCAAGTTAGTTTATCTGGCGTTCAATATACTAGATACAGTTAGGCCTGCGTTTCATACATCTGGAATTAGCAAACTAATGTGCTGGGGTTGGGAAAACATATATGTACCCATACTAGAATCTGTCAAAGAAAGCGGTACTCACATATAACAGTCATTCCATCTGTAATCCATACAGTCAAAAGACTGAAAGTATTCCAGTGAGGGAATTTTTTATTTAAAAAAGGCCAAGTTAGTTTATCTGGCGTTCAATATACTAGATACAGTTAGGCCTGCGTTTCATACATCTGGAATTAGCAAACTAATGTGCTGGGGTTGGGAAAACATATATGTACCCATACTAGAATCTGTCAAAGAAAGCGGTACTCACATATAACAGTCATTCCATCTGTAATCCATACAGTCAAAAGACTGAAAGTATTCCAGTGAGGGAATTTTTTATTTAAAAAAGGCCAAGTTAGTTTATCTGGCGTTCAATATACTAGATACAGTTAGGCCTGCGTTTCATACATCTGGAATTAGCAAACTAATGTGCTGGGGTTGGGAAAACATATATGTACCCATACTAGAATCTGTCAAAGAAAGCGGTACTCACATATAACAGTCATTCCATCTGTAATCCATACAGTCAAAAGACTGAAAGTATTCCAGTGAGGGAATTTTTTTATTTAAAAAGGCCAAGTTAGTTTATCTGGCGTTCAATATACTAGATACAGTTAGGCCTGCGTTTCATACATCTGGAATTAGCAAACTAATGTGCTGGGGTTGGGAAAACATATATGTACCCATACTAGAATCTGTCAAAGAAAGCGGTACTCACATATAACAGTCATTCCATCTGTAATCCATACAGTCAAAAGACTGAAAGTATTCCAGTGAGGGAATTTTTTATTTAAAAAAGGCCAAGTTAGTTTATCTGGCGTTCAATATACTAGATACAGTTAGGCCTGCGTTTCATACATCTGGAATTAGCAAACTAATGTGCTGGGGTTGGGAAAACATATATGTACCCATACTAGAATCTGTCAAAGAAAGCGGTACTCACATATAACAGTCATTCCATCTGTAATCCATACAGTCAAAAGACTGAAAGTATTCCAGTGAGGAATTTTTTATTTAAAAAGGCCAAGTTAGTTTATCTGGCGTTCAATATACTAGATACAGTTAGGCCTGCGTTTCATACATCTGGAATTAGCAAACTAATGTGCTGGGGTTGGGAAAACATATATGTACCCATACTAGAATCTGTCAAAGAAAGCGGTACTCACATATAACAGTCATTCCATCTGTAATCCATACAGTCAAAAGACTGAAAGTATTCCAGTGAGGGGATTTTGCTTATAAAAAATAATATATTTCATTGTGGTGCGAGTTGAATCGCAACAATGAAGAAAAATACTATTAAGGGACGAGGACGCGGTCGTGGTGGTGTCCGTGGAGCCTCTGTTGCTGGTAGAGGGCGTGGCCGTTCGGCTCCAGGCGCACACAGTAGGGAGCGAACTCCCTCAACTAGCCGGCAGAATGTACCGCAATATCTCGTGGGGCCCAATGCCGCTCTTAGGATGGTAAGGCCTGAGCAGGTACAGGCATTAATCGATTGGGTGGCCGACAGTGCTTCCAGCACGTTCACCACATGGTCTTCCACCCAGTCTTCTGCGGAAAGCGCACAGGTGGCACCTGAAAACCAAGCCCATCAGTCTGTCACATCACCCCCAAGCATATCAGGGAAACGGTCTGAGCCACAAGTTATGCAGCAGTCTCTTCTTCTGTTTGAAGACTCTGCTTCCAGGGTTTCCCAGGGGCGTCCACCTAGCCCTTCCCCAGTGGAGGAAGACATACCATGCACTGGCGCACAACCACTTATGTCTCCAGATGAAGAGGACATGGGAATACCACCACAGCAGAGTCACCGACTCTCTGATGATGACGAAACACAGGTGCCCACTGCCGCGTCTTTTGCAGTGTGCAGACTGAACAGGAGGAGGTCAGGGAGGGAGACTGGGTGGAAGACGATGCAGAGGACGATGAGGTCTTAGACCCCACATGGACTGAAGGTCGTGGCGATGACTTTCACAGTTCAGAGGAAGAGGTAGTGGTGAGACCGAGACAACAGCGAAGCCAAAGAGGGAGCAGGGGGCCAAAGCAGGCGAGCCGCCGCCCCCAGAGTTCGCCTGCTACTGGACATCGCCAACAGGGACCCAGCCCCACAAAGGCAGCTTCAAAGAGTTCCCTGGCATGGCACTTCTTTAAACAATGTCCTACCGACAAGACCCGAGTGACTTGCACGCTCTGCCATCAGAGCCTGAGGCGAGGCATTAGCGTTCTGAACCTCAGCACAACCTGCATGACCAGGCATCTACATGCAAAGCATGAACTGCAGTGGGGTACACACCTTAAAAACCAGGCACTCGCTGAGGCTCCCCTGCTCCCTCTACCGCTGCTGCCTCGGCTTCCGCCTCGAGAGGAATGTTGCCACCTGCCGAGCAGCAAACAGAGGATGTGCCACCGACACCACCACCACCGCCACCGTCAACTAGCGTCTCCACTATATCACACAGCAGCGTTCAGCTCTCAATATCTCAAACCTTAGAGAGGAAGCGCAAATTCCCCGAGTCACCCTCGAGCCCTTGGCCTGAACGCCAGCATTTCTAAACTGCTGGCCTTTGAAATGCTGTCATTCCGGCTGGTGGACACAGACAGCTTCAAACAGCTGATGGCCATGGCTGTCCCGCAGTATGTGGTTCCCAGCCGCCACTACTTCTCCAAGACAGCCGTGCCTTCCCTGCACATGCAAGTGTCCGATAAAATCAAGTGTGCACTGCGCAACGCCATTTGTGGCAAGGTCCACCTAACCACAGATACGTGGACCAGTAAGCACGGCCAGGGACGCTATATCTCACTAACTGCACACTGGATGAATGTAGTGGCGGCTGGGCCCCGGCGGACAGTTCCTTGGCGCACGTCCTTCCGCCCCCTAGGATCGCAGGGCATCATTCTCTGCCTCCTGTAGCCTCCTCCTCCTACTCGGCTTCCTCCTCCACTGCTTCCACCAGCTCATCCGGTCAGCCACACACCTTCACCACCAACTTCAGCACAGCCCGGGGTAAGCGTCAGCAGGCCATTCTGAAACTCATATGTTTGGGGGACAGGCCCCACAGCGCAAAGGAGTTGTGGCGGGGTATTGAACAACAGACCGGCGAGTGGTTTCTGCCGGTGGGCCTCAAGCCAGGCCTGGTGGTATGCGATAATGGGCGAAATCTCGTGGCAGCTCTGGGACTAGCCGGTTTGGCGCACATCCCTTGCCTGGCGCATGTGCTGAACTTGGTGGTGCAGAGGTTCATTCACCACTACCCCAACATGTCAGAGCTGCTGCATAAAGTGCGGGCCGTCTGTGCGCGCTTCCGCCGTTCACATCCTGCCGCTGCTCGCCTGTCTGCGCTACAGCGGAACTTCGGCCTTCCCGCTCACCGCCTCATATGCGGCGTGCCCACCCGGTGGAACTCCACCTTGCACATGCTGGAGAGACTGTGCGAGCAGCAGCAGGCCATAGTGGAGTTTCAGCTGCAGCACGCTCGCGTCAGTCGTACTGCCGAACAGCACCACTTCACCACCAATGATTGGGCCTCCATGCGAGACCTGTGTGCCCTGCTGCGCTGTTTCGAGTACTCCACCAACATGGCCAGTGGCGATGACACTGTTATCAGCGTTACAATACCACTTCTATGTCTCCTTGAGAAAACACTTAGGGCAATGATGTTAGAGGAGGTGGCCCAGGTGGAGGAGGAGGAGGAGGATGAGGGCTCGTTTCTAACACTTTCGGGCCAGTCTGTTCGAAGTGGCTCAGAGGGAGGTTTGTTTAAGCAGCAGAGGACAGGTTCACAAGTCGCCAGCCAAGGCACTGTACTGGAGGACGAGGAGGATGAGGAGGAGGAGGTGGAGGGGACGAGGATGGCGCAAGTTCACAGCGGGGTGGCAGCCCAGGCCCATCACTGGTGCGTGGCTGGGGGGATACGGTGGACGATGACGATACGCCTCCCACAGAGGACAGCTTGTCCTTACCCATGGGTAGCCTGGCCCACATGAGCGAATATATGCTCCAATGCCTGCGCAACGACAGCAGAGTTGCCCACGTTTTAACGTGTGCAGACTACTGGGTGGCCACCCTGCTGGATCCCGGTATAAAGACAATGTGCCCACTTTAATTCCTGAACTGGAGCGCGACCGTAAGATGCTTGCGAGTACAAGCGCACGCTGATAGAGCGCTCTTGAGAGCATTCCCACATGTCACAGGGGAACAGGTGGAAGGTGAAGGCAGAGGAGTGGCAAGAGGTCGCCAACGCAGCTGTGTCACGGCCAGCTCATCTGAGGGCAGGGTTAGCATGGCAGAAATGTGGAAAGGTTTTGTCTCCACGCCACAGCTATCTGCACCGACACCTGATACGGAACGTGTTAGCAGGAGGCAGCATTTCACTAACATGGTTGAACAGTATGTCTGCACACCCCTCCACATCCTGACGGATGGTTCGGCCCCATTCAACTACTGGGTTTCGAAATTGTCCACGTGGCCAGAGTTAGCATGTTATGCCTTGGAGGTGCTTTCCTGCCCGGCGGCCAGCGTTTTATCTGAGCGCGTATTCAGCACGGCAGGGGCGTCATTACTGACAAGCGCAGCCGCCTGTCCACAGCCAACGTGGACAAGCTGACCTTCATAAAGATGAACCAGGCATGGATCCCACAGGACCTGTCCCTCCCTTGTGCAGAGTAGTCACTTATTAACTGCCTAAAACATGTCTTGTTGTGCTACGGGCCACTTCTTTATTTGATACAAATTTTATGAAACCCACAGTTGAATGAAACTCTTCTCTGTCTGGGCGCCGGGGCCTAACCAGATGAAAGTGGCCGGTTAAACTAACGGGTGACATGAAGCCATAACCTCTGCCATGCTACCTCTGTCTTCTGTCTGGGTGCTGAGGCCTAAGTCAAATAAAGCGGTCTTCTGCTGTGCTGGGGATATGAAGCTAATCTCTGACCTCTCTCCTCTGTCTGGGTCCAAAGGCCTAAATCACTGAAAGAGGCCTTCTCCTGTGGTGTGTGATATGATGCCAGAATATGTGCTGTGGGGCCTCTCTCCTCTTCCTGGGTGCAGGGGTCAAATAAACTAAATTGTGGCCTACTCCTGTGGTGGTTGATATGATGCCTGATTCTCTGATGTGGAACCTCTCTCCTCTGTTTGGGTGAAGGGGTCAAAGTAACTAAATGGTGGCTTCTCCTGTGGTGGCTGATATGATGCCAGAATATGTGCTGTGGGGCCTCTCTCCTCTTCCTGGGTGCAGGGGTCAAAGTAACTCAATGGTGGCTTCTCCTGTGGTGGCTGATATGATGCCAGAATATGTGCTGTGGTGCCTCTCTCCTCTTCCTGGGTGCAGGGGTCAAAGTAACTCAATGGTGGCTTCTCCTGTGGTGGCTGATATGATGCCAGAATATGTGCTGTGGTGCCTCTCTCCTCTTCCTGGGTGCGGGGTCAAAGTAACTCAATGGTGGCTTCTCCTGTGGTGGCTGATATGATGCCAGAATATGTGTTGTGGGGCCTCTCTCCTCTTCCTGGGTGCAGGGGTCAAAGTAACTCAATGGTGGCTTCTCCTGTGGTGGTTAGTATGATGCCAGAATATGTGCTGTGGGGCCTCTCTCCTCTTCCTGGGTGCAGGGTCAAAGTAACTCAATGGTGGCTTCTCCTGTGGTGGCTGATATGATGCCAGAATATGTGCTGTGGGGCCTCTCTCCTCTTCCTGGGTGCAGGGTCAAAGTAACTCAATGGTGGCTTCTCCTGTGGTGGTTAGTATGATGCCAGAATATGTGCTGTGGGGCCTCTCTCTCTTCCTGGGTGCAGGGGTCAAAGTAACTCAATGGTGGCTTCTCCTGTGGTGGCTGATATGATGCCAGAATATGTGCTGTGGTGCCTCTCTCCTCTTCCTGGGTGCAGGGGTCAAAGTAACTCAATGGTGGCTTCTCCTGTGGTGGCTGATATGATGCCAGAATATGTGCTGTGGGGCCTCTCTCCTCTTCCTGGGTGCAGGGGTCAAAGTAACTCAATGGTGGCTTCTCCTGTGGTGGTTAGTATGATGCCAGAATATGTGCTGTGGGGCCTCTCTCCTCTTCCTGGGTGCAGGGGTCAAAGTAACTCAATGGTGGCTTCTCCTGTGGTGGCTGATATGATGCCAGAATATGTGCTGTGGGGCCTCTCTCCTCTTCCTGGGTGCAGGGGTCAAAGTAACTCAATGGTGGCTTCTCCTGTGGTGGTTAGTATGATGCCAGAATATGTGCTGTGGGGCCTCTCTCCTCTTCCTGGGTGCAGGGGTCAAAGTAACTCAATGGTGGCTTCTCCTGTGCTGATTGATATAAAGCTGATGGTTGTGCCATCTGGACATGGTTGCCAGGGTCTGATTCAATGGGGCCTACTCCTGTGGTGGGTGATCTAAATGCCTGATTCTCTGCTGTGAAACCTCTCTCCTCCGTCTGGGTGTAGGGGTCAAAGTCTTTCAAAGTCGCCTTCTCCTGTGCTGATTGATATGAAGCTGATGGTTGTGCCATCTGACATGGTTGCCGGGTCCCATTAAATTGTGGCCTACTCCTGTGGTGGTTGATATGATGCCTGATTCTCTGATGTGGAACCTCTCTCCTCTGTTTGGGTGAAGGGGTCAAAGTAACTAAATGGTGGCTTCTCCTGTGGTGGCTGATATGATGCCAGAATATGTGCTGTGGGGCCTCTCTCCTCTTCCTGGGTGCAGGGGTCAAAGTAACTCAATGGTGGCTTCTCCTGTGGTGGCTGATATGATGCCAGAATATGTGCTGTGATGCCTCTCTCCTCTTCCTGGGTGCGGGGGTCAAAGTAACTCAATGGTGGCTTCTCCTGTGGTGGCTGATATGATGCCAGAATATGTGCTGTGGTGCCTCTCTCCTCTTCCTGGGTGCGGGGGTCAAAGTAACTCAATGGTGGCTTCTCCTGTGGTGGCTGATATGATGCCAGAATATGTGCTGTGGGGCCTCTCTCCTCTTCCTGGGTGCAGGGGTCAAAGTAACTCAATGGTGGCTTCTCCTGTGGTGGTTAGTATGATGCTAGAATATGTGCTGTGGGGCCTCTCTCCTCTTCCTGGGTGCAGGGGTCAAAGTAACTCAATGGTGGCTTCTCCTGTGGTGGCTGATATGATGCCAGAATATGTGCTGTGGTGCCTCTCTCCTCTTCCTGGGTGCGGGGGTCAAAGTAACTCAATGGTGGCTTCTCCTGTGGTGGCTGATATGATGCCAGAATATGTGCTGTGGGGCCTCTCTCCTCTTCCTGGGTGCAGGGGTCAAAGTAACTCAATGGTGGCTTCTCCTGTGGTGGTTAGTATGATGCCAGAATATGTGCTGTGGGGCCTCTCTCCTCTTCCTGGGTGCAGGGGTCAAAGTAACTAAATGGTGGCTTCTCCTGTGGTGGTTGATATGATGCCTGATTCTCTGCTGTGAAACCTCTCTCCTCCATCTGGGTGTAGGGGTCAAAGTCTTTCAAAGTCGCCTTCTCCTGTGCTGATTGATATAAAGCTGATGGTTGTGCCATCTGACATGGTTGCCAGGGTCTGATTCAATGGGGGCCTACTCCTGTGGTGGGTGATCTAAATGCCTGATTCTCTGCTGTGAAACCTCTCTCCTCCGTCTGGGTGTAGGGGTCAAAGTCTTTCAAAGTCGCCTTCTCCTGTGCTGATTGATATGAAGCTGATGGTTGTGCCATCTGACATGGTTGCCGGGTCCCATTAAATTGGGGCCTACTCCTGTGGTGGGTGATCTAAATGCCTGATTCTCTGCTTTGAAACCTCTCTCCTCCGTCCGGGTGTAGGGGTCAAAGTCTGTCAAAGTCGCCTTCTCCTGTGCTGATTGATATAAAGCTTATGCTTGTGCCATCTGACATGGTTGCCGGGGTCTGATTCAATGTTGGCCTACTCCTGTGGTGGGTGATCTAAATGCCTGATTCTCTGCTGTGTAACCTCTCTCCTCCGTCTGGGTGTAGGGGTCAAAGTAACTAAATGGTGGCCTACTTCTGTGGTGGGTGATATGATGCCTGGTTCTCTGCTGTGGGACCTCTCTCCTTTGTCTGGGTGCTGTGGTCAAAATAATAGTAAGTGACCTTCTCCATTGGTGGGTGACTTGAAGCCTGATTCTGTGCTATGGGACCTCACTCCAATTAATATTGTTTAATTTTTATTTATTTTATGTTAACTCATCATTTCCCTATCTACATTTGTTTGCAGGGGATTTAACTACATTTTGCTGCCTTTTGCAGCCCTCTAGCCCTTTCCGGGTGTGTTTTACAGCCTTTTTAGTGCCCAAAAGTTCGGGTCCCCATTGACTTCTATGGGGTTCGGGTTCGGGATGAAGTTCGGGTCGAGTTCGGATCCCGAACCCGAACATTTTTCGAAAGTTCGGCCGAACTCGTCGAACCCGAACATCCAGGTGTTCGCTCAACTCTATTAGTAAAGCTTTAACATGCCTATTGTTTGCTCCAAAAAAGTGTGTCTATGGTGAAGACTAAACTGACACGTGTGTGTGTGTGAACAGTGAGTGAGTGAAAACAGCCACAGCACATACTTACTCTCCTTGTGGGGAGTGGCAATGAGCTCCTCCTCTTCTTCTTCCTCCTCCTCGTCCCCGTTATCAGCCACTTGAGGGGGTAAGGCGGGTTGGGGTGAGGTCCACCCTCCGCTCCTGCCTCTGACTCCTCTGGGGGGCTAGGGGCATGAAGTTGCCCTGAGGGTCCGGCCTCCTCCTCCTCCTCTGACGCAGATACCTCCCACACCTGCTGTCTGGGAGGCCTGCGCCTGACTGCAGGCAAAGGAACACCTATAATAACAAATTTTACTACTTTTAGAAAAAAATCTAAAAACAAAAATGTACAGATGCTTTACATTACTTTTGTATCTTTATTGCAACACTCAGTAATCATTATACCTGGGCATTTTTCGTCCCGTATTTCGCGGATTCTTTCCGCGTGCCTCCTCTTTAAATCTGACCATTTTTTTTTAAATGGCCAGACGCTTGTGCTGGGTGTTGTAGTCCGTCCACAGCTCATAGGCGAGCCTGCGCACAATGGCGTTTTTCTCTGCATGGGAGCGGGTGAGGTCATAGCCCTTCTCCAACATGCGCTGCAGTATAAAAAAAAAAGCATATAATCAGATTTTATAACGGTAACTTTAAATCTAATATTTCACTTTCAAACACTAATAATTTTTGGTTTGGTGGTTGAGATGATGAATAAATGTTGGTGACTATGGCTAAGGCAGCGCATGGCGAGAGGTTCCCCGGGCTTAAACTATGACATGCAGATCTTTCAGTTAGACTGTCTCTCGCCGTGCGCTGCATTGCTGCTGCTGTACCGCCGCCCCCGCCACCATTATAGTCAATAGGGTTGAAGTGTGGGAGAACTAGCGGCAGTACACATCCGACAGGCTGTTCATCCCCCTGGAATAGTCAGACGTACTCCCCTGCCGCTAATGTGAAAGTCGCCTAATCTTATTTTTTTTAAATTTGGGATAGTGTTGAAATTGTTTGTGTGTGTAGTATGAGATATTGGATATTGGCCATCTGAGGAGAGATGTACCCGTCTAGTGAAGTGACGGTACGGGGTGTAAGGCTGGTTCGCCTCCCCGTGGTGCACCCTGGGTAACGCTAAATGAACCAGCAAATACTGAATGTCAAACATTACTTCTCCTGGCCAATGGGACACTTATTAGAATCTATATACTAGGCATCCTCAAAGTACGGCCCTCTAGGAAACTGCGGCCCTCCAGGAAACTGCGGCCCTCCAGGAAACTGCGGCCCTCCAGGAAACTGCGGCCCTCCAGCAAACTGCGGCCCTCCAGCAAACTGCGGCCCTCCAGCAAACTGCGGCCCTCCAGCAAACTGCGGCCCTCCAGTCAGTGGCGGATCCAGGGGGGGGGGCAACGGGGCAATTGCCCCCCCCCCCCCGATATTGTGGCAGGCTGGCAGCACCGGCGGCAGTCAGTGACAGGAGATGAACGCTTCCACTGTGGAAGCGTTCATCTCCATAGCGATCTGTGTCGCCGTCCTCTGGACAGCGATACAGATCGCTGTGCAGTGCGGCAGGGGAGGGAGAGGCGTCTCCCTCCCCTGCTCCTCTGATAGGCTGCCGGCCTCGTGCCGACAGCCTATCAGAGCGGTTCAGGCGGCGCGATGACGTCATCGCGCCGCCTGAGCAGAGGACAGAACGGGACACAGGCCGGAAGAGGCCTGCATCCAGCGCTGCAAGGAGGTAAGTAGGGAGGGGGAAAAGAAGCCTGCACATGATTTTGGGGGGAGAGAAGCCTGCACATGATTTTGGGGGGGGGGGGGAGAGGAGCCTGCACGTGATTTTGGGGGGAGAGGAGCCTGCACATGATTTGGGGGGGCTGGGGAAAGGAGCCTGCAAATAATTTTGGGGGAAGGGGGATGGGTGGGGAAAGGAGCCTGCACATGATGGGGAGAGAGAGGAGACTCCGGGGGGCACTATGGGGACATTACTGATGTATTTTATATGGGGGTAGTAGGATAATTTGTCCAGAATATGGGAGGATGATGGAAAAGTAGTAACTGAGATTTATTTTGTTGTCAAACTGCAGAGACGAAACCTGACGGTCTGGTCTGAAGGTCTGAAAGGAGAAGATGAGGAAAGAGAACATCTACATCACAGGAGACGTCACTGGATGGAAGAGGTAAGTGGGGCTGTTTTTCTGTAGTGATGGGAGCTGGGGCGCATCAATCGCCCAAAGTGCCCCTCCCGAGACCAGGCTCTGGATCCGCCAGTGCCTCCAGTAAACTGCGGCCCTCCTGCAAACTTCGGCCCTCCTGCTTTTTCCAAACTAAAAATCACATCATTCCATTACATCCTACAGCTATCATCCTATAGAGGGGCATCATGGGAGTTGTAGTTTTACAACAGCTGGAGGGCCGCAGTTTGAGAATGCCTGCTATAGACTGTGTATGTGTGTGTGTGTGTTGGGGGTGGGGGGTGGTCAAAGGTGGTGTGGGTTTGAGGGGTGGTCTGGTGGTATGTAGTGGTGGGTATATAGTGTGAGTATATTGTGTGAGGCGGAAGATTAGATGTGCAATGTGAATCATATATAGATTTATCTGCTATCCTTTTTTTTTTTAACCATTAGAAAACGTGGTGTGGTGTTTAACAAGCAGGATATGCTCGAACCCACATGCGGTTGTGCATATATATGTATATATATTGTGGTAAGGTGCAAGGTGTCATATGTGATGGCAGGTACGTGTCACCGAGGTTACTGGCCTCGGTGAGGTGAGAGCCGGGTTTTTGTCTGCAGCAGCTAGTGCTGTTTGGCTTTGTTAAATAGCATGGCTGCAAAGCCGATCCGGGCCGGCTCTTACTGGGAGCAGCTAAAGAGTAGGGTGGGTGGCTGCTCCCCACGGTCCAGTCCATGTTTTGGGCTGGATATAAAACGCAGCCAGCAGCTGTGTCTGGGGAGTGTGATTATCCTGGAGCTGCTAACAGGGCTGGGAGTTCTCTGTCCAGGAGGAAAGAGCTCAGCAAGGAGGTATTTTGTTCCTGGCTACCTGAAGCTGGATTCTCCTGCGGCTGGGCCGACAGCGTGGTGCGAACCTGCACCTACACCTCCCAGGTGACTGAACCTGTGTTGGACTGTTTTTGTTTGGCTACGTTATTTCCGTTGTGTGTGAACTGTCACCAAGAGACTGTTTTTCATTTTGTGTGCAAGTGTGAATAAAACACTGTTTGTTGCACAATCTGGACTCCTTGTTTTGCCTCTAAACTGCACCCGCACCGCTGTCTACCAGAGCGACTCCCACATTTGGTGTCGGATGCGGGCATGCGCAGTGAGGCTGGCGTGAACGCCGAAGTTTTGTTTTTCTAAAGTGTATGGAATATATTAAGCCAGCAAAGCTGCAAGCAGGAGTTTCTGGCAACATGGAGGCTGCTGTGAAGGCTCTCATAGAGGCTAACGTGCAGCAGCGGGAGACCAACCAACTACTGCTACAACATGTGATGGCATTACAGGCGGCAGGAGCGTCCCACCACGTCCAAGATGCCCGGAAAGCGGTCCGTGCGGCGATCCCAAAAATGACCCCCGCAGACGGCGTTGAGACGTACCTGGCGGTTTTTGAGAAGGTCGCCGTGAGGGAAAAGTTACCCCGTGACCAGTGGGCTGAGGTGGTCGCTCCGTTCCTGGCTTCCGGACCCCAGCAGGTGTTTTTCGACTTGTCGGATGACCAAGCGGCAGATTATGACACTGTGAAAGGAGAGGTCCTAGCCAGACTGGGCGTGAACGTGCTGGTCCGCGCCCAAAGAGTCCACCAGTGGGACTTTAAAGCGACTGAACCCGCTAGGCCGCAGTTCTACGATCTGCTGCACAGGCTGCAAAAGTGGCTGCAGCCCGATCTACTAAGTCCCACTGCCATGCTGGATCGACTGTTGGCGGACATCTTTTGGAGGGCCCTGCCTTATCCCCTCCAGCACTGGATCGGCCAGGTATCGCCCACCAATGCCCTGGAGATGGTCGACCTGGTGGAGCGCTACGAGGCCACCAGAAACCTGCAGGGGACTCTTGCGGGGAAGGGGTCAGTCAAACCCGGAGGCCTCTGCCCCAGTTCCGGCGTCCGGCGACAGAGCGGCCTGCCCGGAATATACCCCCTGCGAGTCCGCCTCCCGTGGTATGCTGGAGGTGTCAGGAGCCAGGCCACATCAGGGCCGACTGTCCGCATCGGGATGAGCCGATGGATATGAACTACGAGGGTCGTCACTCCCTGTATGCACGGAAGCTGTGCGCAACTGGCACCCGTGAGGTGCAGGACCATAACCACCTGTGTCAGGTAGAGGTGGGAGACTCTCTGGCGGTGGCTCTGCTGGACTCCGGGAGTTTAGTCTCCCTGGTAAGGGCTGCACTTGTACGGCCTGCGGAGTATACTGGCCGTAAAGTCGGGGTCCTGTGCATCCACGGAGACCTGAAAGACTATCCCACTGCACTAGTGACTTTGTCCACAGCGGCTGGTAGGTGGACCCACGAGGTGGCTGTCGCTACTAAACTCCCACACGAACTAATACTTGGGAGGGACTTCCCCGGTTTTCCGGCGCTGTGGCCGGCAATAAAGGTATCTGAGGGACCCGAGACAGGGGTGACCCTAGTAGAGTGGCCTGATACCGCTGGAAGGCCAGAACCCTGGGAGCCCGAGTCTGAAGGGCCGGCGGTAGGGGTGACCACTGCTCCAGCGGTAGAGGGGAGACAACCCCACTGAGTGTAATGGTGGGAGACACGGAGGACTTGCCACCGGGACCTGAGTTGGCAGACCTCAATGTCTCCGGGGAAAATTTTGGGACCGCACAACACCGGGACCAAACCCTAACCAGGGCCTGGGAGAATGTGCTGGAAATTGATGGGAAACCCCAGAAACCAGGGGCTGAATTAATGTTCCCACGGTTTATTGTTCTGCAGGATATGTTGTATCGGGTGAACCAAATCCGAGGCGAACCTGTTGAACAGTTGGTGGTGCCCACAGCGTATCGCAAGCTTGTCATGGAGCTTGCCCACCAACATGTTCTTGGGGGACACCTGGGGTGGCAGAAAACCCAGGACCGCATACTGCAGCGATTTTATTGGCCCAGTGTGTTCAAGGAGGTAGAGAATTATTGTAAGTCCTGTCCGACCTGTCAGATAACTAGCCCCCAGCCACATTTCCGTAGTCCCCTGGTACCTCTGCCAATTATTGAAGTACCGTTTGAGCGAATCGCGATGGATTTAGTGGGCCTGTACCAAAGTCTGCCAGGGGCCACCAACACATTCTGGTAGTTCTCGACTATGCCACTCGGTATCCGGAGGCGGTGCCTCTGCGACATACCTCAGCTAAGCTCATTGCCAAAGAGTTAATGGAGATGTTTTCCCGTGTGGGCCTGCCAAAGAGGTTCTGACAGACCAAGGGACCCCTTTTATGTCCAAAGTAATGAGGGAACTGTGTAAATTGTTGCGTATAAAGCAGTTACGGACGTCCGTTTACCATCCGCAAACAGACGGTCTTGTGGAGAGGTTTAACCAAACTCTAAAAAATATGTTAAAGAGGGTGGTGTCTAGAGATGGGAAGGACTGGGATCTGCTTCTGCCCTATCTCATGTTCGCAGTGCGAGAGGTGCCCCAGGCCTCTACTGGGTTCTCGCCCTTCGAACTGCTTTATGGCAGACACCCTCGGGGCCTGTTGGATATCGCCAAGGAAGCGTGGGAACAACAGCCTGTCCCCCACAAAAGTGTCATTGAGTATGTCGCCCAAATGCAGGACCGGATGGAAAGGGTGTTGCCCTTGGTCCGGGAGCATATGGAGGCAGCGCAACAAGCCCAGAGTAGGGTGTACAATCGTCAGGCTCGGGTGCGGGACTTCAATCCGGGAGATCGGGTTTTGGTTCTGGTACCCACCCTTGACAGCAAATTCCTAGCTAGGTGGCAGGGCCCCTATGAGGTGATCGAGAAGGTAGGGAAGTAAATTACAAAGTACACCAGCCAGGGCGGCGCAAGCCGGAGCAGGTGTACCACGTGAATTTACTTAAGCCGTGGAAAGATAGGGACACAGCCGACGACCACAGCCCCCGGCCAGGGCCTACAGGTGAAAAGGGTCCAGCCCCACAGTTCGAGGCCTGTGAAGCAGTAACCACGGTAAAAATTGCAGACAGCCTGTCTTCCAAACAAGTTCAGGAAGTCAGGGAGTTCATCAGTCGGAACACGGATGTGTTCTCGGACCTCCTGGCCGCACGTCTCTCATCCAACATGACATCGTCACTGAGCCTCAGGCCAAGATCCGGTTAAAACCATACCGGGTACCCGAGGCTCGGCGACGGGCCATCGCGGAGGAAGTACAGTTAATGTTGAAGCTCGAGGTCATTGAGGAGTCGAAAAGTGAGTGGGCCAGTCCCATAGTCCTAATACCCAAGCCGGATGGGACGTTGCGGTTCTGCAACGACTTTCATAAGTTAAATGAAGTATCCAAGTTTGTGGCGTATCCCATGCCCGAGTAGGCGAGCTGGTTGAAAGTTTAGGACAAGCCCGTTATTTTTCTGTGCTGGACCTCACTAAAGGGTACTGGCAGGTACCCTTAGCGAGTCGGCTAAGGAAAAAACCGCATTTGTTACCCCGCGGGGCCTGTATCACTACAAGGTGTTACCCTTTGGCCTGCATGGCGCCCCGCCACTTTCCAAGGTTAATGGACATAGTGCTGCGACCACATCGTCGGTGCGCCTCGGCCTACTTGGATGATGTAGTCATCCACAGCACCGACTGGGAAAGCCATTTACCCAAGGTGCAGGCGGTAGTGGATGCCCTGAGGAAAGCCGGACTGACCGCTAACCCAAAGAAGTGCTCCATAGGGTTAGAGGAGACAAAATATCTGGGATATGTAATTGGGCGGGGAGTCATCAAACCTCAGGTAACTAAGGTAGAGGCCATTCGTAACTGGCCCCGACCGGTCACCACCAGGCAGGTAAAGTCGTTCCTGGGGATTGTAGGTTACTACATGAGGTTTGTGCCCCACTTTGCCACAATAGCAGCGCCATTGACAGACCTGTTGAAGGGGCGAAAGTCTGGGAGGGTTAGCTGGAGTGAGAAGGCGGAGGAGGCTTTCTCCGCGTTGAAGTCGGCCCTGTGTGGGTCCCCGGTTTTGGTGACACCCGACTTCAACAAGGAGTTTGTCGTACAGACCGGCGCCTCGGAGGTAGGCCTCGGTGCGGTACTGTCGCAGGAGGTCAACGAGGAAGAACATCCCGTTGTCTTCCTGAGCCGTAAGCTCAGTCCCGCCGAGTCCAGGTATAGTATAGTGGAGAGGAGTGCCTGGCTATCAAGTGGGCACTCGAATCTCTCCGCTACTACCTGTTAGGGAGGAGGTTCCGTCTGGTGACCGACCATTCCCCCTCAAATGGATGAGTCAGGCCAAGGAGAGGAATGCTCGGGTCACCAGGTGGTTCCTATCTCTTCAAAATTTCAAGTTTTCCGTGGAACACAGGGCAGGCCGCTTGCAGGGCAACGCAGATGCCCTGTCCCGCGTCCACTGCCTCACGTGTGTTCACCCCTCAGGGTTGAACAAAGGGGGTATGTGGTAGGTGCAAGGTGTCATATGTGATGGCAGGTACGTGTCACCGAGGTTGCTGGCCTCGGTGAGGTGAGAGCCGGGTTTTTGTCTGCAGCAGCTAGTGCTGTTTGGCTTTGTTAAATAGCATGGCTGCAAAGCCGATCCGGGCCGGCTCTTACTGGGAGCAGCTAAAGAGTAGGGTGGGTGGCTGCTCCCCACGGTCCAGTCCATGTTTTGGGCTGGATATAAAGCGCAGCCAGCAGCTGTGTCTGGGGAGTGTGATTATCCTGGAGCTGCTAACAGGGCTGGGAGTTCTCTGTCCAGGAGGAAGAGCTCAGCAAGGAGGTATTTTGTTCCTGGCTACCTGAAGCTGGATTCTCCTGCGGCTGGGCCGACAGCGTGGTGCGAACCTGCACCTACACCTCCCAGGTGACTGAACCTGTGTTGGACTGTTTTTGTTTGGCTACGTTATTTCCGTTGTGTGTGAACTGTCACCAAGAGACTGTTTTTCATTTTGTGTGCAAGTGTGAATAAAACACTGTTTGTTGCACAATCTGGACTCCTTGTTTTGCCTCTAAACTGCACCCGCACCGCTGTCTACCAGAGCGACTCCCCACAATATATATATATATATATATATATATATATATATATATATATATATATATATATATTTATATATATATATATAAATATATAGGGGAGCACATGCTGCACTTGTAGCCCGTTGCTGATGGCGATCAACAGCAAAAAATGCATACAATGGAAAATGCCAGCAACGGACTATAAGTACCACAATAACCATCCTACATACGATAACGATAATGTGGAGAACAATCAAAAAAATAACCATAGCAAAGACTGGCTGGCATCTTCCACTGTATGTATTTTTTTGCTGTTGCTTGCCATCAGCAACGGATTTCCGGCATCAGGATCCCCTGGGCACCTGTAGAAGGCAGGTCCCGATGCCATGCAAGGCATTGGGCAGCCTCTGCACGGCATCAGTCTGCCTTCTCACACATCGCGTCCCCGTCACAGCAGCACGGGGACCCGATGCGCTCGTTCACTAACCGCAAAACACTTCTATGTTGCGGTCAGCGCTGACCGCGACATAGAAGGGTTTAATCCGCCAGCATCGCTGTAAACAGCAATGCCGGCGGATACAGCAGGGGCCTGGCTATCAGGGACTGCCGTAGCCCTGCAGTGATTGGTCAGGCGTAGCTCCTGCACCCACCCGATCATCTAGCCGTGCATGCACAGCGTTTTGCGTTAAGGGGTTAATGACAGTGAACTCCACAATGCCCGCCCCTTTAATAGTGGCCCCTGCCCCCCATGCATGTAGCAGTGTAGTTTTGTCATCATACATGATATAAATGAACATTTAAGGACCTGAAAACTATTGAAACCCGTGATCACTTGTTATGGCAACCTGGGGACATGCCAGCTTCTATTGGCTGATAAGGGACATGTGACGTGTGGATGGCAGTTGGGGGCTTGTTTTTGCTAATGCAGGTCATTTTTGGGGGAATATCTCAGAAATAATACATCCTATAGAGCTGAGCCCCGGTCTAAAACCTTCCCAGACACCTGATGTACCCGTCTGCCAAACTTAGTGAAGATCGGTCCAGTCGTTTGGTTGGCCATAAATAACAGACAGACAGAAGCTCATTTTTATATATATGAGATTAGTAGATATTAATGATTTGGGGCAATAAGTATTGTTTTTGAATGACAACAATACTTGTTTCCACAAATCAATTCTATGTAAGCACTGCAGTAAGCAAACTATGTGAAATTACATTTTATATGTATTGCAAAAATGTAAGAATGTTTTATCTCCATAAACATACATTTGAATGTTACAAGCGTCTCACATGTACTTATAGCTGTAATGTAATGTTCAATAACTTACTGTGATCAGGATATCTTCCTCCTCTCTTGTGAAGTTGTTGCCCACCATCTTTATTCGCATGGATCGCATGCACAACAAGCAAACGTGTTGGAACTGCTCCCAGGAAGAAGCCACGCCTGTATGTGCGCGTGCGCATGCGCACAAACATGCGCACAAACACGCGCACAAAAACGCGCACAAGCACATACGAATAAGTTGTTACGGCCACCTAACTTGAACAATAACATCTGTACGCACCCGAATGTTTATATGGAAATTATTCACATTAAAGTCGCGTTGTACGGCTACAGAACTACGAATACGATTGGCTTGTTCGAATTAGCGAATATGGTGAATGCGAATATATCGCTATATTCTATTCGCTAATTCAAAAAATGCATTTGCAATAGGAAAGTTGCCTATATTGACACTCAGCTCCAAGTTGGATGCGCAATGCGAAAAAAAAATGTTTTTCCCCAATGAACAGAATATGAAGTTGAACACTTCTAAGTAAGTATTCTGATTGTTGAAAAAAAATAACGGTAATTTTTTTTCGCAATGCGCATACAACTTAGAGTATTCGTTCATGTTTGCAAGCCAGTAGGATATATGCCTTTATATAAGAAGTTCAATTCGCGTTATGCGAATAAAATATTCGCATATCAGCGCGATTAGGTTAATAATGCCGAATATTCGATTTCGGCGAATATATTACAAATATACATTCGAATATTCGCGATATATCGCAAATTCCAATATGACACCTCCCACTTATCACTACACTGGAGCATGAAGGCTCCCATTTGTACTAAATTGGAAGTGATTCAGTGCCCTGGCTCCTGCTCATTGCCCAGGGGAATGTCGACCTCGGTCTCCATCCGACCACGGACAACACTAGGGATGCCCGTAAAGTTTAAAGCCCACCTCAAAGCCTGCTCTTCTTGATCCTCCTCTTCCTTCCCCCAGCCACCATCCTCCTCTGACTTCTCTTAAGACTCCTGCTGACTTGTCTCAGATGGCGTAGCCCCTCCTTGGAATTAATTTAGCATTGCAACTTCCTCATCTTCCAGCTCCTGCTCCTCGACGGCTTGATTAATGACACGACGCAATCCATGCTCCAGACAGAAAATGTAAGGTACGATGTCACTGATGGTGCCCTGGCTGCGACTGACCAGTTTGGTGTTCTCATCGAATGGCCGCAGAAGTCTGCATGCGTCGCGCATGAGCAGCCACTGACGCAGTGAAAAGAAGCTAAGCTCACCAGAACTTGTCCTGCTGCAGAGTTCGTACAGGTAGTCATTAACAGCATGTTGCTGCTGGAGCAGCCTATCAAGCATATACAAGGTGGAGTTCCAGCTCGTCGGGCTGTCACAAATCAGATGTCTGACGGGCAGGTGGTGTCGCTGCTTAATGTCAGCAAGGAAATGCCATGGCCGTGTAAGATCTTTTAAAATGGCCAGAGATTTTCCTGGCCTGCCACAAGACATCCTGGACCCCGTGATATTTGGCAACGAATCGCTGCACGACTAAGTTCAGGACATGTGCCATGCACGGCATATGTGTCATCTTGCCCTGTTTCAGCACGCTCAGCAGATTGGCACCGTTGTCGCACACCACTTTACCAACTGTCAAATTGAGTGGGGTTAGCCACTGATCGACCTGTAAGCGCAGAGCTGAAAGCAGTGCAGGACCGGAGTGGATCTTGGCTTCCAGGCACAACAGCTGCAGCACAGCATGGCAACGTCTCACCTGGGACGACGAATAGGTTCTGATGAGCTTGGGCGGTGCACGGAAGAGGCGGTAGCAGTGGAAAAGGAGTTGTCAGCCGAGGAGGAGACAGAGGATGGAGTAGGAGGAGGAAAAGAAGAGGCAGGCCTGCATGCAATCCTTGGTGGTAACACCAAATCCACACGGGAGCCACGGGTTACATGCTTGACGGCCGTCAGAAGGTTCACCCAGTGGGCAGTAAAAATTTTGTACCTTCCCTGCCCATGTCTGTGGTCAGAAGTATCTTGGCACCGACACTGTGTGCCCGGGAATATATTCACTTGCCGCTGAACGTGGCCATGTAGCTCTGGGATGCCCATCTGGGAGAAATATTTCCTTCCTGGGATCTTCCATTGCTTTGTGCCAATGGCCACAAATTTTCTAAAGGCCTCCGAGTCCACCAGTTTATATGGCAGTAGTTGGTGGGTTAGCAGTTTTGACAAGCCAGCAGTCAACTGTTGGGCAAGAGGGTTATCAGGCATCATCAACTTTTTACGCTCGAACATTTGGGCCATGGAAGCCTGCCTTTTGCCAGATGAATGCGACGATGGCATGGTGGAAGGTGGAGTGGAGGACAAATGGGAGGAGAGAGTAGAAGGAGAAGAGGCAGGACGTAGAGGGGGGCTTTGTGGGTTCTGACGGCGTTAGTCACTCTGGGCTCGGTGATGGGAGGCCAGGCGCCTTCTTAAGGCGGTCGTCCCTAGGTGAGTGTTGGGCTTACCGCGACTTATGCGTTGACAGCACAGTCTGCAGATTTCAACACTATTGTTAGCAGCTGACACGTTAATAAAAGCCCACACTGCGGAGCCATGCACCAGCAGCGTTGGGGGTGCCAGAAATGACCGTGCATGGTGGATGGCTCGCTCCAGAAACATTTGCAGTCTGCCTTTTGCCTCCTGTGCCCTGCAAGCTCTGCCTGTTTCTCCTCCCTCTCTGCTGCTCCGTCTCTCCCTATGAACTCCCCTCCTATCTCTCTTGTGGGCACTCACGTGACGTCCATTGACACGTCGTCATCGTTACCTTCACCACCACTGACATTAGAGATCTCAGAGTAAGCAGCAACAGCTGCCCCCCATTTAGTAAAATGATCCCCAATGACCCTCCATTCAGTATGATAACCACCAGAGCCCCCATTCAATATAATGACCCCCAGTGACCACCATACAGTATAATGACCCCTAGTACCTCCTCCTCACAGTATAACCCCCAGTGTGGGGGCCACTTGGGGTTATTTTTCTGAATGGTGGACGACTGGGGTTTATTATTCTGTGGGGTCATTACATTGTGTGAAGGGCCACTAGTGGTCATTATACTGTATCGGGGCCACTGGTGGTCATTATACCATGTGGGAGCCACAGAGCGACACTTAAATGTACTAAAATGCCTCAAGGGGCCTACCGGGATTTTTCACCCAAGGGCCCACATGAACCTGGAGCTGGTTCTGCCTTCAGTCACATAATCACAATTTCTTTTGTCAGGTGAATGCCTGATTTTTGGCCTAAAAAAAAAAAAAAAAAAAAAAAAACTCTAGGTTGACGTTGGCAGAGGCAACAAATGATGCAAAAGTAGTAAAACATGAAAAAAACTTTATAAATGTGGTATCACCAGATTTGCATCAACCTGCTGAATAAATTTATTGCTGACAGAATTTCAATTTTTACCCACCTCATCTAAGTGAAATAAAAAGTGATAAAAAGTCATATATACCCCAAAATGATAACAAAAAGTACAGCCTTTTCAGCAAAAAATGAGCCCCACACAGCTTTGTCAACGAGGCAAAATAGTTCGCTTTATTGTGATATGCAAGCCCCTTCACCACAACATGGTAACGATCACGAATGGGAATTGACACATGTATGTGCCTTTTTTTTGTTTTGTTTTTGCAGCCACAGTGCGGCACCAGAGGCCAGAAAAATTTGGCATGTACACATGCCTGAAAAACTAGGTATTGTTGCAGCCGCTGCTGTTGCAGCCGCTGCTGTAGCAGCGGCCAGAAAAAATTATGTTTTCCAGGCAGAAAGTGTACTAAAACATTACGGCTTGAACCCTAGTTGGTGGCGGAGAAGTCACGCAAGTCATCCGGCACGCAGAGATTAAATACAGCAGCGTGAGGACCATTTTTAGCCCAAGGCATCTCATCAGGCCTTTTTTAGACAAATGTATCGCCCACTGTCAGTCCCTTCGGTATCCACGCCTCATTCATCTTAATAAAGGTGGGGTAATCTAGACTTTTTTGACCTAGGCGACTTCTCTTGTCAGTGACAATACCTCCTTCTGCACTGAAGGTCCTTTCTGAAAGGACACTTGAAGCGGGGCAGGCCAGAAGTTCTATCGCAAATTAGGATAGCTCAGGCCACAGGTCAAGCCTGCACACCCGTAGTCAGGGGGTTCATCGCTCCTCAGTGTGTCGATATCTGCAGTTAAGGCGAGGTAGTCTGCTACCTGTCGGTCGAGTCGTTCTCTAGGGCCTCTTTCACACGGGCATCACGTTTGAAGTCCGGATAAGAGGCGGGTGCGTTGCGGGAAAATGCGCGATTTTTCCGCGCGTGTGCAAACTTTTGTAATGCGTTTTGCACGCGCGTTGGAAAAATTGGCATGTTTATAAGGGAAAATAATAGCATTCTCAATACAGAATGATTAGTAAAATGTGGATGGAGGGGTTAAAAATAAAAAACTTAACTCACCTTAGCCACTTGATCGCGTAGTTGCGATCTCTTCTTCATTCATTAGCTGCCGTCGAAAGGACCTGTGATGAGGTCACTGAGCTCATCACATGGTCCAATCACATGGTCCATCACCAGGCTGATGGACCATGTGATGTGACGTCACCACAGGTCCTTTAGATGGCTGCGAATGCATGAAGAAGACAGAAGAGATTGGCAACTACGTGATCAAAAGGCTACGGCGAGTTAAGTTTTTATTTTTAACCCCTTAATCCACATTTTACAAAGCATTCTTTATTGAGAATGCTATTATTTTCCCTTATAACCATGTTATAAGGGAAAATAATAAAGATCGGGTCCCGTCTCTTAGCAACCATGCGGGAAAATTGCACTGCATCCGCTCTTGATTGCGGATGCTTGCGATTTTCCCGCAGCCCCATTCACTTCTATTGTGCCTGCATTGCGTGAAAAACGCACAATATAGAGCATGCTGCGATTTTCACGCAAAGCAGAAGTGATGCGTGAAAATCACCGCTCATGTGCACAGCCCCATAGAAATGAATGGGTCCAGATTCAGTGCGGGTGCAATGCGTCCACCTCACGCATTTCACCCGCGCGGAAATCACGCCCGTGTGAAAGGGGCCTAAGGCTGGACCCCGAAGGGCTGTGGCGACGCATGTCCTCCATCAACAACACATCTGTAAAGCATCCTGTACTTGCCGGTGTGGTCGTGGTCGGAGGAGGATTACTTTCACCTCTTCCCCTGTTAGATTCCCGTTGTGCTATGACATCACTGTTATACGCTGTGTAAAGCATACTTTTTAACTTGTTTTGGAACTGCTGCATCCATTCCGACTTCTGGTAATTCGCTAACATTTCAGCCACTTTCTGCTTATATGGGGGGTCTAGTAGCGAGGCCACCCAGTACAGGTCGCTCTCCTTCAGCCTTTTTATACGAGGGTCCCTCAACAGGCACGACAGCATGAAAGACCCCATTTGCACAAGGTTGGATGCCGAGCTACTCATCTCCCGTTCCTCGTCCCGTTCACTGATGTCATTGAAGGTCTGTTCTTACCCCCAGCCACGTACAACACCACTGGTCCCAGATAGGTGACAACAACGAGCACCCAGGGATGCCTGCTGTGGTTGGTCTTTCTCCTCCTCAAAGCCACATTCCTACTCTGACTGCTATTCCTCAGACTCCTTTTTCAGCGTTGCCGCAGGTCCAGCAAGCGATGATGAGGCTCTTTCTGGTGCTGATGGTGACCACAACTCTTCCTCTTCACGCTCATCTACAGCCTGATCCAGCACCCTTCGCAGGGCACGCTCCAGGAAGAAAACAATTGGGATGAGGTCGCTGATGGTGCCTTCAGTGCGACTGACTAGGTTTGTCACCTCCTCAAAAGGACGCATGAGCCTACAGGAATTGCGCATGAGCGTCCAGTAACGTTGCAAAAAAATACCCAGCTCCGCAGAGGCTGTCCTAGCACCCCGATCATACAAATACTCATTGACTGCTTTTCTTGTTGGAGCAGGTGGTCCAACATTAGGAGTGTTGAATTCCAACGTGTTGGGGTGTCTCAAATCAAGCGTCTCACTGGCATGTTTCGCCTCTGAATGTCGGAAAAGTGTGCCATGGCCGTGTAGGAAATCATGAAATGGCCACACACCTTCCTGGCCTGCTTGAGGACGTCCTGTAAGCCTGGGTACTTAAACACAAAGCATTGTACAATCCAATTCAACACATGTGCCATGCACGGCACATGTGTCAACTTGCCCAAATTCAATGCCGCCAACAGATTGCTTCCGTTGTCACACAACACTTTACCGATCTCCAGCGGGGTCAACCAGTGATCCACCTGTGCATTCAGGGCGGACAGGAGTGCTGGTCCGGTGTGACTCTCTGCTTTCATTAAAGTCAACCCAAAGACGGCGTGACACTGTCGTATACGGGATATGGAAAAGTCCCTGTGTAGCTGGGGGGGTGCAGTTGATGATGTGGAGCAAGACACAGCAGCAGAAGGGGACTCAGCCGAGGAGGTTAGCGAAGAGGATAGAGTAGGAGGACTAGAGGAGGTGGCAGCAGGCCTGCCTGCAAGTCGTAGCGGTGTCACCAACTCTGCTGCAGAGCCACGCATTCCCAGCTTGGCAGCCGTCAGCAGGTTTACCCAATGCGCAGTGTACGTGATATACCTGCTCTGACCGTGCTTTGCAGATCAGGTATCAGTGGTCAGATGGACCCTTGCCCCAACACTGTCCATCTGTGCCTTTGTAAAGCAGTTGTACTTAGGTGGGTGTTGGACTTCCCACGACTCAGTTTCTTTTGGCACATGTTGCAAATGGCATCGCTGTTATCAGAGGCAGACACACCAAAAAAAAATGCCACACTGCTGAGCTTTGCAAAGACTGCATTCTGGTGGTGGCAACAGCATGAGTTGATTGGCGTGCTGTCTGGCTGACCCTGGGTGCCGATACATGCTGTCTGACCGTGCCACTAGCTCCTTGCGACAACCTCCTCCTTCTTCCAACTCGTCTCCTCCTCCTCTATGTCTCCCCATCTGAACTTTCCCCCTGTTCTTCTTCTCTTCGAGCGGGCACCCACGTGACATCCAAAGACAAATCATCATCATAAACCATTTCACTTGTCTCTGACAACTCAGCAAAGGAAGGAGCAGCGGGTACAACATCATCATCTTCACACCTTACGTGTGTGTAATGCTGCCTGACTGAGACATATCCCTGTTATCTACATCCTCTCTCAATAATGTTTGCAGATCACTCATTTCTTCCAACTGATGTTTAAATTACTCCTCTGACTGATCACGTAAAGCGGCTGTGGTGCTAGTGTTGGTGGTGGCAGCGGACGGGCGAGTGGTAACTTGAGAGGCGCCCGAAGCTGAGCTGGAGGAGGATGGTGCGTCAAGGTTCCGAGCGGAAGCTGTAGAAGAAGATTGGGTGTCCTGTGTAAGCCAGTCAACTATGTCCTCAGAATTTTTAGAGTTCAGGGTATGAGGCCTCTGAACACTGGGCATTATTCTAGGACCAAAGGAAATCACAGCAGTACGACGGCCCCTGCGGGGTGGTCTGCCTCTGCCTGTCATTTTTTTTATTTTTATTTGTGGTACTATGCGTGCAAGGTACTGTGCCACCCTACATGAGTGGTGGGCACTGGCAGTGGGCACAGTACAGTCTGTGTGGGCCTGACAGACACTGGCAGTGGCAGGCAACTGAAATTATATTAAAGGGTAAAAATTAAATGACTTTTTTATCTGCAAGGTACTGTGCCACCCTATATGAGTGGTGTGCACACAGTACAGTCTGTTGGCATGCGGCCTTTCACACACGGGCAGGCAACTGCAATATAATACATATACAGTTGTGTTCAAAATTATCCAACCCCCACTGAGATTAAGTATTTTGGCCAGTATGACATTGATTTTGATCATTTCAGTCATCTTGTTTACAATTAAATCAAAGAGGCACTTGTAAGTCAGACAAATATAACATAACATTTATAATCAAATAACCACAAATGTCTTTTCTGTGCTCACATCATTATCAGTTTTATTCAACCCCCAAGTGACAGTCAATCTTAGTACTTAGTACAACATCCTTTTCCAGCTATAACAGCTTTTAAACGTGAAGCATAGCTTGACACAAGTGTCTTGCAGCGATCTACGGGCATCTTCGCCCATTCTTCATGGGCAAAAGCCTCCAATTCAGTCACATTCTTAGGCTTGCGCGCTGCAACTGCTTTCTTTAAGTCCCACCAGAGGTTCTCAATCGGATTTAAGTCTGGTGACTGCGATGGCCACTTCAAAATGTTCCAGTCCTTTAATCTGCAACCATGCTCTAGTGGACTTGGAGGTATGCTTGGGATCATTGTCCTGTTGAAAGGTTCAATGTCTCCCAAGCCTCAGGTTTGTGACGGACTGCATCACATTTTCATCCAATATCTCCTGGTACTGAAGAGAATTCCTGGTACCTTGCACACGCTGAAGCTTCCCTGTACCTGTAGAAGCAAAACAGCCCCAAAGCATGATTGACCCCCTGCCATGCTTCACAGTAGGCAAGGTGTTCTTTTCTTCATAGGCCTTGTTCTTCCTCCTCCAAACATAGCGTTGATCCATAGGCCCAAACAGTTCTAATTTTGTTTCATCAGTCCACAGAACACTATCCCAAAACTTTTGTGGTTTGTCCACATGACTTTTGGCATTCTGCAGTCGACTCTTCTTATTCTTTGGAGACAGCAAAGGGGTGCGCCTGGGAGTTCTGGCATGGAGGCTTTCATTACGCAGTGTGCGCCTTGTCTGAGCTGAAACTTCAATACCCGCATCTGACAAATCTTTTTTCAGTTCCTCAGCAGTCACACGAGGACTTTTCTCCACTGTGCGCTTCAGGTAGCGCACAGCAGTCAAAGTCAGCATCTTCTTTCTGCCACAACCAGGTAGGGTTTCAACAGTGCCCTTTGCCTTGAATTTGCAAATTATGCTTCCTATGGTGTCTCTTGGTATGTTTAACATCTTTGCAATCTTCTTATAGCCATTGCCCTTCCTGTGAAGAGAAATCACCTCTTCTCTTGTCTTCCTGGACCATTCTCTTGACTTCACCATGTTTGTAAACACACCAGTAAATGTCTAGAAGGAGCTGAGTATCACACTCATTTTACATCTGCCTAATTGGTGCTTATTATTCTTGATTGCTGCTCCTTCACATCCACAGGTGTTTTCAATACCTGATCGAAAACACTTGAATGAACCTCTGTTCTTAAGAGTGGTAGTCTTTAAGGGGTTGAATAATTGTGTCAATGAAGAAATCACACAAAAAAAAACATTTAATACTGTATTACAAAAACAATTGATGTCATTTTAGTTGCATTTGGTTCTTTAAAAAGTCCTTGTAAGATTTCATTCTGAACACAATTACAAATGTACACTAAATTCCCTAAAACCCTTTACAGCATTGGGGGTTGAATAATTTTGAACACAACTGTAGAAAAAATAAAAGCAGACTGATGTACTAGCCCCAAAAAGGGCTTTTTGTGGTGCTGTAAGGACGCTGTCCTTACAGCAAATGAGTCTTTGAGGACTGGAGTGGACACAGAACACTAGTAGCTAACGCTTTCCCTAGAATCCCTATATTAATTCAGCAGCAGCAGTAGCGCTCTCCCTAACTAACACTGCAGCTTCAGAATGAATCGAAGATGGATGCTGCCCTTGCTTTTTGATAGGAGGGTCTGGGAGGGAGGGTATGCTGATTGGCTGGAATGTGTCTGCTGACTGTGGTACAGGGTGAAAGTTTGCTCAATGATGATGTTTAGGGGGTGGACCGAACATCGCATATGTTCGCCCGCCGCGGCGAACGCGTACAAGCGATGTTCGCTGGGAACTGTTCGACGGCGAATAGTTTGGGACATCTCTAGTTATGCGATCATCCTTCTTCTTCCCTATTGCTTTTCCCACCATGTTCAGTAAAATGTTGCTGAGTTAAACGTGGAAATTTAATGTGCTCTACATGTACTTAATAGAAATGTGTAAGCAACAAACAGTTGACAAAATGTCAGACTGTTTGGGTCACTGGTTATTGTTGAGCAGTCTTGTTTGAGGAACGTTACAGGAATGATATGTATGAGAGAGTTCCTGCAGACCAGGCCCAAGCTCAGAGAACATCAGTCTCTGAGGCTGCAGCTGGTAGATTAGCAACTGAGGCCAGAGAAACCTTGAGATTAGTGGATAAGAAGCTCTAGAACCTAACAGGTCATCCAAGCCTCAGACAGCATGGTATTCACTCATTTATGAGCAATGTAAAGCATTTCACTTCAATAATAATAATTTTCAGAACTAATCTTTTATTTTAGTGATAAAGTTACTGTGCCTCAGTATTAAAGACAAGTGTATCACTGTATTGTCCACCAACATTTATAGCTAATCCGTTCTGTTAGCTGTAGCATTACGTTGCGCCCATATTATGGGCAGGTGTAATTTTTTACCCATACATAAATTTTACTCCACTGCACACTTATCAGAGCTAATCCCTTCTGTTGGCTGTAGCATTATGTTAAGGCTGTACTGTGGGCAGATGTGATTTATTGCCCTGTACATAACTGTGCACTGGAGCGAAATTTATCTATAGCTAATCTGTTCTATTACCTGTTGCATTACATTAAGTGCGAATAACACACAGGAGTCATTTTTTCGCAATGTACATACCTGTGCAGTGGAGTGGAATTTGGTTTGATCTGAATTTTTTTGCATTGAATCGCATTAAAATCGGCTATTTTCTGGCTGCAGAGAGCCTTTATAGTGGTGTAGAACACTGTGCCTTGCAGTAACACACATAGGGAGTCTACTGTGGTAGTGAGATACTGTGAGTCAGTATGACTGGCAGGCATTGCTCTAAAAATCACTGCACACTTCATTGATTTGGGCAGTCACGGGCCCAAAACTGACCAAATAACTCAAGTATGAACTCAGCATTACAGGTCGATGTTAGTGCCAAGAAGAAGTGCACTCCTTTTACACAGTCGTCAGCTAATTCCACATAGATGTCTGCAGAACCTGGTCTATTAAACACTTATACAAGTAGAGCCCCTAGACAGAATAGAGAGGGTGTCAGCAGTAAGTTTGTGTTGACGTCACTGATTAATTTTCCCCATTCTCTGGTCCATCAGAACAATTACCCAGAAAAAACGGATCCTGTCTGTGGAGCATACGAATTGGTTAGCATTTGCTCAATAAGTATGGCTAAAGGCAAAAAAAACAAAAAAACGGAGTGGATCTAAAACAGAGATGACACATGAATGGAATATTTGCATGTCTTCTGCATTTTCTACCCACACCTGCTTTGGGCTACCAAATCATAAGCAAATTCTGATGGGACCATACAGGCCTTAAAGATGCTACAAACAGGATCTGTTGTTAATCAAATTTTTCCTTTCTTCTGACAGATCAGAAGAAGTGTGTCACGACTGTGACTGATCCAGATAGGTCTGGGAAGAGAAGGTCGCAGCGACTTGCTACTCGCGATAGCTTGTGAGTTTGCTCCGTGGTTCAGGGTATGTCATCCGGGTTTTGCCTTGTGAACCTTTTTGTCCTGACTGGGAGTTTGTAGGCATTCTTTTCAGGTGAGTGCTGTCTGCCACTCCCAGCTACTATATTAGTTTCAGTTTCACTTGCAGTCATTGCCAGATATAGTCCTTACTTCCAGTGCTATTCTGACCTTTGAAGGAGATCGTTTGACGGTATTGCTGTGGAGCTCTTGTCTGGCGTGGACTGTCGTTATTGGGATCATCTTCTCTGCTCGTGACTGGATAAGTCTATCACTGCTGGAGATTGTTTGTTTGTTTGTTACTGTCTTCCCCTGTTGTTCTCCTAGACATGAGTGATGGTGACTAGTGCTCCCATCTGCCTTTCCCCAGTCTAGTCTTCTAAGGGTGACTCAGGGTTTAAGCATCCTGCTCGCCGCACGGGTTCACACCCCGTCTAGGGTATCAGGGCAGACAGGTGCCAGCTTAGGGTTTGTAAGGGGTGGCCGTTCTATTTCCCATCCGTAGATAAGGGTCCCCCTTCCCCTCCGTCTGGTGCGACACGACCGCTGCTGGGATAGCGGTCGTGACAAAGTGTCAAATAAATAATGATGTCAGCCAAGTCGGAAGCCAAAATAGTGGACCAGTCATGAAGTGGGGAGGGTGGGAACAGCATGAGAAGTCCACAGAGTGGCCCTATGACATAGTGTTGAGGTGGAAGCAGAATGAGGAGACCACAGAGTGGCACAATGACAGGGTCTGGAGTTGGCATCAGCATGAGTAGGCCACAGAGTTGCACAATGACAGTGTCTGGAGGTGTCGGCAGCATGAGGAGACCCCAGAGCGGCACCATGACATAGTCTGGAGGTGGCAGCAGCATGAGTAGGCTACAGAGTTGCACAATGACAGTGTTTGGTGGTGGCGGCGGCAGCATGAGGAGACAACAGAGTGGCCTGATTCATCTTGATGCAGTGTACCACAATGTGCTATATGTGAGCACTTTAAATAATACATGTCAAATCAAATGTATTATGGTAACATGCTGCAATTCCCTTTAACAGGCTGGCAGTGTCATTTACCTTCATTCGCTTGTAGGTGGTGATGGCACCACTTATATAATAGCTGGTGTGGAGGGGGTGTAAGGTTAGTGTGTCTGATGATAATGAGGAGATGATGAAATTAATGGAGGAGGTGGAAATTTGAATTTCCACCAAAATAATTCAAAAAAGATTTTACCGCATATAAATGCAGCGATTAAAGCAGAATACAAGATTTTTGTCCAACAAGATATTTCAGAAAAGATTTTACCGCATATAAGTTCAGGGATTAATGCTGAATACAAGTTTTTTCTCCACCAAAATAGTTCAAAAAAGATTTTACAGCATAAAAGTGCAGCACTTAATGATGAATACAAGATTTCTTTGCACCAAAATATTTCAAAAAAGATTTTACCTCATGTAAGTGCAGCGCTTAATGCTGAATACAAGATTTTTTCCACCAAAATATTTCAAAAAAGATTTTACTGCATATAAGTGTAGCGCCTAATGCTGAAAACAAGATATTTTTCCACCAAAATAATTCTAAAAAGTTTTTACCGCATACAAGTGCAGCGCTTGATGCTGAATACAAGTTTTTTCTCCACCGAAATAATTCAATAATTATTTTACCGCATATAAGTGCAGCGCTTAATGCTGAATGCAAGATTTTTTTTCAACCAAAAGATTTCAAAAAAGATTTTACAGCATATAAGTGCAGCGCTTAACGCAGAATACAAGAATTTTGTCCGACTAAATAATTAAAAAAAGATTTTACCGCATATAAGTGCAGCGCTTAATGCTCAATACAAGATTTTTGTCCACTGAAATATTTCAAAAAAGATTTTACTGCATATAAGTGCAGAGCTTAATGCAGAATACATGATTTTTGTCCAACAAAATAATTTAAAAAAGATTTAAGCGCATATATGTGAAGCTCTAAATGTTGAATACAGCATTTTTTCCACCGAGATATTTCAAAAAAGATTTTACCGCATATAAGTGGATCGCTTAATGATAAATACACGATTTTTTTCCACCGAAATATTTAAAAAAAGATTTTACCGCATATAAGTGCAGCGCTTAATGCTGAATACAAGACTTTTGTCCACCAAAATATTTCAAAAAAGATTTTACCGCATATATGTAACATAGTCTCATAGTATATAAGGCTGAAAAAAGACATTTGTCCATTCAGTTCGGCCTATTATCCTGCAAGTGCAGCGCTTGCTGAATGTAAGTTTCTTTTCCACCAAAATAATTTTAAAAAGATTTTACCGCATATAACTGCAGTGCTGAACGCCAAATATCTTTTCCTTTTTATGCTGATATATGCCACTAAAGGCTTTACGACATAACTGGAACAGTGAACGCAGAGTATAATTTTCTTTTTCCACGTATATACGCCACTAAAGGCTTTTCAGAGGGTTATAGGCTGTGAGTTTAAAAAAAAAACAACGGCGAAAAAACAATGGCGCCTATGGCGGAGTGATCTTAAGTGTACGGGACGTAGCAGAGGAAGTAGGACAGCGCTGGAAGAGCGAGACGAGGTCTTTGTGCAGTTTCTGTGCTGCAGAAAAGTCCCCGTAGTGTCCAGTAAGCAATACCACAGATAGATGCGGGCTGGTGTGAATTAGTTTGCATTTTTGTGCTGGGTTAGTGTATTCACCTGTATTGGTGTGTGAAACGTATATACAGAATTTTACCACAACGTAATTCAGCCCATACCGCAAAAAGGACTTTCCCACATATAACTGCAGCGCTGAACGCTGAATATATCTTGATCTTTCTACAGAAATACAGCACTATATATAACTGCAACAGTGAACACTGAATATATTTTTATTTTTCTACTGATATACGTCAATCAAGATTTTTCGAGATATAAGTGCAGCAGTGAATGGCAAATGTATACTTCTTTTTCTACTAATATACGTCACTAAAGGTTTTTCAAGATATAAGTGCAGGAGCAAATGGCGAATGAATATTTCTTTCTCTACTGCTATACGTCAATAAAGGTTTTTCTACATATAAGTGCACCAGCTAATGGCGAATGTATATTTCTTTTACTACTGCAATTCGCCAGTAAAGGCTTTACTAGATATAACTGCATTAGTGCAGTGCGCATATATTTTTCTCTTTTTACTGAAATACGCCTCTATATGCTTTCACCAGAAATAACTGTAGAAGTGACCTAAGAATATATATTTCTTGTTGAATTGAAATAGACCACTATACGCTTTCACCAGAAATAACTGCAACAGTGCAGTGCGTATTGTGGGGAGTTGCTCTGGTAGACAGCGGTGCGGGTGCAGTATAGAGGCAAAGTGAGTCCAGGTAGTGCAGCAAACAGTGTTTTATTTCACACTTGCGCAAACAAAACTCAAAACAGTCACTTAGTGTTACTTCACACACACAGCAAAAACTTGAGGCAAAACAAAAGTCCAAGACTGAATCAAATTCACCTGTGTGGTTTAGGTGCGTGTTCACACCTGGCTGTCAGCCCAGCCGCAGGAAAGTCCAACCTCAGGCTTACAGGCAGACTGCACGCCTCTTTGTAAGCTCTTGCTTCCAGCCCTGAGAGCTCCACGGAACACCAGCAGTTTCCAGGTTAAATCACCTCAAATCCTAGGTGTTAGTTCACACCTGGCTGAATGCTCAGCAACACAAAAAGTCCACTGACCGTCTTTAAATGGCCTGCTCTTCTGACACACAGGTCTCAGCTTTTCAGCCCAGCACAGGGCTCAGATCCCAAACACAGAGAGAGAGCTTGCATAAAACCCAGCTGTCTTTTAAAGGCACCTAGGCATTAACCCAAAAAAAACCCGGAACGGCACCTAAAATCCGGTCCAGTATTTGCCCTCACCTGGCTGCAATCAACCCAGCAGCACAGGCCGAGAGGAAAATACCTGTTTTTTTTACCACCAAACCTCTCACTGTGTCACATACCCCCCCCCCCCCCTTTGTTCAACCCTGAGGGGGTGAACACACGCCAGACAGTATACCCAGAACCGGGCACTCGCATTTCCCTGTAACTGCCCTGCTCTGTGTTCCACTGAAAATCTAAAGTTCTGAAGTCACCTGAACCCTCTGGTGACCCAGGACTTTCCTTCTTTGTCCAGGTGGGGACAGGCTGCGGGCAACCCCATATCACTCCTTCAGAGATGGCTTGTCGCCGAGCCACGGGCACCTGGTACGGCTTTAACCAGACTTTACCTGGGGCTCAGTGACAATATCACGGTGAGTTATGGAAGGGCATTCAGGGAAATCACAGAACACCTCTGTGTTCCGACTAACAAACTCCTTGGCTCTCCGAGTCTGTTCAGTGGAAAGGCTGCCAGTAATTTTATCTGTGGCAGCCGCTTCCCTGTTAGCAGACAGAGGGACTGGAATCTCTTTTCCTAGATAAACCGGCCGCAGGTTGTTCTCAATACAAGGCTCTCTAACCTTCCAAGGTTTCCGTAAATTTACATGGTAGACCTGCTCCGGCTTTTGCAGTCCTGGCTGGTGTACCTTGTAATTTGGGTCTCCAACTTTCTGTGCTATTTTATAGGTCCCCTTCCCCCTAGCCCTGTCCTTACTGTCCACAGGTGGCCCAACAACCAAAACCGGGTCCCTTTGGCTACGGACCCCAGACACTGGATTGCAGGTCCGGTTTTGGCCTGGCTGAGCCACCTTCCTATGTTTTCTACCTATCCTACTAAGGGGGACTGTCTTCCCCTCACCCACCGGACCTACTGTGGGTCCCTCTGCCTTGGGTTTCTGGGGTTCTAACACCTCACCTGGGCTAGGCCTCACTACTGGAAGTTTTCCTACCTGTCTGGGAACTGTATGTACAATGGCCGGCCACAGGGCTGGGAACAATGGAAAGTCTCTTCCTATTATCACATCATAGGGCATACTCGTGGTTACAGCCACCTCATGGACCTGCCTGCCGACACACGTGCTTACAGAAAACAGAGCAGTGGGGTATTCTTTTAAATCTCCATGAATGCTGAATACCCCGACTCTCCGGCCTGTAAACTCTGTGGGTCGCACCAGGGAAGCCCTCACCAGGGTCACCTGACTCCCTGAATCCAGCAGAGCTGCCACTGGAGTGTCTCCCACCTCCACCCGACACAAATGTTCATCATGGATAACCTCTGACACATCGTCCCTTCTGGCATACAATGACTGTCGATACCCAAAGTTTACATCCATGGGCTCACCCATGAGGGGACAGTTGGCCCGTACATGGCCAGGCTCATGGCTTCGCCAGCAGATTATAGAGTCCCGATCCCCAAAGGGCACATCCCGTGCGGTCTTTCTCAGCTCAGGCCGCAGGGTCTGGGGAGGGGATTTTCTGGGTTTTATTACTCCCTTCCCCAGAGTTCCCCCCTCAAGTTCCTCAGTATCCCCATAACGTTCGACCAGGTCCACCATCTCCAGGGCACTAGTAGGAGATGTCTGGCCAACCCAGCGCTGGAGGGGTAGTGGCAATGCCCTCCAGAATTTGTCAGCTACAATACGGTCCAGCATAGCAGTGGGACTAAGTACGTCAGGCGGTAGCCATTTTTGTAAGAGTTTTAGCAAATTGTAATACTGGGGTCGTGCTGGCTCAGCTGGGTTAAACTCCCACTGATGTATCCGCTGGGCCCTGACCAACACATTCACCCCCAGTCTCGCCAGGATCTCACCCTTAACCACAGAGTAGTCTGTTGCTTGGTCATCCGGTAAATCAAAGTAAACCTGTTGGGGTCCGGACGCCAGAAACGGAGCGATGACCTCTGCCCACTGGTCTCGGGGTAGTCTCTCTCTCACGGCCACCTTTTCGAACATCGCTAAGTAGGTTTCAACATCATCTGTCGGTGTCATCTTGGGAACGGCCGTGCGGACTGATTTCCGGGCATCGTGCACTCCCTGAGGCATCCCTGACTTTTCTAGCACCATTACGTGTTGCAGCAGCCGCTGGTTCGTGTCCTGCTGTCGCTGATTAGCCTCTAGCAGCTGTGCGACGGCCTCTTCATGTCTTTTTTGCTGTTGTGCGATGGCCTGCTGTTGGACATCCATGGCCTGCTGTAGCTTTAAGTTGGCCTGGACAAGCTGCTTTATCATCTCCTCCATCTTGTCCTGTGTTGGTGGTTGCAGCTTGGCAGGCTTAATCCAGGACATACAACAGTGCCCAAAAAAAAAATGCTACGAAAAGTTTTGGCTTCACGCCAGCCTCACTGCAATTGCCCGCATCCGACACCAAATGTGGGGAGTTGCTCTGGTAGACAGCGGTGCGGGTGCAGTATAGAGGCAAAGTGAGTCCAGGTAGTGCAGCAAACAGTGTTTTATTTCACACTTGCACAAACAAAACTCAAAACAGTCACTTAGTGTTACTTCACACACACAGCAAAAACTTGAGGCAAAACAAAAGTCCAAGACTGAATCAAATTCACCTGTGTGGTTTAGGTGCGTGTTCACACCTGGCTGTCAGCCCAGCCGCAGGAAAGTCCAACCTCAGGCTTACAGGCAGACTGCACGCCTCTTTGTAAGCTCTTGCTTCCAGCCCTGAGAGCTCCACGGAACACCAGCAGTTTCCACTTTAAATCACCTCAAATCCTAGGTGTTAGTTCACACCTGGCTGAATGCTCAGCAACACAAAAAGTCCACTGACCGTCTTTAAATGGCCTGCTCTTCTGACACACTCAGCTTTTCAGCCCAGCACAGGGCTCAGATCCCAAACACAGAGAGAGAGCTTGCATAAAACCCAGCTGTCTTTTAAAGGCACCTAGGCATTAACCCAAAAAAAACCCGGACCGGCACCTAAAATCCAGTCCAGTATTTGCCCTCACCTGGCTGCAATCAACCCAGCAGCACAGGCCGAGAGGAAAATATCTGTTTTTTTACCACCAAACCTCTCACTGTGTCACAGTATATATTTTTCTTTTTTTACTGAAATACACCTCTATATGCTTTCACCAGAAATAACTGCAGAAGTGACCTGAGAATATATATTTCTTGTTAGACTGAAATAGGCCACTATATGCTTTCACCGGAAATAATTGCAGAAATCACCTGAGAATATATATTTCATGTTGGACTGAAATAGGACACTAAATGTTGAAACCAGAAATAACTGCACAAGTGAACTGAGAATATATTTTTCTTTTAGTACTGATTAAGATACTAAGATATAAGCCTCTAAAGGCTTTTCAACATAACACTTGCAGCCTAATAACAAAATGCTGGAATGACAGAGCTGTCTAATGACTGTTTGGATCCCCAAATAATCTTTCCCTGCACTTGTAAATCATTTTTCTATCAATGTCCTTAGCGCCTTCTGACATCTCTCCCTGCACTAAGATGCTGTGAAATGATTCCTCCCTATCCTTTCCCTGCACTTATAAATAGTTTTTTCTGTCTTTTTTTTTCCACAATGGTTTTTCCACTTGCTGTCCCTAGCACCTTCACACGAAACATTTAAAAAAAAGATTTTACCGCATATAAGTGCAGCGCTTAATGATGAATCGTTAATTTCAAACGATAATTTGTTTTCCCTTAGTCCTAACAGCAGCACAGATGGGGGTTAACCACCCCCCGTGGACTGGTATGACCGACGGAATGTTTAATGAGCCCAAGAATAATAACTCAATTTAACAATTAAGTCAACCCCCAGCCCACTTTGTTTATAGCAAGAAAAAAAAACAAGACAATGGAAAATTTGCGTGCTGCTGTTAGGACTAAGGGAAAACATTATCGTTAGAAATTAACGATTCCCTTACGTCCTACCAGCAGCACAGATGAGGAGATAGCAAGGAGAAACCCCTAGGGAGGGCCTTCCTGCCTGGCAGAACTAAGAATAGTCTGCCCAAAGGCCGAAAATTCAGCTAGTCTGGCATCTCGTCTATAATGGGAGATGAATGTCGATTCAGAGCTCCAGGAGGCAGCTTTGCAAATCATGTCGAGAGGCAGAAGACTCCTCTTGGCAAAAGAAGTAGCCACAGCTGTAGTAGAGTGGGCCTTCACAAATTCCGGATGGTCAGAGATTGGGAAACAAAGGATTCCTTCATAGTGTTGAGCGCGAATATTCGAATAGCGAATTTTTTTTAGCGAATATCGGCACTTCGCTAATTCACGAATATTTCGAATATGGCGCTATAAATTTGCCATTTCGAATATTCGTTTTTTTTTTGTTTTTTTTTTAATAGTTATATTATTGTCTTTCTCACTTCCCAAAAGTAGTTCTTACCTGTCCTGAGGATTCCTGGTTTCCTGGCTACTCCAGTCAGTGCCCGTTGCCGCTTCTGCCGACTTCCGTGCTGATGGTCAGGTCACGCAACGATAACAAATACAGTGCTATATCTCCGAATAGTGCATTATAGAAGTTGGATTCGCAATGCGATTAATAATTGTAAGTATTATCGCTTTGCGATTACAACTTTTAGTCAACTCACCCTATCGGTTGTAATATAATTAAGTTTAATTCGTACGCGAATACAACTTAGAACTTTGCCTGCCTGTACAGTCCACTTTACTGTTATATTTGCTATCGTGATAATACGTAATTTAAATAATCGTGTGCATGCATCTGTACTTGCGTGCCTTTGGATTGCAATTCGCAAAGAGAGTGGAGACTGGAAGAGACACATGCAAGAGAAATTTTTCAAATAACTTCAGAAATGGCAAAAACTTATTTCAGGCTAGAAAAGCTAGAATTCTTGATCACTGTAAGTAATTATAACTAACAAGTATGTCATACCGGGATGTCATTTCTAATTATTTATCACTTATATTAGCCATAATAGCAACAAGGCTGTGGCCTTCACTGAACTCCTAACTGCCATACAAGTCAAAGTGACTGTTAAAGGGGCGGCCACTGTCAAAGTCACTGTTAAGGGGCGGCCACTGTCAAAGTCACTGTTTAAGGGGCAGCCATTGTTGAAAGCCACTGTTAAAGGGGCAGACACTGTGGAGTTTAGTTCTTATATTTGCTTTGAATATAAATATTTTTTTTTTAATTTTACTTTCATATAGTCCCATAGGGAACTATATAAATATCTACTCTTTTAGCGTTTCAATATAAAATTTTATTTTGGATGGTTGAGATGACTATAATTACTAATAATTGTATTTTACAACTTTGGGATTACATCCTATAATTGTTATCTTGCAGCATATGTTGCAGAAGGGATATGACCTGACCCGCTCCTGGGCATAGAAGCATGCCATAGTGCGGCAACTAGGGTACCATCTGTGGCATCAACATGGCAGCAAGCTTGCCAAGGATGCCATTTTAAAGAAGAGGTCCGACCTTAAAGGCTATAATATGGTTCGGATCACTTAGGTCAGAGACAAATTTTGTCCAGGTACGATGCTTAAATAAATTTTATAATCACACACCTATTGTTATTTCTGTGTTTAGTTATATTTTTGGAAAATTTGGTCACTACAGATGCTCCTCTTCCGAAAATACGCGCTAAGTGTTCAAAAAAAAGGGTGGTGGTGGAGGAGGAGGAGATGCCAGAGGATGAGGACATTGAGGAGCAGGAACAGGCAGGACCATCAGGGCATCAGGCCCATAGCCCACCTGATGCAGATGAGGTCGAGGAGGAAGAAGACGAGGTGGTGAACACCCCCCGCCAGGAGGGTAAATATATGCTTTTGTTGTTTTAATTTATTCATTGTCCCCACACACAGGTGTCAGTTTAGTCTTGACCACAAGCAGATTTTATTCAAGCAAACAATTATAAACAAGTTTAAGTTCAACCTGTAATTTTTATTCAGACTTCAGATATTGCATAAATTAAAGTCCCACACTTTGCGTTCACTCCAAGCAGTGTAACAAAAAGTTCAGTATACCACTAGAGTTTAGCGAACACCTGGTTGTTCGGATTCGAGAAAATCGGCCGAACTTCCTGAAAATGTTTGGGTTCGGAATCCGAACTCGACCCGAACTGCACCCCGAACCTGAACGCCATTGAAGTCAATGGGGACCCGAACTTTTGGGCACTAAAAAGGCTGTAAAATAGCTCAGGAAAGGGCTAGAGGGTTGCAAAAGGCAGCAAAATGTAGGTAAATCCCCTGCAAACAAATGTGGATAGGGAAATGACTTAGAATAAAATAAATAAAAATTAACCAATATCAATTGGCAACTTGGAGGAGAAGGAGGTGGAATAGGAGGTTGGGGTGGCATCAAGTGGGAATGCTATGGGAGTTGATGTTGGTGGTGAAGGTGTGTGGCTGACTGGATGAGCTGGTGGAAGCAGAGGAGGAGGAAGCCGAGTAGGAGGAGGAGGCTACAGGAGGCAAAGAATGATGCCCTGCGATCCTTGGCGGCGGAAGGACGTGCGCCAAGGAACTCTCCGCCTGCGGCCCAGCCGCCACTACATTTAACCAGTGTGCAGTTAGGGAGATATAGCGTCCCTGGCCGTGATTACTGGTCCACGTATCTGTGGTTAGGTGGACCTTGCCACAGATGGCGTTGCGCAGTGCACACTTGATTTTATCGGATACTTGGTTGTGCAGGGAAGGCACGGCTGTCTTGGAGAAGTAGTGGCGGCTGGGAACAACATACTGTGGGACAGCCATGGACATCAGCTGTTTGAAGTTGTCTGTGTCCACCAGCCTGAATGACAGCATTTCAAAGGCCAGTAGTTTAGAAATGCTGGCATTCAGGCCCAGGGCTCGAAGGTGGCTAGGTGGGAATTTACGCTTTCTCTCCAAGGTTTGTGAGATGGAGAGCTGAACGCTGCCGTGTGACATGGTGGAGATGCTTGGTGACGCAGGTGGTGTTGTTGGTGGCACATCCTCTGTTTGGTGGGCGGCAGGTGCCAACATTCCTCCCGAGGCGGAGGAAGAGGTCGGTCGAGGCAGCAGCAGAAGAGTGAGCAGGGGGAGCCAGAGTGAGTTCCTTGCTTTTAAGGTGTTTACTCCACTGCAGTTCATGCTTTGCATGTAGATGCCTGGTCATGCAGGTTGTGCTAAGGTTCAGAACATTAATGCCTCGCTTCAGGATATGATGGCACAGCGTGCAAACCACTCAGGTCTTGTTGTCAGCACATTGTTTAAAGAAGTGCCATGCCAGGGAACTCCTAGAAGCTGCCTTTGGGGTGCTCGGTCCCTGGTGGTGGTGGCCAGTAGCAAGCAAACTCTCTTGGCGGCGGCTGGTCTGCTTTTGCCCCCTGCTCCTTCTTTTGCTACGCTGTTGGCTCGGTCTCACCACTGCCTCTTCCTTTGAACTATGAAAGTCAGTGGCACGACTTTCATTCCATGTGGGGTCTAGGACCTCATCGTCCCCTGCATCGTCTTCCACACAGTCTTCCTCCCTGACCTCCTGTTCGGTCTGCACACTGCAGAAAGACGCAGCAGTTGGCACCTGTGTTTCGTCATCATCAGAGACGTGTGGACTCCGATGAGGTGGTATTCCCATGTCCTCATCAGGAAACATCAGTGGTTGTGCATCAGTGCATTCTATGTCTTCCACCACAAGGGCTAGGTGGATTTCCTTGGGAAACCCTGCCAGCAGAGTCTTGAAACAGCATAAGAGACTGCTGCATAACTTGAGGCTCTGACAGTTTCCCTGATATGCATGGGGGTGATGTGACAGACTGATGGGCTTGGTTTTCAGGTGCCCCCTGTGCGCTTTCTGCAGAAGATTGGGTGGGAGATAATGTTGTGAACATGCTGGATCCACTGTCGGCCACCCAATTGACTAGCGCCTGTACCTGCTCAGGCCTTACCATCCTTAGAACGGCATTGGGCCCCACCAAATATCGCTGTAAATTCTGGCGGGTACTGGAACCTGAGGTAGTTGGTTCACTAGGACGTTTGGCTGTGGCAGAATGGCCAAGTCCTCTCCCAGCACCAGAGGGTACACTAACACCACCACGACCGCGTCCCTTACTAGATGTTTTCCTCATTGTTAACGTTCACCAAGCACCACAATAAGGAAAAAATTATTTGGCCCAATGTATTGATTTCAAATTTAGGCCTTTTTTTACAGGCACCTAACACTATCTGCCTATTTGTTTATGTAGCGTATTACACTAATCCAGGCACAGCAGTAACCACTGATTTAGGGGAACATCTCTTTTAGGGCTAGTATTTAGGCCCTGGATGAAAGGTATCCTTTTATGGACAGATTTACACTTGGCCTGCAACAGCTGGGACAAAAGATTCAGGGTATTGCTATTTTGGCAATTGAATTTCACCCCAGAACAAAATATATATTTTAGCGGACACTATGAAATCTGGCCTGCAACTGCTGGGACACCAGATTCAGGGTATTGCTATTTTGCAAAATTAATTTCACCCCAGAACAAAATATGTGTTTTGGCAGACACTATGAATCCTGGCCTGCAACTGCTGGGACACCAGATTCAGTGTATTGCTATTTTGCCAGATTAATTTCACCCCAGAACAAAATATATGTTTTAGCAGACACTATGAAATCTGGCCTGCAACTGCTGGGACACCAGAATCAGGGTATTGCTATTTTGCAAGATTAATTTCACCCCAGAACAAAATATATGTTTTGGCAGACACTATTCTATTTTGCCAGCCACAGCTGAAACCACTGATTTATGGTATTGCTATTTTGGCAATTGAATTTCACCCCAGAAAATGATCTATCCTTTGCCAGACAGCAGACAGTATTATACTTGTCTAGCCAAAGCTGGAACACCAGATTTAGCGGATTGGTATTTGGGCAATTGTATTTAACCCCTTAATAAAATATAGAAATTGCTATCCGGAGTTTCTAGGGGTGACAATTAGCACAGCTAAGCCCCTGATGTAGGATATAGCAAAAAAAAAAACTAGTATTGATGGATTGATGGACTTGGTGGCAGCTTGTTCTGGTGCACCACAAGTCACAAAATGGCCGCCGATCAACCCAGAAAGTAAGTGACAGAAAAACGCTCTGTGCAGCCTAAAAACCAGCGAGCAAGTAACTAGCAGAAGTTCAATGATTCTCAGCTGTAGATCGATCCGTTCATTAGTGCTGTTGCTGACTTTAACCTGCCTAATCTCGCCCTGACAGAAGCTGCGTCCTCTCCCTACACAAATCAGAGCAATGTGACGTGCGGCGCTACGTGACTCCAGCTTAAATAGAGGCTGGGTCACATGCTGCACTTGGCCAATCACAGCCATGCCATTAGTAGGCATGGCTGTGATGGGCTCTTAGGGCAAGAAGTAAAACGCTAGCTGATTGGCTGCTGTGCAGCCCTTCAGAAAGCGGGAAGAAATCGACGAACAACGGACCCGAACCCGAACTTTTTTGAAAATGTTCGGGTTCGGGTCCGGGTCCCGGACACCCCAAAATTCGGTCCGAACCCGAACGATGCTCGAACTGTTCGCTCAACACTACTCCCTACCTACCCTCTCCAGGTACCCATCCCCAGCGGTAAGACCCGTGCCCTTTCCAGTGACAACCTGTTGCTGGTCAGATATAAGGACGAAAAGGATGTCCTTATGCTGACCACAATTCACGGTAACGGCACCAACCCCGTCTCTGTGCGAGGTACCACGGCAACGGTCCTCATGCACGATTTTATCGTCGCCTACAAATCGGTATATGGGAGGAGTTGATCTCTCTGATCAAGTCCTCAAACCATATAATGCCATGTGGAAAACCCGGGTATGGTACAAAAAAGTTGTTGTCTACTTGGTACAGGTTGCCTTGTACAATGCTTTTGTACTATCCTGAAGTGCTGGCAGCACAGGGAAATTTCTCCAATTCTATGAGGCAGTCCTCAAGGACCTAATCTTTTCAGACCGTGAAATAGCAGGTCGGAGTACCTCGGGAATTGAAGGTGCCCAGATCGTCCCTGGCCAACATTTTCCATGTGTAGTCCCCCATACTGAAAAGAAGGGACGAACCCCAAAAAAGTGCAAAGTGTGTCGCAGGAGGGGGATACGGAAGGAAACCACCACTCAATGTGACATGTGCCCCGATCATCCGGGCCTCTACACCATCGGTTGCTTATGGGAGTATCACACTTCCATGGAGTACTACATTTTTATAATTCCCGACAGTCCCCTAGAGAACATAAAAAACTATGGCTCTCAGACTTTGGAGACACGGAAACAACATTTTTTTTCTCAAAAATTATATTAGTTTTAGGCCAGGCATCCTCAAACTGCGGCCCTCCATAAGTTGTAAAACTACAACTCCCAGCATGCCCAGACAACCTGCAGCTATCAGGCTACAGCAGGGCATACTGGGAATTGTAATTTTACAACATCTGGAGAGCCGCAGTTTGAGGATGCCTGTTTTAGTGTCTCGAAAGTCTGAGAGCCATACATATTGTGCATCGCCGCGTCCGTAAAAATCTACTCTATAAAAATACCCCATAAACTAACCCCTTGGATAAATGCCATATAAAAAAAATAATAATTTAAAACTAACTGAATAAAATCTAAACAAATTTTAAAAAGTAGACATATTATGTATCACCACGTCTGTAAGAATCTGCCCTATAAAAATAACATTTGACCTAACCCCTTGGATGAACAGCGCAAAAAAAAAAAAAAAGGTGCCAAATCACCAATTTTTGGGCAAAATTCCCATTTGAATCCATTTTTTCCGGTAATAAAGCAAGGTTTAACAGCCGAAAAAAAAACTAAAATATTTATTGCCCTTATTCTGTAGTTTGCAGAAACACCCCATATGTGGTCGTAAATGGCTATATAGCCACACAGCAGGGCATAGAACGAAGGGAACGCCATATGGTTTCTGGTAGGCAGATTTTGATGGATTGGTTTATTTACACTATGTCCCATTAGAAGCCTCCCTGATGTAGCCTAGACTAGAAACTCCAAAAAAGTGACCCCATCTAAGAAAGTACACCCCTCAAGGTATTCAAAAATTACTTTACAAACTTTTTAACCTTTTAGGTGTTCCACAAAACTTAAATGGCAAATTTTTTGTTACCTTGCCTCAAGAAAGTGTAATATAGAGCAACCAAAAATCATATTTACCCTAAAATAGTACCACAAACACTACCACATTATCCTGTAGTTTCCAAGATAGGGTCACTTTTATGGAGTTTCTACTCTAGGGGTGCAACGGGGGGCTTGAAAGGGTACATGGTGTAAATAAACCAGTCCAGCAAAATCTGACTTCCAAAAACCATATGGTGTTCCCCTTCTTCTATGTCCTGCCGTTTGGCCAAATAGTAGTTTACGACCACATATGGGTTGTTTCTGTAAACTACAGAATCAGGGCAATCCATATTTAGTTTTGTTTGGCTGATAATCCATTTTTTCCAGTAATAAAAAAAAAAAAATTGAAGTTCCAAAATTATTTCTCCATCTGCCATTAACTCTTGTGGAACACCTAAAGGGTTAACAAAGTTTGTAAACACAGTTTTGAATACCTTGATGGGGTGTACTTTCTTAGGGTACATTCACACTAGCGTTAGTGTGATCCGGCAGGCAGTTCCGTTGTCGGAGCTGCCAGCCGGATCCGCCATTCAATGTGACAACTGACAGCATTTGTAGACGGATCCGTCTACAAATGCATTGCAAGAACGGATCTGTCTCTCCGCTTGTCATGCGGATGGCCGGATCCGTCTTGCAGTCTTTTTCACAGTTTTCCCGGTCTGCGAAGGATGTTTTCGTCTCTCAGTTTTGCAATGCCGGATCCGGCACTAATGCAAGTCAATGTAAATTAATGCTGCCGGCATTCCGGCGACTGATCAGGCATTTTGGATGGACATAATACCGCAGCATGCTGCGGTATTATGTCCGGCCCAAAAGTCTGACAGTGACTGAATGGAAGGCATACTGATGCAAACTGAACGGTTTTCTATCCATTCAGATTGCATGGGGATATGCCTGATCAATTCTTTTCCGGCATAGAGCCCTTTTGACGGAACTCTATGCCGGAAAAGAATAACGCAAGTGTGAAAGTACCCTTAGATGGAGTCACTTATTTGGAATTTCTATTCTAGGGGTGAAACGGGGGGGGGCTTGAAATGGAACATGGTGTAAAAAAAAAAAATAAAAAAAAATAAATAAAAAAAAATAAAAAAAAAAAGGTCACAAAATCTGCCTTCCAAAACCCATATGACGTTTCCCTCCTTCTGCGCCCTGCTATTTGGCCAAACAGTAATTTAGGACCACATATGGGTGTTTCTGCAAACTACAGAATCAGGGCATCCCGTATTTAGTTTTGTTTGGCAGTTAACCCTTGCTTGGTTAGTGGGAAAAATTGATTATAATGGAACATTTTCCATAAAATTAAAATTCTGAAATGTTTTCTCCTTTTTCCATTAACTCTTGTGGAACACCCAAAAGGTTAACGGTGTTTGTAAAATCAGTTTTGAATACCTTGAGGGGTGTACTTTCTAAAATGGTGAAATTTTGGGGTGGTTTCTATTATGTAAGCCTAACAAAGGGGCTTCATACCTGAACTGTTCCATAAAAAGTGGGATTTGGAAAAATTGCTAAATTTACTTCTTAACTTATAAGCTATGTAACATCCCCAAAAAATAAAATTGCGTTCCCAAAATGATACAAACACGAAGTAGACATACTGTATGGGGAATGTGAAGTCATCACAATTGTTGGGGGTATTACTATGTATTATAGAAGCAGAGAAACTGAAACTGAACTGTTTTGTAAATTTGGTATTTTATTATGCAAAAAAATAAAAAATTTTGACCCAATTTTAGCAGTGTAATGAAGTAATAAGTAATGTGACAAAAAAAAAAAACAGTGTCAGAACGGCTTAGGTAAGTAAAAGCGTTTTAAAGTTGTTCACACAAAGTGACACTGGTCAGACTTTCAAAAAATGGCCTGGTCCTTAAGGTGAAATAGGGCCATGTCCTTAAGGGGTTAATATTGGTAATTTTTTTTAGTTATTTTAAGTCATTTCCGTATCCACATTTGTTTGCAGGGGATTTACCTACATTTTGCTGCCTTTTGCAGCCCTCTAGCCCTTTCCATGGCTATTTTACAGCCATTTTAGTGCCCAAAAGTTCGGGTCTCCATTGCCTTCAATGGGGTTCGTGGTCAAGTTTGGGTCAAGTTCGGATCCCGAACCCATTTTCCTGAAGTTCGGCTGAACTTCTCGAACCCGAACATCCAGGTGTCCGCTCAACTCTAGGCTCCATCAGCCCCCCATATGCCTGCATCAGCCCCCCATACACCTCTTTCAGCCCCTCATACACCTGCATCAGCCCTCCATATGCCTCCTTCAGCCCCCAATATGTCTGCATCAGCCCCCATATGCTTACATCAGCCCCCCCCATGTCTGCATCAGCACCCCATATGCATGCTTCAGCCCCCCACATGCCTGCATAATCCCCCCAGTGCCTCCATCAGCCCCCCCACATCCCTGCATCAGCCCCCCCACATCCCTGCATCAGCCCCCCCACATGCCTGCATCAGCCCGACCCACATGCCTGCATCAGCCCGCCCCACATGCCTGCATCAGCCCGCCCCACATGCCTGCATCAGCCCGCCCCACATGCCTGCATCAGCCCGCCCCACATGCCTGCATCAGCCCCAATCCTTCTTGTGTTGGTGGTATAGTGCAGCAGGCACTTACACTGCATCTTCTTCCTCCGTCCTGTCAGTGATGCTGGCGCTAAGCTCCACCTCTCCCTCGCTCTCTCCTAGATGCGGCTGTGGAGCAGTGGCCATATCTATGGGAATACCAGTGTCAACAATGTGGTAAGAGGGAAGGGGATATCTCTGAATGGGTGAATTTTAGATAATGAAAGTTAATTACAAAAATGATCTAGTGCATTAGGGTAAACTAATCAAATAGGATCATGAAGATGGGAATACCCCTTTAACCTTCCATATTTATAGTTGCTTCTCCCACTATGCTATGCGGTTTATAGATTTAGTTTCAGTTGTGGATTGCTGTTGTGTGGATCTCGCCAGAGTTCCTGGTACTTCCATTGCTCCTTTGTAGTTAAGTCTTTCCTTTTACTCTTTGTATTTTGTTTGAGTTCTGTGTGTCGCATTGCCCAGTCATTTGTAATAAGGCCAGAGGGAGACTGTACATCCTTCCTTTTGAAGGAACAGGTTGTCTCAGTCCTGACATTAGTACCAGGATCCTATAGGGTGAATTAGGATATTAGGTATTCCTGTGTATGAACTTACCTACCTCTGGGGTCTGTTCATACTGGTAGTTTGTCAGGAATTTGATTAGGGTTTTACTAGGAGGTGTTAATCTCCTTTCCCTAGTTTCCAGGCCTTATTCCCTCACCCCTTTCCCTCCTATGTTCAGTGTGGTGTTTCCCTCCCACTCCCAAACCTGACAGCGTGCCTTTGGAAAGGGGCAAAGAGACCTACCAGAATACAAACAGGCCACAGCCTGCTGGGACAATCCGTAGTGTTGACGGCCAGAGGTGCTGCTAACAGAGGAGTGGGACTGAAGAACAACAAAAGAGGCTGGGTGAGTAGCACAGTGTCCATGTCCACCAACGAGAGTGGGGTACAGACTGGCATGGACAGCCAGCACAACAACAGGATAAAAATATATATAATATGTAATTACACAATGGTGGCTCAGTGGTTAGCACTGGTGCCTTGCAGCACTGTTTTCCTAGGTTCAAATCCGAACAAGGACAACACCTGAATGGAGTTTGTATGTTCTCACCATGTCTGCATGGTTTCCTCTGAGTATTCCGATTTCCTCCCAAAGACATACTGATAGGAAACTTAGATAGTAAGCTCTACTAGGGACAGCGTGACGATAATGTCTGAAAAGCGCCGCGGAATATGTCAGCGCTATATCAGTAAAATATACAAGTGAAGATTGTATCAGTGACATGTTCACTGAATAAAGCAAGAACCTATTGTATTAGAGTTATTTCTGCATTAAAAATAAAAGATATTCTTTAAGGGAATATCTTAGATGGATGAATGGTCCTTCAGGACAAATTGCAAATAAAGGTTTTGAAATTGCCCTTTTCCTTCCCTCAGGCTTTCTATTAACTTGCATTTTGAAATAATCAAATGACACAGATATATATACAGTAAGAATTGTTTAATTATTATATGTCAAGGTGACCTTCCTTGTGATCTCAACAGTTATCTTGTACACTCTGCATAGCCAGCAGTGTTAATAAAAGTCACTGGAGCATTTGTATTGATCTTCAATAGGATTGCACAATGCATTCAGAAAGTCTTCAGACCCTTGTACCTTTTTGGCATTTTGTTAAGTTGTGATGTGCTAAAACTACTTTTTCTTCATCAATCTGCATTCAATCCCCCATAATGACAAAGTGAAAATAGAATTTTAGAAAGGTTTGCAAATTTATAAAAAAAATCCTCCTAAAAGGACAACACTGCACAAAATTCCAAAACAAAGTCATTTACCATTTCATAATAAAAAAATACAAACAATATCAAAATAGACCCATACCCATACAAATGTAAGCAAATAAGAAACTAGATATTTGTATGAAAAAATATTTTCTTAGTATATAGCACAATGGAAACCTATCAATTGATCCACAAAGGTCAGGATACGAAGGTGCATAGAATATATAAATAAATCAATACAAACCATAATGACTCCTTTAGCCACAAGGCCAATTCACAGTCTCTGAAGTATGTGGCCCAATCCATGTTCTTACATCCCATACACTTAACACAGGGGTAGCTCACAGGGTCATTTGAAGCTAAATAATCTGTCAATATGTTAGCCCAAATGATGGCTTCTCACTAAAATGTCCATGATATTTCCATGATATCTTCTGTACCCCATTTTTGGCTGAGATGAGTGATCTTAGATGTTGTTGGATCCATATATAATATATTCTGATTCTGGTGCTTACTACATCTGTATATACAAGCTAATACTTAATCTAATATGCAACCACTGGTTCTTAGCAGATATATTTTTTGATCAAAAGGTATCCGGGCCCATCCACTAGTAGCATGGTGACCTCTAGAGATGAGTGAATCGAAGTTGACGAAGTGGAATTCGACCTGAATTTTAAGAAAATTCTGATTTGCACTGAATCCAAATTTCCTTACGCTTTGTGGTAACGAATTGCATTTATTCCTAAAATGACTGCTGCACGTGTGAGGACATGGAGCAAGGAACTCTGGGAAGGCTTGAATCAACCATAATGCCATGCATGCAGCCAATCAGCACGGTGATGTTACGGTCCTATAAATAGCCTCAATCATCTTGGATTCTGCCATTTTCCAATGTACTTAGTGCAGTGAGAGACGTCAGCAGGCGCTAGGGACAGGTCTAGGAAAGACTTAATTGTGCTAAAAAAAACATTTACAAGTTCAGGGAAAGATTATTCAAGGTGTAGGGAAAGGATAGAGAGGAATCATTACACAGCATTTATGTAGAACAGGGTTCAGTAGGGGAGGTTACAGCCTTGGTAATAGGAACAATCCTATTACACTTTGCTGCGCTGACTGGTGATCCAAATTGTCATTACACAGCTCTTTAATTCTAGCAAACTGTTCTTGTTATTGGGGTGCAAGTGCTGTTTGATACAGCCATTAACTGTTTTTTTTACAAGGAAATATTTCTATGTCTTATTTGCCGTTCAGCGGTGCAGTTATATGTTCTAAAGCATTTTTTAGCTTGTATTAGTGAGAACAAAGGGCTCATTAGCCATTGTGTGGGGAAGTGCGAAAATTACATGTAATAGTGGCAAAAGAAAAATATATTTGCCGTTCAGTGGTGCAGTTATATGTTCTAAATCCCTTTTTGTCGTTTATTAGTAGCAAAAGAAAAATCTATTTGCCGTGAAGCGGTGCAGTTATCTGTTCTAAAGCCTTTTGGGAGTGTATAAGTTGAAAAAGAAAAATATATTTGTTGTATAGCGGTGCTTAATATGTTCTAAAGCCCATTTTGTCGTGTAGTAGTGGCAAAAGAAACATATTTGCCGTTCAGCTGTGCAGTTATATGTTCTAAAGCCCTTTCTGTCGTGTAATAGTAACAAAAGAAAAAGATATTTGCCATTTAGCGGTGCAGTTATATGTTTTAAATAGTGTTGAGCGAACAGTTCGAGCATCGTTCGGGTTCGTACCGAATTTTGGGGTGTCCGGGACCCGGACCCGAACCCGGACATTTTCAAAAAAGTTCGGGTTCGGGTTCGTCGTTCGGCATGTATTTAGGCGCATTTTGAAAGGCTGCAAAGCAGCCAATCAACATGCATCATACTACTTGCCCTAAGATGCCATCGCAGCCATGCCTACTATTGGCAAGGCTGTGATTGGCCGAGTGCAGCATGTGACTCAGCCTCTTTATAAGCTTGTGCGCACGTCGCGACGTGCTCACTCCCGATGTGAATAGAACAGGGATAGACGCAGCTGATGCTAGGGCGAGAATAGGCAGGGATAATTGAATAACTGGAAGCAAATTTCTCTCCTCCACCTGTGATTCATCTGAACAACTGCAGCTGAGCTGCTTTTTTGATAGGGATTGGCTATTTTTAGAGTGGCCAGAGTGATTTTTCCATCCACATGTACCTGGGCTGACCGCCGGCCGCCATTTTGCGACTTGTAGTGCTGCAGCAGAAGCTGCCACAGTGTGCATTCCAAAGCTCCAAACAAGTCAGACATCTACACCTGGGATTCAGACCAATAGCGATTTAGCAGCACAGTCCAAGGCTATTTTTTTTAAAGGTTGTGCAGACCATTTTGTGGCACATGTTACTGGGCTGATAGGCGGCGGCCATCTTGGGACTAGTGCTGCAGCACAATCTCTCCCAACGTCCATTAATCACTTGTAATAGTGGTCTGTGCCATAGAAATCCTACATCAGGGACTTGGGTGTGCTTGTGTCACCCCTACTAATACCAGTCCACCTGTAATCCATACAGTCAAAAGACTGAAAGTATTCCAGTGAGGGAATTTTTTTATTTAAAAAGGCCAAGTTAGTTTATCTGGCGTTCAATATACTAGATACAGTTAGGCCTGCGTTTCATACATCTGGAATTAGCAAATTAATGTGCTGGGGTTGGGAAAACATATATGTACCCATACTAGAATCTGTCAAAGAAAGCGGTACTCACATATAACAGTCATTCCATCTGTAATCCATACAGTCAAAAGACTGAAAGTATTCCAGTGAGGGAATTTTTTTATTTAAAAAGGCCAAGTTAGTTTATCTGGCGTTCAATATACTAGATACAGTTAGGCCTGCGTTTCATACATCTGGAATTAGCAAATTAATGTGCTGGGGTTGGGAAAACATATATGTACCCATACTAGAATCTGTCAAAGAAAGCAGTACTCACATATAACAGTCATTCCATCTGTAATCCATACAGTCAAAAGACTGAAAGTATTCCAGTGAGGGAATTTTTTTTATTTAAAAAGGCCAAGTTAGTTTATCTGGCGTTCAATATACTAGATACAGTTAGGCCTGCGTTTCATACATCTGGAATTAGCAAATTAATGTGCTGGGGTTGGGAAAACATATATGTACCCATACTAGAATCTGTCAAAGAAAGCGGTACTCACATATAACAGTCATTCCATCTGTAATCCATACAGTCAAAAGACTGAAAGTATTCCAGTGAGGGAATTTTTTTTATTTAAAAAGGCCAAGTTAGTTTATCTGGCGTTCAATATACTAGATACAGTTAGGCCTGCGTTTCATACATCTGGAATTAGCAAATTAATGTGCTGGGGTTGGGAAAACATATATATACCCATACTAGAATCTGTCAAAGAAAGCGGTACTCACATATAACAGTCATTCCATCTGTAATCCATACAGTCAAAAGACTGAAAGTATTCCAGTGAGGGAATTTTTTTTATTTAAAAAGGCCAAGTTAGTTTATCTGGCGTTCAATATACTAGATACAGTTAGGCCTGCGTTTCATACATCTGGAATTAGCAAATTAATGTGCTGGGGTTGGGAAAACATATATGTACCCATACTAGAATCTGTCAAAGAAAGCGGTACTCACATATAACAGTCATTCCATCTGTAATCCATACAGTCAAAAGACTGAAAGTATTCCAGTGAGGGAATTTTTTTTATTTAAAAAGGCCAAGTTAGTTTATCTGGCGTTCAATATACTAGATACAGTTAGGCCTGCGTTTCATACATCTGGAATTAGCAAATTAATGTGCTGGGGTTGGGAAAACATATATGTACCCATACTAGAATCTGTCAAAGAAAGCGGTACTCACATATAACAGTCATTCCATCTGTAATCCATACAGTCAAAAGACTGAAAGTATTCCAGTGAGGGAATTTTTTTATTTAAAAAGGCCAAGTTAGTTTATCTGGCGTTCAATATACTAGATACAGTTAGGCCTGCGTTTCATACATCTGGAATTAGCAAATTAATGTGCTGGGGTTGGGAAAACATATATGTACCCATACTAGAATCTGTCAAAGAAAGCGGTACTCACATATAACAGTCATTCCATCTGTAATCCATACAGTCAAAAGACTGAAAGTATTCCAGTGAGGGAATTTTTTTATTTAAAAAAGGCCAAGTTAGTTTATCTGGCGTTCAATATACTAGATACAGTTAGGCCTGCGTTTCATACATCTGGAATTAGCAAATTAATGTGCTGGGGTTGGGAAAACATATATGTACCCATACTAGAATCTGTCAAAGAAAGCGGTACTCACATATAACAGTCATTCCATCTGTAATCCATACAGTCAAAAGACTGAAAGTATTCCAGTGAGGGAATTTTTTTTATTTAAAAAGGCCAAGTTAGTTTATCTGGCGTTCAATATACTAGATACAGTTAGGCCTGCGTTTCATACATCTGGAATTAGCAAACTAATGTGCTGGGGTTGGGAAAACATATATGTACCCATACTAGAATCTGTCAAAGAAAGCGGTACTCACATATAACAGTCATTCCATCTGTAATCCATACAGTCAAAAGACTGAAAGTATTCCAGTGAGGGATTTTTTTTATTTAAAAAGGCCAAGTTAGTTTATCTGGCGTTCAATATACTAGATACAGTTAGGCCTGCGTTTCATACATCTGGAATTAGCAAACTAATGTGCTGGGGTTGGGAAAACATATATGTACCCATACTAGAATCTGTCAAAGAAAGCGGTACTCACATATAACAGTCATTCCATCTGTAATCCATACAGTCAAAAGACTGAAAGTATTCCAGTGAGGGAATTTTTTTTATTTAAAAAGGCCAAGTTAGTTTATCTGGCGTTCAATATACTAGATACAGTTAGGCCTGCGTTTCATACATCTGGAATTAGCAAACTAATGTGCTGGGGTTGGGAAAACATATATGTACCCATACTAGAATCTGTCAAAGAAAGCGGTACTCACATATAACAGTCATTCCATCTGTAATCCATACAGTCAAAAGACTGAAAGTATTCCAGTGAGGGATTTTTTTATTTAAAAAGGCCAAGTTAGTTTATCTGGCGTTCAATATACTAGATACAGTTAGGCCTGCGTTTCATACATCTGGAATTAGCAAACTAATGTGCTGGGGTTGGGAAAACATATATGTACCCATACTAGAATCTGTCAAAGAAAGCGGTACTCACATATAACAGTCATTCCATCTGTAATCCATACAGTCAAAAGACTGAAAGTATTCCAGTGAGGGAATTTTTTTATTTAAAAAGGCCAAGTTAGTTTATCTGGCGTTCAATATACTAGATACAGTTAGGCCTGCGTTTCATACATCTGGAATTAGCAAACTAATGTGCTGGGGTTGGGAAAACATATATGTACCCATACTAGAATCTGTCAAAGAAAGCGGTACTCACATATAACAGTCATTCCATCTGTAATCCATACAGTCAAAAGACTGAAAGTATTCCAGTGAGGGAATTTTTTTATTTAAAAAGGCCAAGTTAGTTTATCTGGCGTTCAATATACTAGATACAGTTAGGCCTGCGTTTCATACATCTGGAATTAGCAAACTAATGTGCTGGGGTTGGGAAAACATATATGTACCCATACTAGAATCTGTCAAAGAAAGCGGTACTCACATATAACAGTCATTCCATCTGTAATCCATACAGTCAAAAGACTGAAAGTATTCCAGTGAGGGAATTTTTTTATTTAAAAAGGCCAAGTTAGTTTATCTGGCGTTCAATATACTAGATACAGTTAGGCCTGCGTTTCATACATCTGGAATTAGCAAACTAATGTGCTGGGGTTGGGAAAACATATATGTACCCATACTAGAATCTGTCAAAGAAAGCGGTACTCACATATAACAGTCATTCCATCTGTAATCCATACAGTCAAAAGACTGAAAGTATTCCAGTGAGGGGATTTTGCTTATAAAAATAATATATTTCATTGTGGTGCGAGTTGAATCGCAACAATGAAGAGAAATACTATTAAGGGACGAGGACGCGGTCGTGGTGGTGTCCGTGGAGCCTCTGTTGCTGGTAGAGGACGTGGCCGTTCAGCCCCAGGCGCACACAGTAGGGAACGAACTCCCTCAACTAGCCGGCAGAATGTACCGCAATATCTCGTGGGGCCCAATGCCGCTCTTAGGATGGTAAGGCCTGAGCAGGTACAGGCATTAATCGATTGGGTGGCCGACAGTGCTTCCAGCACGTTCACCACATGGTCTTCCACCCAGTCTTCTGCGGAAAGCGCACAGGTGGCACCTGAAAACCAAGCCCATCAGTCTGTCACATCACCCCCAAGCATATCAGGGAAACGGTCTGAGCCACAAGTTATGCAGCAGTCTCATCTTCTGTTTGAAGACTCTGCTTCCAGGGTTTCCCAGGGGCGTCCACCTAGCCCTTCCCCAGTGGAGGAAGACATACCATGCACTGACGCACAACCACTTATGTCTCCAGATGAAGAGGACATGGGAATACCACCTCATCGGAGTCCGCACGTCTCTGATGATGACGAAACACAGGTGCCCACTGCCGCGTCTTTTTGCAGTGTGCAGACTGAACAGGAGGAGGTCAGGGAGGGAGACTGGGTGGAAGAAGATGCAGAGGACGATGAGGTCTTAGACCCCACATGGACTGAAGGTCGTGGCGATGACTTTCACAGTTCAGAGGAAGAGGTAGTGGTGAGACCGAGACAACAGCGAAGCCAAAGAGGGAGCAGGGGGCCAAAGCAGACGAGCCGCCGCCCCCAGAGTTCGCTTGCTACTGGACATCGCCAACAGGGACCCAGCCCCACAAAGGCAGCTTCAAAGAGTTCCCTGGCATGGCACTTCTTTAAACAATGTCCTACCGACAAGACCCGAGTGACTTGCACGCTCTGCCATCAGAGCCTGAGGCGAGGCATTAACGTTCTGAACCTCAGCACAACCTGCATGACCAGGCATCTACATGCAAAGCATGAACTGCAGTGGGGTACACACCTTAAAAACCAGGCACTCGCTGAGGCTCCCCTGCTCCCTCTACCGCTGCTGCCTCGGCTTCCGCCTCGAGAGGAATGTTGCCACCTGCCGAGCAGCAAACAGAGGATGTGCCACCGACACCACCACCACCGCCACCGTCAACTAGCGTCTCCACTATATCACACAGCAGCGTTCAGCTCTCAATATCTCAAACCTTAGAGAGGAAGCGCAAATTCCCCGAGTCACCCTCGAGCCCTTGGCCTGAACGCCAGCATTTCTAAACTGCTGGCCTTTGAAATGCTGTCATTCCGGCTGGTGGACACAGACAGCTTCAAACAGCTGATGGCCATGGCTGTCCCGCAGTATGTGGTTCCCAGCCGCCACTACTTCTCCAAGACAGCCGTGCCTTCCCTGCACATGCAAGTGTCCGATAAAATCAAGTGTGCACTGCGCAACGCCATTTGTGGCAAGGTCCACCTAACCACAGATACGTGGACCAGTAAGCACGGCCAGGGACGCTATATCTCACTAACTGCACACTGGATGAATGTAGTGGCGGCTGGGCCCCGGCGGACAGTTCCTTGGCGCACGTCCTTCCGCCCCCTAGGATCGCAGGGCATCATTCTCTGCCTCCTGTAGCCTCCTCCTCCTACTCGGCTTCCTCCTCCACTGCTTCCACCAGCTCATCCGGTCAGCCACACACCTTCACCACCAACTTCAGCACAGCCCGGGGTAAACGTCAGCAGGCCATTCTGAAACTCATATGTTTGGGGGACAGGCCCCACACCGCGCAGGAGTTGTGGCGGGGTATTGAACAACAGACCGACGAGTGGTTTCTGCCGGTGGGCCTCAAGCCAGGCCTGGTGGTATGCGATAATGGGCGAAATCTCGTGGCAGCTCTGGGACTAGCCGGTTTGACGCACATCCCTTGCCTGGCGCATGTGCTGAACTTGGTGGTGCAGAGGTTCATTCACCACTACCCCAACACGTCAGAGCTGCTGCATAAAGTGCGGGCCGTCTGTGCGCGCTCCGCCGTTCACATCCTGCCGCTGCTCGCCTGTCTGCGCTACAGCGGAACTTCGGCCTTCCCGCTCACCGCCTCATATGCGACGTGCCCACCCGGTGGAACTCCACCTTGCACATGCTGGAGAGACTGTGCGAGCAGCAGCAGGCCATAGTGGAGTTTCAGCTGCAGCACGCTCGCGTCAGTCGTACTGCCGAACAGCACCACTTCACCACCAATGATTGGGCCTCCATGCGAGACCTGTGTGCCCTGCTGCGCTGTTTCGAGTACTCCACCAACATGGCCAGTGGCGATGACACTGTTATCAGCGTTACAATACCACTTCTATGTCTCCTTGAGAAAACACTTAGGGCAATGATGTTAGAGGAGGTGGCCCAGGTGGAGGAGGAGGAGGAGGATGAGGGCTCGTTTCTAACACTTTCGGGCCAGTCTGTTCGAATTGGCTCAGAGGGAGGTTTGTTTAAGCAGCAGAGGACAGGTTCACAAGTCGCCAGCCAAGGCACTGTACTGGAGGACGAGGAGGATGAGGAGGAGGAGGTGGAGGGGGACGAGGATGACGCAAGTTCACAGCGGGGTGGCAGCCCAGGCCCATCACTGGTGCGTGGCTGGGGGATACGGTGGACGATGACGATACGCCTCCCACAGAGGACAGCTTGTCCTTACCCATGGGTAGCCTGGCCCACATGAGCGAATATATGCTCCAATGCCTGCGCAACGACAGCAGAGTTGCCCACGTTTTAACGTGTGCAGACTACTGGGTGGCCACCCTGCTGGATCCCCGGTATAAAGACAATGTGCCCACTTTAATTCCTGAACTGGAGCGCGACCGTAAGATGCGCGAGTACAAGCGCACGCTGATAGAGGCGCTCTTGAGAGCATTCCCACATGTCACAGGGGAACAGGTGGAAGGTGAAGGCAGAGGAGTGGCAAGAGGTCGCCAACGCAGCTGTGTCACGGCCAGCTCATCTGAGGGCAGGGTTAGCGTGGCAGAAATGTGGAAAAGTTTTGTCTCCACGCCACAGCTATCTGCACCGACACCTGATACGGAACGTGTTAGCAGGAGGCAGCATTTCGCTAACATGGTTGAACAGTATGTCTGCACACCCCTCCACATCCTGACGGATGGTTCGGCCCCATTCAACTACTGGGTTTCGAAATTGTCCACGTGGCCAAAGTTAGCATGTTATGCCTTGGAGGTGCTTTCCTGCCCGGCGGCCAGCGTTTTATCTGAACGCGTATTCAGCACGGCAGGGGGCGTCATTACTGACAAGCGCAGCCGCCTGTCCACAGCCAACGTGGACAAGCTGACCTTCATAAAGATGAACCAGGCATGGATCCCACAGGACCTGTCCCTCCCTTGTGCAGAGTAGTCCTTATTAACTGCCTAAAAACATGTCTTGTTGTGCTACGGGCCACTTCTTTATTTGATACAAATTTTATGAAACCCACAGTTGAATGAAACTCTTCTCTGTCTGGGCGCCGGGCCTAACCAGATGAAAGTGGCCGGTTAAACTAACGGGTGACATGAAGCCATAACCTCTGCCATGCTACCTCTGTCTTCTGTCTGGGTGCTGAGGCCTAAGTCAAATAAAGCGGTCTTCTGCTGTGCTGGGGATATGAAGCTAATCTCTGACCTCTCTCCTCTGTCTGGGTCCAAAGGCCTAAATCACTGAAAGAGGCCTTCTCCTGTGGTGTGTGATATGATGCCAGAATATGTGCTGTGGGGCCTCTCTCCTCTTCCTGGGTGCAGGGGTCAAATAAACTAAATTGTGGCCTACTCCTGTGGTGGTTGATATGATGCCTGATTCTCTGATGTGGAACCTCTCTCCTCTGTTTGGGTGAAGGGGTCAAAGTCTTTCAAAGTCGCCTTCTCCTGTGCTGATTGATATGAAGCTGATGGTTGTGCCATCTGACATGGTTGCCGGGGTCCCATTAAATTGGGGCCTACTCCTGTGGTGGGTGATCTAAATGCCTGATTCTCTGCTTTGAAACCTCTCTCCTCCGTCCGGGTGTAGGGGTCAAAGTCTGTCAAAGTCGCCTTCTCCTGTGCTGATTGATATAAAGCTTATGCTTGTGCCATCTGACATGGTTGCCGGAGTCTGATTCAATGGTGGCCTACTCCTGTGGTGGGTAATCTAAATGCCTGATTCTCTGCTGTGTAACCTCTCTCCTCCGTCTGGGTGTAGGGGTCAAAGTAACTAAATGGTGGCCTTCTCCTGTGCTGATTGATATAAAGCTGATGGTTGTGCCATCTGACATGGTTGCCAGGGTCTTATTCAATGGGGGCCTACTCCTGTGGTGGGTGATCTAAATGCCTGATTCTCTGCTGTGAAACCTCTCTCCTCCGTCTGGGTGTAGGGGTCAAAGTCTTTCAAAGTCGCCTTCTCCTGTGCTGATTGATATGAAGCTGATGGTTGTGCCATCTGACATGGTTGCCGGGGTCCCATTAAATTGGGGCCTACTCCTGTGGTGGGTGATCTAAATGCCTGTTTCTCTGCTGTGTAACCTCTCTCCTCCGTCTGGGTGTAGGGGTCAAAGTAACTAAATGGTGGCCTACTCCTGTGGTGGGTGATATGATGCCTGGTTCTCTGCTGTGGGACCTCTCTCCTCTGTCTGGGTCCAAAGGCCTAAATCACTGAAAGAGGCCTTCTCCTGTGGTGTGTGATATGATGCCAGAATATGTGCTGTGGGGCCTCTCTCCTCTTCCTGGGTGCAGGGGTCAAATAAACTAAATTGTGGCCTACTCCTGTGGTGGTTGATATGATGGCTGATTCTCTGATGTGGAACCTCTCTCCTCTGTTTGGGTGAAGGGGTCAAAGTAACTAAATGGTGGCTTCTCCTGTGGTGGTTGATATGATGCCTGATTCTCTGCTGTGAAACCTCTCTCCTCCATCTGGGTGTAGGGGTCAAAGTCTTTCAAAGTCGCCTTCTCCTGTGCTGATTGATATAAAGCTGATGGTTGTGCCATCTGACATGGTTGCCAGGGTCTGATTCAATGGGGGCCTACTCCTGTGGTGGGTGATCTAAATGCCTGATTCTCTGCTGTGAAACCTCTCTCCTCCGTCTGGGTGTAGGGGTCAAAGTCTTTCAAAGTCGCCTTCTCCTGTGCTGATTGATATGAAGCTGATGGTTGTGCCATCTGACATGGTTGCCGGGGTCCCATTAAATTGGGGCCTACTCCTGTGGTGGGTGATCTAAATGCCTGATTCTCTGCTGTGTAACCTCTCTCCTCCGTCTGGGTGTAGGGGTCAAAGTATCTAAATGGTGGCCTACTCCTGTGGTGGGTGATATGATGCCTGGTTCTCTGCTGTGGGACCTCTCTCCTCTGTCTGGGTCCAAAGGCCTAAATCACTGAAAGAGGCCTTCTCCTGTGGTGTGTGATATGATGCCAGAATATGTGCTGTGGGGCCTCTCTCCTCTTCCTGGGTGCAGGGGTCAAATAAACTAAATTGTGGCCTACTCCTGTGGTGGTTGATATGATGCCTGATTCTCTGATGTGGAACCTCTCTCCTCTGTTTGGGTGAAGGGGTCAAAGTAACTAAATGGTGGCTTCTCCTGTGGTGGCTGATATGATGCCAGAATATGTGCTGTGGGGCCTCTCTCCTCTTCCTGGGTGCAGGGGTCAAAGTAACTCAATGGTGGCTTCTCCTGTGGTGGCTGATATGATGCCAGAATATGTGCTGTGGTGCCTCTCTCCTCTTCCTGGGTGCGGGGTCAAAGTAACTCAATGGTGGCTTCTCCTGTGGTGGTTAGTATGATGCCAGAATATGTGCTGTGGGGCCTCTCTCCTCTTCCTGGGTGCAGGGGTCAAAGTAACTCAATGGTGGCTTCTCCTGTGGTGGCTGATATGATGCCAGAATATGTGCTGTGGTGCCTCTCTCCTCTGTCTGGGTCCAAAGGCCTAAATCACTAAAAGAGGCCTTCTCCTGTGGTGTGTGATATGATGCCTGAATATGTGCTGTGGTGCCTCTCTCCTCTTCCTGGGTGCGGGGGTCAAAGTAACTCAATGGTGGCTTCTCCTGTGGTGGCTGATATGATGCCAGAATATGTCTTTCAAAGTCGCCTTCTCCTGTGCTGATTGATATAAAGCTGATGGTTGTGCCATCTGACATGGTTGCCAGGGTCTGATTCAATGGGGGCCTACTCCTGTGGTGGGTGATCTAAATGCCTGATTCTCTGCTGTGAAACCTCTCTCCTCCGTCTGGGTGTAGGGGTCAAAGTCTTTCAAAGTCGCCTTCTCCTGTGCTGATTGATATGAAGCTGATGGTTGTGCCATCTGACATGGTTGCCGGGGTCCCATTAAATTGGGGCCTACTCCTGTGGTGGGTGATCTAAATGCCTGATTCTCTGCTGTGTAACCTCTCTCCTCCGTCTGGGTGTAGGGGTCAAAGTAACTAAATGGTGGCCTACTCCTGTGGTGGGTGATATGATGCCTGGTTCTCTGCTGTGGGACCTCTCTCCTCTGTCTGGGTCCAAAGGCCTAAATCACTGAAAGAGGCCTTCTCCTGTGGTGTGTGATATGATGCCAGAATATGTGCTGTGGGGCCTCTCTCCTCTTCCTGGGTGCAGGGGTCAAATAAACTAAATTGTGGCCTACTCCTGTGGTGGTTGATATGATGCCTGATTCTCTGATGTGGAACCTCTCTCCTCTGTTTGGGTGAAGGGGTCAAAGTAACTAAATGGTGGCTTCTCCTGTGGTGGCTGATATGATGCCAGAATATGTGCTGTGGGGCCTCTCTCCTCTTCCTGGGTGCAGGGGTCAAAGTAACTCAATGGTGGCTTCTCCTGTGGTGGCTGATATGATGCCAGAATATGTGCTGTGGTGCCTCTCTCCTCTTCCTGGGTGCGGGGTCAAAGTAACTCAATGGTGGCTTCTCCTGTGGTGGTTAGTATGATGCCAGAATATGTGCTGTGGGGCCTCTCTCCTCTTCCTGGGTGCAGGGGTCAAAGTAACTCAATGGTGGCTTCTCCTGTGGTGGCTGATATGATGCCAGAATATGTGCTGTGGTGCCTCTCTCCTCTGTCTGGGTCCAAAGGCCTAAATCACTAAAAGAGGCCTTCTCCTGTGGTGTGTGATATGATGCCTGAATATGTGCTGTGGTGCCTCTCTCCTCTTCCTGGGTGCGGGGTCAAAGTAACTCAATGGTGGCTTCTCCTGTGGTGGCTGATATGATGCCAGAATATGTGCTGTGGGGCCTCTCTCCTCTTCCTGGGTGCAGGGGTCAAAGTAACTCAATGGTGGCTTCTCCTGTGGTGGCTGATATGATGCCAGAATATGTGCTGTGGTGCCTCTCTCCTCTTACTGGGTGCGGGGTCAAAGTAACTCAATGGTGGCTTCTCCTGTGGTGGTTAGTATGATGCCAGAATATGTGCTGTGGGGCCTCTCTCCTCTTCCTGGGTGCAGGGGTCAAAGTAACTCAATGGTGGCTTCTCCTGTGGTGGCTGATATGATGCCAGAATATGTGCTGTGGTGCCTCTCTCCTCTGTCTAGGTCCAAAGGCCTAAATCACTGAAAGAGGCCTTCTCCTGTGGTGTGTGATATGATGCCTGAATATGTGCTGTGGTGCCTCTCTCCTCTTCCTGGGTGCGGGGTCAAAGTAACTCAATGGTGGCTTCTCCTGTGGTGGCTGATATGATGCCAGAATATGTGCTGTGGGGCCTCTCTCCTCTTCCTGGGTGCAGGGTCAAAGTAACTCAATGGTGGCTTCTCCTGTGGTGGCTGATATGATGCCAGAATATGTGCTGTGGTGCCTCTCTCCTCTTCCTGGGTGCGGGGGTCAAAGTAACTCAATGGTGGCTTCTCCTGTGGTGGTTAGTATGATGCCAGAATATGTGCTGTGGGGCCTCTCTCCTCTTCCTGGGTGCAGGGTCAAAGTAACTCAATGGTGGCTTCTCCTGTGGTGGCTGATATGATGCCAGAATATGTGCTGTGGTGCCTCTCTCCTCTGTCTAGGTCCAAAGGCCTAAATCACTGAAAGAGGCCTTCTCCTGTGGTGTGTGATATGATGCCTGAATATGTGCTGTGGTGCCTCTCTCCTCTTCCTGGGTGCGGTGGTCAAAGTAACTCAATGGTGGCTTCTCCTGTGGTGGCTGATATGATGCCAGAATATGTGCTGTGGGGCCTCTCTCCTCTTCCTGGGTGCAGGGGTCAAAGTAACTCAATGGTGGCTTCTCCTGTGGTGGCTGATATGATGCCAGAATATGTGCTGTGGTGCCTCTCTCCTCTTCCTGGGTGCAGGGGTCAAAGTAACTAAATGGTGGCTTCTCCTGTGGTGGTTGATATGATGCCTGATTCTCTGCTGTGAAACCTCTCTCCTCCATCTGGGTGTAGGGGTCAAAGTCTTTCAAAGTCGCCTTCTCCTGTGCTGATTGATATAAAGCTTATGCTTGTGCCATCTGACATGGTTGCCGGGGTCTGATTCAATGGTGGCCTACTCCTGTGGTGGGTGATCTAAATGCCTGATTCTCTGCTGTGTAACCTCTCTCCTCCGTCTTGGTGTAGGGGTCAAAGTAACTAAATGGTGGCCTACTCCTGTGGTGGGTGATATGATGCCAGAATATGTGCTGTGGGGCCTCTCTCCTCTTCCTGGGTGCAGGGGTCAAAGTAACTCAATGGTGGCTTCTCCTGTGGTGGCTGATATGATGCCAGAATATGTGCTGTGGTGCCTCTCTCCTCTTCCTGGGTGCAGGGGTCAAAGTAACTAAATGGTGGCTTCTCCTGTGGTGGTTGATATGATGCCTAATTCTCTGCTGTGAAACCTCTCTCCTCCATCTGGGTGTAGGGGTCAAAGTCTTTCAAAGTCGCCTTCTCCTGTGCTGATTGATATAAAGCTGATGGTTGTGCCATCTGACATGGTTGCCAGGGTCTGATTCAATGGGGGCCTACTCCTGTGGTGGGGGATCTAAATGCCTGATTCTCTGCTGTGAAACCTCTCTCCTCCGTCTGGGTGTAGGGGTCAAAGTCTTTCAAAGTCGCCTTCTTCTGTGCTGATTGATATGAAGCTGATGGTTGTGCCATCTGACATGGTTGCCGGGGTCCCATTAAATTGGGGCCTACTCCTGTGGTGGGTGATCTAAATGCCTGATTCTCTGCTGTGTAACCTCTCTCCTCCGTCTGGGTGTAGGGGTCAAAGTAACTAAATGGTGGCCTACTCCTGTGGTGGGTGATATGATGCCAGAATATGTGCTGTGGGGCCTCTCTCCTCTTCCTGGGTGCAGGGGTCAAAGTAACTCAATGGTGGCTTCTCCTGTGGTGGCTGATATGATGCCAGAATATGTGCTGTGGGGCCTCTCTCCTCTTCCTGGGTGCAGGGGTCAAAGTAACTAAATGGTGGCTTCTCCTGTGGTGGTTGATATGATTCCTGATTCTCTGCTGTGAAACCTCTCTCCTCCATCTGGGTGAAAGGGGTCAAAGTCTTTCAAAGTCGCCTTCTCCTGTGCTGATTGATATAAAGCTTATGCTTGTGCCATCTGACATGGTTGCCGGGGTCTGATTCAATGGTGGCCTACTCCTGTGGTGGGTGATCTAAATGCCTGATTCTCTGCTGTGTAACCTCTCTCCTCCGTCTGGGTGTAGGGGTCAAAGTAACTAAATGGTGGCCTACTCCTGTGGTGGGTGATATGATGCCAGAATATGTGCTGTGGGGCCTCTCTCCTCTTCCTGGGTGCAGGGGTCAAAGTAACTCAATGGTGGCTTCTCCTGTGGTGGCTGATAGGATGCCAGAATATGTGCTGTGGTGCCTCTCTCCTCTGTCTGGGTCCAAAGGCCTAAATCACTGAAAGAGGCCTTCTCCTGTGGTGTGTGATATGATGCCAGAATATGTGCTGTGGTGCCTCTCTCCTCTTCCTGGGTGCGGGGTCAAAGTAACTCAATGGTGGCTTCTCCTGTGGTGGCTGATATGATGCCAGAATATGTGCTGTGGGGCCTCTCTCCTCTTCCTGGGTGCAGGGGTCAAAGTAACTCAATGGTGGCTTCTCCTGTGGTGGTTAGTATGATGCCAGAATATGTGCTGTGGGGCCTCTCTCCTCTTCCTGGGTGCAGGGGTCAAAGTAACTCAATGGTGGCTTCTCCTGTGGTGGCTGATATGATGCCAGAATATGTGCTGTGGGGCCTCTCTCCTCTTCCTGGGTGCAGGGGTCAAAGTAACTAAATGGTGGCTTCTCCTGTGGTGGTTGATAAGATGCCTGATTCTCTGCTGTGTAACCTCTCTCCTCCGTCTGGGTGTAGGGGTCAAAGTAACTAAATGGTGGCCTACTCCTGTGGTGGGTGATATGATGCCTGGTTCTCTGCTGTGGGACCTCTCTCCTTTGTCTGGGTGCTGTGGTCAAAATAATAGTAAGTGACCTTCTCCATTGGTGGGTGACTTGAAGCCTGATTCTGTGCTATGGGACCTCACTCCAATTAATATTGTTTAATTTTTATTTATTTTATGTTAACTCATCATTTCCCTATCTACATTTGTTTGCAGGGGATTTAACTACATTTTGCTGCCTTTTGCAGCCCTCTAGCCCTTTCCGGGTGTGTTTTACAGCCTTTTTAGTGCCCAAAAGTTCGGGTCCCCATTGACTTCTATGGGGTTCGGGTTCGGGATGAAGTTCGGGTCGAGTTCGGATCCCGAACCCGAACATTTTTCGAAAGTTCGGCCGAACTCGTCGAACCCGAACATCCAGGTGTTCGCTCAACTCTAGTTTTAAAGCCTTTTGCGGCGTGTATAAATCGAAAAAGATAAGGGCCTATTTGCCTTTCAGCGGTGCAGTTATACATTATACAGCCCTTTTGTGGTGTGTATAAGTGGTAAAAAGAAAAATATATTTGCCATTAAGCGGTGCAGTTATATGTTCTAAAGCCTTTTGGAGAGTGTATAGGTGGAAAAAAATAAGGGTCTATTTACCATTTAGCGGTGCAGCTATAAGTTCTAAAACCGTTTTTTGTGTGTATTAGTGGCACAAAAAAAGTATTTGCCGTTGTGTCGTGAAGTGAGAAAATTGCAGCCCTTTTTGGCGTGTATTAGTGCGGGGGGGGGGAGCTTATTAGCCATTGTGTGGTGAAGTGAGAAAATTGCAGACTTTTTGGGGGTGTTTTAATTTCCTTTTTATTTATTTATTAATTTGATCTAACAGTATGTCAGATAGAAGTGCCAGGCCCTACACAGTGGAGTGGCAGAGGCCTAAATTTTTTTAACGCAGGCACAGGTCGCAGCATAGTAAGGGGGGCGTGGAAGCAGGAGTCTCAGCAAGAGGCTTGAGCTCTCGGTGTCATCTAGCAGTCTTGTTTTGACCAGCAACCCAGTGGTTCTTGAATGGTTGACTCGTTCATCCACTTTGTCCCAAATTACATCAGACACCCAGCCAAGGTTCGTCAGACACAAGTCTTAGTTGGCATGGCCCGGGAGTAGGCTCTGTGCCCTCACCTGTCCTCAACCTGCCTGTGTCCTTTTCTGTTTCCTCAGCCAGAAAAGTATTATATGCTGTGGACTCAGCTCCACTATACAGTGAGGACGAGCAACTAGAGGACAGTGAGCCGCTACTAGCCAGCCAAGATCTGGAGGAGACATCCTCTACTTCCTCCGGTATGCAAGAAGTGATGAGGAGAGTGGCATTGGAGCTGGTGTTGCGATCAGTAAGGCTCCTGACCCAGAGACCATAGAGGAGGACATCAGGGACGTGAAGACAGTACTCGATGATGATGTAGATCGCACTTGGGAGCTTGGTGACGAAGGGGCCTCATCATCGGGAGAAGAGGGTGGCAGCTTACCCGTGAGGCAGCGGCAGAGTCAGCAAGTCGCTAGCGTGGCCAGGAGTCAGCAGGGTGGCAGCAGTGGGAGTTGGGTAGCCAAACATGCCCAGGGTAGAACACCCTCTTCGCAGGAGCCTACCTGCCCAGAAATTAGCGGTGCACGGGTTCACGGAAGCAGCAACGGTAGCAGTCAGTCACTGCATAGTTTTGGGGGTAAAATCACCTACTCGGCAGTGTGGCAGTTTTTTGTTAAGCCACCGGAGGAGGTCAACATGGCCATATGTAGAATCTGTGGACAGAAGGTGAAGCGTGGCCAGGGTGCCAACGTTGGCACCATGGCCCTGTGTCAACATATGCAGCGTCACCATAAAGTGGCTTGGGAGAACTGTGGCTCCGATGTGGTGGCCCAGCCTGCCGCAGCAACTGCTGCATCACCCAGTGGCACGTACCCAGATTTAGGCAGTCAAGGCTCCGCCACCTCAGCCGAAGGAAGCTGCCTGTCCTTCCCATCATCTGCAGTCCTAATGCTCCTGCTCTTTCTTATCCTACTCGTCATCAGTCATTCCATCAGCAATTAATCACTGAAGCGATTGCAAAGAGACAACATTATGCGTGCACTCATCGAACGGCACAGAAGCAGAATGTGCTCCTGTCCAAGTTGCTGGTGCTACAGTCCCTCCCTTTCCAAGTGGTGGACTCTGCACCTTTCAGAGAACTGATGGCTTGTGCCGAGCCGAGGTGGAGAGTCCTAAGCCATCATTTCTTTGCCGAAAAGTTAGTACCAGCCCTGGGCCAGTCCTTGAGCCTGTCGGTTTCTGCCAAAATGCACGGCAATGCCGACGTGTGGAGCTGTAACTATGGTCAGGGACAATAGATGTCCTTTGCAGCCCACTGGGTGAATGTGGTTCCTGCACAACCACACCAGCAACTTGGCCATGTGACGCCACGTGGTCACCCAATGGTCCTGTGACAATGTCCGCCTCTGCCTCCTTATCCTCCATCGTGTCCTCAGCCTCCACTGCAGGCACAATTCACAGTGCCCCTCCAGCATACCACATGTGCAGGGCACGGCGGTATCACACTGTTCTGCACCTCTGGGTACCAAACATGGCAATTTTTCTCACGCACGTGCTAAACGCATTACAAACATGCGGAAAAATCGCGTATATTCCCGCAACGCACCCGCCTCTTATCCGGGCGTCAAACATGACGCCCATGTGAAAGGGGCCTTATAGATCTGCCTGCTGCACCATCCTCCACTGATCAAAGAGCAGGTAGCTATAGATAAGATCCTGCAGCGAGTCTGTCTCTAAATTCCTGTTATCTCTATATGTACACATGGAGATAATAGAGTTTAGTTTAGAGACTGCTCACTCTCGGTCTCGGCAGCACCTCTGCAGGGACGGAACAATTTAACTGAGGGATTATGACAGCCACACTTTTCAACGCAGGTTGTCACGATCCAAAGCCTGCTACCACTGGTGTAGCTATAGGGGTTGCAGCGGTCGCAATTGTGACCGGGCCCCTAATCAGGGGGGCCCATGGGGCCCCCAAGGAGAGACGGAGTAAACCCTGACTCATGGAGGGCTCTGACGAGGCCCGGCATGAAGTACAGTGATAATGCCGGGCCCCACGTCAGAGTGATTTTCAGACATGTAATGTATAATATGAGGGAGAGGGGGGGGGGGGGAAGGGTTGGCGCAGAGGCAAGGGGGAGCACGCGCACTCACACACCCGGCAGCTCGTCACTGTCGGGCTGTCTCCAGAATGAAGCAGGAGCTCCAGCACTCCCCCTGCTGGCCGCACATTGCGCTGCTGGCTGTGGGAGGAGCGCTGAAAGACCAGGAAAGAGTGTAGGAAGAAGGTAAGTATGTGTTTTTTTGTTTGTTTTTTTCCCCTAAAGCTGAAGACTGGGGGAGGGGGGGGGAGTAGAGAACTAATGATGATGATGCCACCTGTGCAGTGTGTGACTCCCTGGCACTGATGATGGTGCCCCCTGTGCAGTGTGTGGGTCCATTCCTGGCACTAATGATGATGATGGTGGGCATCTCTACTGAGTAAGCACCTCCAAGGTTTGCACTGGGGCGCATAAGAGAGTCCAGTTACGCCCCTGCCTGCTACACTATTCTTTTTTAACCACATGCTGCTACATTACCAGCAGCGGGAGTGTGCACGATCTGCTTGTTAAACTGTCAATCAAAAGCAAGCATCCCGCCCACAGCACAAGTGCAGGCAAGAGGAGGGAGCTGGAAGAGCAGGTAAAACCATCAGATGGGAAAACCCCTTTAATTTACACAAGAGGCAGCGAGGTTAAAATAGTGTCAAAGTGCTTTCTCCTTTCAGGTCCTGGTCATTATTTGATTTCCTTCTACATTCATTGAGATTTATGTATTGCCTTTGTGTGTTTCGGGCTAACCATGTGGATGTTTTAAACTTGGACATCCTGTAAGGTGTATAAACTCATGTAGAAGTATACTGTGGATTTCCTAAATATTGCCAAGTTTGGATTGTGCAATTCACATATTGTTTGTATAATTACATCCAGAGTCGAGTTATGATATCTGGTCAGTCTACCTGTATGGGAGTTTTTTCCTGTCATGGCACTTTATATATTTGCTGCTATATATGTCACATCATATGTGTGTTTTTGTTTTGTTGTTGATTTCTTGTATGGTACCACACATATTTAATAATTTACAATTTGTCAGTATCAGATGTTCAAATCCGAAGAAGTGTGAAATAGATGATGATGTCAGCCAGGCCGAAAGCCAAAACAGTGGTCCAGTCATGAAGTGGGGAGGGTGGGAACAGCATGAGAAGTCCACATAGTGGCCCTATGACATAGTGTTGAGGTGGAAGCAGCATGAGGAAACCACAGAGTGGCCCAATGACAGGGTCTAGATTTTGCAGCAGTATGAGGAGACCACCAAGAGGCAGCAGCATGAGGAGACCACAGAGTGGCTCAATGACAGAGCATGGAGGTGGCAGCAGCATCAGGAGGCCACAGAGTGGCAAGGTGACATAATGTGGAGGTGGGTGGCAATACCAGTACCCACTGAAGATGGTGGGTAAAAGGAGGAACACTTGGCATCAGATCTGTGGCATCAGGTGTGTAACAGCATCAGAATAGTAGCTGAGGCAGGTAGCCAGAAGAAACCGGTCTCTTTGTCAAATTGTTGGTGTGGCGCCATGGATGATCTACTCTGATGCATCAGGCATTGGTATTTGGAAATCCTGGCTGATCCATCTTGATGCAGAGTCCCACTATTTATTATATGTGGGCACTTTAAGCTCTTGCTAAAGGTCATATCAAATGCATTGTGGTATCATGCTGTAATTCCCTTTAACAGGCTGGCAGTGTAATTTACCTTTATTCGCATCTAGGTGGTGCTGGCCCCAATTATATATAAAGCTGGGTGTGTCCGATGATAATGAAGAGATGAGTAAGTTAAGGGAGGAGGCGGAAATTTGTATTTCCACCAAAATAATTCAAAAAGGATTTTACCGCATATAAGTGCAGCGCTTAACGCCGAATAGAAGATTTTTGTCCAACGAAATAATTTGAATTTTTTACCACATATAAGTAACATAGTAACATAGTATATAAGACCGAAAAGAGACATTTGTCCATCCAGTTCGGCCTGTTTCCTATAAGTTGATCCAGAGGAAGGCAAAAAACCCATGTGAGGCAGAAGCCAATTTTGCCCACTTAAGGGGAAAAAATTCCTTCCGGACTCAAATCAGGCAATCAGAATAACTCCCTGGATCAACGACTCCTCTCTAGTAGATATAACCTATAATATTATTACACTACAGAAATACATTCAGTCCCCTCTTGAATTCCTTTATTGTACGCACCATCACCATCTCCTCAGGCAGAGAGTTCCATAGTCTTACTGCTCTTACCGCGAAGAATCCTTTTCAATCCTCGTCTTATTTCTAAAGTGAATAACCCTAATTTTGATAACCTTTCAGGGTACTGTAGTTACCCCATTCCAGTTATTACTTTAGTTGCTCTCCTCTGAACCCTCTCCAGCTCTGCTATGTCTGCCTTGTTCACAGGAGCCCAGAACTGTACACAGGACTACATGTATGGTCTGACTAGCGATTTGTAAAGTGGTAGGACTATGTTCTCATCACGGGCATCTATGCCTCTTTTGATGCAACCCATTATCTCATTGGCCTTGGCAGTAGCTGCCTGACACTGGTTTTTACAGCTTAGTTTGCTGTTTATTAAAATTCCTAGATCCTTTTCCATGTCAGTGTTTCCGAGTGTTTTACCATTTATTATGTACGGGTGACTTGCATTATTCCTTCTCATGTGCATAACTTTACATTTGTCAGTGTTAAACCTCATCTGCAATTTCTCTGCCCAAGCCTCAAATCTATCCAGATCCCTCTGTAGCAGAAAACTGTACTCTTTAGTGTAAATTATTTTACACAGTTTAGTGTCATCTGCAAAAATTGATATTTGATAAGTGCAGTGCTTAATGCTGAATACAAGTTTTTTCTCAAACGAAATAATTCAAAAAAGATTTTACCGCATATGTGCAGTGCTTAATAATGAATACAAGATTTTTTTTCAACCAAAAGATTTCAAAAAAGATTTTACAACTAGGGATGAGTGAACCCGAACTGTATAGTTCGGGTTTGTACCCAATTTTGTGGTGTTCGGGACACGGACCCAGACCCGAACGTTTTCAAAAAAGTTCAGGTCCAAGGCCGTTGTTCGGCAATTTCTTCCTGCTTTCTGAAGGGCTGCACAGCAGCCAATCAGCTAGCATTTTACTTCTTGCCCTAAGAAGCCATCACAGCCATGCCTACTAATGGCATAGCTGTGATTGGCCAAGTGCAGCATGTGACCCAGCCTCTATTTAAGCTGGAGTCACGTAGCGCCGCACGTCACTCTGCTCTGATTAGTGTAGGGAGAGGACGCAGCTGCTGTGAGGGAGAGATTAGGCAGGGAAAAGTCAGCAAAACACCTAATTAAGTGATCGATCTACAGCTGTGACTCATTCAACTTCTGCTACTTAATTGCTCACTGGTTTTTAGGCTGCACAGAGCGTTTTTCTGTCACTTTTTTCTGGGGTGATCGGCGACCATTTTGTAGTTTTTTTTTTTTGCTATATCCTACATCAGGGGATTGTCTGTGCTTATTGTCACCACTAGAAACTCAGGATAGAAATTTCTATATTTTATTGAGGGGTTAAATTCAATTGCCAAAATAGCAATCCACTAAATCTGGTGTTCCAGGAGTGGCTGGCCAAGTTTAATAGTGTCTGGCAAAGGATATATTTTTTTCTGCCGTGAAATTCAGTTGCAAAAATAGAAATACCTTTAATCAGTAGCTCCAGCTGTGGCTTGCCAAGTTTAATAGTGTCCGGCAAAGGATAGATTTTAAATTGTTGAGTAAAATATTACCATTTTTGCCAGGTACAAACCCCTGCACTGCATAACTGACAGTGAACTTACAATTGGCGGTTACATTCTTGCATGAAATAAAGCCTTTTTGGTCTGTGAAGCCAAAGGTAGTCGCCAATAACTGTTTTTTTTTTTATTTTCAATTTTTTTAAATAAATTAGTGTAGACCCCAAAACATTAGGAAAATATGAAAAAAAAAAAAAAAACTGTAAGTGCATGGTAGTATTACAGTGGTTGGGTGAGGCCGGTATACATGTTTATTCTGCATAAGGTACAAACAAGCCCTGTGGGATCCATGCCTGATTCATTTTAATAAACGAAAGCTTGCCCACATTGTCTGCGGACAGGCAGCTGCGCTTGTCTGTTATAATGCCACCAGCCATGCTTAACACACGTTCAGACAATGCAGTGGCTGCAGGGTAGGCCAGCACCTTTAAGGCATAAAAGGCAACCTCAGGACATGTGCCCAAGTTGAAGACCCAGAAGTTGAATGGGGCAGACCCAGTGGCGTAGCTAGAAATGATTAGGCACCACAGCAAATTTTTGAATGGGGCCCCCCTCCCCCAGTAATTTTTGCGCAAACCCCTTCCTTTTATGCCGCTATGCCTGTGGCTACTAAAGATCGCACTCTCAGACCAGGCCCAGCAGCTGTTCCATTCACTTTCTACACTGTCCATACTGCCACTGTATATAATTTCATTGTATAATACTATTAGTCCTCCTCCTCCTCCTGGATGGGCCCTTTCTAGGTCACGGCCCCAAAGCAGCTGCTTCCCCTGCAGCTTTTCCCCTAGGCAGACCCATCAGTCAATACGTGTACTGTTCCAGCATGTTGCTGAAATGCTGCCTCCTGCTAAGATGTTTTAGATCTGCTTGTGGTGCAGGTTGTTGTGGCGTGATGACAAAGCTTTTCCACATTTTGCCCATGCTAACCCTGCCTTCTGAGGTGTTGGTGGTGACCCAGCTGCATTGGCAAATTCTTCCTCCTCCTCCTCTGCCTTCACCTTGTGCTTTCACTGAGTCCCCGGTGTCAGGTGTGAATGCCATCAGCAGCGTTTCTACTAGCGGGCTCATCTTCCTATTACACTCCAGTGAGGGAACTAAGGAAGGCACGTTGTCCTTGTAACGGGGATGCAGCAGGGTGGCCACTCAGTAATCAGCAAAAGTTAGAATTCGACAATAACTGGGCGGTTGTTGCGCAGGCACTGCAGCATGTAGTCGCTCATATCTGCCATGCTGCCCAGAGGCAAGGACAAGCTATCCTCTTTGAGGGAGGTATATAGTCTGTCCTCTGTATCCCCCAGTGTTCCTCCTACTCCTCTTCCTCATCCTCCAGAACTCTGCCCTGGTTGGACAATTGTGTTCCAGGCCAGGGCCTATGTTGGTGCAGATACCCACCCTCCGAGCCACTTGTATTTGGTTGGCCTTAAGTTAAGGATAAGGCGTGTATATAGTTTTGTTTCTTTATATGGTTAGTTTAGCTGCCTTATAGTTATTTTAATATGTTTTTAAGTAAATTTGTAAATAGTTTGTTAATGGTTTGAGTGAAAGTGTGTGTGTGTGTGTGTGTGGGGGGGGGGGTCATTGAGTGTGTAGGGTGTGAGGCTGTTTGGGTTTATTTTCCATCCGCTTTCTACACTGTCTATACTGCCACTGTATCTAATTTCATTGTATAATACTGTTGAGGGGGCCCTAACAGTCTTTTAGTCCTCCTCCTCCTCCTGGATGGGCCAAACCAGTGTGCTTCCCATGCTTCCCTGTAGCTACGCCCCCATCAGTAAGTACCTGTACTCTTCCACCATGTTGCTGAAATGCTGCCTCCTGCTAAGACGTTCCACATCTGCTGGTGGTGTAGGTTGTTGTGGCGTGATGACAAAGCTTTTCCACATTTCGCCAGTGCTAGCCCAGCCTTCTGAGGTGCTGATGGTGACCCAGCTGCCTGTGAGCTGGCTTGGGTGATACCCTGCTGAGAACACGGTTCCTCCTCATCCTACTTATCGTCCTCATCCTCCAGAACTGTGCCCTGGCTGGACAATTGTGTTCCAGGCCAGGGACTATGTTGGTGCAGGAACCCACCCTTCAAGCCACTTGGATGTCACTTGGATGTCACAAGTTAAGGATAAGGCGTGTATATAGTTTTGTTTGTTTATATAGTAAGTTTAGCTGCATTATAGTTATTTTAATATGTTTTTAAGAAAATTTGTAAATAGTTTGTTAATGGTTTGAGTGAAAGGGGGTGTTGTGTGTTCGATTAACTGAGTTGATTTTCACCGTCTGGTGTATAGGAATTTCTGCACCCCAAATTCAGCACATGTGGCAGGCAGGGGATGTGTGTCAAACCGGGTAGGCCCAGACCTGCTAGTGTATTTCGCCCATTAGTGCACAACACCAGGCCGGGCTGGAGGTTCAGTGGCACCAACTAATGGTCGGTCTGTTGTTCCATGCCTGTCCACAGCTCCTGCGCGGTGTGAGGTTTGTCCCACAAACACACAAGTTTTAAAACAACCTGCTGTCGTTTCCCCCTGGCTGTGCTGCTGTGGGTGGTGAAGGTGTTACGCTGAGTGGATGAGGAGGAGGAAGCCAAGTAGGAGGAGGTAACAGGACACAGAGAAATGCCCAGCAATCCTCGGGGGCGGAAGGACATGCGCAAAAATGCTATCCGCCTTTGAGCCAGCCGCTACATTTACCCACTATGTTGTTGGTTATGTGGACGTTGCCACAGATAGCATTGTGCAGTGCACACTTGATTTTGTCCGCCACTTGGTTGTGCAGGGAAGGGATGGCTCGCCTGCAAAAGTAGCGGCGGCTGGGATACACATACTGTGGGATAGCCACCGCCATAAGGTTTTTAAAACTGTCCACCAGACAGAATGACAGCATTTCTAAGGACCTGGAAGTTTGAAATAAGGAATTCAGAGCCATGGGTAGGGGGGTACTTCCTCTTTCTATTTCTCTCCAGTGTGTGGGAGATGGACAGCTGATAGCTGAACACTTCCATGGGATTTGGTGGAGATGCTTGGTGACAATGACAGATGTGGTGGTGTTGCGGTCACATCCTCTGTTTACTGGGTGACAGGTGCCACTGTCACTCACTTGAGCTCAAGTTTAGAATGTTTATTTATTATTTTTCTGTATTTTATTTTATGTCATTTCCCTATTCACATATGTTTGCAGGGCATTTACTTACATTTTGCTGTCTTTTGCAGCCCTCTAGCACTTTCCAGGGCTATTTTACAACCATTTAAGTGCCCAAAAGTTTGGGTCTCCATTGACTTCAATGGGGTTCGGGGTGAAGTTCGGGTCGAGTTCGGATCCGGAACCCGAAGACTTTTGTGAAGTTCTGCCGAACTTTTCGAACCCGAACATCCAGGTGTTCGCTCAACTCTATTTACAACATATAAGTGCAGCTCTTAATACTGTATACTAGCTTTTTTCCACCGAAATAATTCAAAAGTAAACTCAGTATATTTTTCTTTGTTTACATAAATACACCATTAAAGGCTTTTCAACAGGGTTATATGCTGTCAGTTTCAAAAAAACAACGACGCCTTAGGCGGAGTGATCTGAAGTAAAAGGGACGTAGCGGAGGAAGTAGGTCTGCAATGGAAGAGCCAGACACTGTCGTTGTGCGGTTTCTGTGCTGCAGAAAAGTACCCATAGTGCCCAGTAAGCAATACCGCAGATAGATGCGGGCTGGTGTGAATTAGTTCGCATTTTTGTGCAGGGTTAGGGCATCGTGTATTCACCTGTATTGGTGCGCCGCTCTTATGGACGTCGTCACGTAAGCGCACAGTGTGTGAAACGTAAATACAAAATTTCGCCACAATGTAATTCAGTCCATACCACAAAAAGGACTTTCACATTTATAACTGCAGCACTGAATGCTGAATATATTTCGATTTTTCTACAGAAACATGCCACTAAAGGCTTTACCACATATAACTGCAACAGTGAACCATGGGCGTAGGAAGCCCCAAAAATCTGGGGGGGGACAGCACTTATGGGGCCCCTGTGTCCCCGCCCACCCTCAAGCCACACCCACAAATCTCTCCCATCCCCCCCCCACCCCCCTTATGTGCCAGTGGGTCCGGTTTAAAAAAAAAACACACACACAAAACAAGACACTTATACTTAACTCCATCTGTCACAGCGATGCAATGCAGATCTCTTCCGGCCTGTGTCCCGCGCTGTACGGCTCATAGACGGCGCGATGACGTCATCGCGCCGCCTGTACCAACATCTGATAGGCTGCCAGAGGAGCAGGGAAGGGAGACGTCTCTCCTGCTCCGCAGCACAGCCATCTGTATCGCTGTCCTGAATATGGCGATACAGATGACTATGAAGATGAACGCTTTGGAAGCGTTCATCTCCCTGTGCCCCGCCACCACCGCACACATTGCCCTGCTGCCGCTGGGGGGGATTTTTGCATATCTGTCCCCCCCCGCATTATTTCCTGGGGGGGGGGGGGGATCCGACCCCCCCGCTTCCTACGCCCGTGCAGTGAACGCTGAATATATTTTTATTTTTCTACTGATATACGTCAAGATATTAGTCAATTCAATATATTTATTAATGATCTTGTAGAAATATCAATTTTTGCAGATGACACTAAACTGTGTAAAGTAATTAACACTGATGAGGACAAGGGATCTGTATAGATTAAAGGCTTGGGCAGAAAAATGGCAGATGAGGTTTAACACTGACAAATGTAAAGTTATGCACATGGGAAGGAATAATGCAAGTCACCCATACATACTAACTGGTATAACACTCGGTAAGGGTACTTTCACACTAGCGTTTTGGATTCCGTTTGTGAGATCCGTTTCAGGGCTCTCACAAACGGTCCAAAATGGATCAGTTAAGCCCCAATGCATTCTGAATGGATAAGGATCCGTTCAGAATGCATCAGTTAGGCTCCGTTCCGCCTCTATTCCGTTTTGGAGGCGGACACCAAAACGCAGCATGCAGCAGTTTGGTGTCCACCTGAAGAGGCGGAGCCCAACGGATCAGTTTTTAATTACAATGTAAGTCAATGGGGACGGATCCGTTTTCAATGACACAATATGGTGCATTTGAAAACTTTCCGTTCCCCATTGACTTTCAATGTAATTTAAAATGGATCCGTTCGGCTCCGCCTCTTCAGGTGGACACCAAAATGCTGCATCCGTTTGCATGCTAATGCAAACAGATCCGTTCTGAAACGTTTGCATTATAGGTGCGGATCCGTCTGTGCAAATAAACAGACGGATCCGCACCAACGCAAATGTGAAAGTACCCCAACACTGACATGGAAAAGGATCTAGTATTTTTAATTAACAGCAAACTAAGCTGCAAAAAACAGTGTCAGGCAGCTGCCGCCAAGGCCATTAAGATAATGGCTTGCATCAAAAGGGGCATAGACGCCCGTGATGAGAACATAGTCCTACCACTTTACAAATCGCTAGTCAGACCACACATGGAGTACTGTGTACAGTTCTGGGCTCCTGTGAACAAGGCGGACATAGTAGAGCTGGAGAGGGTTCAGAGGAGGGTAACTGAAGTAATAACTGGAATGGGGCAACTACAGTACCCTGAAAGATTATCAAAATTAGGGTTATTTACTTTAGAAAAAAACACAACTGAGGGGAGATCTAATAACTATGTATAAATATATCAGGTGTCATTACAGAGATCTCTCCCATCATCTATTTATCTCCAGGACTGTCAATGTGATGGGACATCCTCTGAGGGGACATCCTCTGCGTCTGGAGGAAAGAAGGTTTGTACACAAACATAGAAGATGATTCTTTACAGTAAGAGCAGTGAGACTATGGAACTCTCTGCCTGAGGAGGTGGTGATGGTGAGTACAATAAAGAATTTCAAGAGGGGCCTGGATGTATTTCTGGAGATGGGTCGTTGATGCAGGGAGTACTTCTGATTGCCTGAATGGAGTCGGGAAGGAATTTTTTACTCCGTTTAAGTGGGGAAAATTTGCTTCTACCTCACAGGTTTTTTTTTTGCCTTCCTCTGAATAAGCGAGCAGGATGACAGGCCGAACTGGATGGACAGATATCCTTTTTCAGCCTTATGTACTATGTTACTAAGTGCAGTAGCGAATGTATATTTCTTTTTCTACTGATATACGTCAATAATGGTTTTTCAAGATATAAGTGCAGCAGCGAATGGTGAATGTATATTTCTTTTTCTACTGCAATACGCCAGTAAAGGCTTTACTAGATATAACTGCAAAAGTTAACTGAGAATATATTTTTCTTGTAGTACTGAAATACGCCCCTGTATGCTTTCACCAGAAATAACTGCAACAGTGCAGTATATATATATATATATATATATATATATATATATATATATATATATTATTATTTTTTTTTTACTGAAATACGCCCCTGTACGCTTTCACCAGAAATAACTGCAACAATGCAGTGCGTATATATTTTTCTTTTTTTACTGAAATATGCCTCTATACGCTTTCAACAGAAATAACTGCAGAAGTAAAATGCATATATATTTTTCTGGTAGTACTGAATAATGATACTAAGATTTAAGCCTCTGAAGGCTTTCAACATAACATTTGCAGCCCAATAACACAAAGCTGGAATGACAGAGCTGTCTAATTACTATTTGGATCCCCAAATAATCTTTCCCTGCACTTGTAAATCACTTTCCTATCACTGTCCCTAGCACCTTCTGAAGTCTCTCCCTGCACTAATATACTGTGAAATGATTCCTCACCATCTTTTCCCTGCACTTATAAATCTTTTTTTCTGTCTTTTTTTCCCCCCACAATCGTTTTTCCACTTTTTATCCCTAGCACCTTTACACGTCTGTCCCTGCACTCTGAACGCTGGAAAATGTCTGACTGTAAGATGGCCGCCGTATTTATAGGGCTGTGACATCACAGGGCTGGCTGGCTGCTGATTGGCTGCATGCAGGCTTGTCAATCTGGGTGATCCCACCTTCCCAGAGTTCCTTGCCCCATGTCCTCAGTCCTCACACTTGTAGCCGCTATTTTAAGAAAATTGAGATTCGTTACCATAAAGCGCAAGGAAATTTGCATTAGTTGCAAATTTTTCCTGAAATTCTAAACAAATTCCACTTGCTCAACTCTACTCAATCGCTCAACTCTACTCAATATGAATGGGTGTCTAACTCTATACCCATTTCTATGCCATTCATGAGCATCTACTGTCGGAGAGATGAACCCATAAAGAAACTATTACTATTATTACATTAGAGGAAAAAGGGAATATAGGCTCTAAAAAATAACTTTTACTTCGATTATTAAAACTGAACCCAAAGAAGTTCATAATATCAGATACGGTTGGCCACTCACATAATTATAGGGTGCCCCTATCATACAACATTAGACACCTAGGGGATACTCAATCGGGTGAGTTGGGGGAACACAGGGGGTATGTGTATCTCTATACTGACCCTGATACTTCCCTACTTATATATCTCAGCCCGGAGGAGACCCCTAATGGTGGGGACCCACCGTCCTCGTGCCTAGGCCTGTTCAGACCCTACTTGGCCCCCCACCAAATTGATATACATATAAACAAAAACTTCTGAACACAATACCAGGTAGCACCACGTATGGTCGACCTGGACCTGTACCCCGACACGTTTCCCCAAGAAGGTATTATTGGTTCATCAGGGGGAAATTACATAGAAGTATGACTTAGATAGTACTTGCGGTTTCTAATGAAATTGCAGCTTAGACAACAGAGAGGGGCATCCAGATAAAGATGGCCCTAAAAAGAAGCTGTATAATAGATACCATTAGTGGTGCACTTATAACAAAGTCACTGATATCAAATATGTAGAATCATAGCACTTACATACGCTGTGTCGATAATGCTGCCTGTTCCGCCCGTGGTCTAGGGCGGCACTATGAGAGTGTGCTGTTGAGGACTTAAATACCCCACTACTTACAGTTAATGAAGCCCACACTTTGTCAGAGTGGAACGCACGCCCGTCTGGAACGCACATACTTCGGGCGCATACTGGCGTCACATCCGCTGGCTGCCGCGCCTACTAACTACAGTGTGCGTCCCACGCTGGAACGCAACTACTTCCGGTAAAAACCGGAAGTGAGGTAATCGGGATCGACTCTGTAACATAGTCTCCAACAGGTATTATAATATAATATTCCTTCATATGGGACCCTAAATATAATATGAATAATTGTCCCATACTGAAGGTACACGTCCAGTCATATTATATACCACAGGGTAAAGATACTAGGATATAGAAGATCGATTGGTCAAATGACCAGAATACAGCGTATAGAGCAACTTAGCTAACCTAAGAATAAGTAACATCATGCGATAACACCGCGATGAAGAAAAACCACCAATGTTAACAGCAAATTATTTAAGTGGCTAAAAGGATAATTCAAGATAAAGTACAATAATCTATTATACATTCGGGATAGCTAAAAGGCATCCCAGGTCAGTATGGCATTCTACTTAATTATTTTCAGGGCTATTCTTCCCAGAAGGGGAATTACTCCAACCAATACACGTAGGGTGACGTCATTTTATAATCCCTCACAAATAACATCCAAAAGTAAGGCGCTCGTTAAGACCTCTGGGAGACTGGGATCGGAATTTGAAAATCCATTCTGTTTCCCTTTGTAGGATTTTGCGATCCCAGTTACCCTTCCTCGGTGATTTTGGTATCACTTCTAGAACTGAGAAACGTACTGCATCAGGAAAACCCCCGTGGCATGCAATGACGTGATTAGCCACTGGGGCATTCCTCTTCTTCGTGATGTCATTCACGTGCTCTAAAATCCGTCTCCTTAATTCTCTTTTTGTCCTACCCTTGTAGTCCATAGGGCACGGGCACTGACAGATGTAAACGACACCTTCAGTTTTACACGTCACAAAGTCCCTGATGGATACCGTCTGTTGAGTTACTGAACAGCATACCGTCTTTCCTAAAGAGAGATATTTACATGCTTTGCATTTACCACAGAGGAAAATTCCACAAGGTTTGCGGTCCAGCCAAGTTTCCCCCGATGATTGGGTGGCATAATGGCTGTGGACCAATCTGTCCCTCAGACTTCTACCACGTCTATAGGTGATACTTAAATGCGGTGTCCTATCAAGGAAGCATCCAAAAGAGGGGAGGGGAGAGGAGGGGGGAAGTGTGAAAGGGTAGGGGGCCGGGCCAAACTGTGAAAGGGGAGGGAAGGGGAGGGGGAACTGTGAAAGGGGGGGGCCCGGGCCAAACTGTACTAAAAGGGGGCGGGCCCGCCGGCACAGTCTAATGGAGCGCACTCTCGGCAGATAGCCTGCTGCTGCGCAGCGCCCAAACAGCTGATTACTGGGGCAGGGAAGCAGAGGAGAGTGGACACGTGCTGCCTGGCGCCAGGCCCCTTGTCAGCCCGGGCCCCGAAGCAGCCGCTTCCCCTGCTTCCCCGGTAGTTACGCCTCTGACCCTGTGGTATATAATATGACTGGACGTGTACCTTCAGTATGGGACAATTATTCATATTATATTTAGGGTCCCATATGAAGGAATATTATATTATAATACCTGTTGGAGACTATGTTACAGAGTCGATCCCGATTACCTCACTTCCGGTTTTTACCGGAAGTAGTTGCGTTCCAGCGTGGGACGCACACTGTAGTTAGTAGGCGCGGCAGCCAGCGGATGTGACGCCAGTATGCGCCCGAAGTATGTGCGTTCCAGACGGGCGTGCGTTCCACTCTGACAAAGTGTGGGCTTCATTAACTGTAAGTAGTGGGGTATTTAAGTCCTCAACAGCACACTCTCATAGTGCCGCCCTAGACCACGGGCGGAACAGGCAGCATTATCGACACAGCGTATGTAAGTGCTATGATTCTACATATTTGATATCAGTGACTTTGTTATAAGTGCACCACTAATGGTATCTATTATACAGCTTCTTTTTAGGGCCATCTTTATCTGGATGCCCCTCTCTGTTGTCTAAGCTGCAATTTCATTAGAAACCGCAAGTACTATCTAAGTCATACTTCTATGTAATTTCCCCCTGATGAACCAATAATACCTTCTTGGGGAAACGCGTCGGGGTACAGGTGCCAGGTGGACCATACGTGGTGCTACCTGGTATTGTGTTCAGAAGTTTTTGTTTATATGTATATCAATTTGGTGGAGGGCCAAGTAGGGTCTGAACAGGCCTAGGCACGAGGACGGTGGGTCCCCACCATTAGGGGTCTCCTCCGGGCTGAGATATATAAGTAGGGAAGTATCAGGGTCAGTATAGAGATACACATACCCCCTGTGTTCCCCCAACTCACCCGATTGAGTATCCCCTAGGTGTCTAATGTTGTATGATAGGGGCACCCTATAATTATGTGAGTGGTCAACCGTATCTGATATTGTGAACTTCTTTGGGTTCAGTTTTAATAATCGAAGTAAAAGTTATTTTTTAGAGCCTATATTCCCTTTTTCCTCTAATGTATTCTTTAATATAGGACTAGTATATATCATTACCTATCTGCTAATTAAGTGTTTTGTAAGTATTACTATTAATACCTCTCAGGGTGAGCAAGCAATGATCTGTTGCATCAGTCTAAACCTTCCATGAGCAGGAGGCGCATGGTCAGCTATGCACATCACCTAATTAAAAGAGGCTGAAAAGGGAATGGGTTAATGACATCATTCAACATGGAGGTTTTCCATTTTTGCTGAGATGAGAAATGCTTTGATATTGTTGGATCCATTAATTATATATTTTAACATTTATTTAGGGCCTCAGACTTCTTTACATTGTCCATTATAGCTAGTAATGAATCTCACCTGTGCATCCTCAGACTCCTCCTTCTCTTTCAATGTAAGTAATTGTTCACACTTTACCATTTTAACCCTTATAGATCCAGCTGGTATTCCTATTCACCTATAAGTTCTTTCAAAGAAACTTTGACTTAGGCCTCTTGCACACTACCATATGTCTTTTTCTGTATTTTGCTGTCCGCAAAAAACGGATCCACAAAAAATACGGATGACGCTCGTGTGCATTCCATTTTTTGCAGAACATAACAGCTGGCCCTTGATAGAACAGTACTATCCTTGTCCGTTATGCGAACAATAATAGGACATGTTCTATCTTTGAACGTAACAACGGAAATACGGAGACAGAAGGCATACGGAGTACCTTCTGTTTTTTTTTTCCGGATCCATTGAAATGAATGGTTCCGTATACGGTCCGTATATGGAACACAAAAAACGGAACGGGGAAAAAAAATAAATAAAAACACGTTCGTGTACAAGAGGCCTTTATTCATGGACTTTTTTTCCAAACAGTCCTTCATTAACCCCTTCAAGACCAAGCCAGTTTTCACCAAGCCAAATTCTGCAAATCTGACATGCTTTACTTTGTGGTAATAACTCTGGAATGCATTTACTTATCCATGCTATTCGGAGATTGTTTTTTCTTGACATTTTGAACTTCATAGTGGTTACTGGTTGTGAGGGGAGCGCACTCCTGTATCTGGAATCAAATAGTGGCAATACTGTTTTTTTCAGTTAAAAATACATTTGGTTTTGTATAAAAAGATAATAAATATTAAATAATAAACGCTTAAATCACAATAAAAAAGGATATGTATCAGATGGAAATAAGATATCTTAACTAGAGATGAGTGAACACCTGGATGTTCGGGTTCGAGAAGTTCGGCCGAAGTCAATGGGGACATGAACTTTTAGGCACTAAAAAGGCTGTAAAAGAGTCCAGGAAAGGGCTAGAGGGCTGCCAAAGGCAGCAAAATGTAGGTAAATCCCCTGCAAACAAATGTGGATAGGGAAATGAATTAAAATAAAATAAATAAAAATTAACCAATATCAATTGGAGAGAGGTCCCACAGCAAGGAATCATGCGTCATATCAACCACCACTGGAGAAGGCCACTTTCAGGTTTTTAGGCCCAGCACCCAGACCGAGGATAAAGGTTCCACAGCAAGGAATCATGCGTCATATCAAGCACCAACGGAGAAGGCCACTCTCATTTATTTTGGACCAGCACCCAGACAGAGAAGAGAGGTCACACAGCAAGGAATCATGCGTCATATCAACCACCACTGGAGAAGGCCACTTTCAGTTATTTAGGCCCAGCACCCAAACCGAGGACACAGGTTCCACAGCAAGGAATCATGCGTCATATCAACCACCAACTGAGAAGGCCACTCTCATTTATTTTGGACCAGCACCCAGAAAGAGGAGAGAGGTCCCACATCAAGGAATCATGCGTCATATCAACCACCACCGGAGAAGGCCACTCTCATTTATTTTGGACCAGCACCCAGACAGAGGAGAGAGGTCCCACAGAAAGGAATCATGCGTCATATCAACCACCAATGGAGAAGGCCACTCTCATTTAGTTCGGACCAGCACCCAGACAGAGGAGAGAGGTCCCACAGCAAGGAATCATGCGTCATATCAACCACCACTGGAGAAGGCCACTTTCAGTTATTTAGGCCCAGCACCCAGACCGAGGATACAGGTTCCACAGCAAGGAATCATGCGTCATATCAACCACCAACGGAGAAGGCCACTCTCATTTATTTTGGACCAGCACCCAGACAGAGGAGAGAGGTCCCACAGCAAGGAATCATGCGTCATATCAACCACCACTGGAGAAGGCCACTTTCAGTTATTTAGGCCCAGCACCTAGACCGAGGATACAGGTTCCACAGCAAGGAATCATGCGTCATATCAACCACTAACGGAGAAGGCCACTCTCATTTATTTTGGACCAGCACCCAGACAGAGGAGAGAGGTCCCACAGTAAGGAATCATGCGTCATATCAACCACCACTGCAGAAGGCCACTCTCATTTATTTTGGACCAGCACCCAGACAGAGGAGAGAGGTCCCACATCAAGGAATAGTGATGAGCGGCAGGTGCCATATTCGATTTCGACGAAATTCGCGAATATTCAAATCAATATTCGTTTCATATTCGTCGAAATCGAATATTCGTCATTTTTTCTAGTTATCGCGATTAACATGCGATTTAAATAATCGCATATTGCGATTTGTACTTAAGGCTACTTTCCTATTGGTTTCATATCTAGAATTAGCGAGGATGACGAATATGACGAATGTATTCGTCTATTCCTCAAAACGAAGATAACGAAGTATTCTACATCTTCGTTTTAGCAACCTATTCGTCAACCTCGCTAATTCTAGCAATCAAATAGGAAGGTTGACTATAGAGACAGCTGTGTTAAATTCGCTATGCGATTTTTTTTTTTTTAATAAATAGAATACTTATAATAATTTTATCAAGTAATATAATTATTGTATTAAAAAAAAAAATCGCATAGCGAATTTAACACAACTGTCTGGTAAGTCAACCTTCCTATTTGATTGCTAGAATTAGCGAATAGTGAAGTTGACGAATGACGATGACGAGACGAATAGGTAGCTAAAGCGAAGATGTAGAATACTTCGTTATCTTCGTTTTGAGGAATATGACGAATACATTCGTCATATTCAGCTATTCGCTAATTCTACCAAGCCAACCATAACTTCCGTGCTCATGGAGCGTCCCCATCACCATGGGAACGTCTCCATATACTAAAATGTACTGTCGGATTTGAGGAATTACGTTGAAATCGCAATGCGATTAATTCAAGTTATATTAATCGCATTGCGATTTCAACTTAGAGCTGGGTTTATAATGGGTCAGCTTGCTAGAATTAACGAAGTTAACGAACGAATATGGAATATAGCAGCACTGCTAAGTTGAATTCGCAATGCGATTAATTTAACTTAAAGTATTCGCATTGCGATTTCAACTTAGCACTGCTAGTGCATAGCTATACTCCATATTCGTTAATTCTAGCCTATGTAAGATAGCAGTGCTAAGTTGTAATCGCAATGCGATTAATATAACTTGAATTAATCGCATTGCGATTTCAACGTAATTCCTCAAATCCGACAGTACATTTTAGTATATGGAGATTCTCCCATGGATGGGGACGCTCCACATGAGCACGGAAGTCGGCAGAAGCGGCAACGGGCACTGACTAGAGCAGCCAGGAAGCCAGGAATCCTCAGGACAGGTAAGAACTACTTTTGGGAAGTAGGAAAGAAAAAAATATAACTAAAAAAACAAAAAAAAAACGAATATTCGAAATAGCGAATTTATAGCGCTATATTCGAAATATTCGCGAATTAGCGAAGTGCCGATATTCGCTAAAAAAATTCGCTTTTCGAATATTCGCGCTCAACACTATCAAGGAATCATGCGTCATATCAACCACCACCGGAGAAGGCCACTCATTTATTTTGGACCAGCACCCAGACAGAGGAGAGAGGTCCCACAGCAAGGAATCATGCGTCATATCAACCACCACTGGAAAAGGCCACTTTCAGTTATTTAGGCCCAGCACCCAGACCGAGGATACAGGTTCCACAGCAAGGAATTATGCGTCATATCAACCACCAACGGAGAAGGCCACTCTCATTTATTTTGGACCAGCACCCAGACAGAGGAGAGAGGTCCCACATCAAGGAATCATGCGTCATATCAACCACCACCGGAGAAGGCCACTCTCATTTATTTTGGACCGGCACCCAGACAGAGGAGAGAGGTCCCACAGCAAGGAATCATGCGTCATATCAACCACCAACGGAGAAGGCCACTCTCATTTAGTTCGGACCAGCACCCAGACAGAGGAGAGAGGTCCCACAGCAAGGAATCATGCGTCATATCAACCACCACTGGAGAAGGCCACTCTCAGTTATTTAGGCCCAGCACCCAGACCGAGGATACAGGTTCCACAGTAAGGAATTATGCGTCATATCAACCACCAACGGAGAAGGCCACTCTCATTTATTTTGGACCAGCACCCAGACAGAGGAGAGAGGTCCCACAGCAAGGAATCATGCGTCATATCAACCACCACTGGAGAAGGCCACTCTCATTAATTTTGGACCAGCACCCAGACAGAGGAGAGAGGTCCCACAGCAAGGAATCATGCGTCATATCAACCACCACTGGAGAAGGCCACTCTCATTTATTTTGGACCAGCACCCAGACAGAGGAGAGAGGTCCCACATCAAGGAATCATGCGTCATATCAACCACCACCGGAGAAGGCCACTCATTTATTTTGGACCAGCACCCAGACAGAGGAGAGAGGTCCCACATCAAGGAATCATGCGTCATATCAACCACCACCGGAGAAGGCCACTCTCATTTATTTTGGACCAGCACCCAGACAGAAGAGAGAGGTCCCACAGCAAGGAATCATGTGTCATATCAACCACCACCGGAGATGGCCACTCTCAATTATTTTGGACCAGCACCCAGACAGAGGAGAGAGGTCCCACAGCAAGGAATCATGCGTCATATCAACCACCAACGGAGAAGGCCACTCTCATTTATTTTGGACCAGCACCCAGACAGAGGAGAGAGGTCCCACAGCAAGGAATCATGCGTCATATCAACCACCACTGGAGAAGGCCACTTTCAGTTATTTAGGCCCAGCACCCAGACCGAGGATACAGGTTCCACAGCAAGGAATCATGCGTCATATCAACCACCAACGGAGAAGGCCACTTTCATTTATTTTGGACCAGCACCCAGACAGAGGAGAGAGGTCCCACAGCAAGGAATCATGCGTCATATCAACCACCACTGGAGAAGTCCACTTTCAGTTATTTAGGCCCAGCACCCAGACCGTGGATGCAGGTTCCACAGCAAGGAATCATGCGTCATATCAACCACCAACGGAGAAGGCCACTCTCATTTATTTTGGACCAGCACACAGACAGAGGAGAGAGGTCCCACAGCAAGGAATCATGCGTCATATCAACCACCACTGGAGAAGGCCACTCTCATTTATTTTGGACCAGCACCCAGACAGAGGAGAGAGGTCCCACAGCAAGGAATCATGCGTCATATCAACCACCACTGGAGAAGGCCACTTTCAGTAATTTAGGCCCAGCACCCAGACCGAGGATACAGGTTCCACAGCAAGGAATCATGTGTCATATCAACCACCAACGGAGAAGGCCACTCTCATTTATTTTGGACCAGCACCCAGACAGAGGAGAGAGGTCCCACAGCAAGGAATCATGCGTCATATCAACCACCAACGGAGAAGGCCACTTTCAGTTATTTAGGCCCAGCACCCAGACCGAGGATACAGGTTCCACAGCAAGGAATCATGCGTCATATCAACCACCAACGGAGAAGGCCACTCTCATTTATTTTGGACCAGCACCCAGACAGAGGAGAGAGGTCCCACAGCAAGGAATCATGCGTCATATCAACCACCACTGGAGAAGGCCACTCTCATTTATTTTGGACCAGCACCCAGACAGAGGAGAGAGGTCCACATCAAGGAATCATGCGTCATATCAACCACCACCGGAGAAGGCCACTCATTTATTTTGGACCAGCACCCAGACAGAGGAGAGAGGTCCCACAGCAAGGAATCATGCGTCATATCAACCACCACTGGAGAAGGCCACTTTCAGTTATTTAGGCCCAGCACCCAGACCGAGGATACAGGTTCCACAGCAAGGAATCATGCGTCATATCAACCACCAACGGAGAAGGCCACTTTCATTTATTTTGGACCAGCACCCAGACAGAGGAGAGAGGTCCCACAGCAAGGAATCATGCGTCATATCAACCACCACTGGAGAAGTCCACTTTCAGTTATTTAGGCCCAGCACCCAGACCGTGGATGCAGGTTCCACAGCAAGGAATCATGCGTCATATCAACCACCAACGGAGAAGGCCACTCTCATTTATTTTGGACCAGCACCCAGACAGAGGAGAGAGGTCCCACAGCAAGGAATCATGCGTCATATCAACCACCACTGGAGAAGGCCACTCTCATTTATTTTGGACCAGCACCCAGACAGAGGAGAGAGGTCCCACATCAAGGAATCATGCGTCATATCAACCACCACCGGAGAAGGCCACTCATTTATTTTGGACCAGCACCCAGACAGAGGAGAGAGGTCCCACAGCAAGGAAATATGCGTCATATCAACCACCACCGTAGAAGGCCACTCTCATTTATTTTGGACCAGCACCCAGACAGAGGAGAGAGGTCCCACAGCAAAGAATCATGCGTCATATCAACCACTAACGGAGAAGGTCACTCTCATTTAGTTCGGACCAGCACCCAGAAAGAGGAGAGAGGTCCCACATCAAGGAATAATGCGTCATATCAACCACCACTGGAGAAAGCCACTCATTTATTTTGGACCAGCACCCAGACAGAGGAGAGAGGTGCCACATCAAGGAATCATGCGTCATATCAACCACCACCGGAGAAGGCCACTCATTTATTTTGGACCAGCACCCAGACAGAGGAGAGAGGTCCCACAGCAAGGAATCATGCGTCATATCAACCACCACCGATGAAGGCCACTCTCATTTATTTTGGACCAGCACCCAGACAGAGGAGAGAGGTCCCACAGCAAAGAATCATGCGTCATATCAACCACCACTTGAGAAGGCCACTTTCAATTATTTTGGCCGAGCACCCAGACAGAGGAGAGAGGTCCCACAGCAAGGAATCATGCGTCATATCACCCACCACTGGAGAAATCTGGCCTGAAACTGTTTGGACACCAGATCCAGGGTATTGCTATATTGGCAGGTTAATTTCACCCCAGAAAAAAATATATGTCTAAGCGGACTCTATGAAATCTGGCCTGAAACTGTTTGGACACCAGATCCAGGGTATTGGTATATTGGCAGGTTAATTTCACCCCAGAAAAAAATATATGTGTAAGTGGACACTATGAAATCTGGCCTGAAACTGTTTGGACACCAGATCCAGGGTATTGCTATATTGGCAGGTTAATTTAACCCCAGAACAAAATATATGTGTAAGCGGACACTATGAAATCGGTCCTGCAACTGCTGGGACACCAGATCCAGGGTATTGCTATATTGGCAGGTTAATTTCACCCCAGAAAATAATCTATCCTTTGCCAGACAGCAGACAGTATTATACTTGTCTAGCCAAAGCTGGAACACCAGATTTAGGGGATTGGTATTTGGGCAATTGTATTTAACCCCTTAATAAAATATAGAAATTGCTGTCCTGAGTTTCTATGGGTGACAATTAGCACAGCCAAGCCCCTGATGTAGGATATAGCAAAAAAAACTAGTATTGATGGATTGATGGACTTGGTGGCAGCTTCTTCTGGTGCACCACAAGTCACAAAATGGCCGCCGATCAACCCAGAAAATAAGTGACAGAAAAACGCTCTGTGCAGCCTAAAAACCAGTGAGCAAGTAACTAGCAGAAGTTCAATGATTCTCAGCTGTAGATCGATCCGTTCATTACGTGCTGTTGCTGACTTTAACCTGCCTAATCTTGCCCTGACAGAAGCTGCGTCTTCTCCCTACACTAGTAAGAGCAGTGTGACGTGCGGCGCTACGTGACTCCAGCTTAAATAGAGACTGGGTCACATGCTGCACTTGGCCAATCACAGCCATGCCATTAGTAGGCATGGCTGTGATGGGCTCTTAGGGCAAGAAGTAAAACGCTAGCTGATTGGCTGCTGTGCAGCCCTTTAGAAAGCGGGAAGTAATCGACGAACACCGAACCCAAACCCGAACTTTTTTGAAAATGTCCGGGTTCGGGTCCGGGTCCCGGACACCCCAAAATTCGGTACGAACCCGAACGATGCTCGAACTGTTCGCTCAACACTAATCTTAACGAGAGATACTGATTAAAAAAATGAAAGGAGTAAAAGATAATTTAAAATAGTATAGCAATTGCAGTAAAACCCTGTTGACCATAATACCTTGTAGAAGGTATCAAAAAAATGTTCACTGCTATAGTCTGGGATTTAAATGGTTAATGGTTGTCCTTCCACAGAAAAGAAAAATGGCACTCTGCAGAATAAATGTTGTATACAGTTCTTGTCCGGTATGGAAATATCACTTAATTTTTTTTTTTATTTCACAGTGTGCCTGTGATTTTCTATCTGGAGACTGCAATAATCTTGTCCAGTTAGAAAAATGGCAGATCTGTAGATTAAAGTGCATGGCAGTAAGGTAGATTAAGTTATTTATAAGCACTTTATAAGCAGCGAGGTAAAGTTACTTTGTTAGGTGATTTTTTTATAGTTGCAGAGACAATTAGTATTCCAGTGATGTCATCGGTCACTCATGGGGCAGGGTTTCAGTTTTCATTCACAGCCTTTTAGAGATATGAGATATTTATTATATTATAGCTTCTTCATAGTGGCTGTGCAGTAATCCAAGTGAAAAAAAGTTGTATGTGCAAAAAAAATAAGAAAATAAAAGAAAAAATAGAAAATGATAGAATTATGGTGGGAGTGAATATTAATAAAAATAATTGTAATTGTGATAATATTGAAAATTGAAGGTGGTGTTCAGATGATGTGATTTGGTGTATGGATTACATACAGATAACTATGTCCATTTCAATAGAAAAATGAGAAATTATATAATAAAAAATGATATTGAAATAATGTAGTGATAATTGGTGTATGAATCCTGAGGCTCCATCCTTTGTTTAGGTGGTCTTTTTAGTGGGAAATTGGTTATAGGCTTGTATGTCAATTTATTGATCAATTTCATTATCCTGTTTGAGTATCCCATTATGGTATGTTTATTTATAATCTTCTATATCTTTCTGTAACTTTATTCTGTATCTTTTTGTGACTTATGTAGTATTTGATTGTAGTATTTGCTGGGGTGTACGTTATCTTCTTTATTTCTAGGTGAAGGGTGTAGTATGAAATGGAGTTTAGTGGAGTGTAGGCCGACAGGGAAGGAGCGGTCGACGCGCTGATAAGCAGCCGGGCAGTCGACCCCCCGTCCCCCACAGGCCAGCACCCCACAACTTATCAAATGAAACTAAATATCTCTATCTGCATTCAGTCCATGAGGGATCATGGAGTCGAATTCAAAGATCATCCTGGATTCTGCTCTTGACATATTAGCTATATGGTCTCCTCCTCGCCAGGGTTTTTTGACTCTCATCAATTCTGCAATTTTCAATGATGAGGGGTCCTTGTTGTGGTATAATTTATAATGTAGTGACAGTGAGTGAGTTTGTACTACTTTCCTGATGTTGTTCATATGTTCAGCAATACGTGTTTTTAGTGTTCTTTTTGTGCGACAGATATATTGCTTGGAGAAAGGAAATTCTATGATATAGATGACGTCTATTGAATTGCAGGATAAACTGTCTTTGAATTTATGGCATAAATGATTGGATGTAGATTGAATTTCTAGAGTTTTTCTTGAGAAGTTGGTATTCCTACAGTTGCTACACCTGTGGAATCCCTTTGAGAATAGCCAGTTCTGTTTTGTTTTTTGGGATTTGCTTCTCCTTATAGAGGGGGCCATCAAGAGTCCTAAATTGGGAGCTCTTGTATATGAGATTTTTGGTTTAGGTGTCAATATTGGGCCAATGATTTTGTCTTTTAAGAGATGTGACCAGTGTTTGTTTATTATTTTTTCTATGGTTTTGTATTGGGTGTTATATGGTAATATGATCCGTAGTTCTGTTTCCTGGTTTGTCGATTCTAAATTGGGTTTGTAGCAAAGAAGACCTCCCTTCTCATATTTCTGACTCTTTCTAATGATGAATCTATGATATCCGGTGGATAATTTTTGGCCTCAAACTTTTTTTTTAGGTTAAAAGGCTTCTTTCTCAAATTGTTCTCCTTCTGTGCAGTTTCTCTTCAGCCGTTTAAACTGGTAAATTGGAACATTTGTAAGCCAGCAGGGCAGATGGCAGATGGAATATAGGATATAACTGTTTTTCATTACAGGTTTGTGGTACGTACTACATAATAGTCTTTCATCTTTTACTGAGATTTTCAAATCCAGAAATTCAATGATTGATTTACTTATATGGCTGGAAAAAGTTAAATTCCTAGTATTGTTGTTCAATTGGAGTATGAACTGTGTTAAATTGTCTTCTGTGCCCTTCCAAATAAGGATAACATCATCTATGTAGCTTCGCCAGAGTACCAGGTCCGCTCCCAGGAATGGGGTGATGTGTTCTGCCTCCCATTCTGCCATAAAGAGATTGGCGTAGCTGGGGGCGAACCTGGTACCCATGGCGGTGCCTCGTTTCTGAAGGTAAAATGTTGTTTCGTGGAGAAAGAAGTTGTGGGTGAGGATGTGTTCTACTCCCTCACACAAATAGCGGATTTGATCATCCCTCATTTGGCTATATTTATGTAGTTGTGATTCTAGGGCTTGTGTTCCTTGTTGATGGTCTATAACGGTGTAGAGTGAGGTGACATCTAGGGTCCCTAATATCCAGTTATTACCAAATTAGATTTTTTAAAGTGTTGAGATTATGTCTGTGGTGTCCTTGATGTAGGATGGGATGAGTTTGACAGTGGGTTGTAGTAATCGTATTGTGAGAGGTTTGAGGTTATAGATCCTATGCCTGATATTATGGGACGGCCTGGTGGTTCACTGTAGTTTTTGTGAATTTTGGGAAGGCAGTAGAAAATAGGTAATCTTTTTGGGGTGTTTGTAATATAATTATATTCTTGCGCCAAGAGTATTCCCTTTTCTTTCCCTTTATCGCAATATTGTTTCAATTCTTTATAGAATTCTAGTATGGGGTCTTTGGTGAGTGTCATGTATGTATCTATATCTGATAGTTGTCTATCACATTCCCTATTGTAATTTTCAATGTTCTGTGTAACTATTGCTCCGCCTTTATCGGCGGGTCTGATAATATAAAGGTTGTAGTTGAAGTTGTTTTATGGCTTCCATTTCAGATTTAGTTAAATTGTTCTTTATTGTTTTATTTTTAAGGGCTCTTACGTCTGTTTCAACGTTTTTCTTGAAAGTAGCAATATCTTGGCTTATTTCCTGCCTAGGGTATTTCTTTGATTTTACTTTCAATTCAGTATGTTTGTATTGTGTGTTGGGTCTGTCTGAGTTTTGGGTGATGGGGTTTTTTATGAAGTATTTTTTTAAACATAAATTTTCTTATATTGGCATTGAGAAATTTATAAGTATTAAATTTATCAAGTGTTGCAGTTGGTGAAAACTTGAGGCCTTTGTTTAGGAGTTTTTTATGCGATTGTGTTAGAGGAAAATTACTCAAGTTAACTATTGTGTCTTCTAGTATCTCTGTGGTCTGTGTGTCCTTAATGAGTCTCTTGTGATAGCTCCTTCCCCTTCGTATCTTCTTTCATTTCTTAGTTGGTCTTTCTTTCTGTATTGCTTGTCTCCTCGTTTGTGGATAATGTTCGCAAGTGTAATTCGTTGGTGATTCCCTCATTGTGTGATTTTGATACCTCTGATGTAAGTTTTGTGAGTTGGTGGGTTGCATTTGTTGTCTCTCCTCAATGGCGATTTCTGAATGTCCTTGTTTCTGATCCTGTGATGTGGTGGAGTTTGATCTAAAAAAGGCTGGTTCGATAGTGTTTCATATCAATTGTATGTGGGGATATTGTATTCTTCTTGTTTCTGATCATGATGGTTGTTTTCTGGGTCTCTTCTAGTTGTTCTTGTGGTGTTGTTCCTACCTTTGTTATCTATCTGTGATCCTCTGACGGTATTGGTTTTTAGTTTTTTAGTTTTTTTTATACATTATTTCTTGTTCTAAGTTATCTAGTCCTTTGCAAATACGATCATGCCACTTTTTAAATTCCTCATCTTGTGGTAATGTATCAATTTTCTCTCTTAGTGACGTGATTTCAATATCAATTTGTTCTGATATCTGTGTACGTCTTTTAATGACCATTTGTGTGAGTATAGGTGACTGTCTCCCCTGTGAAGTCTTCACTATATAAATCCTGTGCTGGTTCCTTAGACAGTTGAAGGATTTGGGATTCGATTTTTCTCTAAATATTGATTGAGGGATTTGATCTCCCATCTTTGTCTAAGTTGTTTGTACAATAATCTTTCTAGGTCTCTTAAAAGTTCTGTTGTATTTTTTAACCCATTTTTCAAATGACCTATATCAAAGGTATAGGATTCTACTTTTTTGCATTTGTTTTCCATATGACTCCAGATATCCAGGTCAAACTGGTGGGGAGCTCAATTGATGGGTGTATGAATTAATGAGGAAGTAGTTATGTGTTCAATGGCTCACCCCTCAGATTGCATGGTATGGGTGCTCACTCCCATTGGGCCACACCCTTGCCCAAGAATATAGACTAATAGTGGTTACTGGTTGTGAGGGGAGGGCACTCCTGTATCTGGAATCAAATAGTGGCAATACTGTTTTTTCAGTTAAAAATACATTTGGTTGTGTATAAAAGATAACAAATATTAAATAATAAACGCTTCAATCACAATAAAAAGGATATGTATCAGATGGAGATAAGATATCTTAACGAGAGATATTGATTGAAAAAAATGAAAGGAGTAAAAGATAATATATAATAGTATAGCAATAGCACTAAAAACCTGTTGACCATAAAATCTTGTAGAAGGTGTCAAATTATCTTTTACTATTTTATATTATTGCATAATAAAGCATTTTTGAAAACAAAAAAATGTTTGTGTCTTCATTTTCTGAAAGCTACATTTGTTTTATTTTTCTACTGATGGTCTTGTGCAGGGGCTCTTTTTTGCAGGAAGAGCTGACATTTTTATTGGTACCATTTTTGGGTACATATGATTTTTTTGATCATTCAGTATGAAACTTATTTCAGTTTTATACAATAAAAGCATTTGTGAAAAAACATGTTTTTTGTGTCACCATTTTCTGAAAGCTATTTTTATTTTATATTTTTCTGCCAATCATCTTGTACAGGGGCTCATTTTTATCAGGAGTTGACGTTTTTCTAGGTACCATTTTTGGGTATATATGATTTTTTTGATCACTCAATATTACACTTTATCGGGCAAAGTGACCACAAAATTGGTTGTTTTAGAACAGTAATTTTTTTATTTTATGGAATTCACCTTAGGAGGTAGATCATGTGACCTTATTATAGAGCAGGTTGTTATAGACGAGGTGATACCGAATAAGTCTAATTTTTGGAATGTATATCAGTTTTACACAAAATCATTTTGAAATGTTTTAGCATCTCTATTTTCTGAAAGACATATATTTTTAATTTTTTGAGAGATTGTCTTATGTATGGGCAAATTTTTTTGAAGGAAAAGAAGACTGCTTGATTGGTACTATTTTGGGGTACATATGTTTTTTTTGATCGCTTGTATTAAACTTTTTATGATGTAAGGTGACAAAAAAAATGCCACTTTTGGCACATTTTTAAAAAAAATTTCACGGTGTTCACCTTAGGGGATAGATAGTTTGTGAACTTTTTTATTAAACACTTTTTTCACTTTTTAAATTTGTCTCACTGTAGGATTTCAACTTTTCAGGGTTTAATGTCTGTTTCAATACAATACAAGCTGAATTGTACTGCATTGAACTGTCAGCGTCTTATACAGTAAGATGCTGACAGTTGCCTAGGAGACCCAGCCCGGGGGCTGTATCTCCTGGGCTTCTGTAGCTGGCAGACTCCTATGCCTGTGTAAGGCATCGGGGCTGCCATGGTAACCATCGTCCCCTGTCACCACAGCTCCCTCTGTAAAGCCCACACGTGGTACGTTAATCTACTGGCATCGACCCATACAGCGATGTCAGCGGATGCAGCAGCGTCATGGCTGTCACTAACAGTCGGGCCCATGCTGCTGATCGGGCAGGTGCAGCCTCTATAGGTCCAGGTTAATCATCCCATCTCTTATTGTCACGGTTACATTTACATGAATTTGTATTGATTTAGTTATATATTACATTGCACTTCACAATATGCACAGCACCTTGCACTTCCAAGTTTTTTCACAGTACTTTTTAAGTTTTGGCATGGTCACTTTTAGATTTGTATATTCATTTATTGATCTTGATACAAGATTGTGTGTAGTGGACTTGTGCTTTATCTTTGTACTGCCCTTAGTATAGTACTATATTGACATTAGGGTGCTTGGACTGTGCGGTGGGACACGAGGCATGTGTTCTAAGCCATGGTTTGGGCCTACATACCTTCCTGCTCTGCCCTTGGAGAGTTACCTTGCTCATTTATTTTGTAAGTTGACTACTTTGGTGGGTATTTTTGGGTATGTGTGTAATGTAGTCTTTTCAATATGGCACCGTCAGATCAAGGACTTAATTCTGCATTCCAAGACTCATTTTTGTCTTGATGACATGGGTCCCACTACTTGATCTCATGGCGAGTCAGCAAATCCTCTTCTCCCATGTACTATGCGATACTCATTTTTAAATCTTCATATGTGAGAATTTCCCCCTGATTGTTCTAGTCTGGTATATGTTATGAGTTTAAACAGATAGGCGGTTACCCACCAAATGAAGCAACTGTGAAATACTGTAGTGTTGGGGCTGTGGGAGCCATTCAGGTCTGTATTGATTTCTTTATACGCATGTAGCAGAGTTAACAGTCAAACTCTTAACTCAAATTTCTTAACTCATTGGGAGCACAAGGCTGCAACATAAAAGTAAAAAAAGTGAAAGGATCAGAAGACTTTCAGAATGCATTGTATTATGGCATTAAAGTGCATTTTTGCATATGTTACTGCTGCTGCAGTATTATGCATAGAGCAATCTAGTTTCTTACTTAGCACTGTCTTGAGATTTTCCCTTAGTTATAGCCGTTTTAAACCCTGCATTATGAGAATCTTCTCAAGATGGTTCTTCTGCCAGTTCTCTAAGACCAAAACTGCCGTCTCGCTTCCCATATGCAATTGCTTAAGCCAGCAGCTTAATGCCAGCCAATCATATTGGGTTACTGAGACAAATCTCACTCTGAAGCCTGATAATATATCTACACACGGGCATGCAGTGTGAAGGACTGCCCCTCTGTTCTGAAGGGAAGACAGAGAGACACTGGACCAACTCAGGTATACATGCCTAGCCCTAATAAACTAGAAAATACAGCTACTTTTTTATGATTGCCTAATTTAAGCACTGCACAGGAGTACTATGCAACGGAGAGCAGGAGCATGGCTGCAACATTAGAGCTGTGCTCCTACTCTAACGGCTTGGACCAGCAGAATTGTCGATTCAGGCCGTTTAACCACTTACATGCCACAGGCAATAGCTCCCGTTTTATGTCAGTGGTTACAAAAGTATAGTACTCCATCTCTCTCCAATCGGCACCCTCCAAATTGTGGGATGTCAATGTCATTTCAAGTAGGACTGGGCCTAGTTAAGGCTCCAGGCCTGCCTCTAGCAGGTTCTGTTAGGCTGCATCTCTTTAATGCAGCCTGGTTTTGAATGTCAGTATAGCACTGATATTAAAAAATAAATTGCACTACAGGAATAGTGCACTGTATTTTAGAAGCAATTTAGAGATTGTCAATTACAGTCCCTTTGTGGGACTATTAAATGGTTAAAAAAAGGTTCACGTAAAAAATACACCTATTTTCCATTAAAAAATATGCTTTTCAGTGAAAGAATCTAATATATAAAGCTGAGTGTATGTCCACTAAAGGAATCCGCATAGAAGTTTGCAGGCCCTTAGTCTCCACATACACACAGTTTTACACCAGGTTTCCATAGCAACCCAGCCATTTTTCTTCACTGCTGTAGGTCAGCTTTAAAGGGGCAAGGTGCTGTGGATGACACTGTTAAGGGTGCGGAGTGCTGTGGAGGTCACAGTTAAGGGGGCAGATAGGGTGGCCATTCAGGCCACCCTCAAAAGGCAGACTTAAAAACCTCTCCACCCTCTCGACTCTGTTAAGCGACACCCGTCCCACTCCACAGCCAACAGGGATTGAAAAAATGAAGGTAAAAATCAACTTCTGTCAGCTGCAGGGGTGGTTGACTTTCTCCCTGCATCTTACGCTCAGACAGCACAGTGCTGCTGTCTGAGAGTGAGCTGTTCAAAAGAGCATCCCTGTGTCCGTCCAGGCCCTGCGCCGGATGGAGGACAGAAAGTCTGAAAGTCGGACTGTCCAGCCTAAAACCGGACCTATGGCCACCCTAGAGGCAGGCTGCTGTGGAGGTCACAGTTAAGGGGACAGTCCACTATGGAGGTCAGTGTTAAGGGCAGATTGCTGTAGAGGCCACTGTTAAGGGGACGGGGTGTTGTGGAAAACACTGTTAAAGAGATGGGGTACTGTGGAGATAACTGTTAAATGGGCGGGCTACTGTGGACGTCACTGTTAAGGGGTAGGCTGCTGTGAAGGTCACTGTTAAAGGGGCAGGCGCTGTGGAGGTCTGTTAAGGGGTAGGGAACGGTGGAGGTCACAGTTAAAGGGACGGTCCACTATGGAGGCCAGTGTTAAGGGGCGGGGTGCTGTGGAGGTCACTGTTAAGGGGGCGGGGTGTTGTGGAGGTCACATTTTAAGGGAATTGAGCTCTGTAGAGGTCACTGTTAAGTGGGAGGGTTATTGTGGAAATCACTGTTCATGAGATGGGCATACGATGGAGGTCACTAATAAAGGGACGGCCGCTGTGGAGGGCACTGTTAAAGAGGAGGGCACTCTGGATGTTACTGTTAAGTGGGAAGGCTGCTGTGGAGGTCACTGTTGAAGGGGTGGGGTACTGTAGATATATCTGTTATAGTGGATACGGTCGATATCTTTTAATGACACACACAAACCTTAAATTCAATTGATGAAATATACCTATGCAAAGCCGGGTCCTTCTGCTAGTTGCTAAAGTAAAATAATTCACTGTGCTGGAAGCTGATGGACAGAGACTGTGGAGATAGGCAGTTGAATGACACCACCGTAAACATCTATCTAATTGTACAATTAAGCAATTATTAAAATAGCAGTATCAAAATCGTGAACATGAAACTTGTTAGGAATGTTACACACACTTCTTTTCTTTATGTCACGTTGTTACTCACGTTTATATACGCCTGGTGCATTTTATAAAACTGTCAAGATACAGTATGAGCAAAATAGAGATGAACAAATCAACACTGACATTTTTCTGCAAACATTGTATTTTTTTTTTACCGGTGTTGGTTAGCACATTAATGTAACAGAAAATGTAGTTCAAAAACATTTTACTGCCAAAATGTCATTCTTGTACCTGTGTTAATGAAAGCATTACTGCATAATACCATGTAGTTCAAAGTCACTTTACTGCAAAAATTGCATTCTCTTGCCCCTGTTAGTAAACACATTCCAATATCATTCCATGTAGTTTAAAGCCACAGGGTTAAAACATGCCAGACCTAAGCCAAACTTGGTGGCTGCTAGCTCTTTGAGAGCAACTGCCATAGGGCAGCTTTTCTCTACAAGACAAGCACATAAAAACACTGCAGTGTGCAAGATATACAGGATGAAAATAAGCTGTGGGTGTTCAAACACAAACATAGGTATCAGGGATCTATGACCGCACATGAGGCGGCATCACCAGATCATGTGGTAAAATAGAACTGGCCTGCATTCCAAATTAGAACAAAGCTATCCAACTTCTCTAGACCTTCTTTGTGGCAGCCAGGGACTATCCCCAAGCAGTAAAATGTCCTTGTCATAATCAGCTGCTTCTTCTCCTGTTTAGACTCCTCCTCCCTCATTGTCCTCCCCTCCATTATCAGACATTCATAACAGAATGTGTGACTATGAGAAAACCAGTCACAATCAGCAATTAGCTCATGTGCAAGCTTAACTCCCAGCTGATCAAGTTGCTGGGGATGCGGTTGCTGCTATACCACTTAGTAGATTCTGTGGCCTTTAGCAAACTGATAGCATATGCTCAGCCTTGTTGGAATTACCTTTCCAGAATTATTTGTCCAAAAAAGCCATCTCCGCCTTGTACTGTCACATGGCAGAGAACTTGCAAGGCTCCCTGCGGTAAGGTGCATGCCATGGTGGACACCTGAAGCAGCTGTTATGGACAGACACAGTACATTTATTTCATGGCCCACTGGGTCAATGTTTATTTTGTGGCAGAAGGGAGGCAGCACTTCAACAAAACAGGTCAGCTCAAGATCCAGTGACACCTCCATGTTTGTGTCGGACTGGTTTCCACACCAGGCTCTTATTTGCCTCTTTTGATTCCTCCTCCATCTACATCCTTCTGTCCTAACCTAAGCAGGGAGGAGCATTGATCCCACTCTCCCTCCCTCCTATCATATGTGTAAAGTACAGCTTCGCCTGGGCAAGATTAACCACACAGCTGATCAGTTGCTAAAGTGCATCATGCAGCAAACATGATTTCCTCATGCATCAGACCACCTTAGCAGGGAACATGTGTGGTTTTGAGGTCAGGCAGTGGTAGCTCATTTGAGATGCGTTTTGCATACTCATGCTATCAGATTTGTTAGTAGGGACAACTGTGGCATGAACAATGTCTCCCCCCTGATATTCATCTTACAGCAGACACTTATGCTGATGCAACAAGGGACAGTGAAAAAAGAAAAGTTTAAGCATCTTGCTGGCCACCCTGTAGCTGTTGGGGACCCACACAGCGAAAGTCTTAGGAATGAGAAAATGGAGGATGAGGAGGATCAGGAGTAGGAGAAGTCGCTTGTGCAGGGGAATGAGGCTGATGATAATGACGACACTGACTATGATGGCCCATCATTTTTGTGGGGGTGCAGAGCCTGAATTAACAAGGTTTTGGGTATGCTGGCCAGAATGGCAAGCTGTATGCTTGCCTATGTAATGACTGGTATGTCACAGAGTGAGTGAAACAGTAGCCACTAGTGTGTGTAAAAATATGGACATGCATATGCCCCAGTCAAGGTATAAGTTTTGGATGTTTGGTCTCATCAAGCCACAGTTTTTTCTCAAGACACAGTGTGTCATCAATCACCATCTGAGACAATTTTTTTGAAGATTTGTAATATGAAAAATGTATATAAAAAAATCCTAGGAGACCTCATTGTGTCATATACCAATTTTCGTACCATAAGGAGCATATTTGATTCATGTAGAATCTAATGACAAGTGTATCCTTACCATCAAGCAATCTGATGATTACTGGATAGCCATGCTTTTAGAAAAGACACTCACTGTCAAAGCAAATTGGGGAAATAGTTTCCTGTTGCTAAAAGGGAAGCCAAATTTCTTTATTACTAGGATACACTGTGTACGCAGCTTGCTACAGCTTTCAGTGAGCAGATACCTGTGTGTGACCTGCATATGTGACCACTTTGCCCCCTGCCTAGTCATTTACATTGTAAAATTCTGCTACCACAAGCAGCAGATGCCATTTCAGCATCACCAACATGATAAAGTAGTGTTTCCATTTGTCAGGCCAGGGTGATGCAAATACTTACTGACTGAACTACTAGGTGCAATCCTAACGTGTCTTTCTCCTGCACAGTGTTCCCTAAACCCATGAGCCAGATTGGAATAGTTGTCAGAGATGGCCCAGGTTGCTCATTCTATACTGTCTTATCCAGTCTCCGGTGTGATCTCAGAGGGTTTTCAGCACTGCAGGTGGCATCTTCTCACACACACGGACAAACAAAAAAAATAGTACTTTGGTCAAAATGAAGGAGGCATTGATCAGTGAGGATTTTTACATAATTCTGAGGCCGAATAGAACCTCCATTGATGATGGTGCCCCATCATGCCACTGCTACTGTCTGCCTGCCATCATGTTCTGTACTGTAAGGCTGCTGCTGCCTCCCTATTGCCATTTACATTACACCTCCTGTCATTTCCTAACATTTCCACGGCGCAGCCACTACTACCCCAACACCACCTCACACCGAATGCCTTGTCTGTTCCATGTTGTTCTGCTTTTGCTGATGCCACTATTGTTGCAAGTTATTATCCTACACAACGTATTCTTTCCACATCCAAACAGTACTGCTGCTGCTCCCAAATCAGAGGGAGATTTTTTTCTAGTCTTCTACAGAATAAGTCACTCTTTCACCCGACAATTGACACATGTGCATATAAATACGGGCAGGCAACCTGAACCCGTTAGGTTTAATGTTTGGATGCTTGTACAGAACAAGCTAGTATTTCTTCTGATAACTGACATGTTACAGTAATGGAAAACATGGCTGGAATCTGGTAGACAGGTGGAATAAGCCAGGGGCACTTATGAACTGTAGAGATGTTGTCCGTAGTGCAGCCTGAAGTGAAGATCAAGAGGTGATAATACAGTAAGAGGTAAGACTGTTCTGAGGAGCAGGAGACTGGAACAAGTTACAATACTCGAGCAATGATTGAATTGCCACATAGATAAAAGTAAACCCAAACAGGATGGCTTCCAATCAGCACATAGTTACCAAATTTGTTAAGGTCATTTCCAAGGGCAAACACAGAAACCTCCAGTGGTAAAGAATTTTGGTCGAGAACCAAAGTGCTCGGGTGCTATAGTAGACCTCCTTGGGATGCTCAGGTGCTCTTCCGAGATCCAAGCACAATGGAAGTCACTGGGAGAACCCGAGCGTGGTTCACATGAAAAGGTCAGAAATTGATGGAAACACCACTAAAATGGTTCGGGAACAGCATGGGGAGGATTTCTGGATGCATCTTGGACTCCCATGTCGCTGCTGGGAACAATGTTTTCTGAGTAGTACGCCACTTTTGCAGACTGACAATAATACGCACAAAACCGAAGATAAAATCGCTTTTAGAGGAATTTTTTTTATATTTACTTGGATATAAGGTGCAAGTGCTGCCAAAAATTACAAGGATGAGGCACTACGATACAACCTGTATATCACATAAAGGAGGGCCTCATTCACATTGTGGTACAATTGTTCATGTAGTGGGACTCCTACACTCATAAAGCCTATGCACTAAGTGAAAGGGCCGCCAAAAATTGTAAGGAACCGGCACTACAATACACCCTTTAATACACATAAAGGAGGGCATCATACACACCCTTGAAATTATGATTGATGGCCTGCTGATGACTTTCAAAAACATTCGGGGCGATGGCCTGCTGCCGAGCTGACCATCTAAAATATTTGGGGTGAGGGTCTGCTGCTGATCTGACCATCTAAAACATTAGGGGCCAGGGCCTGCCGGTGACCCTCAAAAACATTATGGGTGAGTGCCCGCTGCTGAGCTGACCTGACCCTCTAAAACATTAAGAGCGGGGGCAGCCTAATAAGCATGTTGATATGATGGAGGAGGACAAAAAAAATAAAAAGGAGTTTGAACCATATACCTTTTTAGTGGTGAAAGGGGTGCATGATAATACAGTGTATTCAGTACACCATAAAAGCCACATTTAGAGTGCATTTATGTTCAGCCGCTTTCGTCTGGAGGAGTACAGAAATCAGGGGCAATCCGGGCCTTGTTGATTTTTATAAGAGTCAACCAGTCAGCATTTTCAGTTGACAGGTGGATGAGCTTATGAGTTATTATGCTCCCAGCAGCACTAAATACACACTCGAACAAAACTCTGGCGGCAGGGCAGGCCAGCACTTCCAAGGCATAGAGCGGCAGTTCATGCCACGTGTCCAGGTTGGACATCCAATAGTTGTAAGGCACAGAGGGATCACTGAGGATGCTGACATGGACCGCTACGTACTCTTTCAAAAAATGTCCCTCCTTGTGACACTAGGTTGCACATCAGGTTGAGGGTGCTGGCGGGGTGTCATAAAACTATCCCAGGCCTTGGAGAGTTTTGTCCTGCCTCTATTGGAACTGCTATGTGTTCCCCTCGTCTCCCCTCCTCTATTGGCCAAGGAACTATGTACTCTGTAGCCAGAGTTGACAGCTGGAAATTTTTAGAGCAATTTTTCCACAAGGAACTTCTGGTATTGCACCATTTTGTTCGTCCTCTCCATCACAGGAATGAGAGATAAGAAGTTCCCTTTGTAGCGGGGGTTGAGAAGGATGAACAACCAGTAATCGGTGTTGGCAAAAATGTGTACAACGCGAGGGTCACAGGAAACGCAGCCTAACAAAGTCAGCCATGTGTGCTAGAGTCCCAACTGACATGACTTTGCTGTCTTCATCAGGAGGATGACTCAATCTCCTCATCCTCTTCTGACAATTAATGCTGAACAGATGGAATAAAACTTCCATGGGTACTACCCTCTGTAGCGGAGGCAACCGTCTCCTGCTCCTCCTCCTCCTCATCCTATTTGCTCTGAGAATACGAACTGAGGGCGGTCTGGCTATTAGGGTCCTTTCACACTTGCGTTCTGAGGATCCGGCAGGCACTTCCGTCCCGCCGGATCCGTCAGAACGCAAGTCGCCTGAAGCATTAGAAGACTGATCAGGATCCTGATCAGTCTTCGAATTGCTTTCAGGTTACTATGGCAGCCAGGACGCTACTAGCGTCCTGGTTGCCATAGTAGGAGCAGGGAGCGGTATACTTACAGTCCGTGCTGCTCCCGAGGCGCTCCAGAATGACGTCAGAGCGCCCCATGCGATCACATGATCCATGCGTGTAAGGCGCCCTGACGTCACTCTGAGCGCCCGGAGCCGCACGGATGGTAAGTATACCGCTCCCCGCTCCTCGCTACATTTACCATGGCAACCAGGACTTTAGCGTCCTGGCTGCCATGGTAACAATGAGAAAAGCTAAACGTCGGATCCGGCGATGCGCCAAACGACGTTTAGCTTAAGGCCGGATCCGGATTAATGCCTTTCAATGGGCATTAATTCCGGATCCGGCCTTGCGGCAAGTGTTCCTGAGTTTTTGGACAGAACAAAAAGCGCAGCATGCTGCGGTATTTGCTGCGTCCAAAAAACGTTCCGGTCCTGAACTGAAGACATCCTGATGCATCCTGAACGGATTTCTCTCCATTCAGAATGCATGGGGATGATCCTGATCAGGATTCTTCCGGCATAGAGACCCGACGACGGATCTCTATGCCGGAAAACAAAAACGCCAGTGTGAATGGGCCCTTACCCTGTGTACTGTCTTCCCCCATTTCCACCTCTTTCCCATGCAAAGCGTCCGCCTTAATCGTGAGCATCGAGCATTTGAGTAGACACAGAAGTGGGATGGTTACTAGAGATGTCGCGAACATAAAATTTTTCGCAAATGGCCGAACCGCCTAAGACTACAATAGGCAGGCGAATTTTATAACCCACAGCAACTCTTTCTGGCCACAATAGTGATAGAAAAGTTGTTTCAAGGGAACACCTGGACTGTGGCATGCCGGAGGGGGATCCATGGCATGACGCAGAGTCTGGTTTTAATTCATAAAGGGCATAAATCACCTAACATTCCAAAATGGTTTGGAATAACATGCTTTGAAACAACCAGTGTGTGTATATGATCAGGTGAGATGTTTTATCGATCAGGTAGTGTAAGGGTTACGCCCGCTTCACAGTGACAGACCAAACTCCCAGTTAAACGCACCGCAAACTCTCCATTTGCACAAGGTTGGACACCAAGCTAGCCATGTCTCGTTCCTTGTCCTCACTGACGTCATTGAAGGTCTCTTCTTCAACCCAGCCATGTACAACACCAAGGGTTCCTGAAAGGTGACAACATGCCCCCTGGGACGCCTGCTGTGGTTGGTCTTCCACCTCCTCAAAGCTACCTTCCTCCTCTGACTCCTCTTCTTCAGACTCCTCTCTCTGCGTTGCCGCAGTTCCAGCAATTGACGACAAAGCTGCTTCTGGTGGTGATGGTGACCACAACTCTTCCTCTTCATGCTCATCTATGGCCTGACCCAACACTTCAAAGGGCACGCTCCAGAAAAACGCATATGGGATGAGGTCGATGATGTTGCCTTGGTTTGATTGACAAGGTTTGTCACCTCCGCAAAAGGACGCATGAGCCTACAGCCATTGTGCATGAGCGTTCAGTAACGCGGCCAAAAAATACCCAGCAGAGGCTGTCTTTTTTTATTTAATTAAAAAAAAATCTGTTCTTACCAGTTTAATCTCTGTTTTGTCCCCTATCAGGGGCCGGTGTATTGAATAGATTTTAGGAACCGGGAGATGGAAAAAGATGGTTGGTCAGCCCTCTTCCTTCCAATTTGGGGCACTGCGCGTGCACCGCACACTACTGTGCCACCAATACAAATAGTGTGAACTACTATTCTTACCATTTTAATCTTTGTTAAGTCCCCTATCAGGGGACGTGTATTGTATTGAATCCTTGCATGGGGAGGTAGAGAAAAAAGCTTGCTCTGTCCGCTTCCTTCTAATTTTGGGCACTTGCAATAGAATTTGCCACCAATGCAACTATTGTTAACTAAGTACTATTCCTATCCAGGGGCAGACTGAGAACCCTCAGGGCCCCCAGGCAAAATAAATCAAGGGCCCCCTTCCAGGCCCCACCCATGCCCTACCTCCAGCCACACCAATATCCCGCCTCCACTACCTGGATACACCGCCATCGTTATGCCTCGGATCCCATCACTACAGAAATACAGGGCACTTACCTATTACGTCCAGTGACGTCTTCTTTGATGTAGATGTTTTCTGTCCTCGTCTTCTCTTTTCAGACCTTCAGACCAGACCGCCATGTTGTCGCCATTTTCCCATCTCTGCAGTTTAATAAAAACAAAAAAAAAATCTTAGTTTACTACTTTTCCATCATCCTCCCATCTTCTGGACAAATCATCCTACTACCCCCAATACTGTGCCGCTGTGCTCCCCAATACTACACTGCAGAAACAGATAATACCCCTGGTAATACTAGTACCACACAGAGCCCCCCATATAAAATGCCCATTCTTTGTGGCCTCAGTAGAAGCCCCCATAGTGCCCCATAATAATGTGCCAGTAACACGTGCCTCTCCATGCCACCACATGTGCCAGTAATAAGTGCCTCTCTTGTGCTTCCCCCCCCATATGTGCCAGTAGCCTCCCCCCCCCTTATGTGCCAGTAGCCTCCCCCCCCTTATGTGCCAGTAGCCTCCCCCCCCCTTATGTGCCAGTAGCCTCCCCTTATGTGCCAGTAGCCTCCCCTTATGTGCCAGTAGCCTCCCCTTATGTGCCAGTAGCCTCCCCTTATGTGCCAGTAGCCTCCCCTTATGTGCCAGTAGCCTCCCCTTATGTGCCAGTAGCCTCCTTATGTGCCAGTAGCCTCCCCTTATGTGCCAGTAGCCTCCCCTTATGTGCCAGTAGCCTGCCCCTTATGTGCCAGTAGCCTGCCCCCTTATGTGCCAGTAGCCTGCCCCCTTATGTGCCAGTAGCCTGCCCCCTTGTGCCAGTAGCCTGCCCCCTTATGTGCCAGTAGCCTGCCCCCCTTATGTGCCAGTAGCCTGCCCCCCTTATGTGCCAGTAGCCCCGTTATGTGCCAGTAGCCGTCCCCCCTTAAGTGCCATTAGCAGCCCCCTTAAGTGCCAGTAGCCCCAAGAAAAAAAAAAACAAAAAAAAAAACGAACACTTATACTTACCTCCAGCGATGCGATGCAGGCCTCTTCCGGCCTGTGTCTCAAGCTGTACCACTCCAGCGGCACGATGACATCATCGCGCCGCCTGCACCAGCCTCTGATAGGCTGCCGGCCTAGTGCTGGCAGCCTATCAGAGGAACAGGGAGAGGGCAAGCCTCTCCCTCCTCTGCCGCTGCACGGACCGTGCCCGAGTGCCCTAATGGTCAGTCCGCCCCTGTTCCTATCAGCTTAATCTGTTTTGTCCCTTTTAAGGGCCAGGGCCGGTGTAGTGAATAGATTTTTGGAACCGGGAGATGGAAAAAGACACATGCTTGGTCCGCTTCGTTTGAACTTTAAGTCACTGCGCATGCGCTGTGCAGTGTACTGTGACACCCTATATGAGTGGTGGGCAGTAGGCACAGTACAGTCTGTGGGCCTGACACACACTGGCAGCCAACTGGAATTATATTAAAGGGTAAATATTAAATTACTTTTATCTGCAAGGTACTGTGCCACCCGATATGAGTGGTGTGCACACAGTACAGTCTGTGGGCCTGCGATCTCACACATGGGCAGGCGACTGCAATATATATAGAAAAAAATAAAATGAAAGCAGACCGATTTACCAGCCCTAAAAAGGGCTTTTTGGGGGTGCTGTCAGGACACTGTCCTTACAGCAGATGGCCCCTGTCACACGAACGAGTTTTCCGCGTTGGTGCAATGTGCATTCACACATCCGCAATTTTTGTCCGCATCCATGCCGCAATTCTGCGGAATGGATGCGGACCCATTCATTGTGAATGGGGCCGGACGTGATGCGAAGAGGGCACGGCTCCGCAAAGAAAGAGCATGTCCTATTCTTTTCCGCAGCCTGCGGACAAGAATTGGCATCTCTATGGGGAGTGCCGGCATGGTGTGTTGCGGATCCGCAACACACTACGGACGTGTAAATGGGGCATAATCCGGACACGCTCGTGTGAAAGAGGCCGATGAGTCTTTGAGAACTGGAGTGGACACAGAACACTGGCCTAACTAACGCTTTCCCTATTAATTCAGCAGCAGCACTCTCCCTGCTCTAACTAGCACTGCAGCTTCAGAATGAATCTAAGATGGATGCTGTCCTTGCTTTTTGATAGGAGGTGGGAGGGAGGGTATGCTGATTGGCTGGAATGTGTCTGCTGACTGTGAGGTACAGGGTCAAAGTTTGCTCAATGATAAAGTATAGGGGGCGAATCGAACATCGCATATGTTCGCCCGCCGCAAACTGTTCGCCGGCGAATAGTTTGGGACATCTCTAATGGTTACACTAATAATAGCATTATCGCCACTCACCATCTGACTCCTCAAAGTTGCGTAAAAACTCACAGAGGTCAGACATCAATGCCCACTTGTTACTTGTGAAGAACGGAAGCCGACAACCATGTTGCAGCTGGTATTCCACTACTGCCCTCTGCTGCTCACGAGGCCTGGTAAAAATGTGGAATGTCAAATTCCAGCACGTGCTCTCTTTGCAAAACAGTCGGTGAGCTGGAAATTGCAAGCGCTGCTGCAGCATTGCCAGTCGACGACTTGCGGAAATGGGCACACACATGGTGAACCTTCACCAGTAACTCAGGCAAATTGGGGTAGGTTTTGAGAAACTGCTGAACCACTAGTTTGAACACATGGGCTAGACATTTGTGTGAGCTTGCCAAGCTCTAATGCCGCCACCAAGTTACGGCCATTATCAGACACAGCCATGCCTGGTTTTAGGTTGAGTGGCAAGAGCTACAGCTCAGTCTGGTCCCTTATCCCCTGCCACAGGTCTGCGGCAGTGTGCTGTTTGTCACCTAAGCAGATCAGTTTTAGCACAGCCTGTTGCCGCTTCCCCACTGCAGTGCAACACTGCTTCCAGCTACTGACTGATGGCTGACTGGTGCTGCAAGATAATAATTCAGAGGTGGAAGTGGAAGAGGAGGCGGAGAAGGGGGGTTGCAGCCACTAACATAGGTGGCGGAGGAAACCCTGATGGAAGTAGGGCCCGCAATCCTTGGCGTCGGTAGCACGTGTGCCATCCCAGGGAACGACTCGCTCTCGGCCTCCACAACGTTCACCCACTGTGCCGTCAGGGAACTATAGCGTCCCTTGCCACAAGCCACTTGTCCATGTGTCATTCGTTACCTCAACCTTCCCAATAACTGCATTGGTCAGGGCACAAGTGATATTATGGGACACATGCTGGTGTAAGGCTGTGACTGCACACCATGAAAAATATTGGCAGCTGGGGGCACAGTAACACGGCACAGCCAAAGCCATCAGGCTGCAGAAAGCTTCAGTGTCCACAAGCCTAAATGACAACATTTCCAGGGCTGGTAATTTTGAAAGATGCGCATTTAGAGCTATGGCCTGTGGGTGGGTGGCTGGGTTTTTTGCGCTTTCATTCAAAGACCTGGGGTGTCCTGCAGTCCACTTGTAATGATTGTCTCCGGAGACATTGCCCACCAAGCCTGACCATCAGTAACAGCAAAGAATTTTATGCCCCCCTTGATCGAGTGGAGCGACTCATACCGTTGCCGATTTCTTCAAGGACCTGTGAGAATATCGCCTACTCCAATTACATCACAGTCACATGTATGCAGTTGATCACGTGAGACGCCGTGCTAGAGCGAGGAACCAGCACGGGACACTGCACGTGGTTCGGTCGGAACTTCAGCAGGAGTGCCGTAAAGTACTTATCTCTACTTGGGCGCTTCTTATGTATGGTACCATCAAAAGTGGATTATTAATACTACGCCACAATACACTATCAGCGCAATTAGTGTTTTGCACATAGCATGCATTTCCGTAGATAGTCCACTCAGTCAGAGTGCTGCAATAGATTAGTAGACTGCATATTGAGTGGACAATATATTTGCTGGTTTAATCCTGATATACATCTATGTGATAATTGTTTTTATAGTTTTAGAACCTTTTAAGTTAATTGTACTGGTACTAATAAATATGTTACATTTGCATCAGGTCCATTTGATCCTATTATTTATGTGTGCCCCCCACCCTTCTTTACTCGACTAACTACCTTATTTGGCCTGGGTGTTGCCAGGGGTGATCACCATACCATATTGGATCATCAGGTGAGCCACTGAACACATATTCTACTCTTACTAGACCTCGGGTATAGACTAGAGATGAGCGAACACCTGGAAGTTCGGGTTCGGGAAGTTCGGCCGAACTTCCCAAAAATGTTCGGGTTCCGGATCCGAACTCGACCCGAACTTTATCCCGAACCCGATTGAAGTCAATGGGGACCCGAACTTTTAGGCACTAAAAAGGCTGTAAAATAGTCCAGGAACGGGCTAGAGGGCTGCCAAAGGCAGCAAAATGTAGGTAAATCCCCTGCAAACAAATGTGGATAGGGAAATTAATTAAAATAAAATAAATAAAATTTAACCAATATCAATTGAAGAGAGGTCCCACTGCAAGGAATCATGCATCATATCACCCCCCACTGGAGAAGGCCACTCTCAGTTATTTCGGCCCCACCACCCAGACAGAGGAGAGGTTCATTCAACTTTGGGTTGCACTGCAAGATCATGGTAAAGTTAAAAAAATGAGGATTCAATAAAGAAGTGCCCCGGAGTACAAGAATACATGGTAGAGGGGGAGGCAGTTATAAATGTCTATTCTGCACAAGGGAGGCACAGGTCCTGTGGGATCCATGCCTGGTTCATTTTTATGAACGTCAGCTTGTCCACGTTGGCTGTGGACAGGCGGCTGTATTTGTCAATCATGATGCCCCCTGCCGTGCTGAATACACGTTTAGACAAAACGCTGGCCGCCGGGCAGGCCAGCACCTCCAAGGCATAAAATGCTAACTCTGGCCACGTGGACAATTTGGAGACCCAGAAGTTGAATGGAGCCGAGCCATCAGTCAGTACGTGGAGGGGTGTGCAGACGTACTGTTCAACCATGTTAGTGAAATGCTGCCTCCTGCTAACACGTTCCGTATCAGGTGGTGGTGCAGTTAGCTGTGGCGTGGAGACAAAACTTTTCCACATTTCTGGCATGCTAACCCTGCCCTCAGAGGAGCTGGCCGTTACACAGCTGCGTTGGCGACCTCTTGCTCCTCCTCTGCCTTCGCCTTGGGCTTCCACCTGTTCCCCTGTGACATTTGGGAATGCTCTCAGGAGCACCTCTACCAGCGTGCGCTTGAACTCGTGCATCTTCCTATCACGCTCCAGTGCAGGAAGTAAGGTGGGCACATTGTCTTTGTTCCGGGGATCCAGCAGGGTGGCAACCCAGTAGTCCGCACACGTTAAAATGTGTGCAATTCTGCTGTTGTTGCGCAGGCACTGCAGCATGTAGTCGCTCATGTGTGCCAGGCTCCCCAGAGGTAAGGACAAGCTGTCCTCTGTGGGAGGCGTATCGTCATCGTCCTCCGTATCCCCCCAGCCACGCACCAGTGATGGGCCTGAGCTGTGTCGGGTGCCACCCCGCTGTGAACCTGCTTCATCCTCATCCTCCTCGTCCTCCAGTAGTGGGCCCTGGCTGGCCACATTTGTACCTGGCCTCTGCTGTTGCAAAAAACCTCCCTCTGAGCCACTTCTAACAGACTGGCCTGAAAGTGCTAAAAATGACCCCTCATCCTCCTCCTCCTGGGCCACCTCCTCTTCCATCATCGCCCTAAGCGTTTTCTCAAGGATACATAGAAGTGGTATTGTAACGCTGATAACGGTGTCATCGCCACTGGCCATGTTGGTGGAGTACTCGAAACAGCGCAACAGGGCACACAGGTCTCCCATGGAGACCAGGTCTTCACCGGTGGTGAAGTGGTGCTGTTCCACAGTGCGACTAACGCGTGCGTGCTGCAGCTGAAACTCCACTATGGCCTGCTGCTGCTCGCACAGTCTCTCCAGCATGTGCAAGGTGGAGTTCCACCTGGTGGGCACGTCGCATATGAGGCGGTGAGCGGAAAGGCCGAAGTTCCGCTGTAGCGCAGACAGGCGAGCAGCGGCAGGATGTGAACGCCGGAAGCGTGCACAGACGGCCCTCACTTTATGCAGCAGCTCTGACATGCGGGGTAGTTGTGAATGAACTTCTGCACCAGCAAATTCAGCACATGCGCCAGGCAAGGGATGTGCGTCAAACCGGCTAGTCCCAGAGCTGCGACGAGATTTCGCCCATTATCGCACACCACCAAGCCGGGCTTGAGGCCCACCGGCAGAAACCACTCGTCGGTCCGTTGTTCAATACCCCGCCACAACTCCTGCGCGGTGTGGGGCCTGTCCCCCAAACATATGAGTTTCAGAATGGCCTGCTGACAATTACCCCGGGCTGTGCTGAAGTTGGTGGTGAAGGTGTGTGGCTGACTGGATAAGCTGGTGGAAGCAGAGGAGGAGGAGGCTACAGGAGGCAAAGAATGATTCCCTGTGATCCTTAGCGGCGGAAGGACGAGCGCTAAGGAACTCTCCGACTGCGACCCAGCCGCCTCTACATTTACCCCAGTGTGCAGTTAGGTAGATATAGCATCTCTGGCCGTGCTTACTGGTCCACGTATCTGTGGTTAGGTGGACCTTGCCACAGATGGCGTTGCGCAGTGCACACTTGATTTTATCGGATACTTGGTTGTGCAGGAAAGGCACGGCTGTCTTGGAGAAGTAGTGGCGGCTGGGAACAACATACTGTGGGACAGCCATGGACATCAGCTGTTTGAAGCTGTCTGTGTCCACCAGCCTGAATGACAGCATTTCAAAGGCCAGTAGTTTAGAAATGCTGGCATTCAGGCCCAGGGCTCGAGGGTGGCTAGGTGGGAATTTATGCTTTCTCTCCAAGGTTTGTGAGATGGAGAGCTGAACGCTGCCGTGTGACATGGTGGAGATGCTTGGTGACGCAGGTGGTGGTGTCGGTGGCACATCCTCTGTTTGGTGGGTGGCAGGTGCCAACATTCCTCCCGAGGTGGAGGAAGAGGCCGAGGCAGCAGCAGAAGAGGGAGCAGGGGGAGCCAGAGTGAGTTCCTTGCTTTTAAGGTGTTTACTCCACTGCAGTTCATGCTTTGCATGTAGATGCCTGGTCATGCAGGTTGTGCTAAGTTTCAGAACGTTAATGCCTCACTTCCACTCGGGTCTTGTCGTCAGCACATTGTTTAAAGAAGTGCCATGCCAGGGAACTCCTTGAAGCTGCCTTTGGGGTGCTCGGTCTCTGGTGGAGGGGGCCAGTAGCAGACGAACTCTCTTGGCGGCGGCTGGTCTGCTTTTGCCCCCTGCTCTCTCTTTTGCTACTCTGTTGGCTCGGTCTCACCACTGCCTCTTCCTCTGAACTATGAAAGTCAGTGGCACGACCTTCATTCCATGTGGGGTCTAGGACCTCATCGTCCCCTGCATCGTCTTCCACACAGTCTTCCTCCCTGACCTCCTGTTCGGTCTGCACACTGCAAAATGACGCAGCAGTTGGCACCTGTGTTTCGTCATCATCAGAGACGTGCAGACTACGATGAGGTGGTATTCCCATGTCCTCATCATCAGGAAACATCAGTGGTTGTGCATCAGTGCATTCTATGTCTTCCACCACTGGGGAAGGGCTAGGTGGATTTCCTTGGGAAACCCTGCCAGCAGAGTCTTCAAACAGCATAAGAGACTGCTGCATAACTTGAGGCTCTGACAGTTTCCCTGATATGCATGGGGGTGATGTGATAGACTGATGGGCTTGGTTTTCAGGTGCCACCTGTGCGCTTTCTGCAGAAGACTGGGTGGGAGATAATGTTGTGAACATGCTGGATCCACTGTCGGCCACCCAATTGACTAGCGCCTGTACCTGCTCAGGCCTTACCATCCATAGAACAGCATTGGGCCCCACCAAATATCGCTGTAAATTCTGGCGGGTACTGGAACCTGAAGTAGTTGGTTCACTAGGACGTGTGGCTGTGGCAGAATGGCCACGTCCTCTCCCAGCACCAGAGGGTACACTAACACCACCACGACCGCGTCCGCGTCCCTTACTAGATGTTTTCCTCATTGTTACTGTTCACCAAGCACCACAATAAGGAATAAAATATTTGGCCCAATGTATTGATTTCAAATTTAGGCCTTTTTTTACAGGCACCTAACACTATCTGCCTATTTGTTTATGTAGCGTATTACACTAATCCAGGCACAGCAGTAACCACTGATTTAGGGGAATATCTCTTTTAGGGCTAGTATTTAGGCCCTGGATGAAAGGTATCCTTTTATGGACAGATTTACACTTGGCCTGCAACATCTGGGACACCAGATTCAGGGTATTGCTATATTGGCAGGTTAATTTCACCCCAGAACAAAATATATGTGTAAGCGGACTCAATGAAATCGGTCCTGCAACTGCTGGGACACCAGATCCAGGTTATTGCTATATTGGCAGGTTAATTTCACCCCAGAACAAAATATATGTGTAAGCTGACACTATGAAATCGGTCCTGCAACTGCTGGGACACCAGATCCAGGGTATTGCTATATTGGCAGGTTAATTTCACCCCAGAACAAAATATATGTGTAAGCAGATACTATGAAATCTTTCCTGCAACTGCTGGGACACCAGATCCTGGGTATTGCTATATTGGCAGGTTAATTTAACCCCAGAACAAAATATATGTGTAAGCGGACACTATGAAATCGGTCCTGCAACTGCTGGGACACCAGATCCAGGGTATTGCTATATTGGCAGGTTAATTTCACCCCAGAACAAAATATATGTGTAAGCGGATACTATAAAATATGTCCTGCAACTGCTTGGACACCAGATCAAGGGTATTGCTATATTGGCAGGTTAATTTCATCCCAGATATATGTGTAAGCGGACACTATGAAATCTGGCCTGCAACTGTTTGGACACCAGATCCAGGGTATTGCTATATTGGCAGGTTAATTTCACCCCAAAAAAAATATATGTGTAAGCGGACACTATGAAATCTGACCTGCAACTGTTTGGACACCAGATCCAGGGTATTGCTATATTGGCAGGTTAATTTAACCCCAGAACAAAATATATGTGTAAGCGGACACTATGAATTCGGTCCGGCAACTGCTGGGACACCAGATCCAGGGTATTGCTATATTGGCAGGTTAATTTAACCCCAGAACAAAATATATGTGTAAGCGGACACTATGAAATCGGTCCTGCAACTGCTGGGACACCAGATTCAGGGTATTGCTATATTGGCAGGGTAATTTCACCCCAGAACAAAATATATGTGTAAGCTGACACTATGAAATCTGTCCTGCAACTGCTGGGACACCAGATCCAGGGTATTGCTATATTGGCAGGTTAATTTCACCCCAGAACAAAATATATGTGTAAGCGGACACTATGAAATCGGTCCTGCAACTGCTGGGACACCAGATTCAGGGTATTGCTATATTGGCAGGGTAATTTCACCCCAGAAAAAAATATATGTGTAAGCGGACACTATGAAATCTGGCCTGCAACTGTTTGGACACCAGATCCAGGGAATTGCTATATTGGCAGGTTAATTTAACCCTAGAACAAAATATATGTGTAAGCGAATACTATGAAATCTGTCCAGCAACTGCTGGGACACCAGATCCAGGGTATTGCTATATTGGCAGGTTAATTTCACCCCAGAAAATAATCTATCCTTTGCCAGACAGCAGACAGTATTATACTTGTCTAGCCAAAGCTGGAACACCAGATTTAGGGGATTGGTATTTGGGCAATTGTATTTAACCCCTTAATAAAATATAGAAATTGCTGTCCTGAGTTTCTAGGGGTGACAATTAGCACAGCCAAGCCCCTGATGTAGGATATAGCAAAAAAAACTAGTATTGATGGATTGATGGACTTGGTGGCAGCTTCTTCTGGTGCACCACAAGTCACAAAATGGCCGCCGATCAACCCAGAAAATAAGTGACAGAAAAACGCTCTGTGCAGCCTAAAAACCAGTGAGCAAGTAACTAGCAGAAGTTCAATGATTCTCAGCTGTTGATCGATCACTTCATTAAGTGTTTTGGCTAAGTTAATCCCTTCCTAATCTCGCCCTAACACAGCAGCTGCATCCTCTCCCTACACTAGTCAGAGCAGTGTGACGTGCGGCGCTACGTGACTCCAGCTTAAATAGAGGCTGGGTCACATGCTGCACTTGGCCAATCACAGCCATGCCATTAGTAGGCATGGCTGTGATGGGCTCTTAGGGCAAGAAGTAAAACGCTAGCTGATTGGCTGCTGTGCAGCCCTTCAGAAAGCGGGAAGTAATCGACGAACACCGAACCCGAACCCGAACTTTTTTGAAAATGTCCGGGTTCGGGTCCGGGTCCCGGACACCCCAAAATTCGGTACGAACCCGAACGATGCTCGAACTGTTCGCTCAACACTAGTGTTAAGTTTGCAATCTAAAGCAATTTTTTTTATTTTTTTTGTGGGTGCAATGCAACATTTTTGTACCCTGCCCTGAGCCCAGTGACACAGGAAAATAAGTTTTAATCCGTTTGTTAGTTAGGTGGCGTTGGAGGCCATTTTTTGCAAGTGACAATATTGCCAGGGACAATAATTTGCCAGGGACAAGAATTTAATCCTGTTCTGTGGGCAACATATACCCATTTTTTTAGTGCACCTGCATTGCATATGTGCCAGGGGAAGGGAAAATAATATTGGTAATCCGTCTGTGAGTTCAAGGACCAAGGGGGTGACAAAAAGAAGGACATCACACCCGGGACAGTAGATGACAATACAACACACAGGAAGGAAACCATAGGGTACCTGCACATGTATTGGAATACAGTACCAGCAAAGTGCATAAGATGTGTTCCTTGCAGAAATTGGCCTACTGTACGAATTTAGAAATCTTCAACCTGTAAATTATGTTTGTGAATTTAACTGCAGATTTCACCGTAATGAATTGAGAAACTGCTGCAATACTAATATGCAGGTATTCTATATGACTCAGGTACAAATGTACTAGCCCTGTATTTTCTTCAAAGCTGTAATTGCAACTGAACCATTATCTTATTCCATTCGTTTTGAAATAATTGACAAATCTATAAAACAAATAAAACAAAATCTTTCACTAAACCTTTGCCATAAGAAGCCCTGGCTTATCAGTGACCCTGGCTTATCAGTGAATGCAAAGTGGTGTGCAGGTAACTAACGGTGCTACAACAGTTACTATGATGTGGCCGATACTGTAGTCAAATATCCGTTAAGCCGCAATCTGTGCCAGAAATATGCTCTAATACAGGTGTATTTCTGGATAATAAATGACCCCGTTAATGTTGGGTGTCTCTAACAAGGAAAAAAAAAATATATTTTTTTTTACATTCCAGCACTTTGCATATGTGAATGCATATACATAAGAAAACTACAACAGCCACTGAGGTTTTCAGCCAGAGAAAATGTTTTATGTTCTAGCATAGTGGTGCCCAACCATTTTTCGTCTGAGGGCCGCACTAGACTTGGTATAAATTTTGCGGGCCGGAACCAGGTACCTTTGCCAGAAAGAAATGCAATAGCTGTGAGGGGGCACATGTGAGCATTACTACTGTGAAGGAACAAATATCCGGGCATTTTTTCTGTGAAGAGGGCACATATCAGGTCATTATTACAGCGAGGGGACACGTGGGAGCATTACTACTGTGAAGAGGACACATATCTGGCATAACTACTGTGAGGGGGCACGTGTGAGCATTACCACTGGAAGAGGGCACATATCTGGCATAACTACTGTGAAGAGAGCACATATCTGGCATAACTACTGTGAGGGGGCACATGTAAGCATTACCCCTGTGAAGAGGGCACATATAAGGGCATAACTACTGTGAGGGGGCACAAATCTGGACATAACTACTGTGAGGGGGCACATATCAGGGCATAACTACTGTGAAGAGGGCACATATCTGGCATAACTACTGTGAGGGAGCACAAGTTAGCATTACTACTGTGAAGAGGGCACATATAAGGGCATAACTACTGTGAGGGGGCACATATCTGGGCATAACTACTGTGAGGGGGCACGTGTGAACATTACAGCTGTGAAGAGGGCATATATCTGGCATAACTACTGTGAAGGAACAAATATCCGGGCATTTTTTCTGTGAAGAGGGCACATATCAGGTCATTATTACAGCGAGGGGACACGTGGGAGCATTACTACTGTGAAGAGGACACATATCTGGCATAACTACTGTGAGGGGGCACGTGTGAGCATTACCACTGGAAGAGGGCACATATCTGGCATAACTACTGTGAAGAGAGCACATATCTGGCATAACTACTGTGAGGGGGCACATGTAAGCATTACCCCTGTGAAGAGGGCACATATAAGGGCATAACTACTGTGAGGGGGCACAAATCTGGACATAACTACTGTGAGGGGGCACATATCAGGGCATAACTACTGTGAAGAGGGCACATATCTGGCATAACTACTGTGAGGGAGCACAAGTTAGCATTACTACTGTGAAGAGGGCACATATAAGGGCATAACTACTGTGAGGGGGCACATATCTGGGCATAACTACTGTGAGGGGGCACGTGTGAACATTACAGCTGTGAAGAGGGCATATATCTGGCATAACTACTGTGAAGGAACAAATATCCGGGCATTTTTTCTGTGAAGAGGGCACATATCAGGTCATTATTACAGCGAGGGGACACGTGGGAGCATTACTACTGTGAAGAGGGCACATATCTGGCATAACTACTGTGAGGGGGCACGTGTGAGCATTACCACTGGAAGAGGGCACATATCTGGCATAACTACTGTGAAGAGAGCACATATCTGGCATAACTACTGTGAGGGGGCGCATGTAAGCATTACCCCTGTGAAGAGGGCACATATAAGGGCATAACTACTGTGAGGGGGCACAAATCTGGACATAACTACTGTGAGGGGGCACATATCAGGGCATAACTACTGTGAAGAGGGCACATATCTGGCATAACTACTGTGAGGGAGCACAAGTTAGCATTACTACTGTGAAGAGGGCACATATAAGGGCATAACTACTGTGAGGGGGCACATATCTGGGCATAACTACTGTGAGGGGGCACGTGTGAACATTACAGCTGTGAAGAGGGCATATATCTGGCATAACTACTGTGAAGAGGGCACATATCAGGGCATGACTACTGTGAAGAGGGTACATATCAGAGCATAACTACTATAAGGGGGCACGTGTGAGCATTACTGCTGTGAAGGGGGCATATATCTGGGCATAATTACTGTGAGGGGGCACGTGTGAACATTACAGCTGTGAAGAGGGCATATATCCGGCATAACTACTGTGAAGAGGGCACATATCTGGGCATAACTACTGTGAGAGGGCACATATCAGGGCATGACTACTGTGAAAAGGGTACATATCAGGGCATAACTACTATGAGGGGGCACGTGTGAGCATTACTGCTGTGAAGAGGGCACATATCTGGACATTATTACTGTGAGGGGGAACGGGCTGTGAAGAGGGCAAATATCTTGGCATTATTACTGTGATTGGGCATGTGATGTATACAGGTGTGTAATGTATGTAGTGCAGTATGTGATGATCACACACTGTCCTACATACATTACACACATGTATACATCACATACTGCGCTGTCACCTTCTTCTGCAGGTCTACCGCCGGCTTCTCCTACTACAGGGCGCTCTATCGCTCCAGCACCCGCCCAAACTTACCAATAGCAAAGCTCCTTGCTGTCTGGAGCTTTGCTATTGGTTATTGCAGGCACAGGCAGCGTCGCTTAGCTGCCTGTGCCGTTCGCAGCACACCCTGCGCTGATAAAGTTCCGTTACTGTGCAGGCCGCATGATACGGCTTCTCAGGCCGCATTTGGCCCGCGGGCCGTAGGTTGGGCATCACTATTCTAGCATCACACATTGTTGTGGGACTAATTCCCAGCACAATTTAAAAATAGAGCTTTAATAAATGTTCCAAGCAGGGAAAAAACGATATAATTTTTTTTTTTTTTTAGTGTTGAGTGAATCAAAGCACCCGAAGTGGAATTTGAAGTTGAGGAAGAATTTGATTTTCAAAGAAACTGAACTTCCTCACTCTTCACGGTAACAAATCATTTTTTCCCCTAAAATGGATACATCTGTTACAAAGTGAAAATAAGAAGCCCGGGAATGCGAAATGAAGCATAGTGCCATGTAACCAGACAATCAGTAAATTGCCATCCCCTGTGATGTCACAGCCCTTTAAAAGCCTCATCCTCTGTCGTCAAGAGGCCTTTAATTGTGGAATATTGGATAGGGAGAGTGCAGGGAAATCGTAGGGGCAGGTTTTACACACTGTAGGGTGAGCATAGGGAGGCTGCAGGCACAGTGCAGGGGCAGTACAGGCTCTGTAACCTGAAACGGAATGGTTCCATAGGAGACAGCCCACTTTGCTATCATATTGAACAGTGTCCGCCTTGTTGAATAGATAAGTAATTCCAGGCCTTGATTCTCAAATTGGGGTGAATGAGCAGTCTAATACTATTGATATTGAGGGGTCCACCTTGTTTGATAGATAAGAAATTCTATTGTGCCTTGATTCTCAAATTGGGGTGAATAAGCTAGCTTTACTGCTATTGGGGTGTAAACCTTTTTAAATACATAAGGAATTCTATTAGGCCTTGATTCTCAAATTACCGTGAATAAGCTTTCTCATTTAACTGTTATTGGGGTATCTGCCTTGTTAAATAGATAAGCAATTCCATTACACCTTGATTCTCAAATTGGGGTGAATAAGCTATCTAATACTATTGTTATTTGGGGGTCCAAACTGACATTAAATAACTTATTTTACATATATTTTTACTGCACAGTATGTCCAAAAAATAGGTGCCCGGGGCAAAGGAACGGGAGGTGGCAAAAATGCTGCTGTAGCTGGCAGAAGTAGCAGCAGAAGAACCCCCTTGGTAGCAGTAGCAGCAGCAACAGGCCGGAGGTGCCAATTTCATCCAGCGGCCGTGTTTTGACGACCAATTGACTCAATTGAAGTCAGACACTCACAGCCAGAAGTCAGTGGGTTCCTCTGACACCACACTTAGTTGTACCAAAAGGAAAGAAAAATCCAGCACTTTCAATGTTCTTTTCAAGCCGTAACTTCTTTATTCCGGTGGGTACAAATATTACAGCTGTTCAAATCAGAAGCGATAAAAACACTCGGTCTTGTGTCAGTCGACGCGTTTCAAACGTTACAGTTCTTATTAATGACTTCACAAGGGTCTCCTCAACAATGAATGGATTTATATCCCTTTGAAATAACAACCTCCCTCCCACAGGGTGGAGAGTAAAGGCAGATGTTGCAATTAAATAGCATTGCTAAAGGAGACACCCATGGTTGCCTGAATAATTTCTGTTGTAATAGTTCATCATATCTTTAATCATTAAAACCAACAAAAATGACAAAAAATATAAAAGCATATACACACAAAAACTAAACGCACCACTAAACTGCCCCAACAATGCAAGTCCATCAAGAAGCAAAAACAGATTGCTGCTTAAATCTCAGATAACTACCAAAACAGCACTGGCTCACATATACCAATGTGCATTATAGTCAACCGGTGCTGTGTTAGGACAAAAAGTCAAGCTGAAACCGCAACCTACCCTGTTCCTCAGTGTGAACAGAGCCATTCAGTTGCATATTCAGGGTGCTGATTAGAAAGGAGATGCAGTGGAGAGGCAACACTTAAACACTAGTAAAAGTGAAGCATTTCTTTTCTGCAGTTCAAACCTTTGGGAAAACGTGTGTTCAATTTAAATATCCAGAAGGCCTCCCTCAGCAGTAACTTATGTTTTAAATCACCACCTCTGGGCAGGGGGAGAATTTTTTATATTCCATATGCTTTGAAAAAAATAGTATTTCTGTTATGTTCATTTATGAAGTGCCTGGCAGCCCCTGATATGTTAATATAAGAGGGATTTGTGATATAATTCAGGTGTTCCAGTATCCGTTGTTTGAATTTTCTGGAAGTGCTGCCTATATATAATAGGTTGCATTGTGTACAAGAAATGACATGTGTTAAGGCCGGTTTATTGGCCTGTATTTGTGGGAGGGGAGATGATGACTATATCTGGCCGGGCGTCCCATCCCACAGTGAACGTCGTCTCCAGCGTATGGTGTGGGAGCTCTACATACCCTCCTCAGGGAGCAACAAGGGTGCAGCGCTACATGGCAGTTCCAGGCCCCGACTTTCTATGGTCCAGATAAGTAGCTGCCTCATCCAGCAGCATCGTTGCTTTAAGTACGGCCGGCGGTGTGTCGGCTCCCTGGGTAAGGGGGAGCAGCACTGCACCGGAGCGGTCTGCCAGGGAGACTCGCTCTTCTCCCCACGCGGCATGACACGTAGGGTGCAGGGCACAGCGTGTGCCCGAACATCAAAGTATTGCACAGGCCGCTGTGCTGTTAGACAGGCAGGGAGGGAGGGGCGGACAAATTAGGCTTCAGCATGTTGTTTCTATCCAGGAGGTGCACAGGTGAATTCACTCCGCAAGGGGGAGTAATAAGGTTCAGGAAGGGTGTGTGTTTAAAAAAAAAAAAAAAAAAAAAAAAAAAAAGGGGGTGTTTTAAAATAAATGAAATGTCTGGAAAAAAATAAAACATACATTTATTATGGGGTAGGCACATTGAGTCTAGTGTTCTAGGGTATGTTAGGCTTCTTAATATGGCTTTAGTGTAAGATTACAGTATGTGGAAAGCACGTCACAGGAGTCGCTTACAGGGGTCACTCGACCATGTTTTCAGCTCTGCTCTGCAGCTGGCTGTCATGTGTTTTCCAAAATATAGTTCCTCACGCAGGGCTACTAGTGAGGTGGGGTGCATAGGATGCATGGTGTCTGTTTTAGTCAGTATCTCTTCCTGCACTATTCAGGCGTGCACTCACCTCTGCCCCTCGCTCTGATCTGCTGGCTGGGTTTCACGAACACGCACAGTTGTGGCTCTGGCGCCCTCTATGTGGCCACAGCTGGAAGTGCTGGCAGAGTGTGAGTTCAGGCTCCAGTGTTAGTTTTCAAAAAAAAAAAACATATATGTGTGTTTAGTTTAAATATATATATATATATATATATATATATATCTATATATATATCTATATATATATATATATCTATATATATATATATATATATATATATATATATATATATATATATAGGCACTGTTAGTTTGTTGGTCCGCACTGCGGATTCGGCACCAGATTCCGAATAGGGTTACGCTTGACGCACATTTTTACGCACACGTATTCGACTCGTTATTTCATAAGTTCGCCATGATACTACGTCAGTGGCATTGGTAAAGATTAAAGGGTATCTTACGTTTATCTCTCCAGGTTCAATTCTTTATATATGCCTTGATGTTCAGGCGATTGCTGACTTTCCATGTGGGACCACTTTCTCAGGCATTGGTATGGTATTTCTCTTTTATTACAGAGATATACAGTAATTCTCCTAGTTTCCTGAGGTCACGTCGAACTCAGGTTTTGCTGCCATTTTTGGCCCCCACTGGCTAGCTGATGGGTGGCCGAGTGAGGTTGGTTGATCCCGGGTTCCACAGATTTCAGCGTTGTTTGAACTTTATCCTATAATGGCAACTGTGCATGCAGGGGGTCGGGATGGGCTGGTTACATGGTGTATGTTTATATCAATGTTACGGTCATGGATATTTGATTAACGGCTTGGTCCTACTGATATCTATTGTTAGGCGTCAGGTGCTTCGCTCGTTACTACACCAAATTCATTACACACGTTCGTGTACTCGAATCCAAAATATAGCAGCCGTTGCCCTGTCCCAAGCTAATTCTCTTTCACAAGTTTCCCGAAGCGGACGTCTACGGTGCCACTATGCCTCGGTACGCTTCACTACTTCCGATCCAACTACCCTGGCTGCAGCTCGCTCGTTGGTAGCCAAATCGCAATTGGAGGTTGTAATAAAGCTCTTTGATCAAGTTTATTGTCCTTTTGGCCCCTTTCAGGCATCCCTTCAGCGTCGCGATTCCGGCATAATTCTAACCGCTTTTAGGTATCCAGTAGGTAGGGGTCATTCCTTCATGTTTAGCCCCGACCACAAGTGTTAAGGCCAGTTTATTGGCCTGTATTTGTGGGAGGGGCAATAATGACTATATCTTGCCGGGCGCCCCCTCCCACAGTGGACGTCATTTCCAGCGTACCCACCCTTACTTTTACTATCTCACACCAGGGGATGCCCCCTTCAGGCGTCCCTTCAGCGTCGCAGTTCCGGCATAATTCTAACTGCTTTTTGGTATCCAGTAGGTAGGGGTCATTCCTTCATGTTTAAGCCCCGACCACAAATATCATATAGGAGCTGTTGCAATTTATATATGAATTGATGTTGAATTCCATACAATTCTCTGAGTCATGGAATTTTTTCACTGGGGAAACATAGCCGCAAGTTTTCCAGGGATAGCTACCACAGCGAAAAAACCCTTTTATGATGTAACCAAGTGTGATTTTTCTTTTGTACAGTGGATGTAAATATAGATGGTGAAAGTGCTGAAGCCAGAGTAGGAGAGCGTCTAGAAACCACTCTGTAACCTTGTTCCAGAATGGTATGTGTCTTCTCATCCTGATATAAAATCGGCAAGCAATGTGAGACGATTCGTTTGATCGCATCAAACTGCCTGCTATAAGTAAGTATGAGAGTGGGCACAGGTGTATTGGAAGAGGTCCTCCTGCTTCTGAATAGCAAATCCTCTCGTTTTTTATTAGTTGCGATTTTGAGTGCTCTGGTCACCATCCAATGCGGGTACCCTCGGGCAAGAAAGCGAGTTTTAATGGTAGAGCACTCCTTGGCATAATCCGCCATATTGCTACAATTTCTGCTGCTGGGTGGCAGCATGCGGCTGAGCCAGCAGGATGCAAGTATTTCTGTGAGCCAGCAGGGTGGCAGCAGTGTGAGATCTGGAGCCTTGCCCAGTGTAGACTGTCACCATGATGCTCTGTTGGAGCTTAAAGACAGAGATGATATCATAATCAAGATGGCTGATAAGGGGGGCGCAGTGGTGGTACTAGATAAGCCCTCATATTAAAAGCAAATGCTTGGTGTGTTGTCTGATGACTCCATTTATAGTTAGTGATGTCGCGAACATAAAATTTTCCGTTTGAGAATGGCGAACGCGAACTTCCGCAAATGTTCGCGAACCGGGCGAACCACCATAGACTTCAATAGGCAGGCGAATTTTAAAACCCACAGGGACTCTTTCTGGCCACAATAGTGATGGGAAAGTTGTTTCAAGGGGACTAACACCTGGACTGTGGCATGCCGGAGGGGGATCCATGGCAAAACCCCCATGGAAAATTACGTAGTGGACGCAGAGTCGGCTTTTAATCCATAAAGGGCATAAATCAACTAACATTCCTAAATTGTTTGGAATAACATGCTTTAAAACATCCAGTGTGTGTATAAGATCAGGTATGATGTTGTATCTATAAGGTAGTGTAAGGCCCCTTTCACACGGGCGAGTTTTCCGCGCGGGTGCAATGCGTGACGTGAACGCATAGCACCCGCACTGAATCCTGACCCATTAATTTCAATAGGTCTGTGTACATGAGCGTTTTTTTTCACGCATCACTTGTGCGTTGCGTGAAAATCGCAGCATGTTCTATATTCTGCGTTTTTCACGCAGCCCTGGCCCCATAGAAGTGAATCGGGCTGCGTGAAAAACGCATTGCATCCGCAAGCAAGTGCGGGTGCGTTGCGTTTTTCACTGATGGTTGCTAGGAGATGTTTGTAAACCTTCAGTTTTTTATCATGCGCTTGAAAAGCGCATCAAAACGCATTGCACCCGCACGGAAAAAACTGAACAACTGAACGCAATCGCAGGCAAAACTGAATGGCTTTTCCTGTGAAATCGCACAGTTTTCACTGAACGCATCCGCAACGCATCCGGACCTAATCCGGACACGCTCGTGTGAAAGAGGCCTAAGGGTTACGCCCGCTTCACAGACATTGACAGACCAAACTCCCCTTTTAATGCACCGCAAACAACCGCAAACAGTCCATTTGTACGACCGCAAACTCCCCATTTGCACAAGGTTGGATACCAAGCTAGCCACGTCCCGGTGATGTCATTGAAGGTTTCTTCCTCCACCCAGCCACGTACAACACCAAAGGTCCCTGAAAGGTGAATTGAATAGATTTTTCGAACGGGGAGATGGTTAAAAAAATGCTGGCTCCCTCCCCTTTGTTTTAATCCACGGTCACTGTGTCTGCGCCATGCAATTTACTGTCACACCCGATATTAGTGGTATTTTCTGTAGTACTATTCTCATCAGTTTACTCCCTCTAACGTCCCCAATCTGGGGTCCATTTATTGAATTGATTTTTCGAACGGGGAGATGGTTAAAAAATGCTGGCTCCCTTCCCTTTTGTTTTAATCCACGGTCACTGCGTCTGCGCCGTGCGATCTGCCGGGCAGATCGAGTGGTATGGCAGGTACATCGATGACCTGCTCATCATATGGGGGGGCGATGTGCCTGCCATACCCTCTTTCTTGGATTATGTAAATTTAAATACATACAATCTGAAATTCACCTGCAGTCATGACCACACTCAAATAAATTTTCTGGATTTAACTTTGAGAGGAGTCCCACACCAAATCATCAGTACATTTACTATATAGATAGTAAAAAATATAAATCTGAAGGAGTCGGCCCTCTACATAGCAATGAGGGGGGTGTTGCAGAGAGCGACGAGGATAAAGCAAAACTATAAAAAAAAAATTTCCCACTATATTTACTGAGGAAAATAAACTGTCAGATGAAATGCAGAATGTAAAAGTAAATTCCCCATTAAAAGTGCCCTGTCTGACCCAGGAAGAAGTACAACAGCGACTTAAAAAGATTAAAATAGACAAATCGCCAGGACCGGATGGCATACACCCCCGTATACTAAGGGAATTAAATGATGTCATAGCCAGACCTTTATTTCTGATATTTACGGACTCTATACTGACAGGGAATGTTCCACAGGATTGGCGCATAGCAAATGTGGTGCCAATATTCAAAAAGGGTCCAAAAACAGAGCCTGGAAATTATAGGCCGGTAAGTTTAACATCTATTGTTGGTAAACTGTTTGAAGGGTTTCTAAGAGATGCTATTTTGGAGTATCTCAGTGAAAATAAGCAAATAACGTCATATCAGCATGGCTTCATGAGGGATCGGTCATGCCAAACGAATTTAATCAGCTTCTATGAGGAGGTAAGTTCTAGACTTGACAGGGGCGAATCAATGGATGTCATATATCTGGACTTCTCCAAAGCATTTGACACCGTACCTCATAAAAGGTTAGTATATAAAATTAGGATGCTCGGACTGGGAGAAAATGTCTGTATGTGGGTAAGTAACTGGCTAAGTGACAGAAAACAGAGGGTGGTTATTAACGGTAGATACTCAGATTGGGTCACTGTAACTAGTGGGGTACCTCAGGGGTGAGTATTGGGCCCTATTCTCTTCAATATATTTATTAATGATCTTGTAGAAGGCCTGCACAGTATAATATCTATTTTTGCAGATGACACTAAACTGTGTAAAGTAATTAACACTGAAGAGGACAGTTTTCTGCTACAGAGGGATCTGGATAGATTGGAGGCTTGGGCAGAAAAATGGCAGATGAGGTTTAAAGGGCTTCTGTCACCCCCCTTAACCCATTTTTCACTAGCTGACATTAGCTATTTGCTAATGTCAGCTGAGTTGAAATATATATTTTTTACCTTATCTGAAGCTGGCAATTCTGTTAAAAAGGCACTTTTATAATATTCAAATCATCTTCGCTACCAGAAAGTTGGGCGTATACTTGCTGGTAGCCGCCGCATCTAGATGAGTTATGCACGCCCCCTTCCTCGTTTGATAGACAGGGCCAGCGCTTTCTCCTCCTCGCACTGGCCCTGTCTGAAGATGAAATCCCGCGCCTGCGCCGTACCGCTCAGTGGTCGGCGCAGGCGCTCTGAGTGAAGGACGCGAGCTTTGCCGCTCCGCCCTCAGTGCGCCTGCGCCGATTGCGTCACCGCTACACCCGGAAGGGAAGGGATTTCATCTTCAGACAGGGCCAGTGCGAGGAGGAGAAAGCGCTGGCCCTGTCTATCAAACGAGGAAGGGGGCGTGCATAACTCATCTAGATGCGGCGGCTACCAGCAAGTATACGCCCAACTTGCTGGTAGCGAAGATGATTTGAATATTATAAAAGTGCCTTTTTAACAGAATTGCCAGCTTCAGATAAGGTAAAAAATCTATATTTCAACTCAGCTGACATTGGCAAATAGCTAATGTCAGCTAGTGAAAAATGGGTTAAGGGGGGTGACAGAAGCCCTTTAACACTGACAAATGTAAAGTTATGCCCATGGGAAGGAATAATGCAAGTCACCCATACATATTAAATGGTAAAACACTCGGTAACACTGACATGGAAAAGGATCTAGGAATTTTAATAAACAGCAAATTAATCTGCAAAAACCAGTGTCAGGCAGCTACTGCCAAGGCCAATAAGATAATGGGTTGCATCAAAAGGGGCATAGATGCTTGTGATGAGAACATAGTCCTACCCCTTTACAAATCACTAGTCAGACCACACATGGAGTACTGTGTACAGTTCTGGGCTCCTGTGAACAAGGCAGACATAGCAGAGCTGGAGAGGGTTCAGAGGAGGGCAACTAAAGTAATAACTGGAATGAGGGATCTACAGTACCCCGAAAGGTTATCAAAATTAGGGTTATTCACTTTAGAAAAAAGACGACTGAGGGGAGATCTAATAACTATGTATAAATATATCAGGGGTCATTACAGAGATCTGTCCCATCATCTATTTATCCCCAGGACTGTGACTGTGACAAGGGGACATCCTCTGCGTCTGGAGGAAAGAAGGTTTGTACACAAACATAGAAAAGGATTCTTCACTGTAAGAGCAGTGAGACTATGGAACTCTCTGCCTGAGGAGGTGGTGATGGTGAGTACAATAAAGGAATTCAAGAGGGGACTGGATTTATTTCTGGAGTGTAAGAATATTACAGGCTATAGCTACTAGAGAGGGGTCGTTGATCCAGGGAGTTATTCTGATTGCCTGATTGGAGTCGGGAAGGAATTTTTTTTTTTCCCCTTAAGTGGGGAAAATTGGCTTCGGCCTCACAGGGGTTTTTTGCTTTCCTTTGGATCAACTTGTAGGAAACAGGCCTAACTGGATGGACAAGTGTCTTTTTTCGGTCTTATATACTATGTTACTATGTACTTTTCGGAAGCCAACTTCTGGAAATGCGATTTTGAGAGCTAACAGCCACCACCCAATGCACACCATCAAATCTGTACCTGTGGGAGAATTTATAAGAGCAAGGAGAAATTGTAGCAATATGGCGGATTATGCCAAGGAGTGCTCTGTCATTAAAACTCGCTTTCTTGCCCGAGGGTACCTGCATTTGATGGTGACCAGAGCACTCAAAATCGCGTCTAATAAAAAACGAGAGGATTTGCTATTCAGAAGCAGGAGGAGCTCTTCCAATACATCTGTGCCCACTCTTAGGCTGGGAACACACCTAGGCGTTTCTGAATCGCGCGTATGACGCGCGTTTTATGCGCGTTTTTTTATGCGCGTTCTGTCAACTTACAAACGCGAGTCATACGCGCGATTGAGTGACTCTCCCCTATGGCATCATTGTCCATAGGCGCGTTAAAACGCCCCAAAGAAGCTCATGTACTTGTTTGGGCGTTGGCTGTTTTGCAGCGCGTTCAAACGCGCTGTAAAACGCCCAAATGTGAATCATACCCATAGGGAAGCATGGCTTTTCACATGTTGTGCGTTTTACAGCGTGTTTGAACGCGCTGTAAAACGCTTAGGTGTGTACCTAGGGTCATACTTACTTATAGCAGGCAGTTTGATGCGATCAAACGAATCGTCTCACATTGCTTGCCGATTTTATATCAGGATGAGAAGACACATACCATTCTGGAACAAGGTTACAGACTGGTTTCTAGACGCTCTCCTACTCTGGCTTCAGCACTTTCACCATCTATGTTTACATCCATTGTACAAAAAGAGAAATCACACTTGGTTACATCATAAAGGGTTTTTTCGCTGTGGTAGCCATCCCTGCAAAACTTGCGGCTATGTTTCCCCAGTGAAAAACTTCCATGACTCAGAGAATAGTATGGAATTCAACATCAATTCATATATGAATTGCAAAAGCTCTATATGATATATGTCATTTCTTGTTCACAATGCAACCTATTATATATAGGCAGCACTTCCTGAAAATTCAAACAACGGATACTGGAACACCTGAATCATATCACAAATCCCTCTTATATTAACATATCAGGGGCTGCCAGGCACTTCATAAATGAACATAGCAGAAATACTAGTTTTTTCAAAGTGTATGGAATAGAAAAAATTCTCCCCCTGCCCAGAGGTGGTGATTTAAACATAAGTTACTGCTGAGGGAGGCCTTCTGGATATTTAAATTGAACACACGTTTTCCCAAAGGTTTGAACTACAGAAAAGAAATGCTTCACTTGTACTAGTGTTTCAGTGTTGCCTCTCCACTGCATCTAATTTTCCACTTTCTAATCCGCACCCTGAATATGCAACTGAATGGCTCTGTTCACACTGAGGAACAGGGTAGGTTGCGGTTTCAGCTTGACTTTCTGTCCTAACACAGTACCGGTTGACTACAATTCACATTGGTATATGTGAGCCAGTGCTGTTTTGGTATTTATCTGAGATTTAAGCAGCAATCTGTTTTTGCCTCTTGATGGACTATATGTGCATTGTTGGGGCAGTTTAGTGGTGCGTTTAGTTTTTGTGTGTATCTGCTTTTATATTTTCTGTCATTTTTGTTGGTTTTAATGATTAAAGATATGATGGACTATTACAACAGAAATTATTTAGTCAACCATGGGTGTGTCCTGGAGCATATGCTGATAAAACTGGCTAGCCAGTGGTCTGGATACTTGATGCCTACATCTCACGGCCACCTGAGCCTTTGGGTGGCTGAACTGGCCAAGGAGGAGGACATTAAGGACCGGAAATTGTATACAGAAATAGGTGGTTTATGTGCCCAAGTGACAGGAGAGAAAGAGGAGGAGCATGAGGAATATTAAGGTTATGATAAAAAACAGGTAGATGACCCCAACAGATTGTGGAAGTATGTAGTGGAAATGGAGGCAGGAAATATCTCCAATTGCCTTGTGCAAATGGCCAGATGCATGCTGAGTTGCTTGCGTAGTGACAGATGCATTATCATCATTCGGCAGAGGCAAGAAGGGAAAAATAAACAGTGAGGTCAAGACAAACTTACTGCTGACACCCTCTCCACTCTGTTATGGTATTAGTAAGTAACAGAACACTACTCTATGTGCAATTAGAAGATGGTGTAACATCAGACATCTAGTAGAATTGTAAGAAACAGTCATATAATGTCTCTAAGTTTCATTATCCTGGTAAACTGTGTTAAAATGTAATGTACAATGCCTGCAGTATTCGTTTGGTCAATAGATGGAGTATAGGACCAATTTGCATTTGAATTTACCATAGAGAAAGTGTATTACTGTGATACTAGTTCTTTAAGGCAGCAGCTAAGGGTTGAAGTGACACGCCCCTTAACATGTCACCCTGCCTCAGTGTGAGCAGGAAGGAGAATGAGAGACTTGAACTACATATGTGGCCATATTGGCAAGATAGAAAACAAGTTCTGTGTTGTGTAAGACGTGTGTGGAGATACTAAAGGACTATGTGCAGCAACTAACCTGTGGAGCCGACATTGGGCTGTGTGGATTGCCCCAAACAGTAAAGATACTCACAGTGCTGTCGAGGTACCGGACATTAACTGTAATAATCCTGGATTATATTCAACTGGTTTTCCGGCCTACTGAGGAGGACTTCTTTGTTGCGGATCCTGCGCTGGTTAAAGGAAAAGGACGACATCGGGCCCCACCGTGCACTTCCACAAACTGTAAGCGGTCCACTTGGACCACTGGGATAAGGGGGGTGCGCACCCGCTTGAAAGTTAGGTTTAGTTAGGAACAGTTTCTGGGACTATTATTTCTTAGTGTCCGCGCTGCGAATACCGACACAACAAAGGTGAAAATTGTTGCAGTGTTTAACTTGTATTGTTTATACTGTTTTGAATATTTTGCTTGTCTTTACCTCTGTAACTTCACTGTTAACCTGCTTTTATTAATTTATAGTAAATGCAATTTTCTAAATCTTGCGTACGCACTCTTTTCTGGTTGCGGAGTCAAACCAGCTGCCTTGCTCTCGGCCACTGCATGGTTAAGTACATTATACCTGATGCTGACACTGACCTGTAAGGCCCCTTTCACACGGGCGAGTTTTCCGCGCGGGTGCAATGCGTGAGGAGGACGCATTGCACCCGCACTGAATCCTGACCCATTCATTTCAATGGGTCTGTGTACATGAGCGTTTTTTTTCACGCATCACTTGTACGTTGCGTTAAAATCGCAGCATGTTCTATATTCTGCGTTTTTCACGCAGCCCTAGCCCCATAGAAGTGAATGGGGCTGCGTGAAAAACGCATTGCATCCGCAAGCAGGTGCGGGTGCGTTGCGTTTTTCACTGATGGTTGCTAGGAGATGTTGTTTGTAAACCTTCAGTTTTTTATCACGCGCATGAAAAACGCATTGCACCCGCGCGGAAAAAACTGAACGCAATCGCAGGCAAAACTGAATGGCTTTGCCTGTGAAATCGCACAGTTTTCACTGAACGCATCCGCAACGCATCCGGACCTAATCCGGACACGCTCGTGTGAAAGAGGCCTAAGACTGAGTTCACACTTCAGTTATTTGGTTTGTTAATTTCTGCAGTTACTGTATGGTGAGCGAAAATCAGGAGTCAGCCCGACTCTCAGATAAGGTATCATAAAAGGTTTTGCACCTGTTCTGTGGTTTTGACCTGTAACTGACCAAATAAATGAACTGTGAACTGATCCTAATTAGAGATGTGCGAATAGAATCAAAGTGGAATTCGATCCAAATTTCAGGAAAACTTTGATTCTCAACGAATGCAAATTTCCTCGCTCTCCATGGTAACGAATCGCAATTTTTCAAAAAATGGCTGCCACACATGTGAGGACATGGGACAAGGAACTTTGGGAAGGCAGGATCACCAAGATTGACATGCATACATGCAGCAATCAGCAGCCAGCCAGCTCTGTGATGTCACAGCTAGAGATGAGCGAACACCTGGATGTTCGGGTTCGAGAGGTTCGGCCGAACTTCCGGAAAATGTCCGGGTTCGTGATCCGAACTCAACCCGAACTTCATCCCGAACCCCATAGAAGTCAATGGGGAACCGAATTTTTGGGCACTAAAAAGGCTGTAAAAGACTCCCGGAAAGGGCTAGAGGGCTGCAAAAGGCAGCAGAATGTAGGTAAATCCCCTGCAAACAAATGTAGATAGGGAAATGAAGTAAAATAAAATAAATAAAAATTAACCAATATCAATTGGAGAGAGGTCCCACAGCAAGGAATCATGCGTCATATCACCCACCACTGGAGAAGGCCACTCTCATTTATTTCGGACCAGCACCAAGACAGAGGATACAGGTCCCACAGCAAGGAATCATGCGTCATATCAACCACCACCGGAGAAGGCCACTCTCATTTATTTGGGACCAGCACCCAGACAGAGGATACAGGTCCCACAGCAAGGAATCATGCGTCATATCAACCACCCCCGGAGAAGGCCACTCTCATGTATTTTGGACCAGCACCCAGACAGAGGAGAGAGGTCCCACATCAAGGAATCATGCGTCATATCAACCCCCGGAGAAGGCCACTCATTTATTTTGGACCAGCACCCAGACAGAGGAGAGAGGTCCCACATCAAGGAATCATGCGTCATATCAACCACCACCGGAGAAGACCACTCTCATTTATTTTGGACCAGCACCCAGACAGAGGATACAGGTCCCACAGCAAGGAATCATGCCTCATATCAACCACCACCGGAGAAGGCCACTCTCATGTATTTTGGACCAGCACCCAGACAGAGGGTACAGGTCCCACATCAAGGAATCATGCGTCATATCAACCACCACCGGAGAAGGCCACTCATTTATTTCGGACCAGCACCCAGACAGAGGAGAGAGGTTTTCACAGCAGAGAATCAGGCATTTAGATCACCCACCACAGGAGTAGGCCATCATTTAATGGGACCCCGGCAACCATGTCAGATGGCACAAACATCAGTTTCACATCACCCAGCACAAGAGAAGGCCACTTTGAGAGACTTTGACCCCTGCACCCAGACGGAGGAGAGAGGTTTCACAGCAGAGAATCAGGCATTTAGATCACCCACCACAGGAGTAGGCCATCATTTAATGGGACCCCGGCAACCATGTCAGATGGCACAAACATCAGTTTCACATCACCCAGCACAAGAGAAGGCGACTTTGAGAGACTTTGACCCCTGCACCCAGACGGAGGAGAGAGGTCCCACAGCAGAGATTCAGGCATTTATATCAGCCAGCACAGGAGAAGGCCGATTTCAGTGACTTAGGCCTTAGCACCGACACAGAGGAGACAGGTCAGATAGCACAAGCATCAGTTTCACATCAACCACCACAGGAGAAGGGCACTTTTAGAGACTTTGACCCCTGCAGCCACACGGAGGAGAGAGGTCCCACAGCAGAGATTCAGGCATTTATATCAGCCAGCACAGGAGAAGGCCGCTTTCAGTGACTTAGGCCTTAGCACCGACACAGAGGAGACAGGTCAGATAGCACAAGCATCAGTTTCACATCAACCACCACAGGAGAAGGGCACTTTTAGAGACTTTGACCCCTGCACCCAGAAAGATGAGAGCGGTCCCACAGCAGAGATTCAGGCATTTATATCAGCCACCACAGGAGAAGGCCGCTTTCAGTGACTTTGGCCCCCTGCACCCACACAAAGGAGACATGTCAGACAGCACAAGTATAACATTCATATCACCCAGCACAGGAGAAGGACACTTTCATGTACTTTGGCCCCGGCACCCAGACAGAGGGAAGGTTCATTCAACTCTGGGTTGCACACCAAGATCCTACTTAATTTCAAAAATTTATATTTCAATGAAGAAGTGGCCAGGAGTACAAGACAACATGGTTTAAGGCAGTTATTAAGGACTACTCTGCACAAGGAAGGGTCAGGTCTTGTGGAATCCATGCCTGGTTCATTTTTATAAACGTCAGCTTGTCCACGTTGGCTGCGGACAGGCGGCTGCGTTTGTCAGTAATGACGCCCCCTGCCGTGCTGAATACACGTTCAGATAAAACGCTGGCCGCCGGGCAGGCCAGCACCTCCAAGGCATAACATGCTAATTCTGGCCACGTGGACAATTTGGAAACCCAGAAGTTGAATGGGGCCGAACCATCCGTCAGTACGTGGAGTTGTGTGCAGACGTACTGTTCAACCATGTTAGTGAAATGTTGCTTCCTGCTAACACGTTCCGTATCAGGTGGTGGGGCAGTTAGCTGTGGCGTGGAGACAAAACTTTTCCACATTTCTGCCATGCTAACCCTGCCCTCAGAGGAGCTGGCCGTGACACTGCTGCGTGGGCGACCTCTAGCTCCTCCTCTGCCTTGGCCTTCCACCTGTTCCCCTGTGACAGTTGGGAATGCTCTCAGGAGCGCATCTACCAGTGTGCGTTTGTACTCGCGCATCTTCCTATCACGCTCCAGTGCAGGAAGTAAAGTGGGCACATTGTCTTTGTACCGTGGATCCAGCAGGGTGGCCACCCAGTAGTCAGCACACGTTAAAATGTGGTCAACTCTGCTGTCATTGCGCAGGCACTACAGCATGTAATCGCTCATGTGTGCCAGGCTCCCCAGAGGTAAGGACAAGCTGTCCTCTGTGGGAGGCGTATCGTCATCATCCTCTGTATCCCCCCACCCACGCACCAGGGATGTGCCTGCGCTGTGCTGGGTGCCACCCCGCTGTGAACCTGCTTCATCCTCATCCTCCTCCACCTCCTCCTCATCCTCCTCGTCCTCCAGTAGTGGTCCCTGGCTGGCCACATTTGTACCTGCCCTCTGCTGTTGCAAAAAACCTCCCTCTGAGCCACTTCTAACAGACTGGCCTGAAAGTGCTTAAAACGACCCGTCATCCTCCTCCTCCTCCTCCTCCTCCTGGCCCTGGCCCACCTCCTTTTCCATCATCGCCCTAAGCGTTTTCTCTAGGAGACATAGAATTGGTATCGTCACGCTGATAACAGTGTCATCGCCACTGGCCATGTTGGTGGCGTACTCTAAACAGCGCAACAGGGCACACAGGTCTCGCATGGAGGCCCAATCATTGGTGGTGAAGTGGTGCTGTTCTGCAGTGCGACTGACCCGTGCGTGCTGCAGCTCAAACTCCGCTATAGCCTGCTGCTGCTCGCACAGTCTCTCCAGCATGTGCAAGGTGGAGTTCCACCGGGTGGGCACGTCGCATATTAGGCGGTGAGCGGGAAGGCCGAAGTTCCGCTGTAGCGCAGACAGGCGAGCAGCGGCAGGATGTGAACGCCGGAAGCGCGCACAGACGGCCCGCACTTTATGCAGCAGCTCTGACATGTCTGGGTAGTTGTGAATGAACTTTTGCACCACCAAATTCAGCACATGCGCCAGGCAAGGGATGTGCGTCAAACCGGCTAGTCCCAGAGCTGCCACGAGATTTCGCACATTATCGCACACCACCAGGCCGGGCTTGAGGCCCACCGGCAGCAACCACTGGTCGGTCTGTTGTTCAATACCCCGCCACAACTCCTGCGCGGTGTGGGGCCTTTCCCCCAAACATATGAGTTTCAGAATGGCCTGCTGACGTTTACCTCGGGCTGTGCTGAAGTTGGTGGTGAAGGTGTGTGGCTGACTGGATGAGCTGGTGGAAGCAGAGGAGGAGGAGGAGGAAGCCGAGTAGGAGGAGGAGGCTACAGGAGGCAAAGAATGATGCACTGTGATCCTTGGCGGCGGAAGGACGTGCCAAGGAACTCTCCCCCTGGGGCCCAGCCGCCACTACATTTACCCAGTGTGCAATTAGGGAGATATAGCGTCCCTGGCCGTGCTTACTGGTCCACGTATCTGTGGTTAGGTGGACTTTGCCACAAATGGTGTTGCGCAGTGCACACTTGATTTTATCGGACACTTGCATGTGCAGGGAAGGCACGGCTGTCTTGGAGAAGTAGTGGCGGCTGGGAACCACATACTGTGCGACAGCCATGGCCATCAGCTGTTTGAAGCTGTCTGTGTCCACCAGCCGGAATGACAGCATTTCAAAGGCCAGTAGTTTAGAAATGCTGGCATTCAGGCCAAGGGCTCGAGGGTGACTAGGTGGTAATTTGTGCTTCCTCTCAAAGGTTTGAGAGATGGAGAGCTGAACGCTGCTGTGTGAAATAGTGGAGACGCTAGGTGGCGGTGGTGGTGGTGGTGTCGGTGGCACATCCTCTGTTTGCTGCTCGGCAGATGGCAACATTCCTCTCGAGGCGGAAGCCGAGGCAGCAGCGGTAGAGGGAGCAGGGGGAGCCTGAGCGGGTTCCTTGTTTTTAAGGTGTGTACTCCACTGCAGTTCATGCTTTGCATGTAGATGCCTGATCATGCAGGTGGTGCTCAGGTTAAGAACGTTAATGCCTCGCCTCAGGGTCTGAAGGCACAGCGTGCAAACCACTCTGGTCTTGTCCTCAGCACATTGTTTGAAGAAGTGCCATGCCAGGGAACTCCTTGAAGATGCCTTTGGGGTGCTGGGTCCCTGTTGGCGCTGGCCAATAGCAGGCGAACTCTCTGGACGGCGGCTGTTCTGCTTTTGCCCCCTGCTCCCTCTTTGGCTCGCTGTTGTCTCGGTCTCACCACTGCCTCTTCCTCTGAACTATTTTAGTCAGCGGCACGACCTTCAGTCCATGTGGGGTCTAAGACCTCATCGTCCTCTGCATCGTTTTCCACCCAGCCTTCCTCCCTGACCTCCTCCTGTTCAGTCTGCACACTGCAATAAGACGCCGCAGTGGGCACCAGTGTTTCGTCATCATCAGAGACTCGGTCACTCTGCTGTGGTGGTATTCCCATGTCCTCATCATCTGGATACATAAGTGGTTGTGCGTCAGTGCATGGAATGTCTTCCACCGCTGGGGAAGGGCTAGGTGGACGCCCCTGGAAAACCGTGGGAGCAAAGTCTTCAAACAGAATAAGAGACTGCTTCATAACTTGAGGCTCAGCCAGTTTCCCTGATATGCATGGGGGTGATAAGACAGACTGATGGGCTTGGTTTTCAGGTGCCACCTGTGCGCTTTCAATGTGGTGAACGTGCTGGAAGCACTGTCGGCCACCCAATCGACTAATGCCTGTACCTGCTCAGGCCTTACCATCCTCATAACGGCATTGGGCCCCACCAAATATCGCTGTAAATTCTGCCGGCTACTTGAGGGAGTTGGTTCACTACTTTGTGCGCCTGAGGCCGAACGGCCACGTCCTCTGCCAGCAACAGAGGCTCCACGGACACCACCACGACCGCGTCCTCGTCCCTTAATAGAATGTTTCCTCATTGTTGCGATTCAACTCGCACCACAATAAAATATATTATTTTTTTAGCCCCAAAATTCCCACACTGGAAGATATAATTCCTTTTTCCGGTATTAATTACAAGAACACTGCTGCAAATTGGACACCAGAATTTTTAATATGCTTGTTTTGGTACATAGATTCCCACACGGGGAGATATAATTCCTTTTTACAGGAGTGAAAACGTGAGGCCTAGTGTTTCTGGTCTAACAAACACCAGATTGATTAAATTGGCCTTTTTTTCACCAAAATTACAACACTGGACGATATAATGCCTTTTGGCGGTATTATTTACAAGAAAACTGCTGCAAATTGGACATCTGAATTTTTAAAATGCTAGTTTTGGTACATAGATTCCCACACGGGGAGATATAATTCCTTTTTACAGGAATAAAAACGTGAGGCCTAGTGTTTCTGGTCAAACAAACACCAGATTGATTAAATTGGCCTTTTTTTTTTCACCAAAATTACAACACTGGACGATATAATGACTTTTGGCGGTATTAATTACAAGAGGACTGCTGGTATTTCAGAACACCGGAATTTTTTAAATGCTAGTTTTGCTAGATAAATTTCCCACACTGGGAGAAATATTGCCTAAGCCTTTTTACAGTATTAATTACAACAGGAGTGCTTCTTCTGGTCTAACACCAGAATAATTTTATTATTACGGTGAAAGCTTTTTCTAATTTATATTTCTGGCACATAAAAAAAAATATTTCTGGCTGACAGTATTGGACAAAGTAGTGGCACTGGCTAGCCTAGCTGGAACAGCACATTCATGGGATTTGCTATCCAAGTGGGTTACTTTCAGTTTCACCACTGATATATTAAATATCTTTGCAGTTAGTATGGGTGACACAAGCACAGCCAAACCCCTGATGTAGTATATCTATGAAAAAATCGACTATTACATGAGATTAATGGACGTTGTGGCAACTTTTGCTGTAGCACCACAAGTCCCAAAATGGCCGCCACCTATCAGCCCAGTAACATGTGCCAGAAAACAGTCTGCCCAGCCAGAAAAAAAATTGACTTTGACTGAGCAGCTGAATCGCTGTTGTTCTGATTCACAGGTGTAGATTTTTCACTTCTTTGGAGCTTTGGTTTAGACTCTGTGGCAGCAAGTGCTGGCGCGCCACAAGTCCCAAAATGGCCACCGCCGGTCAGCCCAGTTGCATGTGCCAGTAAAAAGCCTGTAAGGCTGAGTTGATACTTGAGTTATTTGGTCAGTTTTGGCTCCGTGACTGCCCAAATAAGTGAAGTATGCGTTGATTCTAAGAGCGACCCCTGTCATCTGCATGTCATATTGACTCTCAGTATTATTTCACTACCACAGCAGACTCCCTATGCTTGTTACTGCAAGTCACAGTATTCTACACCCCCTATAAAGGCTCTCTGCAGCCCGGAAATAGACGTTTTTAACATGATTCACTGCGAATAAATAAGGATCGAAGCAAATTTTAGCCGGAAATTCGGCAAACCGGCCAAATTGGATTTTTGAAAAATTTGCTCATCTCTAATTCTGATGACTCATTCAAACATCAGTTTTGGTCAGTGGTTTCCATCAGTGATTGTGAGCTAGTGTTGGGCGAGCATGCTCGGCCGAACACTAATTTGGCTCGAGCATCGCAATGATCCGCGTGTGCTCGCGCGTGATGCTCGAGTGTTTTCCCCACATGTTTTTTGGCTACTGGTATTACAGTGATTGGCTGGTCAGAACGCGCCATCGGATGCTATATGCTATATAGCACATAGCACCCGATGACACTTGTTCGGCTCAGTTTTAGTCAGTGAGAGCTGGAGAGTAGATAAAAGATTTAGTGTAGGGAGTGAAATAGGAATATTTTAGATTTTATACTTGCTATAGACCCAAAAGTCCTTTTAAGGACTATTGTGTGTGGCAGCAATATATCTTTTTGACGCAACTTGCGCTAAATAGCTTGCAATTGTTTGGTCGCTGCAGACAGCGACATTATCTGCACTATATCTCCTATCTAACATGTGCGCAGCCTAAAAATATCTGTGACATCCATTGTACTTTTTCTGTAGACGGTGTCCGCTGTGGACAGTTACATTACCTGCGCTATATCTCCTGTATAACATGTGAGCATCCGAACAATCATTGACATCCATTAAAAAATTTTTGATGCTGGTGGCAGCGACATTACCTGCGCAACATCTCCAGTATAGCATTAGCGCATCCGAAATATCATTGACGTTCAGTGTAATTTTTTTCACTGCTGGTGACAGCGACATTATCTGCGCTACATCTCCTGTGTAATATGTGCGCAGCCTAAAAATATCTGTGACATCCAGTGTACTTTTTCCATAGTCCGTATCCGCTGCGGACAGTTACATTACCTGCGCTACATCTCCTGTATAACGTGTGCGCATCCTAAATATCAGTGACATTCATTCAGTGTCATTTTTTATTAGCTGGTGGTGACAGCATCATTACCTACGCTTTACCTCCTGTATAACGTGGGCGCATCCTAAATATCAATGACATTCATTCAGTGTAATTTTTTATTAGCCGGTGGTGACAGCGACATTGCTTTCGCTATACCTCCTGTATAATGTGTGCACATCCTAAAAATATTTGTGACATTCTGTGTACTTTATTTGCGCATACACTTACAAAACCTACGCTACTGTACATGTGACATACTTGCAAGAATATATACCATTTAATATGCGCAAGGCGAGCAGTAAGGGACGGGGAAGTGGCCGTGCTGCTGATGGTGCACGCAGAGGCCGTGGCCCTGGGCACTGTGAAACTGTGCCTGCTATGCACAAGAAACACACTCATCCACGATACCTAGCTTCATGTCCCAGTTTGCATGGCCACGCAGAACACCACTCTCGAAGTCAGACCAGTGAGACCAGGTGCTCGGTTGGATTGCAGCAGTTAATGCTTTGAGTCGGTTAAGCACCATCCGTGGCAAGCAGAGTGAGGACAGCAGTACAGAGGGGGAGGGATCCGCAGCACTGCAACAGGCTGGAAGAGGCAGTGGGGTGACAAAAGGTAAAAGGCGGGCCACACCAAACAGGCCATAGCACTAAATGTGCACCTTTCAAAATTGCTGGCCCTGGAAATGTTGCCATTTAGGCTTTCGGACACTGAGGCTTTCCGCCGCCTTGTGGCGTTACTCTGTCCCCAGCCACCAATATTTTTCATGGTGTGCAGTCCCAGCTTTAAACAAGTATGTGTCCTGTAACATCACCCCATCACCCGTGCCTTGACCAACGCAGTTACTAGGAAGGTCCACTTAACGACTGACACATAGACAAGTGTTTTTGGCCAGGGACACTACATTTCCCTGACTGCACACTGGGTAAATGTTGTGGAGACTGGGAGCGAGCCGTACCCAGGGAAGGCACAGGTGCTACCGACGCCAAGAATTGCGGGCCCTACTTCCATCAGGGTTTCCGCCACCACCTAAGTTAGTGGCTGCTACTCCCCTTCTCCTCCTCTGCCTCCACTTCCACCTTTGAATTATCATCTTGCAGCACCAGTTAGGCATAAGTCAGTAGCTGGAAGCAGTGTAGCACTGCAGTGGGGAAGCAGCAAGAGGACGTGCTTAAACTGATCTGCTTAGGTGACAAACAGCACACCGCCGCAGAGCTATGGCAGGGGATAAGGGACCAGGCTGAGCTGTGGCTCTCGCCACTCAACCTATTACCAGGTATGGTTGTGTCTGATAATGGCCGTAAATTGGTGGCAGCTTTGGAGCTCGGCAAGCTCACACACATACCATGCCTAGCACACGTGTTCAACCTAGCGGTTCAGCGGTTTCTCAAAACCTACCCCAATTTGCCGGCACTACTAATAGAGGTGCGCCACATGTGTGTCTCTTTCGGCAAGTCGTCAACAGCTTCCACCGGTCTGGCAATGCTGCAGCAGCGCTGCAGACTATTGTGCGATGTGAGCAAGAGCTGGAACTCGAACTTCCACATGTTGGCCAAGCTTTGTGAGCAGCAGAGGGCAGTAGTGGAATACCATCCGGAACATGGTCGCCACCTTTCCAGTCAGCTTCCGCTATTAACAAGCGACGAGTGGGCATTGATGTCTGACCTCTGTGAGGTTTTACTCAACTTTAAGGAATCAACACAGATGGTGAGCGGCCATAATGCTATTATCAGCCTAACAAGTAAAAGTGCAGATGGAGAGAAAAAAGGGGGATTTTTAGAGAATTTTGGTAGGTGGAGCCTTTGTTGTGGTCCGACAACGCAGGGGCCACTCACCTACCTGTGGAGGCACCAAAGGTTTGAGGGATGAAAATAGTAGAGAGGAATAGTAGGGGTAAAGAAGAGAATCGACTGCCTATGTCTTGGTTCTCTATGTATGATCAAATCAATACATAATTGTATAACACCCAGGCGCTAAAACCCAAAGACCCAAGTACCAACAAGGTAAAAGGGCTAGAGTGCAATATGATCACTCACTTCAACACACAACACATTAAAATTAGGAATATTTGGTCAAAACACTGGGGTGTCCTGCTCAAGTAGTTCAGTAGTATTAGATTGTGAATCTTCTTTGTGTGTACAATGTGTTTTCTTTGGATTTATTGATTATATATCTCTATTCTCTTGATCCGTTTGAGTTTTTTCTTTATTGGTTCGTTTATTTCTACCACCTCTGGTTCCTCTATATCGTCTCCTGGTTGTTGTCTTTTTCGAGAGTTGCTCAGTGGGGTAAAAAAATGTGTTATTATTTTTTGCTTCTGGTCATCTTTTTTCATCGGTTGTGGTATAATTGGAGGGGTCATATGTATCAGATTTCATTTTAGCAAGGGGGAACTCATGGGGGTGAAGAAGGGACTTAGAAGTTGTAGGCTGGACAATGTTGGTCTGATCGGTGGCGTATTGTTTAGAGGGGGGTCTTTGGATGATTGTCACACAATCCTATTTATCCAATACTGAATAACTTCCATTGATTTTGGCGCCATTATCAGCCTAACCATCCCACTTCTGTGTCTACTCAAACGCTCGCTGCTCAGAATTAAGGCAGATGTTTTGCATGGGGAAGAAGTGGAAATGGGGGAAGACGGTACATAGGGTGATAGCCAGACCACCCTCAGTTCGTATTCTCAGCGCAAATTGGATGAGGAGCAGGAGACGGTTTCCTCTGCTACAGAGGGTAGTACCCATGGAAGTTTTATTCCATCTGTTCAGCATGGATGGGTAGAAGAGGAGGAAGAGGATGAGGAGATTGAGAGTCATCCTCCTGATTAGGAAAGCGAAGTCTTTTCTGTTGGGACTCTGGCACACATGGCTGACTTTATGTTAGGCTGCCTTTCCTGTGACCCTCGCGTTGTACACATTTTGGCCTACACAAATTACTTGTTCATCCTTCTCGACCCCTGCTACAAAGAGAACTTCTCATTTTTCATTCCTGTGATGGCGAGGACGAGAAAAATGGTGCACTACCATAAGGTCCTTGTGGAGAAATTACTCCAAAAATTTCCAGCTGACAATGCTGGCTGCAGAGTATGTAGTTCCTTAGATCAACTGAGGAGGGGAAATGAGGGGAACACACAGCAGTACCAACAAAGGCAACATTCTCCAAGACCTGGGACAGTTTTATGACACCCTGCCAGCACCCTTACCCTGATGCACGGCCTAGTGTCACAAGGAGGGAAAAATCTTGGAAGATAGTGAAGAAGTACGTAAGAGACCGTGTCCCCGTTCTCAGTGATCTCTCTGTGCCTTACAACTATTGGGTGTCCAAGCTGGACACGTGGCACGAACTGGCGCTCTACGCCTTGGAGGTGCTGGCCTGCCCCGCTGCCAACGTTTTGTCAGAGCGTGTATTTAGTGCTGCTGAGGGCATAATAACTGATAAGCGCTGATACCTTTAGCATCCTAAAATGCTGACCGGTCGACTCTTATAAAAATGAACAGGGCCTGGATTGCCCCTGACTTCTCTACTCCACCAGAAGAAAGCCGCTAAACATAAAGGCATTGTGGGGGTTTTAGCTAATACACACGTATCAGTTTAGTCTTCACCACAGGCATAGTTTATTTCAGCAAACAATAGTAAACATGTCCAAGCTTTAGCTTTAAGCTTTCTTCAGCCCACACATATTTGATCACATAAAGTCCCACACTTTAAGTACAGTCCAAGCATGGTAACAACACAATAGGATTTCATCACTCTTCGGGGTCTTTCAGAGGCCAATTCCCCCTCTCAGCTTGTTTATCTTTCAGTTCGTTTGTGCACACTTGATCTCCTCAGCTGAGGTTCTCCTAGCCTTTTTAACCACACCTTTAGGAAAACCCTGGATGGAGTACGGGAGTGACCTGTCCCACCTAATCTCTCTGGTCTCTCCTAAAACCCAGACCCAAAATCCAATTTAATGAAAACTTTGCAGCAACCTAATGTTACTGGCGTACTTCTTCATGGGAATTATATCACTGAGGCATACATTCTCAGTGAGATGTACCGACCATCCATGATTCTCCCCTCTGGGCTACTACATACCCTCCCCCTCTGCCTAAAGCCGAGGGGCTGGGCACCTGTTACCAACAGACAATGTACCCTCAACAAGGCATTGGCCAGGGGCGTAGCTAACGGCTCATGGGCCCTGGTGCAAGAGTTCAGCTTGGGCCCTTATCCCTCAGTGCTTTGTGTGTCTTCTTATGCGGCACAAGGGTTTTTGGGCCCCCTCAGGCTCCTGGGCCCGGTACCGACTGCTACCTCTGCACCCCCTATAGCTACGCCCATGGCATCGGCATTGCCATGCAATTTCCTGGGCTTGTGTTCTATATAAAAATTTAAATCTTGTAACGACAGAAACCATCTCGTTACGCTGGCATTACTCCCTTTTTTCTCATACATCCACTTTAGTGGTGCATGATCTGAAACTAATTAGAACTTCCTACCCAGTAGATAATATCTAAGGGAGTCCAGTGCCCACTTTATCGCCAAGCATTCTTTTTCCACAATAGAATAATTGTTTTTGCAGGGGGTACGTTTTCTGCTCAGGTATAACACTGGGTGTTCTCCCCCCCCTAACCTCTTGGGACATCACAGCGCCCAGACCTACCTCTAAGGCATCTGTCTGAACTATGAATTCCCTACTAAAATCTGGGGCCACTAACACTGGATGCTGACACAACCATAGCTTATGCTCTTTAAAGGCCTGCTCTGATTCTGGGGTCCACCTAGCCATGACTTATTTTGTACCTTTTGTAAGCTCCTTTAGTGGGGCAGCTATTGTAGCAAGATTCTGTACAAATCGTCTGTAATAGCCCAATATTCCCAAAAAAGCTTTTATCTGTTTTTTTTGTAAGTGGACGTGGCCAGGTTTGAATTGCTTCCACTTTGTTGATTTGAGGTTTAATCAGACCTCTCCCTTCTACATAACTAAGATATCTGGCCTCTTCCATACCCATGGCATATTTTTGGGGGTTTATGGTGAATCCAGCTGTTCTTAGGGAATATAGTATGGCTTTAACTTTACCCAGATGACTCTCCCATTCCGGGCTAAAGATGACGATATCGCCCAGGTATGCAGCTACATACTTTTTGTGAGTGCCTAAGATCCTGTCCATAGCTCTTTGAAACGTAGCGGGGGCACCTTGTAAACCGAATGGCATCCTTACATATTGGTAACACCCTTCAGGTGTGGGAAAGCCAGTCTTTTCTTTAGCATCCCTTGATAGAGGGATCTGCCAATACCCTCTTGTTAGGTCTAACGTAGTAATATACCGCGCAGGACCTAACCTCTCAATGAGTTTGTCTACTCTTGGCATAGGGTAGGCATCGAACGTCAAAGTCTCATTGAGTTTTCTGTAATCATTACAGAACCGCCATTCCCCGGATGGTTTTTGTACCAAGACTGGACCACCCACTTCGGGACTCCTCAAACACTCCTACCTTTAGCATCCTTTTGATCTCTTGGGACATAACTTCCTTAAGAGCCTCGGGAATTCTATAGGGCTTCATGTTTACCCGAACATGTGGTTTTGTTCGAATCTAATGCTCAATACAATTAGTGAGGCCTGGCAAATATGAGAACAAGTCCCTATTCTGTTATATCAGTTCCTTACACTGCTGTTTTTGTGATTTGGACAGGGTCTCTGCAATTGCGACATCCTGACTGTTACTTTTTGCCTCTACCACCAAACAGGTTGTTTTGAGGGAGTTTCGATCTTTCCATGGTTTTAACAAGTTCACATGATACAGCTGGATAGGTTTTATTTTCCCTGGCTGGTGAACTCTGTAGTGAACTTCACCAACTTTCTCAACCACCTTATAAGGCCCCTGCCACTTAGCTAGGAATTTGCTTTCCACCGTGGGTACCAAAACTACCACTTGATCCCCTGGACTGAACTGCCTAACCCTGGCTGCTCTGTTATACACTCGAGCTTGGTTATCTTGAGCCCTCAGGAGATTTTCTTTTACTATGGGCATAACCTTAGATATCCTCTCTAGCATTTGTGCAATGTGTTCAGCTACACTTTTATATGGGGGTAGTCTAATTTTCCCAGGTTTCCTTTGCCATATCTAGCAACCCCCGAGGGTGCCGAGCATATAATAATTCAAAAGGTAAAAACCCAGTGGAGATATGAGGAACCTCTCTAATAGAGAACAGTAGGTACGGTAGCAGACAGTCCCAATCATGACCATCCTTCTCTACCACCTTTTTTACTGAATCGTTCTACTAGACCATCTGTCTGCAGATGATATACTGATGTTCGCAGGTGTTTAATTTTCAACATCCGACACAACTCTTTCATGACCTTAGACATGAACGGTGTTCCCTGAATAGTTTATTTCAGCAAACAATAGTAAACATGTCCAAGCTTTAGCTTTAAGCTTTCTTCAGCCCACACATATTTGATCACAAAGTCCCACACTTTAAGTTCAGTCCAAGCAGGGTAACAACACAATAGGATCTCACCACTCTTTGGGGTCTTTTAGAGGCCAATTCCCCCTTTCAGCTTTCGGTTTGCCTGTGTACACTTGATCTCCTCAGCTGAGATTCCCCTAGCCTTTTTATCCACACCTCTAAAACCCTCACTCCTAAAACCCGGACGCAAAATCCACTTTAATGAAAACTTCACAGCAACCTAATGTTACTGGCGTACTTCTTCCTGGGAATTATTTCACTAAGGCATACATTCTTAGTGAGACGTACTGACCATCCACGATTCTCCCCTCTGGGCTACTACAGCATTCTAAATGTGGCTTTAATTGTTTATTGAATACACTGTATTCCCATGCACCCTTTCCACCATTAAAAAGGGTATATGGTTCGATCTCCCTTTTCTCGTCCTCCTCCTCCTCCATCATATCAACATGCTTATTAGTCTGTCCTCGCTCCTAATGTTTTAGAGGGTCAGCTCAGCAGCGGGCCCTCACCGATAATTTTTTTGAGGGTCACCAGCAGGCCCTTACCCATAATGTTTTTGAGGGTCACCAGCAGGCCCTCGCCCCTAATGTTATAGATGGTGAGATCAGCAGCAGGCACTCGCCCCTAATGTTTTAGAGGGTCAGGTCAGCAGCAGTCCATCACCCCTAATTTTTTAGATGGTCAGCACTGCAGAAGGCCCTCACCCATAATGTTATAGATGGTCAGCTCTGCAGCAGGCCCTCGTCTATAGTATTTTAGATGTCAGCTAAGCAGCAGGCCCTCGCCCATAATGTTTTAGAGCAGGCATCCTCAAACTGTGGCCCTCCAGCTGTTGTAAAACTACAACTCCCACAATGCCCTGCTGTAGGCTGACACCTGTAGGCTGTTCGGGCATGCTGGGAGTTGTAGTTTTGCAACAGCTGGAGGGCCGCAGTTTGAGGATGCCTGTTTTAGAGGGTCACCAGCAGGCCATCAATTATAATTTCAAGGGTGTGTATGATGCCCTCTTTTATGTGTAATAAAAGGTGTATTTTAGTACCGGTTCCTTTTAATTTTTGGCAGCCCTTTCACTTAGTGCATAGGCTTTATGAGTGTAGGAGTCCAACTATCTGTACCACAATGTGAATGAGGCCCTCCTTTATGTGATATACAGGTTGTATCGGAGTGCCTCTTCCTTGTATTTTTTGGCAGCACTTGCCCTTTATATACAAGTAAATATACAGGAAAGAATGTTTTCCTAACAATTTTTCCTCTAAAAGCGATTTTATCTTCGGTTGTGTGCGTACTATTGTCAGTCTGTAAAAGTGGCGTACTACTCGGACAACATCATTCCCAGCAGCGACATGGGAGTCCAAGATGCATCCAGACATCCTCCCCATGCTGTTCCTGAACCATTTCAGTGGTGTTTCCAGCAATTTCTGACCTTTTCCTGTGAACCAGACACCCTCCCCTCTTCAGAGCAGGGGGTGCCTGGTTTAATTCTCGGGTTCTCCCATTGACTTCCATTGTGCTCGGTAGAGTATCCCAGCATCCCGAGGTGTTCTATTCAAGCACTCGAGCGCTTTGGTGCTTGACCAACACTATTGTGCACCAAAACCAGAATTGGAGCCTCCACAGAGATAAGGTATAATAGAAAGATCTATTCTGAACCTGTTCTGTGTTTATATCCGCACCTGGTTTTGGCTCACAATCACGGATTGAAATCGCTGTCAAAAACACTGATGTGTGAATGAGGCATTATAGTGATGCCTGTCACCTGCCTGTCATACTGACCCAGAGTAACTGTTTCACTACCAGAAAGGGCTAGCTATGCAGGTTGCTGCAATGCCCAGTTATGTACACGGAGATACACTCTCCCTGCAGGCCAGGATACAGCTGAATTAACGCGCTTCGTGACGAATTAATTCATAACGAAGCAAATTTGTTTGAAAAATTTGGCAAAGCATCTGAATGGAATTTTTGTAATGTAAATTCATAAATACTATTCAATTTTTTAGCCATAGAGCATTTGTCACCTTCTAGCTTTAGTCGGTTTGGTTCCTGGCAGAGACAACTTTAAAATAGAATCTTAAATGGGTATTCCCATCTTAGACATTGGTGGCATATTGCTAGGGTATGCACCCAATGTCTGATGGCACATCGTGTATGAGCAGCCAACCTCCATTCATTCCTATGGGAACCCCAAAAATAGCCGAGCAAGTTTTAATGTGAAAGACGTTGACCGAACAGTTTTTGAATGGATGGGCATTGATGATTTTCCAATGCAACTAATTGACTTCCAGAGCTCATTTTTGTGGACAATTCTGTGAGCTGCACACATTACTTGAAACGACCAGAGAAAATGTACAGTCCCTTTTCATGTGTTAGACATCACTTGCACAGTAATTTGAGTGTTTGAAGAAGATTACATTTGCAGTGTTATCAGTCTTTGTGAAAAGCTCTTCTCTCATGTGAATGCCACACACTGACTCTTATGAAACAGACTTAGGGCTCATGCACACAAACGTATTTTCTTTCCTTGTCTGTTCCATTTTTTTGCAGACCGTATGCAGAACCATTCATGTCAATGGGTCTGCAAAAAAATTGAAGTTACTCCGTGTGCATTCCGTTTTTGTATGTCCGTGTTTCCATTCCGCAAAAAAAAGAACATGTCCTATTATTGTCCAAATTACGGACAAGGATAGTACTGTTCTATTAGAGGCCACGTATTCCGTTCCGCAAATTATGGAATGCACATGGACGTCATCCATATTTTTTGCAGACCGCAAAATACACACTCGTGTACGTGAGCCCTTATTACAGACCACTCGAAAACCTGTGTCCAACTGAAAGTCAACTCATATGAACGACAAGTAGATTGTCTTTCCAAAGAAAATCAGGGATAAGGTTAATGGTAAGTTAACCTATTCAGGACACAGCCATTTTTCACCTGAAGGACCAGGCCACATTTTGGAAATCTGACATGTCACTTTATGTGGTAATAACTTTGGAACACTTAGGCCCATTTCACACGGGCGAGTTTTCCGCGCGGGTGCAATGCGTGAGGAGGACGCATTGCACCCGCACTGAATCCGGACCCATTCATTTCTATGGGGCTGTGCACATGAGCGGTGATTTTCATGCATCACTTCTGCGTTGCGTGAAAATCGCAGCATGTTCTATATTCTGCGTTTTTCACGCAACGCAGGCCCCATAGATGTGAATGGGGATGCGGGAAAATCGCAAGCATCCGCAACCAAGTGCGGATGCGTTGCGATTTTCCCGCATTGTTGCTAGCAACGGGACCCAATCTCTATTATTTCCCCTTATAACATGGTTATAAGGGAAATAATAGCATTCTTAATAAAGAATGCATTGTTAAATGATGAGGAAGGGTTAAAAATAATAAAGTTAACTTACCTTAGCCACTTGATCGCGTAGTCGCGATCTGTCCTCTCTTTCCCTGCAGCATCGATGATCTAAAGGACCTGTGATGACGTCACATCACATGGCCCAATCACCTGCTCCATCACTATGGTGATGGAGCATGTGATTGGTCCATGTGACCATGTGACATCATCCAAGGTCCTAATCACTATCCTCAGGCTGTGGATAGTGCTTAAGGACCTTGGATGATGTCACGTGGTCACATGGACCAATCACATGCTCCATCACCATAGTGATGGAGCAGGTGATTGGGCCATGTGATGCTGTGACATCATTACAGGTCCTTTACATCTTTCAAGCTAACGGAGAGGAGGCCGGGCTTCGCGATCAAATGGACCAGGTAAGTTATGATTAGTTTATTATTTTTAACCCATTCTGCACCGGGTTCAACATTAGGGAGATGGCCAAGGGTATTATTTTACATTATAACTATGTTATAATGTGAAATAATACCAGCGGGACAATTTCTGACCCAAACATGCACTTCTGTGAAGAAGTGCAGGTTCGGGTCTGGGTACCAAAAGTGCCGATTTTTCTCCCGCGCGTGCAAAATGCATGACAGCGCTTTGCACTCGCAGGGAAAAATCGCGGCAATTCCCGCAACGCACCCGCACTGTTTGACGTAGTGCACCCGCAACGCCCGTCTGAAAGAGGCCTTATCCAACCAATTCTGAGACTGTTATCTCATGAGACCTAATACTTTATGTTAGTGTTAAATCTGTGTTGATAAGTTTTTCTTTCATTTATTAAAAAATCCAAAACTAACCTAAAATTTGTAAAAAATTAGCAATTTTCGAAATTTTTAAATTCTCTGCTTTTAAGACGGGTAGTAATACATTATAAAATAGTTATTAATTAACATTCCCTATAGGACTTTATGTTGGCATAATTTTGTAAAGTACATTTTTTTAAGGACATTAGAAGTTTAGAATCAAAGTTTAACATTTATAAGAAAATTTACAAAACTCATTTTTTAAAGGACCAATTCCATTTTGAAGTCACGTTGTGGGTATTACATAATGGAAACCACCCATAAATTACCACATTATAGAAACTACACTCCTCAAAACACTTGACTTTAAAAATGAAAAATTACATATTTTACAAGAAAATGTAAAGTTAGGCACACATTTTTCACTGGGGTAAGGAAATTTCTACAACAAAGGCATAACAAGATAAAATGCACATCACTATTTTTTGTCCATTTTCTCCTGTCCTGAATATGATAATACCCCATATGTGGTTACAAAGCAAAAATGCAAGGCTCGGAATGAAAGGAGCGGAATATTGTTTTTAGAGGACAGATTTTTCTGAAATGGTTTTCGGGTACCATACCACATTTGAAGAGACCCTGAGGTATCCCTAGAAAGGAAACCCCAAAAAGTTACTCCATTTTGGAAACTACACCCCTAAAAGAATTGATAGAGGGTTATAGTGAGCACTTTGACCCAACAAGCGTTTCATAGAATTGATAAACAATTGGCTGTGAAAATAAAAAATTACATTTTATTTCCAATAAATGTTTCTTTAGCCCCAAATGTTTCATTTTTCACAAGGCATAACAGGAGAAAATGCACTCCACAATTTGTTACTATAAGACAAAGTTCAGACTAAGCACCTATATTTCTACACTCAGAAGTGCATGACCATAAGGCAAATTAAGTAGGTTAAAAGATGGCCGCACAATACATCTCAAACTAACAGAAAAACAAAAAAGGGGCTCATTCCAGAAATAGGAATGAAGGAAGCTCTTTGCGCACATTTTTGATCAAAAGTATGTCGGGCCCAAGTGCCACTTCACGGCGACTTCCGCACATGGGTCCCTAACACTACAGATACTGCCTCTTATGGACTTACCAGTCTCCTTATTTTCAGGGCACTGTAGGAACCAGCTAAATTGCTTTTGTGCTGAGAAGTCCCAGGAACTTGGGCGGGTCTCAGTCCAAAAGAGGCGCCAAAAGAGGCGCCACCCTCAATATATACCTACTTAATTTGCCTTATCCACAATTTGTTATGCATTGTTTCCTAAATACGGTCACACCCCACACGTCATCATAAACTGCTGTTTAGAGACATGACAGTGTTCAGAAGGAAAGAAGTGGCATCAGAATTTTGAAACATGGCATTTGCCTGAATTGTTTTTAGGGGGCATGACATTTTTACTTGTTTTTTGACTGAGCTGTGTGAGGGTTTGTTTGTTGCAGGACAAGCTGTAGTTATTTTTCTTTTTGTACCCTTTTGGAGTAGAAATTACTTTTTCATTGCTTTTTATACCTTTTTTAGGAGGTGAGGTGGGCAAAAATTACAATTCTTTCTGTGTTTTTTCATTTTTATGAGGTTCCTTATGTGGTATATATAATGTGGGTTCATACAGTTATGGTGATATATGAACATCCAATTGAAGAGAAAACAAATCCGCGGCACTCACCATCCTATATTAGCGGTTACTTTATTGCAGAGTGTTCTTCATATACAGGGGTAGAGACTCACATGGGAAATAACAACAGCGACGGCCGTTTCGCGGGGCGACCGCTTCTTCCGGCTGTAGTCTAAATTCAGTTGCTTGCCTGCTGCCAGTATGTTTCAGGCCCACTTCCACTGACCGTAGTGTGCCCACTGCCAGTGCCCACCACTGATACCGGGTGGCACAGTAGCTTGCCGATAAATAAGGCATTTCATTTTTGGACAGTAGTCTAAATTCAGTTGCTTGCCTGCTGCCAGTGTGTGTCAGGCCCACTTCCACAGACTGTAGTGTGCCCACTGCCAGTGCCCACCACTCATACTGGGCGGCACAGTACCTAGCACGCGTAGTACCACTTATCTAAAAAAAAATGACAGGCAGAGGCAGGCCACCCCGCAGGGGCCGTCGTGGTCGTGGTGCTGTGATTTCCACTGTCCCTGGAATAATGCCTAGTGTTCAGAGGCCACGTACCCTGAACCCGAAAAAATCTGAGGACATAGTTGACTGGCTTAGAGAGGACTCCCAATCTTCAACAGCTTCCACTAAGAACCTTGACACACCACCCTCCTCCAGCTCAGCTTCGGTCACCTGCTCTCAAGTTACCACGCTCCCGCCCGCCGCCACCACCACCACTACCACCACAGCCACCACAGCCGCTTCACTTGATCCGTCAGAGGAGTTATTTACACCTATCGTGGGTGCCTTCTCGAAGAGAAGAAGAGGGGGAAAGTTCAGAAGGGGAGACAGAGAGAAGGAGGAGAAGAGTTGGAAGCAGGGGGAGGTCGTCGCAAGGAGTTAGTGGCACAGTCAGACAGCATGTATCGGCACCCGGGTCAGCCAGACAGCACGCCAGTCAACACATACTGTTCCCACCACCAGAATGCCGTCACTGCAAAGCTCAGCAGTGTGGCATTTTTTTGTGTGTCTGCCTCTGATAACAGCAATGCCATTTGCAACCTGTGCCAAAAGAAACTGAGTCGTGGAAAGTCCAACACCCACCTCGGTACAACTGCTTTGCGAAGGCACATGATCTCACATCACAAACTCCTATGGGATCAACACATGAGTACAAGCAGCACGCAAACTCAAAGCCAACATGCTCCTCCTGGTCCAGCATCTTCAGCCACGTCAACCACTGCTGTCCTCCTTGCCACCTCTCAACCAACCGCCACTCCGCCTCTCACCTTCAGCAGTTCCTGCTCATCTGCCCACAGTCAGGTGTCTGTCAAGGACATGTTTGAGCGTAAGAAGCCAATGTCACAGAATCACCCCCTTGCCCGGCGACTGACAGCTGGCTTGACGGAACTCTTAGCCCGCCAGTTTTTACCATACCAGCTGGTGGAGTCTGAGGCCTTCAAAAAAATTGTCGCAGTGGAAAGTGCCTGGACAATTTTTTTTTTTCAAAAAAGGCAATCCCAAACCTCTTCAATGTCATTGAAAAGGAAGTCATGGCATCTCTGGCATACAGTGTTGGGGCAAGGGTCCATCTGACCACTGATACCTGGTCTGCAAAGCATGGTCAGGGCAGGTATATCATGTACACTGCGCATTGGGTCAACCTGCTGACGGCTGACAAGCATGGAATGCGTGGCTCCGCAGCGGAATTGGTGACACCGCCACGACTGTGAAACAACATGCCAGTGAGGCGCTTGATTTGCGACAGCCCAACACGTTGGAATTCAACACTCCTAATGTTTGACCGCCTGCTCCAACAAGAAAGTCGTCAACGAGTATTTGTATGACCGGGGTGCTAGGACAGCCTCTGAGGAGCTGGGAATTTTTTTGCCACGTTACTGGACGCTCATGCGCAATGCCTGTAGGCTCATGCGTCCTTTTGAGGAGGTGAAAAACCTAGTCAGTCGCACCGAAGGCACCATCAGCGACCTCATCCCATTTGTTTTCTTCCTGGAGCGTGCCCTGCGAAGAGTGTTGGATCAGGCTGTAGATGAGCGTGAAGAGGAAGAGGAAGAGTTGTGGTCCCCATCACCACCAGAAACAGCCTTGTCATCATCGATTGCCGGACCTGCGGCAACGCTGGAAGAGGAGTATGAGGAGGAGTAGTCAGAGGAGGAATGTGGCGGCTTTGAGGAGGTGGAAGACCAACCACAGCAGGCACCCCAGGTTGCACGTTGTTGTCACCTATCTGGCACCCATGGTGTTGTACGTGGTTGGGGGGAAGAACAGACTGTCAATGACATCAGTGAGGACGAGGAACGGGAAATGAGTAGCTCTGCATCCAACCTTGTTCAAATGGGGTCTTTCATGCTGTCATGTCTGAGGGACCCTCGTATAAAAAGGATGAAGGAGAACGACCTGTACTGGGTGGCCACGCTACTAGATCCCCGGTATAAGCAGAAAGTGGCAGAAATGTTACCAAATTACCGAAAGTCGGAAAGGATGCAGCAGTTTAAAACCAAACTAAAAAATATGCTTTACACAGCTTATAAGGGGGATGTCACAGCACAACGGTAATCTAACAGGGGAAGAGGTGAGTGTAATCCTCCTCCTACCACGGCGGCAAGGACTGGACGATTTACAGCCCTTTGGGATCCAGCCTTAGAGAACGACTCGACCGACAGGTAGCAGACTACCTCGCCTTAACAGCAGATATCGACACTCTGAGGAGCAATGGACCCCTTCACTACTGGGTATGCAGGCTTGACCTGTGGCCTGAGCTATCCCAGTTCGCGATAGAACTTCTGGCCTGCCCTGCTTCAAGTGTCCTGTCAGAAAGGACCTTCAGTGCAGCAGAAGGCATTGTCACTGACAAGAGAAGTCGCCTCGGTCAAAAAAGTGTTGATTACCTCATCTTCATAAAGATGAATGAGGCATGGATCCCGAAGGGACTGACAGTGGGGGATACGTTTGACTAACAAAAGGCCTGATGAGATGCCTTGGCCTCAAAATGGTCCCCACGCTGCTGTATTTAATGTCTGCATATTGGATGACTTTCGTGAATTCTCTGCCACCAACTAGGGTTCAAGCCGCAATGTTTTAGTCACTTTTCTGCCTGGAAAACATCAATTTTTCTGGCCGCTGCTACAATAGCGGCTACAACAATGCCATTATTTTTCAGGCATGTGTACATGCCTAATTTTTCTGTCCTATGGTGCAGCACTGTGGCTGCAAATACAAAACAAAAAGGCACATACAAGTGTCAATTCCCCTTCTTGATCATTACCTTGTTGTGGTGAAGGGGCTTGCGTATCACAATGAAGCAATCATCACCTCTATGAGTGTGTTGGCAATGTTACCACACCCCAGATGATAAGGCCGTTGCTTCATTATGGTCAGACCAAAAGCGATTGGACGGCTGGATAATATTTCATAGATAAAAACATTAATTTACCTTTTTTTTTTTTTTTTTAAAGTTGTATGGGTTTTTAATACATAAAATAAAAAATCATAATAAAGTCTCTTAATAGTTTATTAGAAATAATGCAGACAATTAAAAAAATCCCCATTAATTCCAATATAAAGCAAGTACAGAGCTCAGAACTAAATTATTTCATGATGTCGTAATGGTTCGTTAATTCAACAATGTTTAATCAATTCGACACACGTCCCCGGATAGGTTACGTAACAGGGATTAAACTGATAGGAATAGTGCTAGTTAAGACACCACTCATATAGGGTGTCACAGCACATTGCTCTGTGCACGCGCAGTGCTCCAATTTGGGAGTAAGAGGACCGACCAAGCTGCTTTTTCCATCTCCCGGTTCCTAAAATTAATTCAGTTTGGTGTATGAGAGTTTAGTCTGTCACTGTGAAGGCAGTCGAAGGTACCCGGCCAGGGGCGTAACTACCGGGGAAGCAGGGGAAGCGGCTGCTTCGGGGCCCGGGCTGACAAGGGGCCCGGCGCCAGGCAGCATGTGTCCTCTCTCCTCTGCTTCCCTGCCACAGTAATCAGCTGACGCCAGGGCCGGGCCGACACAGAGGCTGGGGAGGCTCCAGCCTCAGGGTGCTCCAGCCTCAGGGCGCAGACAGGGGCTGGCCAGAGGGAGAGGGACTGACAGGGGGGAACCTCTCAGCGCTCCCTCCTGTCATTCCCTGAGCCAGGCCCCGTCAGAGCGCTCCTCTCACCTCCATTATGTTTTCTGCTTCAGGCCTCCAGCATCAGGCCCTGCTGCCTCTAACTAGAAACACAGTAAGCAGGTGGGCGGAGCCTAACAGACCTCTGTTAGGCTCCGTCCACCTGCTTAATGTGTGGCAGCGCTGGGGCCTGATCCCGGAAGCCTGGAGCAGTGAACATAATGGAGGTGAGAGGAGCGCTCTGACGGGGCCCGGCATTAAGTAAAAATGCCGGGACCCCCTTACATGAAGTCTGTGACAACATGGGGGGCAGAAAGAGCATGACAACATGGGGGGGTATAAAGAGCATGAAAAGATGGTGGAGAATGACAGGGGGCAGAAAAAGCATGACAAGAAGAGGGGATTATGACAAGAGGGGGGGAGAATGACAAGAGGGGGAGAGCATGACAAATTACTATGTGGGGGCACTGCTGTGTGGTTGAGGGGGGTGTGGCGGACATTACTCTGTGCGGGGCAGTGTGGCGGACATTACTGTGTGCGGGGCAGTGTGGCGGACATTACTGTGGGGGGGGCAGTGTGGCGGACATTACTGTGTGGGAGGCACTACTGTGTGGGGGCAGTGTGGTGGACATTACTGTGCGGGGGGCAGTGTGGGGGGCACTACTGTGTGGGGGGCAGTGTGGTGGACATTACTGTGTGGGGGCAGTGTGGCGGACATTACTGTGTGGGGGGCAGTGTGGTGGACATTACTGTGTGGGGGACACTACAGTGTGGGGTGGCATTATACAAAAGCTCTGCAGATCCAACTCCCATGTATTGGGTCACCACAATTTGGGTGGTCATTCACTAAATGAACCCTATTATGGAGAGAATCTGTGGATGACACATATTTGTCATCCACAGACACCCCCCACCCCCCCAAAACAGGGTTAATTTACTGAATGACCACCAATAAAAGAGGTGGGGTCACATATGCTATTTCATAATGACAGCAGGGCCCGTGCAGTGGCTGTTTTCTACTACGCCCCCCATCCCCCCCGCTCACTGGATATAATCTTATTAACTATATAACTGTAGTAAATCACTACAGTTATATAGTTAAGATTATATACAGTGTGGGGAGGGGGGGGGTGTAGTAGAATACAGTCACTGCACGGGCCCCGCTGGCGCTGTCATCAAAAAAGCAGATACAACCCCACAGCCTCACCCCTTGTATTGGTGTCATCCACAGATTCCCCAATAACAGTGTCATCCATCACAGATCCCCCATAGCAGTGTCATTTACAAGTTGGAGGGGAGGGGGGCACATGGGCAGCTCAGCCTCTGTTGGTGGTGGACCTTGTCCCAGCCCTGGCTGACGCTGCGCAGGCTAATTGCCGAGTTGCCAACAGTGCGGGACTGTCCACTGTCCACTGTGCCGGCGGGCCCCCCCCACCCCTTTCACAGTTTGGCCCAGGCCCCCCCCTCCCCTCCCCTTTAGTTACGACTCACGTCAGTCTCAGACTCTCATGTGTCTGTCCTGCAGTGCGGGCCGCAATGTGATCCTAGTTACAGGGCAGGGAGGGAGGCGGGACTGGAGACAGGGAGGTTGTGCTGGCCTATCAGAGAGGCTGGCGGCGCCTGGCGGTACTGCGCAGGCGGCGCAATGACATAATCGCGCCGCTGTGCTGCAGAGGGCATCAGAGCATCGCTGTCGCCGGACGTGTGACTGTGTAAGTACAGTCTGACTGTGACTGTGTCTAGAGTTTTTTGGGGTTTCGGCTAGGTGGACAAAAATCAATAATTCTAAATGATGGACTACATTGGGGGGGGGGGAATTAATTATCATTCATCTGCATTGGCTACTGGCCCATTATAGGGAGTGTTATGGGCCAGGCACATTGTAGGGGAGGGGGTGTTATATGGCTGAGTGGCTACTACTGGCACATTATAGGGTGTTATATGGCTGGGTGGCTACTGGCATATTATAGGCCCTATAATTAGCCAGTAGCCACCCGGCCATATAACACCTCCCCTTTAATGTGCCAGTAGCCACCCAGCCATATAACACCCCCCCCCCCCTATAATGTGCCAGTAGTAGCCACCCAGCCATATAACACCCCCCCTCCTATAATGTGCCAGTAGCCACCCAGCCATATAACACCCACCCTATAATGTGCCAGTAGTAGCCACCCAGCCATATAACACAGCCAACCCAGCCACCCAGCCGTATATTATAGGGGGGCTATAATATACGTGCGGGGGGGGGGGGCCCATCCAAAAATTTGCTGTGGGGCCCAGTCATTTCTAGCTACGCCCCTGTACCCGGCCTAAATTTTTTTTCACAAAAGGCAATCCCTGATATGGGATGTAACAGGGATTAAACTGATGAGAATAGTACTACAGAAAATACCACTCAAATGGGGTGTGACAGTAAATTGCACAGTTCAGACGCAGTGACCGTGGATTAAAACAGAATGGAGGGATCCAGCGTTTTTTTAACCATCTCCTGTTCGAAAAATCAATTCAATAAATGGACCTCAGATTGGGGACGTTAGAGGGATTAAACTGATGAGAATAGTACTACAGAAAATACCACTCGTATCGGGTGTGACAATAAATTGCGCGGCGCAGACGCAGTGACCGTGGATAAAAACAAAGGGGAGGAAGCCAGCGTTTTTTTAACCATCTCCCCGTTTGAAAAATCAATTCAATTCACCTTTCGGGGACCCTTGGTGTTGTACGTGGCTGGGTGGAGGAAGAAACCTTCAATTACATCACCGGGACATGGCTAGCTTAGTATCAAACCTTGTGCAAATGGGGAGTTTGCGGTTGTGCAAATGGACTGTTTGCTGTTTTTTGTGGTGCATTAAAAGGGGAGTTTTATCTGTCAATGTCTGTGAAGCGGGCGTAAACCCTTACACTACCTGATTGATACAACATCATACCTGATCGTATACACACACTGGCTGTTTTAAAGCATGTTATTCCAAACTATTTAGGAATGTTAGTTTATTTATGCCCTTTATGGATTAAAACCCGACTCTGCGTCCACTACGTAATTTTCCATGGAAGTTTTGCCATGGATCCCCCTACGGCATGCCACAGTCCAGGTTTTAGTCCCCTTGAAACAACTTTTCCATCACTATTGTGGCCAGAAAGAGTCCCTGTGGGTTTTAAAATTCGCCTGCCTATTGAAGTCTATGGCGGTTCGCCCAGTTTGCCCGTTCGCGAACATTTGTGGAAGTTTGCGTTCGCCATCACTATTTGGCACATTTTGCTCCAATGAACAATTGTCTAAATTAAGACAAATAAGATATTTGTAATCTCAGTCTAAGTATTTATTCTCCCACTCCTTTTTGTACTATCTTTTTGCCTTTTATTTAACTACTTAAATGCCCGAATGAGAATATCATCCACTAAATCATATTTCATTTTGAATGCTTTCAATACAAATTAAGATTTACCTTGTAAGTGCTGGAATAAAATATTATTTAAGCCACATTGCATCCATAACAGCAATTAGCAGTAAATAGGAGATCTCATTAATGCTGAGGTAATTTACTTTAGTTTCTCAGAGGGAAATTAATCACTTCTGAATTAATTATGTAAGTTCATCAAAATCATAATATAAATAAATACGTGTGTGTGCACTTGTGTGTAAAAAAAAAAATGGATACAGTATTGTATGCTATATAAATGGAACCTTATGCTAATAATAGCCAATATTTCCTATTGGAAATAATGCATTATAAAGATAATTTCTATTGAAACAGCAAAATTGACAAATGAAAGGACTAAACTGCAGAAAACATAATTTATATTTTTTACGGTATAATGTTTTACTGGCATGTCACTACGACGACTTTTCCATGAACCCAGAGCAACCAAAATTAATATGAAAATGGTAGTGTTTCATAAAAAAAGATATGTAGGTGTCTGTAAGTGCCATTTTATTTCTCGGTGAGAGGATAAAGTGTTTTTTTCCACATAATTTCTAATGTAGAAGCTAAATTAGGCCCAAGAAGAGGGACAATGCAACTTTACACATCATTAGTATTCAAGCTACATAACCCAACCAACAGCAGTTATGTATTTTTGCAAGTATGCATATAATTTATTGTGGAGAACACAATTTACATGGGTAGTCGATGCCTGTTTTATAGCCTCACAAATAGATGTATGAACTCAAGCATATAATGGTTCAACCAGCAGGCGCAAATACGTTCTAAATCTTCTAAATGTGCTTCACAAAAATGTAACTGAGGAATATAAAACAGATCAATTCTTGCATGTTATATATTGGTTTTTGATTTACAAATCTAATCTGGCAAATTTCTATAGAAAATGAATGGATTTTCTACTAAACTTCTTTTGTGACTTTTCTCTGTCTGGATGTTCTCTCTCACACATGCACTCTGATCCGTGATAAATGGCTGTTTATCTGTAGCTGTATTTTGCATAGTTAAATATATCATACAAAATATGTACAAACTATAGGACGGTTTAAAGAGTATATGCTTGTGTAAAAATTTAGTATACATGGCTGCTGACTTGATTATGTTTACCTGTATAGGCTAGCTTTGTTTTGCATTTATATTGTATTTTTGTAATTAAGAAAATTTGCCTTTTGAAGTGCATAGTACCTATATACAGTTGTGTTCACAATTATTCAACCCCCACTGAAATGGAATGTTTTGGCCAGTTTGACATTGATTTTGATCATTTCAGTCATCTTGTTTACAATTAAATCAAAGAGCCACTTGTAAGTCAGACAAATGTAACATAACATTTATAATGAAATAACCACAAATGTCTTTTCTGTGCTCACATCATTATCAGTTTTTTTCAACCCCCAAGTGACATTCAATCTTAGTACTCAGTAAAACATCCTTTTCCAGTTATAACAGCTTTTAAACGTGAAGCATAGCTTGACACAAGTGTCTTGCAGCGATCTATGGGTATCTTCACCCATTCTTCATGGGCAAAAGCCTCCAGTTCAGTCACATTCTTGGGCTTGCGCGCTGCAACTGCTTTCTTTAAGTCCTACCAGAGGTTCTCAATTGGATTTAAGTCTGGTAACTGCGATGGCCACTTCAAAATGTTCCAGCCTTTAATCTGCAACCATGCTCTAGTGGACTTGGAGGTATGCTTGGGATCATTGTCCTGTTGAAAGGTCCAACGTCTCCCAAGCCTCAGGTTTGTGACGGACTGCATCACATTTTCATCCAACATCTCCTGGTACTGAAGAGAATTCATGGTACCTTGCACACGCTGAAGCTTCCCTGTACCTGTAGAAGCAAAACAGCCCCAAAGCATGATTGACCCCCCGCCATGCTTCACAGTAGGCAAGGTGTTCTTTTCTTCATAGGACTTGTTCTTCCTCCTCCAAACATAGCATTGATCCATGGACCCAAACAGTTCTAATTTTGTTTCATCAGTCCACAGAAAACTATCCCAAAACTTTTGTGGTTTGTCCACATGACTTTTGGCATACTGCAGTCGACTCTTCTTATTCTTTGGAGACAGCAAGGGGGTGCGCCTGGGAGTTCTGGCATGGAGGCCTTCATTACGCAGTGTGCGCCTCATTGTCTGAGCTGAAACTTCAGTACCCGCATCTGACAAATCTTTTTTCAGTTCCTCAGCAGTCACACAGGGACTTTTCTCTACTTTGCGCTTCAGGTAGCGCACAGCAGTCAAAGTCAGCATCTTCTTTCTGCCACGACCAGGTAGCATTTCAACAGTGCCCTTTGCCTTGAATTTGCGAATGATGCTTCCTATGGTGTCTCTTGGTATGTTTAACATCTTTGCAATCTTCTTATAGCTATTGCCCTTCCTGTAAAGAGAAATCACCTCTTCTCTTGTCTTCCTGGACCATTCTCTTGACTTCACCATGTTTTTAAACACACCAGTAAATGTCTAGAAGGAGCTGAGTATCACAGTCATTTTAAATCTGCCGAATTGGTGCTTATTATGCTTGATTGCTGCTCCTTGACATCCAGAGGTGTTTTCAATACCTGATGGAAAACACTTGAATGAACCTCTGTTCTTAAGAGTGGTAGTCTTTAAGGGGTTGAATAATTAATTGTGTCAATGAAGAAATCACAAAAAAAAAACATTTAATACTGTATTACAAAAACAATTGATGTCATTTTAGTTGCATTTGGTTCTTTAAAAAGTCCTTGTAAGATTTCATTCTGAACACAATTACAAATGTACACTAAATTCCCTAAAACCCTTTACAGCATTGGGGTTTAAATAATTTTGAACACAACTGTATGTGTGTATATATACATATATATATATATATATATATATATATATATATATATATATATTGTGGTAAGGTGCAGGGTGCCGTTGTGGATGGCAGGTATGTGTCACCGAGGTTCATAGCCTCGGTGAGGTAAGAGCCGTATTTTGTTGATGTCAGCAGCAGCTAGTGCTACTGACATAGTTGTAAATAGCATGGCTGCAAAGCCGATCCGGGCCGGCTCTTACCGGGAGCAGCTAAAGTGTAGGGTGGGTGGCTGCTCCCCACGATCCAGTCCTGGTTTTGGGCTGGGTATAAAACACAGCCAGCAGCTGTGTCTGGGGCTGTGATTGTCCTGGAGCTGCTGCTAGCCCTGTGGAGCTCTCTGGGATGGAAGCAAAAACCCAGCAAGGAGACGTGCAGTCGACCTGGAAGCCTGAAGGAGGATTATCCCACGGCTGGGCCGACCGCCAGGTGCGAACGCGCACCTAACATCTCACAGGTGATAGAACCTGGTTTTGGACTCTTTGGTTTTGCCTTTTTTCTGTTTGCTGCGTGTGAATGAACACCAAGAGACTGTTTACCATTTCGTTTGTGCAAGTGTGAATAAAACACTGTTTATTGCACGTACTGGACTCCTTGTTTTGCCTCTGTACTGCACCCGCACCGTTATCTACCAGAGCAACTCCCCACAATATATATATATATATATATATATATATATATATATATTTATTTTAAACCTCACATTGCCCTCCATCTCCATATACTGTAAACTGAAAACATATTTCCCTGTATTGCATATTTACCACATTTCATTGTTTCACATCTTCAAACAAATTTTAATATAAAATAGAGAAGGGCAAATTTCTTGAAATACATTTTGGGTCCAACTCTAATGACCTGGTCAGAAAATTTGATTTGGGTCTATATGATTCCAACTGAATTAAAAGCTACAATTGGCTAAAAATTGGTGTTTGACACTCTAAGGTCTTTTAGGACTCTATCAGGATATCTTTTCTCTAATCTTTCAGTCTTTTTTATTTAATGTTTTCAATTTTTTTCTTTCTGTGACTCCCCTTAAGCCCTTTAACGCAAAGACAGCAATAGTAAACAATGTCAGGATGATATATATATATATATATATATATATATATATATATATAGCTATAAGTAAATGCATAGTTGATGGTGTTTAAAACAGGTGTTTAAAAATATACTGCACCATCTGATTTGTCATAGCTTTTAAAATAAAAATACAATCCTAAAAATTGTCAGTGTACACAGGGTAGGATCATAAAAAAACATCGGCTTGTTTTTAACATGCAATCCAAAAATTCCGCTTTAATGTGGCAGATGGCTGCGAATGTTTATACACACACACACAAATATTGGAAGAAGCAATGGCTAGTTCTGAACAAGTCTCTAAAAATTATCCCTTCAGGGGGCATGGCAGGCGGCACATGGAGTAGGCTGCAGTTTAGCTGAACTCCGGTGCTATCAGCCTAATTAACGTCTCACAGCGTTTGCCAAGCGACTTGGGTCACCTGTAAGAACGTAGCCTTGATCCTGGGACCTACGGATGTAGCAGAGTTAACACACATGCTTTATGAGATGTGTTGTCTAAACTAAATGCGCTAAGCCAGGGGTGCACAACCTTTTCTGGTTGCGGGCCACATTGTCAGCCTGAACCAATTCCAAGGGCCGAAAATAAAACTTAAAGTGGTATTACCAACTGAAATACTGTATTTCTGGCATATTGAACATACAGTATATACTATAAATGTCTAGTTACAGCTCTAGGACTCCCATCTTATAGGAGAATACATGAAAGATACATGTAATAAGCCATGAGATATAGACCTACATGTTTAGGGGCCACACAGAATGGTATCAAGGGCCGCATGTGGCCCCCGGGCCGCAGGTTGTGCACCCCTGCGTTAAGCAAACACCTTGAATTGCTTTTCAATGGCTTTTGTTTCAAGATTACACAATGAGTTAAGAAATTTGAGTTAAGAGTTTGTGTGTTAACCCTGCTACATCTGTACTGGAGATTGCGAAAACTAAAAAGAAGCCAATATCTTCAAAACTCACCGAGTTTTATCTGCCGGTATGCGCTCCTCAAGATGGCGGCGATGGAGTCATGACTTCTGCTGTTAAACCTGCGCCCGCACCTCTTGCTTCAACAACATCTTTGCCGCATTATCAGACAAGAAGAAAATAGGAGTTTCCATAGCTATAAAGGATTCCTTAGCCTTTAAGTTAATGGATTCTAAGTTATATGAAGGAGGAGACATATAATCTTGATTTGTGAAATCAACAATGCTCTCTTTACCTTGGTAGCACTTTATCCAGGATTGATCTCTTCCTGACTAGAGACAGCAACAACTTACAAAAAGTTGTGTCTTTCGATATAGGACATATTAGTTGGTCTGACCATGCCCCTGTACATATCACCTTAAGTGAGCAATACAACTCTGCCCCACGTATTCATGGAGAATAAATGGACGTCTCTTGAGCTCTGCTAAATACAGTGCTTTGCAAAAGTATTCACCCCTTTGACTTTTTTTGTGTTTTGGTGCCTCACAACCAGGAATTAACATGGATTGTTTAAGGATTTGCATAATTTAATTTACAGAACGTGCCCACAACAAGATTTTTTATATATTTTTTTTATTGTGAAGCAAACAAAAGATAGGACAAAATAACAGAAAAAGTCAATGTGCATAACTATTCACCCCCCTAAAGTCAATACTTTGTAGAGACACCTTTTGTGGCAATCATAGCTCCAAGTCGCTTTGGATAAGTCTCTCTCTGCCATCAGCAGCGCGTCTACCAGCGTGCGTTTTGTAGTCAGTAGTCACGCATCTTTTGATCAGTAACATACGTTTTTATAACATTTTGGTTTCCTGTCAGCAATGCACAGCTGTGGCTTATCACTGGCAAAATTGGGTTAATGTCACCCACCACTGGAACAGGTGACATTAACCTGCTCAGGACCGCCTAACGCACGGATGCGTCCGGCGGGCGGTCCTGTTCTCGCCGGACGCATCCGTGCGTCATCTCGCGAGACGCGAGATTTGCTGTGAGCTTGCGCGCGCGGCTTTGCAGGTATTCTGCAGCCTGCCAGCAATGATCAATCGCTGGCAGGCTGTAGAAGTTAAATAAATGAAATCAAACATGTATATCAGACGCTGTTTTGTTAACAGCGTCTGATATACCTGCTACCTGGTCCTCTGGTGGTCCCATTTCCTGGGATCGACCACCAGAGGACCAGGTAGCTCTGTAAAGTAGCACCAAGCACCACACTACCCCCCCTGTCACTTATTAACCCCTTGTTAACCCTGATCACCCCATATAGACTCCCTGATCACTCCCCTGTCATTGATCACCCCCCTGTAAGGCTCCATTCAGACGTCCATATGTCCATACGTCCATATATCCGCAAAACACGGACACCGGCAATGTGCTTTCCGCATTTTGCAGATCCGCACATTGCCAGAACTATATAGAAAGATGCCTTTTCTTGTCCGCAATTGCAGACAAGAATAGGACATGTTTTATATTTTTGCGGAATGGAAGTGCAGACCCGGAAGTGCGGATCCGCAATTGGCAGAGATTTTTTCATCCACATTGATCGATGCGAATGAAGAAATCTGAGCCGTTCATTTTTTTTTTTCAGCCCAGAGGCTAAACGGAAAAAAAATATCTCATTACCCATATGCTTAATAGCAGAAACTCCTAATGCTGGCCATACATGTAATGATTGCGGAGACCCTCAAATGCCAAGGCAGTACAAACACCCCACAAGTGACCCCATTTTAGAAAGAAGACACCCGAAGGTATTCCGTGAGGGGTATGGTGAGTTCATGTAAAACTTTATTTTTTGTCACAAGTTAGTGAAATATGAGACTTTGTAAAAAAAAAAAACTATATCAATTTCCGCTAACTTTTGCCAAAAATATTTTTTTTCTGTGAACTTGCCATGCCCCACACGGATATTTATATATAAACACCACCACGACCATGGTTACGTCCCTTATTTGATGTTCTCCTCATTATTTGCGTTCACCCACCAAGCTGAAAAATGGTTTTTCTCCGTTGTCAATTTAACTGCCAATTGTCAACAATTAAGTTCACTAAGGCAGTGCCTGTGTCATAAAAATGCTCTGTGGAAAAAGAAAAACTTTTTTTGGCCTAAAATACATACATTCTCAATTTCACTGCAGAAATGAAAAATATTTATTTGTACGCTGTATGCACAACTGTTTGGTGAACCCAGAACACTTTTTTTCAGTAAAACACAGTAAAGCACTATTTTCATGCTGCAATTTAAAATTGGTATTTGTACGCTGTATGCACAAGTGGTTTGTGGAACCAGAGCACGGCTTTTTTCAGTAAAACACAGATATGCGGCATTTAAGTGCCGGAAATAAAACGTAGGTATTTCTACGCTGTATGCAAAAGTGGTTTGTGGACCCAGAGCAAGGATTTTTTTTTAATAAAACAGAGAAATACAGTATTTCACTGCTATCAATAAAATGTAGGTATTTCTGCGCTTTATGCAAAAGTGGTTTGTGGAATGTGGACCCAGAACACGGATGTTTCTAATAAAACACAGAAATGCAGTATTTCACTGCTATCAATAAAACATAGGTAGTTCTACACTGTATGCAAACGTGGTTTGTGGACCCAGAACAAGGATTTTTTTTAATAAAACACAGAAATGCAGTATTTTACTGCTATAAATTAAAGTAGTCAGAGGTATTTCTACGCTGTATGCAAAAGTGGTTTGTAGACCCAGAACATGGATTTTCTTTTTAAATAAAACACAGAAATGCAGTATTTCACTGCTATCAATAAAACATAGGTATTTCTACACTGTATGCAAAAGTGGTTTGTGGATCCAGAACACAGATTTTTTTAAAATAAAACTCAGAAATGCAGTATTTTACTGCTGTAAATTAAACGTAGGTATTTCTACGCTGTAAGCAAATGTGGTGTGTGGACCCAGAACACGGCTTTTAAAAAAAAAAAAAAATACAAATGTATTCACTGCTATAAATATAACATAGGCATTTCTACGCTGTATGCAAAAGTCGTTTGTGGACCCAGAACAAGGATTTTTTTAATAAAACACAGAACTGCAGTATTTCACTGTGTGGTAAGGTGCAAGGTACTGTGGTCGACGGGAGGTACGTGTCACCGAGGTTCCTGGCCTCGGTGAGGTAAGAGCCGGATTTTTGGTGTGTCAGCAGCAGCTAGTGCTGCTTGACACCTTGGTATTTAGTTTGGCTGCAAAGCCAATCCGGGCCGGCTCTTACTGGGAGTAGGCAAAGAGTTGGGTGGGTGCCTACTCCCCACGGTCCAGGCCGGGTTTTCCCGGGCCTTTATAACACAGCCAGCAGCTGGGTGTGGAGGAGGTGATTATCCTGGTGCTGCTGTTAGGCTGGGGATTCATTTCAGTTTGGAAGTTCTCTGGGCAGGAAGCAAGAGCCCAGCAAGGAGGAGTGCAGACGGCCTGGAAGCCTGACGTCGCTTGTCCTACGGCTGGACTGACAGCCAGGTGTGAACCTGCATCTAAAAACCTCCCAGGTGACTGGAGCCTGTTTTGGACTGTCTTGTTTTTCCGCTTGATTTCTTATGTGTGTGAATTAACACCAAGAGACTGTATTATTTTGTGCAAGTGTGAATAAAACACTGTTTATTGCACTATCTGGACTCCCTGTTTTGCCTCTATACTGCACCCGCACTGCTATCTACCAGAGCGACTCCCCACATTTGGTGTCGGATGCGGGCATGCGCAGTGAGGCTGGCGTGAACGCCGAAGTTTGTTTTTGCTGGGCACGACTGGATGTCCTATATTCGACCGGCAAAGTTGCAGCCTGTGTTCCCTGACAAAATGGAGGCGGCTGTGAAAGCTCTCATAGAGGCTAACGTGCAGCAGCGGGAGATCAACCAGCTACTGCTACAGCACGTGATGGTGTTACAAGCTGCAGGAGCGTCCCACCACGTCCACGATGCCCGGAAAGCTGTCCGTGCAGCGATCCCTAAGATGACCCCCTCGGATGATGTGGAGACCTATCTGGCGGTGTTCGAGAAGGTGGCCGTGAGGGAGATATTACCCCGAGAACAGTGGGCGGAGGTTGTCGCTCCGTTCCTGGCGTCTGGACCCCAGCAAGTATTTTTTGACTTAGCAGATGACCAGGCTGCTGATTATCCCACGGTGAAGGGGGAGATCCTGGCCAGACTGGGGGTAAACGTGTTGGTCCGGGCTCAGCGGGTCCACCAGTGGGACTTTAAAACGGCTGAACCCGCCAGGCCGCAGTACTATGAGTTGCTGCACAGGATGCAAAAGTGGCTGCAGCCTGATGTTCTAAGTCCGACTGCTATGATGGACCGTCTGCTGGCTGACATGTTCTGAAGGGCCCTGCCTTACCCCCTTCAGCACTGGATTGGCCAGGTATCCCCCACTAATGCCCTGGAGATGGTCGACCTGGTGGAGCGTTACGAGGCCACCAGAAACCTGCAGGGGAGTCTTGCTGGGAAGGGGTCAGTCAAACCCTGGAGGCCTCCGCCCCAGTTCCGACATCCGGCGACAGAGAGGCCTGCACGGAATGTACCCCCTGCGGATCCGCCTCCCGTGGTATGCTGGAGGTGTCAGGAGCCAGGCCACATCAGGGCCGACTGTCCGCATCGGGATGAGCCGATGGATGTGAACTACGGAGGGAGCCACTCCCTGTATGCACGGAAGCTGTGCGCAACTGGCACCCTTGAGGTGCAGGACAATAACCACCTGTGTCAGGTGGAGGTGGGAGATTCTCTGGCGGTGGCCCTGCTGGACTCCGGGAGTCTAGTCTCCCTGGTAAGGGCTGCCCTGGTACGGCCGGCGGAGTATACCGGCCGTAAAATCGGGGTCCTGTGCATCCACGGAGACCTAAAAGACTACCCCACTGCACTAGTGACTTTGTCCACAGCGGCTGGTAAGTGTACCCACGAGGTGGCTGTCGCTGCTAAACTCCCACATGAACTGATACTTGGGAGGGACTTCCCAGGTTTCCCGGCACTGTGGCCGGCGATAAAACTGTCTGATGGACCCGAGACAGGGGTAACCCTAGGAGAGTGGCCTGATACCACTGGAAGGCCAGAACCCTGGGAGCCCGAGTCTGAAGGGCCAGCGGTAGGGGTGACCACTGCTCCAGCGGTAGAGGGGGAGACAACCCCACTGAGTGTAATGGTGGGAGACACGGAGGACTTGCCACCGGGACCTGAGTTGGCAGACCTCAATGTCTCCGGGGAAAATTTTGGGACCGCACAACACCGGGACCAAACCCTAACCAGGGCCTGGGAAAGTGTCGTAATAATTGATGGTAAACCCCAGAAACCTGGGGCTGAATTAATGTTTCCGCGATTCATTGTTCTTCAGGATATGTTGTATCGGGTGAACCAAATCCGAGGTGAGCCTGTTGAACAGTTGGTGGTGCCCACAGCGTATCGCAAGCTGGTCATGGAGCTTGCCCACCAACATGTTCTTGGGGGACACCTGGGGTGGCAGAAAACGCAGGACCGCATACTGCAGCGGTTTTATTGGCCCAGTGTGTTCAAGGAGGTAGAAAATTATTGTAAGTCCTGTCCCACCTGTCAGATAAATAGCCCCAGCCACATTTCCGTAGTCCTCTGGTACCTCTTCCAATTATTGAGGTCCCGTTTGAGCGAATCGCTATGGATCTAATTGGGCCTGTACCAAAGTCTGCCAGGGGCCACCAACACATTCTGGTAGTTCTCGACTATGCCACTCGGTATCCGGAGGCGGTGCCTCTGCGACATACCTCAGCTAAGCTCATTGCCAAAGAGTTAATGGAAATGTTTTCCGTGTGGGCCTGCCAAAAGAGGTTCTGACAGACCAAGGGACCCCTTTTATGTCCAAAGTTATGAGGGAACTGTATAAATTATTGCGTATAAAGCAATTGCGGACGTCCGTTTACCATCCGCAAACGGACGGTCTTGCCGAAAGGTTTAACCAAACTCTCAAAAATATGTTAAAAAGGGTGGTGTCTAGAGATGGGAAGGACTGGGACCTGCTTCTGCCCTATCTCATGTTCGCAGTGCGAGAGGTGCCCCAGGCCTCTACTGGGTTCTCGCCCTTCGAACTGCTTTATGGCAGACACCCTCGGGGCCTGTTGGATATCGCCAAGGAAGCGTGGGAACAACAGCCTGTCCCCCACAAAAGTGTCATTGAGTATGTCACCGAGATGCAGGAACGGATGGAAAGGGTGTTGCCGCTGGTCCGGGAGCATATGGAGGCAGCGCAACAAGCCCAGAGTAGGGTGTATAATCGTCAGGCTCGGGTACGGGACTTCAATCCAGGAGATCGGGTTTTGGTTCTGGTACCCACCCTTGACAGCAAGTTCCTAGCTAGGTGGCAGGGCCCCTATGAGGTGATCGAGAAGGTAGGGGAAGTAAATTACAAGGTACACCAGCCAGGGCGGCGCAAGCCGGAGCAGGTGTACCACGTGAATTTACTAAAGCCGTGGAAGGATAGGAACATGACCGACGACAACAGCCCCCGGCCAGGGCTTCTGGGTGAGAAGGGTCCAGCCCCACAGTTCGAGGCTTGCGAAGCGGTAGCCACGGTAAAAATTGCAGACAGCCTGTCTTCCAAACAAGTTCAGGAAGTCAGGGAGTTCATCAGTCGGAACACGGATGTGTTCTCGGACCTCCCTGGCCGCACGTCTCTCATCCAACATGACATCGTCACTGAGCCTCAGGCCAAGATCCTGTTAAAACCATACCGGGTACCTGAGGCTCGGCGACGGGCCATCGCGGAGGAAGTGCAATTAATGTTGAAGCTCGATGTCATTGAGGAGTCGAAAAGTGAGTGGGCAAGTCCCATAGTTCTAATACCCAAGCCGGATGGGACGTTGCGGTTCTGCAACGATTTTCGCAAGTTAAATGAAGTGTCCAAGTTTGATGCGTATCCCATGCCCCGGGTAGACGAGCTTGTTGAAAATTTAGGGCAAGCCCGTTATTTTTCTGTGCTAGACCTCACTAAAGGATACTGGCAAGTACCCTTAACGGAGGCGGCCAAGGAAAAACCGCTTTGTTACCCCGCAGGGTCTGTATCATTACAAGGTGTTACCCTTTGGCCTGCATGGCGCCCCGCCACCTTCCAAAGGTTAATGGACGCTGTGCTGCGACCGCACCGTCGGTACGCTCGGCCTACTTAGATGATGTAATCATCCACAGCACCGACTGGGAAAGCCATTTTCCCAAAGTGCAGGCGGTAGTGGATGCCCTGAGGAAAGCTGGACTAACCGCCAATCCAAAGAAGTGTGCGATTGGGTTGGAAGAGACCAAATATCTGGGATATGTTATTGGGCGGGAGTCATCAAGCCGCAGGTAACTAAGGTAGAGGCCATACGTAACTGGCCCCGACCGGTCACTACCAGGCAGGTAAAGTCCTTCCTGGGAATTGTAGGGTACTACATGCGGTTTGTGCCCCACTTTGCCACAATAGCAGCGCCGTTGACAGACCTGTTGAAGGGGCGAAAGTCTGGGAAGGTTAGCTGGAGTGAGAAGGCGGAGGAGGCTTTCTCCGCGTTGAAGTCGGCCCTGTGTGGGTCCCCGGTTTTGGTGACACCCGACTTCAACAGGGAGTTTGTCGTACAGACCGACGCCTCGGAGGTAGGCCTCGGTGCTGTACTGTCTCAGGAGGTCAACGGGGAAGAACATCCCGTTGTCTTCCTGAGCCGTAAGCTCAGTCCCGCCGAGACCAGGTATAGCATAGTGGAGAGGGAGTGCCTGGCTATCAAGTGGGCACTCGAATCTCTCCGCTACTACCTGTTAGGGAGGAGGTTCCGTCTGGTGACCGACCATTCCCCTCTCAAGTGGATGAGCCAGGCCAAGGAGAGGAATGCTCGGGTCACCAGGTGGTTCCTATCCCTGCAGAACTTCAAGTTCTCATTGGAACACAGGGCAGGCCGCTTGCAGGGTAACGCAGATGCCCTGTCCCGCGTCCACTGCCTCACATGTGTTCACCCCCTCAGGGTTGAACAAAGGGGGGTATGTGGTAAGGTGCAAGGTACTGTGGTCGACGGGAGGTACGTGTCACCGAGGTTCCTGGCCTCGGTGAGGTAAGAGCCGGATTTTTGGTGTGTCAGCAGCAGCTAGTGCTGCTTGACACCTTGCTATTTAGTTTGGCTGCAAAGCCAATCCGGGCCGGCTCTTACTGGGAGTAGGCAAAGAGTTGGGTGGGTGCCTACTCCCCACGGTCCAGGCCGGGTTTTCCCGGGCCTTTATAACACAGCCAGCAGCTGGGTGTGGAGGAGGTGATTATCCTGGTGCTGCTGTTAGGCTGGGGATTTATTTCAGTTTGGAAGTTCTCTGGGCAGGAAGCAAGAGCCCAGCAAGGAGGAGTGCAGACGGCCTGGAAGCCTGACGTCGCTTGTCCTACGGCTGGACTGACAGCCAGGTGTGAACCTGCATCTAAAAACCTCCCAGGTGACTGGAGCCTGTTTTGGACTGTCTTGTTTGCCGCTTGATTTCTTATGTGTGTGAATTAACACCAAGAGACTGTTTTATTTTGTGCAAGTGTGAATAAAACACTGTTTATTGCACTATCTGGACTCCCTGTTTTGCCTCTATACTGCACCCGCACTGCTATCTACCAGAGCGACTCCCCACAACTGCTATAAATAAAATGTAGGTATTTCTATGCTGTATGCAAATGTGGTTTGTGGACCCAGAAAACTGCTTAAAAAAAAAAAAAAACACGAATGCAGTATTTCACTGCTATAAATAAAACGTAGGTATTTCTACGCTGTATGCGCAACTGCTTTGTGAAGCAAGAATATTGCTTTTTTCCCCACAAAAAAAGACTAATTCACTATTTCACTGTAGAAATGTCAAATATGTATTTGGGCGGTGTATTTCAAACTGTTTTGTGGACCAGGAATAAGGGTTTCTTTTCCCTGAAACACACTGATGAAATATTTCCCTGCAGAAATCTAAAATATATATTTGTATATTGTTTTTTTTCCCACAAAAAAAGACTAATTCACTATTTCACTGCAGAAATGTCAAATGTGTTTGGGAGGTGTATTTAAAAATGCTTTGGGGACCAGGATTACAGCTTTTTCTCACAAAAATACACTGATGCACTATTTGACTGCTAAAATTGAATATACAGTTTAGGGCATTGCATACACAAATGCTCTGTGGCACCACAGGTCCCAGACTAGAGAAATGGACTATGTCACCCCTTTATTATACAAAATGTAATGTAGGGGACTTGAGCAGCCAGGAAAAAAAAAATATTTCCTTCACTGAGCTACCAAACAGGATTAGGCTGATATCCCTGGCAGGCTGGCACATATTCAGTACACTGCACTGGCTAAAATATTTGACCAGCAAAAAATTGCTAACTATGTTATATTCTTCATTATATAATTTATGAAAATACTGGCACCTCCCAACCCCCGACAGATGCAATTGACCACTTTTTAGGATCAGTGACTTTGCCCGAGCTGCAACCATACCAGCTGGACAAATTAAGGTCAGAATTTACTGATGAAAAGATTAGTAAAACTATTCAGTCATAAAAATCCAATAAAAACCAAGGCATGATGGGCTTTCAAATGACTACTACAGTTTAATAACACCCTTCCTCAAGAAACTCTTTAACCAGGTGAGAAATATTGGAGGCAACCATTATTACTCTTCCGAAGCCTGGCAAATCTCCTGACAAACCAGAGAATTTCCGTCTGATCTCACTGCTCAACGGCCAATGCTGATTTAAAACTTTATGCTAAAATATTGGCTTTGAGGTTGGCAGAGGTTCTCCTTGATATAGTTCACAGGGACCAAGTAGGCTTTGTGAAAGAGAGACAATCGGTGGATGGCACTAGATGATTTTTGGACTTGCTGGGAGGGGTGGATGCGTGTCGGACGCCTTCTCTGCTCCTATCTTTGGACACGGAGATATTTAGATTTTGGAGAAAATTGGGATAACTGGTTTGGCCAAGACCACTATCATGGCTTTGTATATTACTCTATCAGGAAAAGTAATGGCCTCGGGGTTCTTATCAAAGTCTTTTCCTATAACAAATGGGACGCGCCAAGGGTGCCCATTGTCGCCCCTGATCTTTACTCTGATGATGGAGCCATTGAAGAGCTTCAGCAGATATTAGAGGGTAGTTATGGGAGGCAAGGAACATAAGATAGGTCTGTTTGCAGATGATGTGATCATTGCACTGACTGACCCACAAACATCCTTACCAGCAACAATGATGAAGCTTCAAGAGTTTAGTGCAATATCATATTATAAATTAAATGCCAATAAATCTGTCATTCTTAATATGAGCCTACCTCCATTTGCAGTTTCCCCACATTTCTTCCGAATATCCATTCAAATGGTCAAGATAGCATCCCTACTTTGGTATTACTTTGACCTTCCCCAGTAAGGATTTTTTTAACCAAAACTACATGCCACTCCTTAACACAGTGACAAATGATCTTAAGTCATATTCAGCGGTGGATCTTTCATGGGTTGGGAGGATAACGACCATTAAGATGATGGTGCTACCTAAAATACTATATCTGTTTAGAAATGTGCCCATAAACTTATCAAAGAGTTTCATCCAAAAATTGCTATCCTTTTCTTTGCCATTTTTGTATGGAAGCATTCTAGGCATAGAGTAGCAGCTTCTACATTGTATAAACCTACAGCTGAAGGAGGTTTTAGTTTTCCCAATTTATTACTTTACTAACATGCTACACTTCTAAATCAGACATGCTGCTGGTTCACCTCAGAATGCCATCCTCACTGGGAGTCTATTGAAACTGAAGCTTTGAGTATTACAGAATAGTAAAGGCTTCCTTAGGATCACAAATATTACAATTGATGCTCAGTAGGCAAAGCTTCTTCCTATTAAGGCAAATTTTCACTCGTTGACGAATATGGTTTCCTCCCAAAAAATAGTTAGTTGGAAAACATTACAGTTATCATTGTGTGTCGGTAGAGCTACTGATTACTGACATCTCATTTAAAGAGTCAATCCAAAGTGGGCTTACATCAATTGGCCAGATATGGGGAGAAAACAAATTGCTTCCATTCTCAAAGGTAGTAGACTTATTCCATTTGTCTAATAAATACTTTTTCAAATACCTAAGACTGAGATCCTTTTTGGAATCTCATCCTAATGACCAGGTTTCTGTTCGGTCTCCTTTTAAGCTTAACTTTTTTTTGTGACGTAGAGAGCAATAAAGGACTATATTAGATCTACAACATTTGTCAGTAATAACGCCCCCTGCCGTGCAGAATACGCATTCACACAAAACGCTGGCCGACGGGCAGGCCAGCATCTCCGAGGCATAAAAGGCTAACTCTGGCCACGTGGAAAATGTGGAGACCCAGAAGTTGAATGGGGCCGAACCATCAGTCAGTACGTGGAGGGGTGTGCAGATGTACTGTTTAACCATGTTAGTGAAATGCTGCCTCCTGCTAACACGTTCAGTATCAGGTGGTGGTGCAGTTAGCTGTGGCGTGGAGACAAAACTTTTCCACATTTCTGCCATGCTAACCCTGCCCTCAGAGGAGCTGGCCGTCACACAGCTGCGTTGGAGACCTCTTGCTCCTCCTCTGCCTTCGCCTTGGGCTTCCACCTGTTCCTCTGTGACATTTGGGAATGATCTCAGGAGCGCGTCTACCAGCGTGTGCTTGTACTCGCGCATCTTCCTATCACGCTCCAGTGCAGGAAGTAAGGTGGGCACATTGTCTTTGTAGTCAAAATATATGTTGTGGGATCCGCGCTATTAATCAATAGTAATGTGTTGTCCTCCAGCAACTTTCAGATGTATAGGGATTAGATGCACCTCCACTTCTCAAAGGATCGTCAGTGCACTCGTCTCCTAAAAGCCAGGTTTGTAGCCGGCCATCAGAACTCCATGTGAGCCACCGATCAATGCCTTCACAAGGTGCAGCACTCCTTACACAAAGAAAACCCTGAAGAAGCGAATCTGCGAAACCCGGGTCGGGCATTTATTACGAGCATGATTTGTTCTTATAATTTGTGAGTACAATAAAGCCTTTACTATTCATTTACACCGGAGGTACTGCACTATGTTCCCATTTTTCTTTGTGTAAGGAGTGCTGCACCTTGTGAAGGCATTGATCGGTGGCTCACATGGAGTTCTGATGGCCGGCTACAAACCTGGCTTTTAGGAGACGAGTGCACTGACGATCCTTTGAGAAGTGGAGGTGCATCTAATCCCTATACATCTGAAAGTTGCTGGAGGACAACACATTACTATTGATTAATAGCGCGGATCCCACAACATAGATTTTGACTTTGGATATCTAGGAGGACTGAACCTACTCCATCTAGGGATCTGCTGCTTGCTTTTGGGTCTTTGCCACATATTGAATTTTTTTCACATTGTCTTTGTACCGAGGATCCAGCAGGGTGGCAACCCAGTAGTCCGCACACGTTAAAATGTGGGCAACTCTGCTGTCGTTTTGCAGGCACTGCAGCATGTAGTCGCTCATGTGTGCCAGGCTGCCCAGAGGTAAGGACAAGCTGTCCTCTGTGGGAGGCGTATCGTCATCGTCCTCCGTATCCCCCCAGCCACGCACCAGTGATGGGCCTGGGCTGTGTTGTGTGCCACCCCGCTGTGAACCTGCCTCATCCTCATCCTCCTCCACCTCCTCCTCATCCTCCTCGTCCTCCAGTAGTGGGCCCTGGCTGGCCACATTTGTACCTGGCCTCTGCTGTTGCAAAAAAACTCCCTCTGTGGCACTTCTAACAGACTGGCCTGAAAGTGCTAAAAATGACCCCTCAACCTCCTCCTCCTCCTGGGCCACCTCCTCTTCCATCATCGCCCTATGCATTTTCTCAAGGAAACATAGAAGTGGTATTGTAACGCTGATAACGGTGTCATCGCCACTGGCCATGTTGGTGGAGTACTCGAAACAGGGCACACAGGTCTCTCATGGAGGCCCAATCATTAGTGGTTAAGTGGTGCTGTTCCGCAGTGCGACTGACGCGTGCGTGCTGCAGCTGAAACTCCACTATGGCCTGCTGCTGCTCGCACAGTCTCTCCAGCATGTGCAAGGTGGAGTTCCACCTGGTGGGCACGTCGCATATGAGGCGGTGAGTGGGAAGGCCGAAGTTCCGCTGCAGACAGGCTAGCAGTGGCAGGATGTGAACGCAGGAAATGCACACAGACGGCCCGCACTTTATGCAGCAGCTCTGACATGTCGGGGTAGTTGTGAATGAACTTCTGCACCACAAAATTCAGCACATGCGCCAGGCAAGGGATGTGCGTCAAACTGGCTAGTCCCAGAGTTGCAACGAGATTTTGCCCATTATCGCACACCACCAGGCCGGGCTTGAGGCCCACCGGCAGAAACCACTCGTCGGTCTGTTGTTCAATACCCCACCACAAGTCCTGCACGGTGTGCTGGCATTCAGGCCCAGGGTATTTAACGGACAGAAATACACTTGGAGATGCACGGTAGCGTGTGAAGTTATTGAGGATGACCCTCTCAGCACTTGTATATACACCTTGAGTGTAATATACCCTTATACGGACAGAAATACACTATGATATGCACAATACTGCATGCAGATTTACAGGATTATCCTTTCAGCAATTGTAATGTAACACTTTTTGTAATATACCCTTTTACGGAGAGAAATATACTTGGATATGCACGCTGAGTGTAATTTACCCTTTTACAGACAGATTAACAATTGGCCAATGGCCTGCAACAGCTGGAACACCAGATTCAGGGTATTGCTATATTGGCAAGTGAATTTCACCCCAGAACAAAATCTATTATTTGACGGATACTATTAAACTTGTTCAGTCACAGCTGAAACACCAGATTCAGGGTATTGCTATTTTGGCAATTAAATTTCACCACAGAAAATAAAATATCCTGTGACAGACACTATTAAACTTGTCCAGCCACTGCTGGCACACCAGATTTACGGTATTGCTATTTTGGCAATTGAATTTCACCCCAGAAAAAAATATATCCTTTGCCGGACACTAGTAAACTTGGCCAGCCACAGCTGAAACCACGGATTTATGGTATTGCTATTTGGGCAATTGAATTTCAGCCCAGAACAAAATATATCCTTTGCCAGACACTATTAAACTTTGGCAACCACTGCTGGTACACCAGATTTACGGTATTGCTATTTTGGCAATTGAATTTCACCCCAGAAAAAAATATATCCTTTGCCGGACAGATTTAAACTAGGCCTGCAACAGCTGGAACACCAGATTCTGGGTATTGCTATTTTGGCAATTGAATTTCACCCCAGAAAAAAAAATACCCTTTTACGGACAGATTAGGCCTGCCACACCTGGAACACCAGATTTACTGTGTTTCTATTTTTACAACTGTGTTTCACCCCAGAAAATAATAGATCCTTTGACAGACACTACGGAAATTGTCCAGTCACAGCTGGAACACCAGATTCAGGGAATTGCTAGTTTGGCAATTAAATTTCACCCCAGAACAAAATCTATCCTTTGACGGATACTATTAAACTTGTCCAGTCACAGCTGGAACACCAAATTTACTGTATTTCTGATTTGGCAACTGAATTTCACCACAGAAAATATTAAATCCTTTGACGGACACTATTAAACTTGGCCAGCCACTGCTGGAACACCAGATTTGCTGTATTTCTATTTTTGCAACTGTATTGCACCCCAGAAAATAATATATCCTTTGACGGACACTGGGGAAATTGTCCAGTCACAGCTGGAACACCAGATTCAGGGTAGTGCTATTTTGGCAATTAAATTTCACCCCAGAAAAAAATATACCCTTTTACGGACAGATTTAAACTAGGCCTGCAACAGCTGGAACACCAAATTCAGGGTATTGCTATTTTGGCAATTGAATTTCACCCCAGAAAAAAATATACCCTTTTACGGACAGATTTAAACGAGGCCTTCAACAGCGGGAACACCAGATTTACTGTATTTCTATTTTTGCTACTGACTGTCACCCCAGAAAATAATATATCCTTTGACGGACACTAGGGAAATTGTCCAGTCACAGCTGGAACACCAGATTCAGGGTATTGCTATTTTGGCAATCAAATTTCACCCCAGAAAAAAATATACCCTTTTACGGACAGATTTAAACTAGGCCTGCAACAGCTGGAACACCAGATTCAGGGTATTGCTATTTTGGCAATAAAATTTCACCCCAGAAAAAACATACCCTTTTATGGACAGATTTAAACTAGGCCTGCAACAGCTGGAACACCAGATTTACTGTATTTCTACTTTCGCTACTGACTTTCATCCCAGAAAATAATATATCCTTTGACGGACACTAGGGAAATTGTCCAGTCACACAGCAGGAACACCAGATTCAGGGTATTGCTATTTTGGCAATCAAATTTCACCCCAGAACAAAATCTATCCTTTGACGGACACTATTAAACTTGTCCAGTCACAGCTGGAACACCAGATTTACAGTATTTCTATTTTGGCAACTGAATTTCACCGCAGAAAATAATAAATCCTTTTACGGACACTATTAATCTTGTCCAGCCACTGCTGGGACACAATATTTATGGTATTGCTATTTTGGCAATTGAATTTCACCCCATAAAAAAATATATCCTTTGCCGGACACTATTAAACTTGGCCAGCCACTGCTGGGACACTAGATTTAAAGTATTGATAGTTTGGCTATTGAATTTCACCACAGAAAAAAATCTATCCTTTGCCAGACTGAAAACAGTATTACACTTGACTAGCCACAGCTGGAACACCAGATTTAGGGGATTGCTATTTTGGCAATTGTATTTAACCCCTTAATAAAATATAGAAATTTCTATCCTGAGTTTCTAGGGGTGACAATAAGCACAGCCAAGCCCCTGATGTAGGATATAGCAAAAAAAAAAACTAGTATTGATGGATTGATGGACTTGGTGGCAGCTTGTGCTGGTGCACCACAAGACACAAAATGGCCGCCGATCACCCCAGAAAAAAAGTGACAAAAAAAAGCTCTGTGCAGCCTTGAAACCAGTCAGCACTTAACTAGCAGAAGTTGAATGATTCACAGCTGTAGATCAATCACTTCATTACGTGTTTTTGCTGACTTTTCCCTGCCTAATCTCTCCCTCACAGAAGCTGCGTCCTCTCCCTACACTAATCAGAGCAGTGTGACGTGCGGCGCTACGTGACTCCAGCTTAAATAGAGGCTGGGTCACATGCTGCACTTGGCCAATCACAGCCATGCCATTAGTAGGCATGGCTGTGATGGCTTCTTAGGGCAAGAAGTAAAACGCTAGCTGATTGGCTGCTGTGCAGCCCTTCAGAAAGCGGGAAGAAATCGCCGAACAACGGACCCAAAGCCAAACTTTTTTGAAAATGTCCGGGTCCCGAACACCGCAAAATTCGGTACGAACCCGAGGGTTCGCTCATCCCTAATGGACACTTCTCAGATCAAGAAATATATGCTTCCACACTGTAGTTGTTATACTTTTATGGTGATATATCATGATGTAATGTTGTGTTTGCCTACACTGTTGATTTCTAAATAATTTTTATTTTACATACTTTTTATCTCTTCTGGGGACACAGCAGCAACAATAAAATATGGAACATGACAGAAAAGAGATGTGTGGCTGTATAGGGGTAGTAGAAGTGGCATTAATAGCCACAGTAGCAGCAGTACAGTATGGAACCTTGGCAGGAGATGTATAGCTGTGTAGCGACAGTAGTAGTGGGAGTAGGGGGAGCAGCATCTGCGGCAGCAGGAGCAAAACTTTATGGAACATGATAGGTAGACAGCTGCTGCAGCATGATTGGGCCAGCAATAAATAGTTTACTGTTAGCAACTGCAGATCTATTCATTGGCCTCAGCCGGAGGTGTGTAGAAATCCTCATGAATCCATGACATATATTTTAACTGCTTGGTGTGATAATGCTACATTCTGCACTGTATACCCTCTGACACTGGAGGCTGTTCCAATCTGCCTTCCGAAAAGTCTATGGGGTCAGGCACCCAAGATGTGGAAGCTGTTCTTCTTTAGCTATGAACAAATTCTAAACTATTAATCTCCAGCAGTCTGTAACAACTTCACATGATTAATGACAGGTTATACTATGTTCTAAGCAATCGGTATGGTTTTTAATCGTTGTACAATATGTTTTTAAGGATTTTCCAATAAATTATTAAAGAGTGCTAGAGATTTATCGTTTTGAATTTGTTCATCATGGATACACCTGCTTCTGGCACCTGTTATTTGGACATCCAACAGAGACAAGGCAGTGGGCATAATCAGTTTTTTTCTGTGTATCTTCTTTCACTATGCCTTGTAGCATGAGCTTGAACATTTGCTCTAATGTTCTTGGAAGGACTTGAGTATGCGACATGCGTTCCTGGTGAGCTGCCACTGCCTGAGTTAAGAATAGCATATGATCTCTGCTGTAGTGTCTCATGCATGATGTAATCTTTGACAGCCTTACACTGCTGGTAAAAATGCTCCAACATGTGCAAGGTAGAATTGCATATTAAGTTGTGCAAAGACACAGTACTGTTGTTGAAAGTCCAGGAGGGCATTCTTAGCCCCATAAGAATGGTTAAAATGTGCATACACTTTCCTGGACATTGTGCTCAGATCGGCTCACCGTATGGATCCACCTACCTACCTGAAGCAGTAGAGTTATGCCGGAACTGCCGTAAGAGGGTAGCCTAAAGGGGGCAACCCCAGAATGGATTGTTTGAAATGCGGTTAGCCCCACCTCCCTTCGCACAAATACAGCAATATACATTGCCTTACACTTGCCAGCATCTTCTGCAAGCCACAATACTTTTTAAAAAAAGCATTGCACCAACCGACAGGAATTTAAAACTAAACAGTACATTAACTGCAATACTCATTTTGTTGTATATTGCATCACGTGCACAATTTGTAGCCTACAATATATTGGATGCACCACCAATAGCCTTAAAATCCGTATCCTCAAAATGTAGAGAAAATATACTTTATTCCAAAATACAGTTATAACAATATACTAAAAAATCACATTAAAAAGACAAGGGGGACAGGAGAAAAGGACACCACCCAGCCGGGGCCCTCAATTTCATTACAGTACATAGATATGTATCAACACCCCATCCAAGTGTAGACCCTATAAGGGTATATAGCAAGTATGCGGATCCCAAAGGGTATATATACCGTGCAACACAATGGATGCACTATAAAGGGTAGGGTATGTGATACATAAAGTATTAGGACAATGATTAACACACATCAAGGCGGAATGCCCAAACACTATAATGTTGAATACAGAAACACATGGCACTCTGCTAGAAAATCTAGCATTGATATCATTGTTAGATGAAAACATAAATAAAATATTCCACAGAAAACCAACCAAGACTGCAAGTGACAGTAATCTGGTTCTGTGGTATATAGAGTACAAAGCAAGTGCATGAAAAGCTATATAAGAGCTTACCGCCTAGTGTGTGGATCAGTGGGGCACAGGCAGGGATGGCGCCGACCCGGCGCGTTTGGCGTACCTTCGTCAGGGGTGCCTGACGAAAGTGCGCCGAGCGTCGGCGCCATCCCTGCCTGTGCCCCACTGATCCACACACTAGGCGGTAAGCTCTATATAGCTTTCATGCACTTGCTTTTGTACTCATATACCACAGAACCAGATTACTGTCACTTGCAGTCTTGGTTGGTTTTCTGTGGAATATTTTATTATGTTTTCATCTAACAATGATATCAATGCTAGATTTTCTAGCAGAGTGCCATGTGTTTCTGTATTCAACATTATAGTGTTTGGGCATTCCGCTGATGTGTGTTAATCATTGTCCTAATACTATGTATCACATACCCTACCCTTTATAGTGCATCCATTGTGTTGCACGGTATATATACCCTTTGGGATCCGCATACTTGCTATATACCCTTATAGAGTCTACACTTGGATGGGGTGTTGATACATATCTATGTACTGTAATGAAATTGAGGGCCCGGCTGGGTGGTGTCCTTTCTCCTGTCCCCTTGTCTTTTAATGTGATTTTTTAGTATATTGTTATAACTGTATTTTGGAATAAAGTATATTTTCTCTACATTTTGAGTGTGCTCCAATTGTTTCTTTGTAGTTTTTCCTTTGGTTAGGGAGTATACACTCTTTATGATTTAGTCTTACAGGCCCTAAAATTGAGCCACTATGATACACCATTACCTCTGATTATGAAGGGCTTTTGGTACATTGGTTATTTGTTTATTAAAATCCGTATCCGCAGGCACATTTCTGACATTCCACATGCTCGTGTTTGAAATGTGTCTGCGGTCAGTGCAGATTATGTGGCTTGCCATTCGGGAGATACTAGAGGCATGGTGGTTCAAGGAGTGGAAATGGTTAATTTATCCAAACGAGGTGGTGATCACAGACGACTTCTCCTAAACAGAGTCTTTTTGGATTTTTAAAATAGATACACATATTCCCAAGGGCTTTAACAAGAAACATTATCTTATCCTACATTACTGATACTTATTTACAATTTATTGGCTCTTTTTGAGTTTTTTTATGTGTTTTTTGTCTTACCATCCCCCCTGTTCCCCCTCATATTGATGTAGGGGTGGATCGTATTTTTATTGGTTTCACCTGACATGTTGATTGGGACGTCTATAAATGTTCACTCTTTTGTATCCACAAATGTCATGAGTAAGGATCCATATTGTTTTTGAGATCCGAAACGCGTTGACGTGGGCTATATCGGATTTTATGCATTAATAAAATAATGTTTATGTGCTGATAGAAGCTGGAAGTCTTCTTTTGTTATTACTTTCTGCTGGGTTTCTGCTTTGCGTCTGGGCCTCCGGACTGCATACAATCGGTGAGCTCCACCATTCTCTCCTGGTTTTTGCACCAAATATATTACAGCTGCTATGCAGGGAGCATATCATACCAACTAAAGGAAGCATACCCAGAATGTTCCTTCCATGACAGGTCAAGAACATAACTATGGATAATTTTTGGAAGACAATTGTCATTCATTTCTTGGAAACTGTATTGGACTCTGTCAATATTTATTTTTCAGTTAGGTCAGGCACTCAACCGTGATATATATATTTTTTATTTTGAAACAAAAGACAATTTTAAACAATATACTTAAAGATAAGTCAGAAAACAAAGACAAGCAAATTTTGGAAGATGAGACAATTCTCAATAATTTTATTGGAACAAAATTCACAATTTTGTCCAATACAAGACTATGACAGTAAGCACTGTGGGAAAAAAAATACTATATGGGAGAATCCCATATAGAGCCCCACCAGCAACAATCACATAATTTCTGCCATCATCATTCCTACCACCCAAGCTTGCCCTACATCTAACAAAGCTTACATAAGATTAGGTACACTAGTCTGTGAAAAAATAGAATTTTTGTAATACAATTTTCAACAGTTTTAATGCACAATTGGCCACAATCTTTGGGCAAATGATATGTGGACAGTGATGCTGGAAAATGTTTTGTACACTTATTAACTATAGAAGCTCTGCAACAAGTTTTGGGAATGCAAAAGGAGCAATTGTGCAAGGTCTGTAGTAAAAATATATTTTGACATTTCAAAATATGCTTATTGCACACTGATAAACTGTAGAAACTTAGCAGCAGGTTGGAATCTGTGTTTTAAACACAAATAACACGCTAAATTGAAAATAGCAGTGTTCACTAAATTTTTAGAAGGAGAAGGACATTTCATTGTAGACAACATACTAGCAATTTTGCTATAAGCAGTCCATATTTTGTGTGACTATATACCAAACCTAAAAGAAAAATGGCAGGGGGCACACTCAGCAAAAGGGGGCAAACAGATAATAATGTAGAAATATTCAACCTTTAATGATACACCCAATGATAAAATGGTGAGCAGAAAAATTGAAACCAAACAATAAAGAAAAGCGGAAAAAGTGAAATTACATCACATAGAAAATTGTCCTGTGGGGTGCCTGCAGTGCAGCCCGTCATCTGTGCACAGATGATGACACTCTGTATTGGTGGCTAAAAGTCACTGTCACGTTGACAAATAACGATGGTAGTGCAAAAAGAGGGTCTATATGATGGCAATCCGTCCTTATATGGTAGTTAAAAGACAGTCTATACCGCATACATGTGCCAATGATGCCCACAACAGTCTCCAGATGGATAAAATGGGATGCTGGTGTGGGCTACCAGGCATACAGTTCGGATGCAGGGGTACGTCTGTTCACTGTAATACAGTCACCGAAATATGAGTAGCGGTTAAGTTGTAACACCTTTCTCCCCGGTGTGCCGGATCAGCCGTTCGCCTTACCTCAGAGTTCCTGGTGCTACTTCTTGGAGCGATCACCGAGTAAAACCTCCTATACACCAGCAGCGTCCCACATGGTGTCCGGGCCTCTACGCGGCGTCCCACGTGACCTTGGGTGAAGGCAAAATGCTCGAAATGAGGGAGGCAGTCTGGGTCCTAGTGTCTGGACGTTTAGATGTGTTTCTCGGCATCCGATATACTTGCAGTGGGGAGAAGGGGAGAGAGGCTTTAGTACTGCTTGAATTCCTTTAAACCGCTGTTCCAAATGCACACTATTGTGTAGCCCAAACGCGTTTCGGGGGTCCGCCCCCCTCTTCAGTGGTCCTATTGTCAGATTTTGGGTGTTAGCCGCTGAACCATTTCTATATACCAAACCTGTTTTATTTAGAAAAATCATGAGTTTTCATTAGATCTCATAATAAAATGTCTGGAAAATGGATGAGTGCAAAATATCCATGCTAAGAATCAGAATGTGTTTATTAGCTGCCCCATCTGACCAGTAGTAATAAAAGTGGCACATGTAGCAATGGTGGCGGCGGTAGGGACAGTGATAGCGATAGTTGCAGTCTAGGCAAAAACAGAGTATAGAATTGGCAGGGGGGCCAAGGAGCTCACAAAAACATATAACTTTCTGCTGAAAGTGGTGAGGAGGGTGAGGACTAAGAGGATGATGGTGTGTTAAACCGGATGTGGAAGCTTTATCAGGGTGCTGAATAGGAAGAGACATATGAGAAGGATGGTGAATATGGTGGCAATAAATAGTGGAGGCAATGTACAGCCAAAACCACAAAAATACTGCCAGGGCCAGATCTGTTATATTGTGGTCAGCCCTGGAACTGGTGATGCCACTAATAATGTTCCAGACCTAGGCTGAGCTTGGCTGCCACTGTGTTAGCAGTTTTTTCCCTAGAAGCTGGCACAGAAAGCCACAGCCATGTGCAAGGTCTGCAGAATTAAAATAAGTGAGTTTTTAAACATTAACATACAGTCGTTTCTGGGATCTATTGCAGCACATGAGGTAGCATCACCGAATCTTGGGCAAAATAGAACAGGCCAGCATTCCCAATCAGAACAAGTCTGTCCTCTTTCTCCTGGTCTTCTTTGTGGGAGCCAACTTGAATCACCAAGCAGAACAGTTTCCTTGTCATCATCATCAGCTTCTTCTCTTCCTGCTCAGACACCTCCTCCTTCTTGTTCCATTGTGAAACATATATAAAGCAATGTGTGGCAATAAGAAGACTATTATTGACCAGCAATTAGCTAGTGTACAAGCTGAACTTCCACCTGGCCAAGTTGTTGGCGGTTCAGTTGATGATATGCCACTTAGTTGTTTAAATGATGGCACAGTTCAGCACCTTCTCCAAAATTTCTTTTTGCTTTATTATATTCATACTTCTGCCCAGCTGTCCATTTTTTAAAACAATTGTTTAAAATAGCAATTCTCACTGTGCTCAAAGGTGCAGGACCAGCTATTGTGGGCAGGAACACTACATGTCTTTTAAGGACCATTGGATCAATGTTTTTTGCGACAGCAACAAGGGCAAGTCCTGTTGATACTTCCATATTTGTGTCTGTCTGGTTTTTACACCATGCACTTATCTGCCACCTCCACCTCCTCCTCCACGGACATCCTCCCATCCCCAGCAGCAGCAGGGCAGAGCATTAAGTCCACTCCCCTTCCCTACTATTACATGTGAAACATCAAGCATTGTCATGCGTAAAACGGTGAATGATTTTGTCATACATCAGACTACCTAAGCAGGGAACATGTGTTGTTTCAAGGTCAGGTAGTGGCAGCTCATCAGGGATGCCCATCCTGTAGCTGATGGCAACCCACAAAGATAAAGTCCCATGGATGAGGATAAGGAGCTGCCACTGCAGGAGAAGGAGTCAGTGGTGGAGGAGCAGGAGGAGGATGATATTGTCCACAACACCCAATCATCTCAGTAGATGGTGGAAAGAACTAACTCTTTGCAGTCCAATGATTACTGGATAGCCATGCTATCCACGTTATCAAAGTAGAATTACCAGGAAACATTGAGTACGATGCTCACCATAGCTTTTTGCGGGCAGATGCCTGCCACCCATGTGTTTGAAAGTTAGGCCCCTCTCTGCCCCTGCAGAGTCACACACCTTCTACTATCTCCTCTGCCACAAGCAGCTGAAGCCACCACAACAGCAGCAGCTGAGCCACTTCAGTTTTCTCAACAAGATGGAATAGTTTTTTCACGTGCTGCACTAAGCTGATGCAAATCAGCAAATTAAGACCTACTGCCTCAATGCCCAGGTTCAGTCTTACCTGGACTCTTCCCTGGTGCATACTCTGTTGCCTGATACCATGGACTTCTGGGCAGGCAGACCAGAACAGTATCCTGAGCTGACCCAGTATGCTCTCTCTGTTCTTTCTTTCCAGGCTCCAGTGTCATGTCGGAGAGAGTTTTTAACACAGCAGGGGGCATAGTGACATCCAAGCAGACCAAGTTGTCTTCTGCCAAAACATCACTTTTGTCAAAATGAAGGAGGCATGGATTTGGATAGATATTCACACTCTTACAGTTGAGGTCGATAAATAGATCTGTCTATGCTAACGGTGCTCCATCTTGCCACTGCTGCAGTCTGCCTGTCTACCATCATGCTCAGTTCCCTATAGCTGCCACCATCATACCACTGCTGTTCCTACCTGCCAACATGTACCATTTGGCGGCTGCAGCTGCTACTAATACTAACATAATAACATAGTTTGTAAGGCTAAAAAAGACATACAGTCCAGCCTGTTTACCCTAAAAGTTGAATGAGAGGAAAGAAAACAAAAACTAAATGAGGTTGAATTGTACACAATATTATATGTGCGGTCTGACTCATGATTTGTAAAGTAGTAGAACTATGTTCAAGTCACATGCATATATTTCCCTTATTTTATGCAACCCATAATCTTATTGGCCTTACTGTCAATTAAAATTCCTAAGCAAATGCGGACAAGAATAGGACATGTTCTATTTTTTTTTGCGGGGCCGAGGAACGGAGCAACGGATGTGGACAGCACACGGTGTGCTGTCCGCATCTTTTGCAGCCCCATTGAAATGAATTGCGGAACGGATGCGGTCGTGTGAATGTAGTCTTATACCTCATTTACCACTTCTCTGCCTAAGCCCCCAATATGTCCATATGCATCTGTAGCGGTATACTGTCCTTTCTTGTTTTAATTATTTTACACAGTTTAGTATCATCTGCAAAAAATATTTTACTGTGCAGCCTGTCTACAAGTTAATAAATATATTGAAGAGAACAAGGCCCAATACTGATCTCACAGGTACTCTTAACTAGTGACAATTCAATCAAGTATGTGCCGTTAATGACCACCCACTGTCTTCTATCACGGAGCCAGTTACAGTACTTACCAACCTACACACATTTTCCCCCAGTCCTAACCTTTTATGTGGCATAGTATCAATTGCTTTGCAGAAAACTTACCTCCTTATAGAAACAGATTAGATAAGTTTGACAGAGCCTATCCCTCATAAACCCATGCTGAAATGACATTATATGCTTGTTTTTTTTGAGATACTGCAGGATAGCATCTCTTACAAAACCTTCAAACAGTTTACTCCCAACAGATGTTAGACTTAAAGTCCTATAGTTTCCAGGCTTGGTTTTTGACCACTTTTTAAATATTGGCACCAAAGTGCCAATGCTGTGGAACAGACCCCGTCATTATAGAGTACATAAATATGAGGAAGAAAAAGGTCTATCTATTACATTATTTAATTCTCTTAAGATATGGAGGTACATGCCATCTGGACCTGGTGATTAAAATAAATATATATTTTTAAGATACTGCTGTACATCTTCCTGGTTCAGACAGGCCACATTGAACGGGGGTTTACTTTGACATTCTGAATTTCATGGGCATTTCATTTTCCTCAATAAATTCAGTAACCTAGCAACATAGGGGGTCATTTATCACTCTGAAATATGCCTAAATTAGGACTTCACCCCGCTAACAGCAGGTCTAGTTGGCATGGGCGGGAAAGGAGGGTAGTCTGGAAGGCCCGTCATTTTTGACATTTTTTATGCCTGTTTCAGAAAGCTGTCTTACATTTAGTTATGGATAGGCCGGCACTTTTTCATAACTTCGGCGGAAGTACTGCTGGCTTTATTAAGACTGGCGTCCAAAACTCCAGCCTTAATAAATGTGCCCCATAGATTCTAAGGCTGAAAAAAGACACCTGTCCATTCAGTTCCGCCTGTTATCCTGCAAGTTGATCCAGAGGAAGGCAAAAAAACACTATGAGGTATAAGCTAATTTTCCTGATTTTAGAGGAAAAAAATTCCTTCATGACTTCAATCGGGCAATCAGAATAACTCCCTGGATCAACGACCTCTGCAAAAATCTAATAACTATAACCTATAATAATATTACACTCCATGATGGGAGAGATCTCTGAATTGACCCCTGATATATTTATATATGGTTATTAGATCGTCGTCTTTTTTCTAAAGTGAATAACCCTAATTTTGATAATCTTTCTGGGTACTGTAGTCCACCCATTACAGTTATTACTTGAGTTGCCCTCCTCAGAACTCTCTTCAGTTCTACTATGTCTTTTTTGTTCACAGGAGCCCAGAACTGTGCACAATAATCCATGTGTGGTCTGACTAGTGATTTTTAAAATGGAAGGACCATGTTCTCATCACGGGCATCTATGTCCCTTTTGATGCAACCCATTATCTTACTGGCCTTTGCAGCTGCCTGACACTAGTTTCTACAATTTAGTTTGCTGTCCACTAAAATTCCTAAGTCCTCCTCCATGTCAGTGTTATCCAGTGTTTTACCATTTAGTATGTACGGATAAGTTGCATTATTCCTTCCCATGTGCATAATTACATTTGCAAGTTTTAAACACCTGCCACTTCTCTGCCCATAGCCAGAGCCATCTGTAGCAGTGTACTGTCATCTTGCGTGTTAATTACATTAGACAGTTTAGTGTTATCTGCAAAAATGTATATTTTACTGTACACCACTTCTACAAGATCACTAATAAGTATATTGAAGAGAATAGGGCCCAATACTCACCCATAAGGTACCCCACTAGTGAAACTGACCCAATCCGAGTGTGGCGTTTCGAAATGTCAGCTTTATACAATCATGCATCTGTGAGGCGACTTGTTGAATAAGACTTTCTCCACTTACAGTTTACGCATCAGACACCCAGGAGTTAATCAAGCAGTCTTAAATCCGGAGATTGTATTGCAAGATATGCAGGGAACCCAGATGGTAAAAGAATTATGCCAACAATATTCTCCTTGAAAAGAAGATGATATTCTCCTCAGATTCTCCTCAGAATTAGAGCACACACTAACAGCAATGCATGACTGGGAAAACTGGAAGTGGCTAGACTGAACCAACAAGAAGCTGAAACAGAGGGGGGAGGAGAAGAGAGGAGCATACCAATACACAATGCAAGATACTGAAACAGAACACTCCCCGTCTGGTATTGGTAGATACCACTATATATATATATGCATACAATGGAATTGTATAAAATAACAATGAATAATGTCCATAAACCTGAAGAATAAACAGATGAATAATGTCCATAAACCTGAAAAGGAAACATTCAATGAACATTTATTCAAACCAAAAAAGGATATGTCTTCAGTTTAGGCCATAGAGCTGATACTGGAAACAGTCTTAGAAGATGATGAGTATCTTTAGTAGAAGGAATCTCAACATGGTAGTTCTTTCCATCCGAACTAGAAACCACTTTAGTAATAAGTCCAGTAGGCCAGTCGAGACGATCAACTTGTTTGTCTCTTAACAGAACAAAATCTCCTTCCTTTAAATTAGGCCTTAGTTCTTACCACCTTCTGCGTTCTTACAAGAGGCAGAGGTACTTTCTTCTCCACCTTTTCCAGAACTGACTGGCGAGATGTTGTACCTGCTTCCACCAAAACGTATAAAGGTTGTGCTCTTTGAAAACACCAGATGGCACAGGAATATTTCCTATCTTTTCTGGTTTATTCTTGAGTCGTCTTATATGCACCCCAGATGTGGATTTCTTCTTTTTTATTACAGGAGATTGTCTGTTGCTTTTATTAGAAGCTGAGTGAGACTTGGTTCTCCTTGATCTTGCCAAAGATTTAGAATGTGACTTCTCTGTCTGTGTCACCAATTTAGAGCTAGAGCGCTTATTTTGTGAAGCTGATTTAGATGTAGATTGCTTTCTGTCTATGAATCGCGAACGCAAATGCTCATGTCTGCTTTTCTCTTCTGAAATGGGATCTGTCTTCGTACATACGGACTTGGGTTGTTGACATTGGCGGTGAACTTTTCCCTGTGGTTTCCAGAAAAGGCTGAGCAATATGAAGGTGCTCATCCGTTGAAGACTGGGAAGAACTGTAATCCCCTTGGGTGCAATCAACAACTGCAGATGGAACTGAAGGTTCTTGCAAAGTATCTGAAATGAACTCTTCCTCTGTTGAAGGAACCTCCTCTATAGAACATTCAGAAGATACTTCTTTTACAGAATTAAACTTATTGTCAAACAGTTGACCGGAAGGCTCACATTTCTGCGGTGTCTCATCAGAACTACATGAATCAGAAGGCTTGTTGTCAGTGAAGATATAGGATTCATTATGATAAACTGTGTGAGGACTGCAAAGCTGGGAAGGGCTTGAAGAGGGTTCCAATTGAAATCCTGAAGGCCTTTCTACAAGCTGCCCTTCTGTCCAGGAACATTCTTCTGCAGCTGACTCCTTGGGATTTAAGCTGCTTTTTGACGTTTTTAGAATATTTGGGCAAGGAACTTCTTGCACATAGTAGTGGTTAGGACACTGCCTGAAGTAAGAAGTTTGTCCCCCTATTAATACGTCAGTTCTGAAGAAGTGTACTTGGCAGGGTCTGCGGGTTCTGTCCAGACATACATCCCCCGCGATGATCCAACCCACTGTAAGTTTCTGGGCATATGGAGCATTAAAAGGGCCATTGCGAAGTTCAAGGACCTTATGAGCCTCAAGAATGTCTCTACTTAGCAAGAGTCAGATCTCGGCATGGTTATCAATTGGAGGAATCTCTCTGGCTATGTTCCTGAGATGAGGGTGATGCTGTACTGCTTCAGGTGTGGAAATCTCATCCCTGGTTTCGGCAATTTGACACACTCAATAAGGTACACTAGCAAAACACCTCCGGGTTATATTAATTCAATACCTTTATTATCATGATTAAAAGAATCAAATCCATCATTTATAAAATCACATAAATTTGGTTGGTGGTACAAAACACACAAAGGGGTACAAACCCTCACGGGAGAAAATATAACCGCGGCACATATAACATCAGGATTGTATAATACCTAATAATAATGTTAGTAGTAATAAGTATAAGACATTAGATGCAACCTCACATGAATGCCATAAGACTCAATAGAATTAATGTGTAATCACTAGGGCACATACACCCTAATCCTACATGCACACAGCAGTGTTTTTTTTGCGGCCTCCGTTCCATTTTTTTCCAATGGTTTCCCATTCATTTCTATGGATCCGTTAAAAATGCGGATGCCTCTTCCGTTGCCTGTCCATGTCCGCTGTCCGCATTTCACGTCCGCAAAAAAATATGGCATGTCCTATTCTTGTCCGCAAAAAACGGTTTGCAGACCCATAGAATTCAATGAGTCCGCAAAAGATGAGCCATCCGTTTGTCATCCGCATCAGTTTTTTTTGCGGATGGCTGCTTGGAAACCAGGGCACTTGTACAGGTACTTTAAGAAACTGGTTCAAGCCTTCTGTTTTTTTTGCGGATCCACATGGAAACACAACCTACAAAATTTGCGGACACACGGAATGGATGTGGATGGGAAAAAAAAAGGAAGGCGGATCTGCGATTTGCGGACAGCAAAAAACAACTATCGTGTGCATGTAGCCTTACAGTAACATCATTATCTGTTGCTAGAATGTAGGATATTATATATCATGTATCATAACCATCATCAAACCTCAGTAGTAGTTGGTACAAAATGGCTGAAGCACCTACATCCTTATAGCAAATCAGAGGACGAACATCCCATATTGCCCTTAGTGTCATAGCCCTGAAAAGAAAATATCACAGAAAAGGAGCATAACTCAATCCTTCATACAGGCCCCGTGGGGATACCGTCTTTAACATAAATATCCATTTGGCCTTCCGTTGAGCCAGAAGACGTTTCCAGTTCCCCCCTCTTTGGTAAAATAGAACCCAATCAATCCCCCTTACCTGCAGTAAGCGTCCATCGCTATTATGATGTTCCTTGAAATGCCTCGGAATTGTTTTGAGAGTAGAGGTGTCCGAAATCTCCTTGGCCGCCTGTATGCCCAAGACGTGTTCCCTTATACGCCTTCTCATTTCTCTAGTGGTTAAGCCAACATATAGGAAGGCACACGGACAATTCGCCAGATAGATTACAACCGAAGTCTGGCACATAATGGGGTATGTAATTTTGTATTGTTTTCTTCCACAGGAGTCAGAGAATGTGTCTGTCCGTACAACATTAGGGAATGCCACACATCCTCCACATGGGAGGCAGCCCCATCTCGGGCCTCTAGATCAGAACGCCCTCTCTGGTTTCATCCTGGCATGGTAGCTTTTGGCAATTATATTCTTTAGATTCCAAATCCTTTTGAAGGTAATTCTTGGTGTATTGGATAGGAATTTATGAAGTGAGGGGTCCATATACAACACATTCCAATATTTGGCCAGAACTTGTCTGACATCTAGGTGCCTAAGTAACAGAAAATAAGAACGCTGAAATTTTGCTTTTATTTGGTAAGCTTAAAATATGGTGGGGAGATTCACAAAACTAGTCGCTAAAAGAGCTATGGTTGCGGGGGCAATCACAAACAATATGCTGAGATAGCAATAGCGCCACTCAGCCTTACTATGCCCAAACAACGCAACTCACAGAACAGGTGTGTATTAACCACTGTCAGCAACCATTCACACTGGCTAGGTACATAATGCTAGGATAGTGAAAGTGCCGCTGAAAGGGGTTGACAGAAAGTGAGTCACTTCAAGCTTGCTCTGGGTATCGATTGAAACCAGAATATCACAAGCTATGGAGGTGAAATCACTAGGTACTGGGTGATTTGTATCAGGGTTGGTGAAGATAAAAGGAGACTGACGCCATCCTGTAGTTTCGTCCCGGAGTGGTGATTGTCCAAACACCCTGTGAACCCAGTACTAACGGATAAAAGTCCTCTAGGGGTTGGAACCCTGGACACTTATCTTAAACATAAGATTGTGCCCAGGGGTCTAAGGATCCCACTGCTCCCCAACAATCGTTTCAAATCTCCCGAATTTAATAAAAAATAGGAATCTATGTCCATTGATTTCTCCCTCCAATTCATGAATTTATTGTTGGAGGAAGAAAAATCCCAACTGGCAACAAGTACTGAGGGTCTGACTGAATTGATCAATACAGCTCAGCAGTTTTCTGATCACTCTGATTATACAAAGAAAGAACAAGCTCTAGCACAATCAGTGGAGAAGTATACTGCCCAACTCAAAGGGAGAAAACATTGTCAGTATTTAAGGGATACGGCTGACTTCCGGGACGGACACATTTTTGATTTTAAGAGTAAATCAGCCAAAGCCTTGGAGGTAGATACTGAGGCGTCTTCCTCCGAAAGTGAAGTCGATAGTACACCCCATACTCGACCTCCCAAGCTACCAGCACCCCCCAGAAGCAGCCAGAATTGGGCTGGGTCTAGACGTGGTAGAGGTAATAGATCAAAGGGAGGTTTTTTAGACCAAAGAACCTCCATCTCCTCATACCTCCTACGGGACCGCAAAGATCCCTAGGGATGGGGCTAAAGAACTCCCCTCCTGTTACTTCATCTGATGAGCTTCAGATCATTAATTTATCGGAGCGGGCCCTCATTGAACCAGAAATAGGCATCCTTAAGAAAGGGCTCTCCTTTGTCCCAACACAAAAGTTTGATCTGTTTAGTTGGGCAAAGGATTTGAACCTATTTGTGAGAAAATTAAAATGGAAAAAATTCTTCAAACAAAACGATGCACGTCGTTGCGCTGAGATGGCCATTGACACTGCTGATGTAGGGGATTTTGACAATTTGATGGGTCTCCTGAAGTAGAATGAAAAAATACCAGGAGAGGGCCCATTTACCACCATTAAGTCTCGCGCTCACACGCAACTCCCCCAATAGGCGACACTTCTCCAATTGACGTATTCCTCAATTTAGTCATGAGGGATCTAGAACCTCTAGATGGTGTTAGACACACAAACAATATCACTAGAGCAGAACTTGAAGCATTTCTTGCTCTAGAGAGGGATACGTCAATTGTGATAAAAGCAGCTGATAAGGGGGGGAATATTGTTATCATGGGTCAAGATCAATACCGGAAAATGTGTCTGGATATTCTTCAGAATACGGAATGCTATGGTGTTTTGTCTGAGAACCCCACAGCTTTGTACTTTACCGATCTGAAGAACATCTTAGTTAATGCCTTGTCATCACATCTTTAGCAAAGATGAATACTCCGTTCTCTTTCCCAGGTATCCACAGCTGGCCTGCTTCTACAGTCTTTCAAAAATTCATAAGGGGGTAACCCCCCTGAGAGGCAGGCCAATTGTGTCTGCGACTAATAGTCTCACACAAGGAGTCAGCGATTACATTGAGATCATTTTGAAACCTTTTTTCACCGCTTTGCCTTCCTATGTGAGGGATTCGATGGAAGTTGTTAACAGACTTGATGGCCTCCAGGTTGAAGAACATACCTTTTTGGCCAGCCTCACGTGGAGGGTGTTGAAGCGGTAAAGCAATTCCTTTAGGAACGGGGTACTGAATACCAGCCACACAATGACTTTGTTGCTATGCTTCTGGACTTTGTCCTCAGACACAATATCTTCCTCTTTGATCACCGTCTCTACCACCAGCCCAAAGGTGTGGCCATGGGGAGCCCATGTGCCCCATCTTATGCTAACCCGTATTTGGGCTGGTGGGAGAGGACGGTGGTTTTCAGTGAGGAATTTGCTGTATGGTCGTCCCGGGTCAGAATGTGGTTACGTTTTGTCGACGACATTCTGATCCTGTGGACTGGTACAGAAATTGAATTCAGGGACTTAGAGCATTGTAAGAGCATTAAATGTGAATAGGTTTGGACTTTTCTTCACATTGGAAATAAGCCCCATTCAGATTACGTTCCTTGACCTCCTGATCTCCAAATCTCCAGATGGCCAAATACAAACCAGCCTTTTTCGCAAGAAGACGGCAACAAATAGCCTCTTGCACTGGGAGAGCTGGCATCCGACGCCATTGAAGAAAGGGATCCCCCGAGGTCAATATCTTTGGGTAGGCCGTAACTGCTCGTTCCTCTCTGATTTTCAATCAAAGACAAGGGATTTACAGGGCAGATTTTTGAAGTGCGGGTACCCACGAGAATCTTGGCCCAGGCTTACCAACAGTCAGTCGCTTGTTCTAGGGATTCTTTATTGAACTCTAGATTGAGATCAGGAGAGGTTGACAAGATCCGTTTAATAGGGACATTTGATGGGGCAAATCGACAAGTGAATGAGATTCTCCGTACTCATTGGGAGAACTTAAAAATGGACCTTGACATCTGTGACCAAATTGCGGATGGTCCCTCTGTGACTTATAGAAGGGGCAGGAACCTCAAAGATAGATTGGTACATAGTTTCTTTCAGGCCCCCCAGTCTGACACCTGGCTGAGAAGCTCGCTTGTGGGCACTTTTCGATGCAGCGGTTGTGTGGCCTGCTCATCTATACGACGTGGTGACACTTTTGTCAGTAGTGTCACCAATAAGACGTATGACATACGTTCATTTATCAATTGTCGTTCTATGGGCGTTATATACCTGGCCACCTGCGCATGCGGGCTGCAGTATGTGGGTAAGACCACGCAAGAATTTCGCCGGAGAATCGGCGAACATCTCGGTGACATTAGAAACAAAGAGGACACTGCTATTGCCAGACATCTAGCTGCTTGTCACTCGGGGGATGTATGTGCAATTTCCTTCCAAGCTATTGAATTGGTACGACCGTCACCGAGGGGTGGCGATTTTGACCGGAGGGTCCTGCAAAAAGAGACACAATGGACCTTTAGGCTGGGAACTCTACATTTGGGAGGGCTCAATGAATACATTTCATATGCTTGCTTCATTGAGTAATACACTCTATATTTTGTGGTGCTTGATCCTTTCCCTTGAGTCCTGGTTGGTCCCTACCATGATGTCTGATCCCTTTTCTATTTAGATATATGGATCAAATTTGTAGTTCTGGGATTTTGGTATATTTACATCATCTGTTGCCTATTTAAAACTCTTAGGCATCCTTATAAATCCCTCTACTGTATCCTTTACAACCATAGACACCTGTTCACATTTAGCATATGCATTTTTTATGCAATTGCTCTCTATCAAACTCTTTACACTATTCATGTTTTTTGCAGTGTGTTGAATTAGTATACTTAAGATCTCATAGATACTATTACTGTTAGTAATTCTGCTATTCTGGGTGCTGTTTCCGCCTTTACACCCATTGTTTTAGCTCACTAATGTATCCTGCGGTTACCTGCCGATTTATATCCCCATTACAACATTATGAATGGAGTGGGGGAGTGGTTAATACACGTGACCAGTAGGAGGGCGGGCGCCTATTGCTTTGAGCGGCGCCTTCACTGCCCACTCACCGCCAGCGTACGCTCCGGGCCACACCCAAGGGGAGGTCTGCTCCCCGCTACTTAAACCTTCAGATTGCACGGCCGTGATGCGGCCATTATAGCACCGATAGACGCCATCACAACAACTTAGTGTGGTAGCGTCTTACAGGCTATTCTATCTTCCTCTTTTCTTCAGTGCTCCTGACGATTCTAAGACAGATGAAACGCGTAGAGCCTAGAAGGATAGCTTAGAGGACTTTTAGCCGTTAGTACTGGGTTCACAGGGTGTTTGGATAATCACCAGTCCGGGAGGAAACTACAGGATGGCGTCAGTCTCCTTTTATCCTCACCAACCCTGATACAAATCACCCAGTACCTAGTGATTTCACCTCCATAGCTTGTGATATTCTGGTTTCAATCGATACCCAGAGCAAGCTTGGAGTGACTCACTTTCTGTCAACCCCTTTCAGCGGCACTTTCACTATACTGGCATTATGTACCTAGCCAGTGTGAATGGTTGCTGACAGCGGTTAATACACACCTGTTCTGTGAGTTGTGTTGTTTGGGCATAGTAAGGCTGAGTGGCGCTATTGCTATCTCAGCATATTGTTTGTGATTGCCCCCGCAACCATAGCTCTTTTAGCGACTAGTTTCGTGAATCTCCCCACCATATTTTAAGCTTACCAAATAAAAGCAAAATTTTACCGTTCTCATTTTCTGTTACATAGAGTTTAGTTTAGTGGACGCACCCATTTTCCAATTTTTCCCACCAGTCAGTGTGACATCTTGGTGCCCACAGGAGTAGGTGGTAATGAATCGTACCAGGTCTTTGTCCTTTTCTGTCCTTTGTTGTATAGAACCATGCAACAATTGGTCACGTTTAGTATTCGTAGCTCTCAAATATCCTTGTGTGATGTGTTGTTCACGATATCCTCTAAGTCTCTGCTCTGCTCTTCATTGGCTTGAATCTGATGAATCCGTAAAAACTGTCCAATCGGAATACTCCATATCAGTTTCTTGGGGTGTGCGGAACCAGCCTGTAATAAGCTGTTGACCGATGTCTCTTTTTGATATTAATTAGTTTGAATATAACCATGGTCTTCAATGTTCTGCCATACATCTAAAAAGTCCATATCCGTTTTGCCCGCTTTGTATGTCAGTCTGATGTTACGTTCATTAGAGTTCAAGATGTCAATGAACTCATGTAGCTCCTGCATTGTACCCTGCCAGATAAATAGGACGTTATCAATATATCGGTGCCACGATTGAACTTTTTTACAGTACTTTACCGGGTCAGTAAGAAAAATTTGTCTCTCCCACAGCCCCAGGAATAGGCCAGCATACGAGGGCGCACAGGCCGCACCCATAGCTGTACCCTGGAGCTGTAGGTAGAGTGTCCCCTTACAGATAAAAAAATTGTGGTGCAACGCAAAATCCAGTAACTCGATAATTAATTCCCCAAACTCACCTTTCCATTTGGATGTGTATATGAAGAAGCAAACCACCTCCAGACCATCACAGTGTCTGATAGAAGTGTAAAGTGACTCAACGTCACAGGTGACTAGTACCATATCTGTTTCCAAATGGATACCATCCAATTTCCTCAGTATGTCCCCAGTGTCCTTCGGATATGATGGAAGATTATTTACCAGGGAGCTCAAGACATAATCAATCAGTTTACAAATTGGTACACACATACCATCAATGCCTGAAACACTTGGAAGACCCGGTGGGTTTTTCTCATTCTTATGAATTTTGGGCAATAGATAAAATGTTGGTATTTTGGATTTTCTCAATTAGATATTCCATTTCCTTCTGCGTGATAATGCCAGCCTGTACAGCCCTGTCCAAAGTTTCCTGCAGAAGTGATTGGAATGCATGGATTGTATGTCAATCTCTGGTAACAATCTATATTCCTTAGCTGTCTGAAAGCTTCCCTTTCATACATAGGAACTGGCCATAATACCACATTACCCCCTTTATCAGAAGGTTTTATAATAATCCCTTCTAAGCCAGTTAGGTCCCTTAAAGCCCATCGTTGGTTAAAGCTGAGATTATCTTGCTCAATTCTTGTGGGAATTTTTCTCAATTTGTCTGTGACCAGTTTCACGAACATATCTATATTAGTATATAGACAGCGGGGGAAATTACCTCGCTACCAGGGTAACTTACTTGATTCAATATCCTGTTCATCCAGTAATTCTTGCAATATCTGGACAGTTTCCCGTTCTTCCGGGGTATCTAATGTAGGGTCTACTTCTTTATGATGGAATTTTTTAAACATCAGATGGGCAAACAGGTGGACATCTTTCACAGCTGAAAATAAATCAAATTTAGATTGGGGAACAAAAGTAAGGCCCAAGCCCAGCACCTCTTCTTGTGCTGGGGTCAATACATAATGAGACAAGTTAATTACCTGCAGTTCCTGGCCTCCTACAGGAGGTCGTTTGTTGTTTGGCTTATTAAAGGATTGATCATTTTTCCTTTTCCAGTTTCTGGTTGGATACGTCCCTCTCTTAGTCTCCAATCCTGTGGGTGATATCCACACTGTACGGGACGGGTGCGTACTCCCGTCCTTTGCCATCTGTACATCTGATTTGTTTCTTTGTTCCGTCTATCGTGTTGACATTTTTTCTGTTTTTTCTCACTAATTACTTTTACTCAGCCATTGTATAGCTCGTCCAGTTCTTTATTCAAATTCACTTTGTCTCCTTCTGCTCTAACTTCATCTGTATATCCGTGATTTCTTCCTCAATTTTAGTAAGAGTCATCTGGTTCTCTGTGATCAATATTTGTATGAAGTTCTTTGAACAAGTACTACATATTTGTTCCCACTTTAACTTCAATTCTTCAGACTCAAGACCAAAGGAGGGGAACACCTGTACTCTAAGGCCTCTGGGCCCCCGTTTTCTGTTCAGGGCTAAAGTCACCACCAATCTGAAATAACACTTCGGCTTGGGATTGCCATGCCACCTCACGGGCTCTATAATCCATGTAAGGATAATTGTTCAGTACCAGCTGCAAAGAGAAATGAACAATAATTATACACCAAATCTTGGTGTGGGACCTCAGGCCAAGCACCCGGACATACCCCATCAATGTACACAAGCAAAATACCTCCGGGTTATATTAATTCAATACCTTTATTATCATGATTAAAGGAATCAAATCCATCATTTATAGAATCACATAAATATGGTTGGTGGTACAAAAAACACAAAGGGGTACAAACCATCATGGGATAAAATATAACGACGGCACATATAACATCAGGATAATAATACTCAATAAGGGTTGGAAGAGAGAGTTTCTGATCTCCTTTGATGGGCTTCAAGGTGAAACCATTAGCTCTTCTTCCTAAGGTTGTCACAAGACCAGAGCATGTTCCTAGGGTGTAGGGTGTAGTTTCTCCCTCTATCCTGAACAGATCAAAGAACTTAGGACTAGCAAGGAAACAATTACTTTGGTCATCTAGAATAGCCTACATTCTTATGGTCTTCTCTGGTTGTGCAGTAGGAAACACATCCACGAGGCAAATCTTAGAACAAGTATTACCGCACACAAGTCCTTCTCCACATACCTTTGTGCATCTGGGCGTAACGGTTGTGGTTTGTCGGTCGGCACTCCCCCCGCCATGACTCTCCCCACCTTGATCGGAATGGGGTTTGTGCCAGCTAACTGGTTCTAGGTTCCGCCTGATTGGTCCCGGGTGAACAGCGGACACATGTACATCACTATTACATTCAGAAAACTTGACTGCAATCTTAAAGTCTCCTCAAAAGGCTTTGCTATGAAGACACAGCATTTCCTTAAAGGATGTGGTTTATCATGGATGCGCAATGATGATCGGGTTCCTTAGGGCTTTCATTTCCATTGTTAGTAGTGGGCACAACCCCTGTCTTTAGGGTTTCTCTGTCTGGGACTGAAAAGTCTTGTGTCTCTGTTTAGTAGAGCCAAAGATGTTGGTTCCCAAGGTGTTGAAGCTCGGATAATTTTTAGCTCTAGCCAATTCCTTGATGAACTTACAGAAGAATGAAAATGGTGGAAAGGGAACACGATGTTGTTTCTTGTATTTTGAACCTGTTGTTGCCTATTGGTCTTGAATATTGAGGGGCAAGCATGTAAGCTGCGGACATCGCGCGCCACTGATGGCGTGCACACGATACAAGCATCCGGCGCTGGTACGGCCGTGAGCGGCAGCTCGGCGCTACAGATTAAATAGCTATAGCCCAACCCAGAGGGAGGAGCTCGCCCAGGGTATCGTCACTGAGACAGGAGAGGAGGCATAGATAACTCCCCCCCCCCTTTGACCGATAAAGGGGGGGAGGAGTTATCTATGCCTCCTCTCCTGTCTCAGTGATGATACCCTGGGCGAGCTCCTCCCTCTGGGTTGGGCTATAGCTATTTAATCTGTAGCACCGAGCGGCCGCTCACGGCTGTACCAGCGCCGGATGCTTGTATCGTGTGCACGCCATCAGTGGCGCACGATGTCCGCAGCTTACATGTTCTCCCTTGTTAGCTCCTGAAGATATGCCCGTAATAGGGCAAGAAACGCGTTGAGCTTATAGTGTGTACATCAGTACTAGGAACTAATAGCGGCTTTATCGAGACTCGCAGCAGGGTTGGGACGGGGATTCAAGTACTGCCGGGCTTGCTGGTGATAGTGTACTGAACCACCAGCAGTAGGTGCAGCCATCCTAAGCCGCATATGCTGTCTTGATTAATAAGTGTTGCAGGCAGAGCTAAAGGTGGTGTGGATTGCAATATATTATAACCACACCTCTATGCACTGCCTAGTTGAATCGGTGCATCTCTTATCGGTGCACTTTTATTGATATCAAATACAGATAGCTCTAATTGTTTTCCCCATACCTCAATAAAGATTAATTGTTTTTCCTAAGTGCTATCTGCTTTTAGTAAGTCCCATTTATACATTGTAGCGCAAACACTGTATCTATCAAAAGTTAACCCCCCACACCATGGGAGGTATCAAGAAAGCTGAGACCTGGTAGCTGCGGGTCTCCTTTTACGATTTCAAACTAAAGAAGTTGGTTGCTTAATTCCTGGAACCCTTGGCTGTCTGTATTGGATAATCTAGGAAAGTCGTATAGTCATTTAATTATGGCACGTTCAACTACTTCCGAGCCGCCGTATGTCTGCTCTAATATTTCCCATGCGAGACGAAGGCTTTTGACTGGTTCGTAGATATAAATGGTTTTGAGTCTCTTAACACAGGTTGATGACCATGGACCGAGCCATCTAATTAGTAAATCAAGTTCTTGCATAGGCGGTACACCAAGGGTTTGAACTGTTGTCTTGAAGGTGGCCTTCCAACTTCTCTAGTTCTCTGGGTTGATCATCAAAGTTCGTAAGGCTAGTACTGATGAGGTCCTTGAGGGTGAGGTAATTAGCGATTTCTCATGCGTTATTTATTTCCTGCATCATGGCGATGGGAACTTCTCCCTCGCTGGTGTTGTTGGCCCTATGTTTGGGGGTTGGAAGATGGAATGGAGTGGCAGCTGGTTTGAGCGTAAATGAAGGCTTCACATCGGGTAATGTTGGCACCAGCGTCTTGGTTGCTATGTAACTAGTCTCAGGAGGTTTTAATGTGATTTGATGAGCTTGAAGTGGCTTGGTCTCTAATGGCGCCTGAAATACTGTGTAAGGTGCCAGAGGTTTGAAAGAAAGATAAATGTTCACTGGACTGGGGTCAACTGTATAGTTATCAGCTGCCTCTTTTTCTACTCGCATGAGTTCAGCTGGCTGGCGTGCAGAGCCCAAATCTTCTGGTGCAAATGCATTGACTTTGCTTTGGTCTAGAAGGAATTACAGGGTATGCTCTTCTGAGTCATTAGATATCTTGGACATAGGATAATAAGCGTATTCTTCTTCAGCAGCTTCTTCAAGAACTCTGACTTCAGCCATGGCTGCTGCTTCTTCCCTTTCCTTCTGAACGACCTCCAATTCAGCTTCAGCCTTAGCTTTGGTCGCTTGCACCTGAGCCTGTATAGTTTTGGATTGGGCTTGTGTGTCTGAGACTTGTGCCTTAATGGCTGCTTCCTTTCTAATGCAGTGAGCTTGTACGTTCGCTGCTTCTGCTTTTGCGTGTGCCAACACCAATGAGGTACTCAAAGAGTGCTATGAGTGAGACCTTAGTGATGAGGACTGAGCAATAGATTTCGAGGAAAGGGATGAAGCCTTGGAGTGCCTTGAAAAGTTAGAATGGCGGGACGCAGATTCATATTGTTGTGATATCATGTCCTCTAGCATTGACTTGACTGCCATAAATCTGCTATATCTTTCATCATTAGGTGCAGTGTGGGTGTTTAATTCTAGGATGAATTCCTCTGAGTTGAGACTTGATAACAGAGAAGAATATTTTTCAGACAGTCTCTTATAACTATCATAGGTCTTATTCAATTTTGTACACATGTCCTTTAATTGATCTTCGTTATAGCCTGATCCATGTACTGCATCCATACATTGTTCAGTCTTTTCCCACAAACTAGATACATTATTGCATACCTCCATTTTGTCGGTCTTTCATTGTTAATGAGGGCTTAGAGATCCTTCTAGCTATGTCCTGCATTTCTATCTGTAACACAACAGTGACCTCTAGTGGTGGTTCAGTCTTTTAATAGCTTACAGCAGGCAGATGATATTTACCTCAGAAAACAGGCTGAATACAGTTCGTAACCTGTATGAAACTGCAATTGCTAGAAGCTTCTGTGATCCTAGTGAATTCAGTACTGAGCAGTATAAGATAATATCCTCCACTTTAGCATAATAGGAGACAAATGATGATGGCTATTACTTGGAGGAGGAGAATAATATTTTCTTAGCAGGAGAAGGAGAGTACTAAGACAAATCAATGACATCGAAATGTCAGCTTTATACAATCACACATCTGTGAGGTGACTTGTTGAATCAGACATTCTCCAATTACAGTTTACGCATCAGACACCCAGGAGTTAATCAAGTAGTCTTTAATCCGGAGATTGTATTACAAGATATGCAGGGAATCCAAATGGTAAAAGAATTATGCCAACAATATTCTCCTTGAAAAGAAGATTAGATTCTCCTCAGATTCTCCTCAGAATTAGAGCACACACTAACAGCAATGCATGACTGGGAAAACAGGAAGTGGCTACACTGAACCAACTAGAAGCTGAAACAGAGGGGGGAGGAGAAGAGAGGAGCATACCAATACACAATGCAAGATACTGAAACAGAATGGATAGAGCGGCGTTTCTTTATAACTTCGGCAGAAGTACTGCTGGCTTTATTAAGACTGGCGTCCAAAACTCCAGCCTTAATAAATGTGCCCCATAGATTCTTTGGCTGAAAAAAGACACCTGTCCATCCAGTTCCGCCTATTATCCTGCAAGTTGATCCAGAGGAAGGCAAAAAAACACTATGACGTAGAAGCTAATCTTCCTGATTTTAGAGGAAAAAAATTCCTTCATGACTTCAATCGGGCAATCAGAATAACTCCCTGGATCAACGACCTCTGCAGAAATCTAATAACTATAACCTATAATAATATTACACTCCATGATGGGAGAGATCTCTGTATATTTATATATATTTATATATGGTTATTAGATCTCCCCTCAGTCGTCTTTTTTCTAAAGGGAATAACCCTAATTTTAATAATCTTTCTGGGTACTATAGTCCACCCATTACAGTTATTACTTGAGTTGCCCTCCTCAGAACTCTCTTCAGTTCTTCTATGTCCTTTTTGTTCACAGGAGCCCAGAACTGTACACAGTAATCCATGGGTGGTCTGACTAGTGATTTTTAAAATGGAAGGACCATGTTCTAATCACAGGCATCTATATCCCTTTTGATGCAACTAGGGATGAGCGAACCCGAACTGCATAGTTCGGGTTCGTAACAAATTTTGGGGTGTTGGGGACACGGACCCGGGCCCGAACATTTTCAAAAAAGTTCGGGTTTGTTGTTCGGCGATTTCTTCCCACTTTCTGAAGGGCTGCAAAGCAGCCAATCAGCTAGCGTTTTACTTATTGCCCTAAGAAGCCATCACAGCCATGCCTACTAATGGCATGGCAGTGATTGGCCAAGTGCAGCATGTGACCCAGCCTCTATTTAAGCTGGAGTCACGTAGCGCCGCACGTCACTCTGCTCTAATTAGTGTAGAGATAGGACGCAGCTGCTGTGAGGGCGAGATTAGGCAGGGAAAACTCAGCAAAAACACCTAATGAAGTGATCGATCTACAGCTGTGAAACATTCAACTTCTGCTAGTTAATTGCTCACTGGTTTTTAAGCTGTACAGAGCGTTTTTCTGTCACTTTTTTCTGGTGTGATCAACGGCCATTTTGTGTCTTGTGGTGCACCAGCACAAGCTGCCACTAAGTCCATCAATCCATCAATACTAGGATTTTTTTTGCTATATCCTACATCAGGGGCTTGGATGTGCTTATTGTCACCCCTAGAAACTCAGGATAGAAATTTCTATATTTTATTGAGGGGTTAAATTCAATTGCCAAAATAGCAATCCCATATATCTGGTGTTCCAGCTGTGGCTAGCCAAGTGTAATAGTGTCCGGCAAAGGATATATTTTGATCTTGGGTGAAATTCAATTGCCAAAATAGCAATACCATAAATCAGTGATTTCAGCAGTGCTGGACAAGTTTAATAGTGTCCGACAAAGGATATATTTTGCTCTGGGGTGAAATTCTATTGCCAAAATAGCAATACCCTGAATCTGGTGTTCCAGCTGTGACTGGACAATTTCCCTAGTGTCCGTCAAAGGATAGATTTTGTTTTGTGGTGAAATACAGTTGCAAAAATAGAAATACAGTAAATCTGGTGTTCCAGCTGTGGCTGGCCAAGTTTAATAGGGTTCATCAAAAGATATATTTTTTTGGGGGTGAAATTTAGTTGCAAAAATATATATACCGTAAATCTGGTGTTCCACCGCTGGCTGGATAAGTTTAATAGTGTCCGGCAAAGGATATATTTTGTTCTGGGGTGAAATTCAATTTCCAAAATAGCAATACCATAAATTAGTGATTTAAGCTGTGGCTGGCGAAGTTTAATATTGTCCGGCAAAGAATAATATATTTTTTTGTGTAAAATCCAGTTGCAAAATGAAAAATAACGTAAATCTGGTGTTCCAGCTGTGGTTTGACAAGTTTAATAGTGTCCGTCAAAGGATATATTATTTTCTGGGGTGAAATTTAATTGCCAAAATAGCAATACCCAAAATCTGGTGTTCCAGCTGTTACAGGCCAAGTTTAAATCTGTCCGTAAAAGGGTATATTACACTCAGCGTGCATCTCCAAGTGTATTTCTTTCCGTTAAAGGGTATATTACAGTCAGTGTTAAAACACAGCATAATCCTCTACATTTGCACACACTGTTTTGCATATCTAAGTGTATTTATTTCCGTTAAAGGGTATATTACACAAAGTGTTAAAATACAAGTGCTGAAAGCATAATCCTATATATTTTTTCCCTCGCTACTGTGCATCTCAAAGTGTAAATCTGTCCGTAAAAGGATACTTTTCATCCAGGGCCTAAATTCTAGGCCTACAATTGATATTCCCCTAAATCTGTGGTTACTTCTGTGCCTGGATTAGTGTAATATGGTACATAAATAGATAGCCAGATAGTGTTAGGTGCCTGTAAAAAAAAAAAAAAAAGGCCTGAATTTGAATTCAATACAGTGGGCAAATTATATTTTTCTTACTGTGGTGAACGGTAACAATGAGGAAAACATCTAGTCAGGGACGCGGACATGGTCGTGGTGTTGTTAGTGAACCCTCTGGTGCTGGTAGAGGAGGTGGCCGTTCTGCCACAGCCACACGTGCTAGTGAACCAACTACCTCTGGCAGTACCCGCCAGAATTTACAGCGATATTTGGTGGGGCCCAATGTCGTTCTCAGGATGGTAAGGCCTGAGCAAGTACAGGCGCTAGTCAATTGGGTGTCCGAAAGTGGATCCAGCACATTTACAACATTATCTCCCACCCAGTCTTCTGCAGAAAGCGCACAGATGGCGCCTGAAAACCAAGCCCATCAGTCTGTCACATCACCCCCAAGCATATCAGGGAAACTGTCTGAGCCTCAAGTTATGCTGCAGTCTCTTATGCTGTTTGAAGACTCTGCTGCCAGGGTTTCCCAAGGGAATCCACCTAGCCCTTCCCCAGTGGTGGAAGACATAGAATGCACTGATGCACAACCACTAATGTTTACTTATGATGAGGACTTGGGAATACCACCTCATCGGAGTCCGCACGTCTCTGATGATGACGAAACACAGGTGCCAACTGCTGCGTCTTTGAGCAGTGTGCAGACCGAACAGGAGGTCAGGGAGGAAAACTGTGTGGAAGACGATGCAGGAGACGATGAGGTCCTAGACCCCACAGGGAATGAAGGCCATGCCACTGACTTTCATAGTTCAGAGGAATAGGCAGTGGTGAGACCGAGCAAACAGCGTAGCAAAAGAGGGAGCAGGGAGCAGGGAGCAAAAGCAGAACAGCCGCTGCCAAGAGAGTTCGCCTGCTACTGGCCACCACCACCAGGGACCAAGCACCCCAAAGGCAGCTTCAAGGAGTTCCCTGGCATGGCACTTCTTTAAACAATGTGCTGACGACAAGACCTGAGGGGATTGCACGCTGTGCCATCAGAACCTGAAGCGAGGCATTAATGTTCTGAACCTTAGCACAACCTGCATGACCAGGCATCTACATGCAAAGCATGAACTGCAGTGGAGTAAACACCTTAAAAACAAGGAACTCACTGAGGCTCCACCTCCTCCCTCTTCTACTGCTGCCTCGGCCTCTTCCTCCACCTCGGGAGGAATGTTGGCCCCTAACGCCCACCAAACAGAGGATATGCCACCATCACCACCACCTCCGTTACCAAGCATCTCCACCATGTCACACGGCAGCGTTCAGCTCTCCATCTCACAAACCTTGGAGAGAAAGTGTAAATTCCCACCTAGCCATCCTCAAGCCCTGGGCCTGAATGCCAGCATTTCTATACTACTGGCCTTTGAAATGCTGTCATTCAGGCTGGTAGACACAGACAGCTTCAAACAGCTGATGGCGATGGCTGTCCCACAATATGTTGTTCCCAGCCGCCACTACTTCTCCAAGAGAGCCGTGCCTTCCCTGCAAAATCAAGTATCCGATAAAATCAAGTGTGCACTGCGCAACGCCATCTGTGGCAAGGTCCACCTAACCACAGTTACGTGGACCAGTAAGCACGGCCAGGGATGCTATATCTCCCTAACTGCACACTGGGTAAATGTAGTGGCGGCTGGGCCCCAGGTGGAGAGTTCTTTGGAGCACGTCCTTCCGCCGCCAAGGATCGCAGGGCATCATTCTTTGCCTCCTTTAGCCTCCTCCTCCTACTCGTCTTCCTCCTCCTCTTCTTCCACCTGCTCATCCAGTCAGTCACACACCTTTACCACCAACTTCAGCACAACCCGGGGTAAATGTCAGCAGTCCGTTCTGAAACTCATATGTTTGGGGGACAGACCCCACACCGCGCAGGAGTTGTGGCGGAATATTGAACAACAGACTGACGAGTGGTTGCTGCCGGTGGGCCTGAAGCCCGGCCTGGTGGTGTGCGATAATGGGTGAAATCCCGTCGCAGCTCTGGGACTAGCCGGTTTGACGCACATCCCTTGCCTGGCGCATGTGCTGAATTTGGTGGTGCAGAAGTTCCTTCACAACTACCCCGACATGTCAGAGCTGCTGCATAAAGTGCGGGCCGTCTGTGCGTGCTTCCGGCGTTCACATCCTGCTGCTGCTCGCCTGTCTGCGCTACAGCGTAACTTCGTAACTGCCTCATATGCGACGTGCCCACCAGGTGGAACTCCACCTTGCACATGCTGGAGAGACTGTGTGAGCAGCAGCAGGCCATAGTGGAGTTTCAGCTGCAGCACGCACAGGTCAGACGCACTGCGGAACAGCACCACTTCACCATCAATGACTGGGCCTCCATGCGAGACCTGTGTGCCCTGTTGCGCTGTTTCGAGTACTCCACCAACATGGCCAGTGGCGATGACGCCGTTATCAACGTTACAATACCACTTCTATGTCTCCTTGAGAAAACACTTAAGGCGATAATGGAAGAGGAGGTGGCCCAGGAGGAGGAGGAGGAGGAGGATGAGGGGTCATTTTTAGCACTTTTAGGCCAGTCTCTTAGAAGTGGCTCAGAGGGAGGTTCTTTGCAATAGCAGAGGCCAGGTACAAATGTGGCCAGCCAGAACCCACTACTGGAGGACGAGGAGGACGAGGATAAGTAGGTGGAGGAGGATGAGGCTGAAGCATGTTCACAGCGGGGTGGCATCCAACGCAGCTCGGGCCCATCACCGGTGCGTGGCTGGGGGGAAACGGAGGACGATGACGATATGCCTCCCACAGAGGACAGCTTGTCCTTACCTCTGGGCAGCCTGGCACACACGAGCGACTACATGCTGCAGTGCCTGCGCAACGACAGCAGAGTTTCCCAGATTTTACCGTGTGCGGACTACTGGGTTGCCACCCTGCTGGATCCCCGGTACAAAGACAATGTGCCACCTTACTTCCTGCACTGGAGCGTGATAGGAAGATGCGCGAGTACAAGCGCACGTTGGTAGACGCCCTCCTGTGAGCATTCTCAAATGTCACAGGGGAACAAGTGGAAGCCCAAGGTGAAGGCAGAGGAGGAGCAAGAGGTCGCCAACGCAGCTGTGTCACAGCCAGCTCCTCTGATGGCAGGGTTAGCATGGCAGAGATGTGGAAACGTTTTGTCACCACGCCACAGCCAACTGCACCACCACCTGATACGGAACGTTTTAGCAAGAGGCAGCATTTCACTAACATGGTGGAACAGTACGTGTGCACACCCCTCCACGGACTGATGATGGTTCGGCCCCATTCAACTTCTGGGTCTCCAAATTGTCCACGTGGCCAGAGCTAGCCTTTTATGCCTTGGAGGTGCTGGCCTGCCCGGCGGCCAGCGTTTTGTCTGAATGTGTATTCAGCACGGCAGGGGGTGTCATTACTGACAAACGCAGCCGCCTGTCCACAGCCATCGTGGAAAAGCTGACGTTCATAAAAATGAACCAGGCATGGATCCCACAGGACCTGTCCATCCCTTGTGCAGAATAGACATTTATAACTACCTCCCCTTAACCATATATTCTTGTACTCCAGGGCACTTCTTTATTGAATCCTCTTTTTTTCATTTTACAATTATTTTACGGGGCAACCCAAAGTTGAATGAACCTCTCCTCCATCTGGGTGCCATGGCCCTGAGTCTGCGAATGAGGCCTGTGGCGCTGCAGGCAGACATGAATCCTTTTTGGCTGTGATGAGAACATCAACGCCAATAGCATTCCCACCTGATGCCACCCCAACCTCCTATTCCACCTCCTCCTCCTCCAAGTTGCCAATTGATATTGGTAAATTTTTATTTATTTTATTTTATTTTAAGTCATTTCCCTATCCACATTTGTTTTCAAGGGATTTATCTACATTTTGCTGCATTTTGCAGCCCTCTAGCCCTTTCCTGGGCTATTTTACAGCCTTTTTTGTTCTCAAAAGTTCGGGTCCCCATTGACTTCAATAAGGTTTAGGTTCGGGGTGAAGTTCGGGTCGAGTACGGATCCCGAACCCGAACATTTCCGGGAAGTTCGGCCGAACTTCTCGAACCCGAACATCCAGGTGTTCGCTCAACTCTAGATGCATCCCATTATCTTATTGGCCTTCGCAGCTGCCTGCCCATAGCCAGAGCCATCTGTAGCAGTGTACTGTCATCTTGCATGTTAATTATATTAGACAGTTTAGTGTCATCTGCAAAAATTGATATTTTACTGTACACCCCTTCTACAAGATCATTAGTAAGTATAATGAAGAGAATAGGGCCCAATACTGACCGATGAGGTACCCCACTAGTAAAACTGACCCAATCTGAGAATGTACCATTACTTACCCACTTACACACATTTTCCCCCAGTCCAAGAATTCTCTTTTTATATACTAACCTTTTATATGGGACAGTATCAAATGCTTTGGAAAAGTCAGGATACATGACATCTATTGACCCACCCCGATCAAGTCTAGAACTTACCTCCTCATAGAAACTGATTAAGTTAGTTTGACATGACAGATCCCTCATGAAGCCATGCTGATACAGTGTTATTCGCTTATTTTTATCGAGGTACTCCAAGAGAGCATAGCTTAGCAAACAGTTTACCCATGATAGGTGTTAAACTTACCACCCGTTTATATAGAATCCCTAAATAGCCGAAATAAGGGACTGCCTATGACATTACTTAATTCTCTTCGGATACGGCGTTGTATGCCATCGGGTCCCAGCGATTTGTCTATTTTAATCTTTTTAAGACATTGTTATACTTCTTCCTGCATCAGACAGGGCACTTCTAATGGGAAATTTACTTTTACATTCTGCATTTCATCTGACAGTTTATTTTCCTCGGTAAATACAGTAAACAAAAAGCATTTAATTTATTTCACTTTCTTCACATCGCTCTCTATAACATCTCCCTCATCATTCCTTAACCCTTTCAACCCCAGGCCAGTTTTCACCCTCCTGCCTAGGCCATTTTTTGCAAATCCGACATGTGTCCCTTTATGTGGTAATAACTTTGGAACACTTTTATTTATCTAAGCCATTGAGAGATTTTTTTCTTGTGACACATTGTACTTCATGAAATAAGTTTGAGTCCATATATTTCACCTTTATTTCTGAAAAAGTCCCGAATTTACAAAAAAATTAGAAAAATTTGCAATGTCTCTGATTTTAAAACAGAAAGTAATACCTCATAAAACATTTATTACTTAACATTCCCCATATGTCTTATTTATCACTCTGACTGATATGGAGTATAACGTCCACGTCACTTTTTAAGAATATCTCAGCCTGAAAGGACGTTTAAGATCAAAACAAAAAAATACTTTATTATTGATACATATTAAAATACAATGGAATGGGGTAAGGTCCACTTTGTAACTATCAGGCTATAGAGACCAGTGGGTAAGGATGGGATAACAATTACCATATACTTCCCACAGCCTCACTAGGGTATCAGATATAACTGACAGGGGCTCCTGTTATTGTTATATGAGAGACCCTAACAGAATATATACAGCCGTATTTATAGTCAGATGACCATTAGTGTGTGCCTGATAGCACTCTCCTAGTAGTAGGATTGATTGCGCAGATGTACCTTTTTAATTGCGCATGTGTGCACTAGGCTATCTAGTGTCTGCCAGATAGTGCGTAATAATGCTCTTACTGCACTATGCCTCAGGATAACCGTTCTCAAGTGTTAAGGTTGCCACCTCAATCAAGGATGTGACACCCTGATAAGTGTAAAAAAGCCTTGATCCCTTTTACACAGACACCTCAGACAGACTTGGTGATTCCTGTTATCAATAATTATACCGCAGACACCACATACAAACACACTATTAACTGATAATCAGCAGCTGTAGAGACTGATACCACATTGCATACACGCACACCTTTTGTCTCATGTGTGCGTTCACAAGCACCCACCAATGCATACATTCATTACTGATAATGATCTAACTAACTATGCTCAACGCGTTTCTATGTGGTTAATATCGCACCACACTTCCTCAGGAGCAGATATTAATAGATGTCGTATAATGATGATAGCTGTTGCCTGTCTAGATTAGCAGCGCTCTGCACAGTTGTGTGCTAGAGCTCCGGCGCTGTAGTGGCTGTGCCAGGCCACTCGCACGCCGGATATTTATCACTTATTCCCCATATGTCTACTTTATGTTGGCATCATTTTTTCAATGTCATTTTATTTTATTTTTTTAAGTTAGAAGGCTTAGAATTTTAAAAGCAATTCTTAAAACCTTTAAGAATTTCCAAAAGCCACTTTTTAAGGACCAGTTCAGGTCTGAAGTCACTTTGTGGGGCTTACATAGTGGAAACCCCCCATTGAATAACTACACCCCTCAAGCTACTAAAAAATGATTTTACAAACTTTGTTAACTCTTTAGGTGTTCCACAAGAGTTAAAGGAAAATGGAGATGAAATTTCAAAATGTCACTTTTTTGGAAGAATTTCCATTTTTTTATTTAACACATCGAGGGTTAACAGCCAAATAAAACTCTATATTTTATTTATTTTTTGCACTGGTGCTACCTTCCTGCTGTGTTATAGATCACTGTCGCTGCGGTACCGCAGCGGTATCGCCCCACTGCTATATTACTTGAACAGGATTATTTAATTTACTGGTCCCGCGCGATGCGCTCCCTCAAACCCGCTTCACTGGTGAAGTAGCTTTGGAAGGTAATCACTATATTGCTTTTAACACTCCCGGTTTAGTTTTACCTGTCCTGAAGTGTGTGATGCCTGGCGTGTCCTTCTCTTTGTGGCTTCAACTTCAGCTTGAAACGACTACGAGGGTTAGATGAGGGAGGCTTTTTGCCTTATTGTTTCTTCTTCTGACTCGGTGTGCCTCGGCCGGCGGCACTTCCTTGTAAGGGTTCCGAAAATTCCTGCTCACGCTCTCCTGGAGCGCTATGTGACGTCACTACCAAGCTACGGAGATTGTGGAGGTTCAAGATTGACGGATGGCAGGCTGATTTGGAGGTCACAGTTAAGGGGACAGTACGCTATGGAGGTCAGTTTTAAGGGGCAGATTGCTGTAGAGGCCACTGTTAAGGGGGTGGGGTGTAGTGCAAATCACTGTTAAGGAGACAGGGTACTGTGGAGGTCACTAAAAAGGGTCAGCTGCTGTGGAGGTCACTTTTAAAGTGGGTGTGCCGATGTGAAGGTCATTGTTAAAGGGGCAGGGAATGGTGTAGGTCACTGTTAAGGGGACGATCCGCTATTGAGGTCAGTGTTAAGGGGCGGGGTGCTGTAAAGGTCACTGTTAAGGGGTCGGTTTGTTGTGGAGGTCATATTTTAAGGAGGTCATATTGTGTAAAACACTGTTAAGGAGACTGGGTACTGTGGAGGTCACTAATAAAGGGGCGGGCACTGTGGAGGTCACTGTTAAGGGAGGAGGGGAATGTGGAGGCCACTATTAAAGGGGCAGCAGGGTACTGTGAGGTCACTGTTAAAGGGGCAGTCGCTGTGAAGGTCTCTGTTAAGGTGGCCGGGAATGCTGAAGGTCAGTTAAGGGGAATGTAACCTATGGTCAGTGTTAAGGGGAGGGTGCTGTGGAGGTCACTGTTAAAGGGGAGGGCACTGTGGATGTCAATGTTAAGGGGCAGACCGCTGTGGAGGTCACTGTTAAAGGGGCAGGCACTATGGTAGACACAGCAGTGGGATGGTTAAGCTGATAAAAGCGTTATCACCACTAACCATCTGTGTGGATTCATCAAAGTTTTTTAAAACTTCACAGAGGACTGACATCAATGCCCAGTCCTCACTTGCGCCACCCAGCTAAGTTGGACATGAAGCTGTGTACGGTGGATGTTTTTTTTCTGGTGCACTGGCAGCAGGCTCAGTTTCATTGCACCCAGGGCCATGGCTTCTGCATGCTCCATCAGCATCACGTGCACTTCCCCATCCCTTAGTGCTCGCCTTCTTCATATTAATGGTTTTGTCACTAGACGTGGCGCAGATTGTTTTACTGTCCGCTAAAGACACAGTTTTCGGATGCAGGACAGTATATGTCACAGAAACCAACAGAATATGGACACTATATTAGGCCCAGATTATTGGAATTTGTAATACAAAAACAGTTTGCAGATGTTCTACACTATTGGTTACAGAACACCACAGATTATGGACACTAGATGTGCCCAGATTATTGGAATTTGTAATACAGACACTGTTTGCAGATGTTCTATACTATTTGTTACAAAACACCACAGATTATGGACACTAGATGTGGCCCACATGATTGGAATTTGTAATACAGACACTGTTTGCAGACATTGTTTAGTATTTTTTACACAAAGCCACACACTATGGACATTAGAGTGGCCCAGATTATTGGAAATTGCAATACAGACACTGTTTGCAGATGTTCTACAGTATTGGTTAAAGAACACCACAGATTATGGACACTAGATGTCGCCCAGATTATTGTAATTTGTAATACAGACACTGTTTGCAGATGTTCTACAGTATTACACTGTTTGCAGATGTTCTACCTTATTGGTTACAGAACACCACAGATTATGGACACTAGATGTGGCCCAGATTATTGGAATTTGTGATACAGATACTGCTTGCAAATGTTGTTCAGTATTTTTTACACAAAACCAGACACTATGTACACTAGATGTGGCCCAGATTATTAGAAATTGTAATACAGACACTGTTTGCAGATGTTCTACAGTATTGGTTACAGAACACCACAGATTATAGACACTAGATGTGGCCCAGATATTTGGAATTTGTAATACAGACACTGTTTGCAGATGTTCTACCTTATTGGTTACAGAACACCACAGATTATGGACACTAGATGTGGCCCAGATTATTGGAATTTGTGATACAGATACTGCTTGCAGATGTTCTACACTATTGGTTACTGAACACCACAGATTATGGACACTAGATGTGGCCCAGATTATTAAAGACACAGTCTGCGGATGATGTACAGAATAAGTCATTAGTAGGTATAAAATAAAAATATCTTTCTGTCAAACACACACAGTAGTCCTTAAAAGGACTTTGGGATCTTTGAAAAGCTTTTGGCAGTAAAAACAGCAAATGTCTCTCCCTGTACTATCTGTCCCTTCCGAAGCAATGTCTCTGAGACTGCAGCAGGTGAAGAGATTGCTGCTCTAAAACACACACACAAATACAGTAGTCCTTAAAAGGACTTTTGGGTCTTGGAAAAGCTTTCTCTGAATAAAAACAGTGAAAATCGCTCCCTACACTCTCTTTCCCTTCCTTCGCTTTGCTCTCCCTGACTATGACTGATCCGAGCACGTGTCATCGGGTGCTATATAACCTCCGATTACGCGTTCTGGCCAGCCAATCACTGTAATGCCAGCAGCCAACATGGATACTGGCGTTACAGTGAGGGCTGTACTTACCTGCACCTTTATTGGCTGCTTAAAACCCGCGAAACGCGCCGAGCGGAGACTCAAGCATTGCGATCAAGCACATGTGGTACCCGGTCAAGTACAGCCAGATATTCGGCTGAGCATGCTCGCTCATCACTAGGCATTACTTTTGCCCTGTAGTTTATGTAACAAACCTTATTTATTTAATGTAATTTTATTTATTTAATGTAACCATCAGAGACCTGTCAGAATGGTTCTGACTTGGATCACAACTTTGGAATATTTTATGAAAAATCTGTAATTTTCTAAATTAAAATCCAGAAAAGTCCATTTTATGCTTGATCTATCGTAAATGCACCCATTTGGCAAGTTATGCTCATGTCTTTTTCTTTTATAAACATATCCCTTTTTATTGTACACCACATGAAAGTTGGCAAAAGAAGAACACAGTCAATGCCTTTGTGTCTCTATATTGTCAGAATTAACCTTTCCCATGGTTACTTGTTCTGTGTAATGTTACACTTGTCTTGCCGCAACACATGAATAGCTGAGCCAATTTTGTGATGCAAATGAATTCAGTCGGATTGTAAATTGCGTGAAGGAGCACTAGTTCTTTCAGCAACCTGCTCCTGTGCACCCAGCTGATTTCTCCTATTCACACCAAAGTGAACTGTTTTCTTGTTGAACCTGAAAATAAAACCGGAGAACCTTTTTGTAGAGCTTTGTATATTATTATTATTATTATTATTATTATTATTTATTATTTATTATTTATTTATTCAGTATTATACTATTCTTTTCTAAGAAAACATACAGCTCTGCAATCATAAATCAAAATACCTGTAGACATATTTATATTTATTGAGGTCATAATTGAAGCTTGCATGTGAATATGTTGGAAAGTAGAGTCATAATAAGTAGATACAAGATGCTTGTTCCTGTTGTCATTTTTCATGACGTGAGATGCATGAAATAATTTTCAACAAACACTTAAACCAGGGAGAAGAGGGTGGTTGCTTGAATCCCAAAAGAAAATTCTTAAGCTTGCTTCACCTCTGATTGCTTCCGTATCTCCATCCTAATCTTGAATCTTACTAAACCTTTCACCTCCAGTTACATGTCAATGACAACTAATGCCCCTTTGCACTAAAACTTTTCCATTCACCCATGTTAGCACTTGAGAGTGGGATTTGTACCTAGTAGAATTGAGCGCACACCTGGAAGTTCGGCTTCGATGGATTCGGCCGAACTTCACAAAAAAGTTCAGGTCCAGGACCCGAACTTGACCCAAGATTTACCCCGAACCTGAACCCCATTGAAGTCAATGGGGACCCGAACTTTGGGGCACTATAATGGTTCTAAAAAAGTCCTGGAAAGGGCTAGAGGGATGGAAATTGAAGCAAAATAGTGGTAATAGTGCAACAAGTGCCCTGCAAACAAATTTGGATAGGGAAATAACTTAAAATAACATAAAATACATAAAAATTAAAAATAAACATTCTAAACCTGAGCACAAGTGAGGGACAGTGGCACCTGCCACCCCGCAAACAGAGGATGTGGCAGCAACGCCAACACATCTTTTACTGTCACCAAGCATCTCCACACTATCCCATGGAAGCGTTCCGCTGTCCATCTCCCAATTAGAAAAAGAAATAGAAAGAGGAAGTACCCCACTACTAGACCGCGCTCCCTGGCCCTGAATGCCAGGATTTCAAAATTCCTGGTCATTTGAAATGCTGTCATTCTATCTGGTGGAATAGGATGGAGACTTTTAAAAAACTTATGGCGGTGGCTGTCCCACAGTACATCGTTCCCAGCCATCACTACTTTTCCAGGCAAGCCATCCTTTCCCTGCACAACCAAGTGGCGGACAAAATCAGGTGTGCACTGCGCAACGCCATCTGTGGCAATGCCCACACAACCACCAATCTGTGGACCGGTAAGCACGGGCAGGGAAGTTATATCTCCCAAACAGCACACTGGGTAAATGTAGTGGCGGCTAAGCCAGAGACGGATTGCAGTATAGCGCATGTCCTTCCGCCCACGAGGAGTGCAGGGCATTTCTTTTTGCCTTCTGTTGCCTCGTCCTCCTACTCCAATTACTCCTCCTCTACCACCTCCTCATACTTTCAGCATAACCTTCACCACCATTAGCACAGCCAGGGTGAAACGACAGCAGGCTATTCTGAAACTCATCTGTTTGGGGGACAAACCTCACACCGCGCAGGAGCTGTGGATGGGCAAGGAACAACAGACCAATGAGTGGTTGGTGTCACTGAGCCTCAAGCCCGGCCTGGTGGTGTGCGATAATGGGCAAAATCTCGTAGCAGCTCTGGGCCTAGCCCAGAGCTGCTACGAGACACACATCCCTTGCCTGGCGCATGTGATGAATTTGGTGGTGCAGAAATTCCTGAACACCTGACAGTGAAAATCAATTCAGTTAATCCAGCTCTTAGATTCTGGTAGGACAAATTTACTTTTATTGGTGCTCAAGGACCCCTGCGGGCTGAGCCGCAGATATGACAGGCAAATAATTTTATTATATTTGTCGGTTAGATTGTTGGGTAACATTTCAGGACTTTTTATTATAAATCATAACAAAAACTATATAATGAACATTTCAAAAAGAGAAAATTAACCCGACCAGACTTCCACCTTACACCAGTCCTTTCACTCAAACCACTCATTAATGCCGATTCACAAACTATTTACAACTTTACTGATAAACATATTTAAATAACTATAAGGCTACATGCACATGACACAGAAGCCGCTCCGTGTGCCTTCCACAATTTGCAGAACGGGCAGCCCATTATAGAGATGCCTATACTTGTCCTCAAAATGGACAAGAATAGGACATGCTCTATTTTTTTTGCGGGGCTACGGAATGGAGCAACGGATGCGGACAGCACACGAAGTGTGGACCAAACATATGGTTGTGTGCATGAGGCCTAAGACAGATAAAGGAAATAAACAAACAAAACAATATACATGCCTTACCCTTAACTTATAAGGCCAGTCATATAAAAGTGGCTCAGAGTGTGGGTTCCTGCACCAACATAGGCCAGGTTCACAATTGTCCAGCCGGGGCACAGTTCTGGAGGAGGAGAAAAAACCGTGTTCACAGCAGGGTGGCATCCAAAGCAGCTGATGGCCATCACTTGAGCGTGGCTGGGGGGATACGGAGTTCACAGATGATACACCTTCCACAAAGGACAGCTTGTCGTTGCCTCTGGGCCGCCTGGCAAACATGAGCGACTACATGCTGCAGTGCCTGCGCAACGACTGCCGAGTTGCCCACATTCTAACTTGTGCAGATTACTGGGTGGCTAGGTGGCATGCTGGATCCCCGTTACAAGGACGAATTCCATCACTGATGCGTGATCGGAATAAGCCAACGCTGGTAGACGTACTGTTGATAGCATTCACACCTGACTCCGGGGGCTCAGTGGAAGCACAAGGCTAAAGCAGAGGAGGAGGAGGAAGAAGTCGCCAACGCAGCTGGGTCACCACCTGCACCTCAGGAGGCAGGATTAGCATGGCCAAAATGTGGAAAAGCTTTGTTACCACGCCACAAGAACCAGCACCACCAGCAGATATGGAACGTCTTAGCTAGAGGCAGCATTTCCGCAAAATAGTGGAATAGTATCTGTGCACACGCCTACACGTACTGACTGATGGGCCTGCCCAGGGTCGTAGCTACAGGGGAACCAGGGAAAGCGGTCCCTGACCAAGAAGGGGCCCATCCAGGAGGAGGAGGACTAGAATACTTTGTCAGGGCCCCCTCAACAGTATTATATAATGAAATTATATATAGTGACAGTATAGACAGTGTTGAAGACGAATGGAAGAGCTGCCTGGTCTGAGACTGCAATCTTTAGTTTAGTTTAGGGGTTGTTAAAAAATTACTGGGGGAGGGGGGCCCTATTCAAAAAGTTGCTGTTGGGCCCAGTCATTTCTAGCTACACCACTGGGTCTGCAGCATTCAACTTCTGGGTCTCCAAACTGGAGACATGGCCTCAGCTTCACTTTTACGCCTTGAAGGAGCTGGCCTGCCCAGCAGCCAGTGTATTGTCTGAACGTTTTCTTAGCGCGGCTGGGGGCATTATCACAGACAATCACAGCCGTCTATCAGCCGCTTATTTTACAGCATATAACTACAGCACCCAACAATGTAAATGTCGCCAAATTTACAGAATATAATTCCCAGTCAGGTTTGCAGTGCAGGGTGTGACACAGTGAGAGGTTTGGTGGTAAAAAACAGGTATTTTCCTCTCAGCCTGTGCTGCTGGGTTGATTGCAGCCAGGTGAGGGCAAATACTGGACCGGATTTTAGGTGCCGGTCCGGGTTTTTTGGGTTAATACCTAGCTGTCTTTAAAAGACAGCTGGGTTTATGCAAAGCTCTCTCTCTGTGTTTGGGATCTGAGCCCTGTGCTGGGCTGAAAAGCTGAGACCTGTGTGTCAGGAGAGCAGGCCATGTAAAGACGGTCAGTGGACTTTTTGTGTTGCCGAGCATTCAGCCAGGTGTGAACTGACACCTAGGATTTGAGGTGATTTAACCTGGAAACTGCTGGTGTTCTGTGGAGCTCTCAGGGCTGGAAGCAAGAGCTGGCAAAGAGGCGTGCAGTCTGCCTGGAACCCTGAGGTTGGACTTTCCTGCGGCTGGGCTGACAGCCAGGTGTGAACACGCACCTAAACCACACAGGTGATTTGATCCCGTCTTGGACTTTTGTTTTGCCTCAAGTTTTTGCTATGTGGGTGAAGTAACACTAAGTGACTGTTTAGAGTTTTGTTTATGCAAGTGTGAAATAAAACACTGTTTGCTGCACAACCTGGACTCCCTTTGCCTCTATACTGCACCCGCATCACTGTCTACCAGAGCAACTCCCCACATTGGGTACTGTAAAAGAAAGAAGGGGTACAGATCACCTAACAAATGTAACAGATGATTTTCAGAGATTTACCTCCCTATCACTTATGCAGAGCACGGGTTTATATACGACAAAAAGTCACCCACCAATGTAACAGATAATTTTTAGAGATTTACCTCCCTGTCACTTATGCAGAGCCATGGTTTCTATACGGAAAAACTGGCAAAATGTCACCCACCAATGTAACAGATGATTTTTTTTAAATTTACTGCCCTGTCACTTATGTAGAGCAGGGGTTTGTATACGGCAAAACTAGCAAAATGTCACCCACCAATATAACAGATGATTATTTGAAATTTACCACCCTGTCACTTATGCAGAGCAGGGGTTTGTATATGGCAAAACTGGCATGGTGTCATATTTACCCACCGGTACCTAAATAAATCCAGACATAGACTCCAAAAACTTCGCAAATTAATTTTTATTTAATTGTTAATTGGCATATAAATGGCCACGGTGTTTATGTTGCGTTAATACCAATCATTAACCAATTTTAATCCAAACATATAACCATATAGATAACTAGTTTTATTAAGACCTTAAATAACTAGTCTGCTCAATGAGCGACTATTACCCCATACAAACACGGTGACATATTAAATAGGGAGGGTGGGAGGGGTTTCTTCTTGAATCCTGACGTAATCCGCAGCACCTAACTGCTGTTTCCTTTTACAGGTACCACGAGGCTCCCGTTAAACAATTCTCCAATCAACAAGCTGAATGCAACCTCGAGGAGCACCACAGACTACAGGACCTGCATCTGTATCCCAGGTAAGGTTCAACTTTCCTTAACTATATTGCACATGCAAATCTAGGCATTCATGACACCATGTCTCCCCCATTTGCATACGCAAATCAGGTTTGCTCATGGTGTCATATTTACCCACCGGTACCTAAATAAATCCAGACATAGACTCCAATAACTTTGCAAATTACTTTTTATTAAATTGTTAATTGCCATTTAAATGGCCAGGGTGTTTATGTTACCTTAATACGAATCATTAACTAATTTCAATCCAAACATATAACCATACAGATAAGTAGTTTTATTAAGACCTTAAATAACTAGTCCACTCAATGAGCGACTATTACCCATCTGCCATATAGCCCAAAAGGCTTCATGGCTAACACACACCGCAGCCATCTTCTACCAACTTTTGTAACCCAATGTTGAAAATGTCCAGACCTATGTCCGACAATGAATGCTTATTAAAAACCAAAAACAAATCCTTCAAGTTCTGTATGCCTAACTGACAAACCATTGTGCTTTAACATTAATTTTTTTAAGTTTCTATTTTCTCTAACACGTATTTTTTCCATAAATTTTAATTCATCGGAATTCCAAACCCACTTTGCAATTATTTCTGAAAATGCCAACTTTGCTTCCGGCAAAACATGACTAATATACAGTGTTGCGTTTTCCAGTTCATTAATAAGCAGGTGTGTGCAGACTTTGCCTAAATCCTCATCGCCAACGTGAAGGATTATTAAGGATGGCAATGGCCAAATAGATTTTAAATGCACACACCATTTATCAATGTCCTTAATTCGCAAATTAACAATACCTTTCCAAAATATCACCACCTTACTGTCGAAGCCAAGGTTGTCGGATTTAAATCTTAAAATTGAACAGTTGTAAGCGTCACTAACTAAAACGGATCCCAGAATCCAGATGACTTTCATATCTGAAACAAATTAAAATAACAATTCAGGTCTAATATACATTTTGTATCTCTCTGAACTCCAACGCCCTATCTTTTTTATGGTTTTTGCACGCAGACCAATATTATGAGCGTAAGTAGCTGCCCCAATGAGAAATGAGTGAGCAGACAGGTTTTTATTATCCAACTTAAAATCTTTTACACATTTTGACAAAATAAAGTTAAATTGGTATTTTGTCAAAGGCGAACCACCAAATAATGTATAAAGATACGGATTCTGTATAAGGATAACTGAAGATCAGTAATAATTAACGGAGCATTTGATTTTTTATTTATAGCCGTGAATTCGGAGATACGAAGAGTCCCGAAAAATGCCAGGATGAAAGCAGCTTTAAACAGCGAAGATTCATATTCGGACTGGCATATTGTAGTGTTTTATGAATTCCATCAATTGCACTATAGACAATGACCGGGTTCAAGGTAAATTCGTTCCCTTTTTTATCACACCTTTTATCATCTGCTTAAGTAAAAAATTTGTAGAAAAGGGGGGGTACCCACAATCCTTTGAAAAAAGGAAATACCCGATAACAACTTCTGGATATATCGACCCCTCCTCCCCAAACCTAACAGATACATATTAAAATGGACAGCCGGGTACAAGTTATTTGTGGAAAAACTATAATTATTATTTAAGCAGAAAAAACTACATTTTTTAAATGCCGAAGCATAAGAGGTCCAAGTATTCTGAGCCAATGAATTAATGACTAGGTTGTTGACAACTGACCAATTGAATCCCAAAGATCTTTGGGACAAGGAATCCCTCTTCTGGTGGCGTCTGGAAACAGTTGTCTGAACTTTTTGAAATTCTGTTGCGATAGAGAATCCGCAATTGTATTAGATTTACCAGCAATATATTGGGCTTTTATCCAAATGTTGTTGTATAAGCATATAAGAACAATCTGTCTTAAAATGTGAATGACTGCCTCAGATCTAGCAGATAGGCAATTTAATGCGAATACCACGCCTTTATTATTCGAGTAGAATAGTATACGTTTATTTCTGAAATGACATTGCCAGATCGATAGTGCAACCAAAACTGGAAAGAGCTCCAGGAAATTTATGTTCTTCATAAAAGCTCTAGAAGCCCATTCCACTGGCAATTTTTCGGCCGACCATTGATTATTAAATACTGCTCCATAATTAATAGACGCAGCCGCATCCGTATATAAATGGAGGGAGTCGGCTGTCACAAATTCATCTTGCCATATCGTTTTCCCATTAAATCTTTCTAAGAAATTCACCCATATCACTATATCTTCTTTTAATATTTTGGATAGGTATATACGATCCCATGGGTTCTTTTTTCCCGCAGTGGCGGCATATAATCTCTTGGAAAAAATCCGACCCATGGGAATTACCCTGGAGATAAAATTTAAAGAACCTAATGCCGATTGGAGTCTTTTTAAAGTACATTTTTTGCTTTTTAAAATATCCATTAATACAAATTTAGTAGAAATAATATTTTCTACCGGGATTCTAAATTCCATCTTAGAAGTGTCAATTACAAAACCTAAAAATGTAATGCATGTAGTGGGATTTACAGTCTTTTCCTCCGCTAGTGGAAGACTTAAATAACTGGAAACATTCCTAAAGGTTTGTAATAAACTAAAACAATCCTCTGAGTCACCTGAACCAATGAATAAGAAGTCGTCTAGGTAATGTAAAATAAATCCACCATTATATTGAGTCCCTACAAATCACTGTAAAAAAGTGGAGAATGCCTTGAAATAATAGCACAACATTGAAAAACCCATAGGTAATTCCCTATCAAAATAAAAAAGGCCCTCAAATTGGAAACTAAAGAGTTGTAGCCAGAGGGATTTATAGGTAACAATCTGAATGTCGATTTAATGGGAGTTTTTGCCATCAATGCATTCTTCCCCGCTCTCCTAAGCAAAGACAAGGCTTGATTTAATGAGGCATAATGCACAGTGGCAGACTTTTTATCAATCATATGCAAAAGGAAAGAGATGGAGATAGTACTTCCAACCTGTGATGGTTTATTCCGGATGCAACGTTTCGGCTTAACAGCAGCCTTTCTCAAGCATACTTTCTCAAGTATGCTTGAGAAAGGCTGCTGTTAAGCCGAAACGTTGCATCCGGAATAAACCATCACAGGTTGGAAGTGCTGTCTCCATCTCTTTCCTTTTGCATTGGATTCATCTATTTATGGAAGTTATCCACCACCCCTGGAGAACGTGCACCCACATGGAAAATAACTAAAGGTGTGCTGTATACCGGTAAGAATTTTTATCAATCATGTCAATAACCGAATTCCCCTTCGGATGAGATAGATCATGTATTAATCTGAAACTATTAGCTTCCTGCTTTGGTACTAAACCCAAAGGCGAAACTTTGAAATTATCAAATGGTGGAGAAGAAAAAGGTCCAACTATTCTATGCTCAGAGATTTCTTTATTTATTTTATCTAAAACAATTGCTTTATTTAAATAAACAGATTTAAATTTTTTTTGAAAAAAAACAACCCGAACCCATAAAAGTAGGAACATGAAAACCCTTAGAGAATCCCTCAATGAGCAACTCCGCTTTCAACCTGTCTGGGTATAATTTCAAAATTGGAATTAGCCTTGCCAGGTTCAGTGGTGTCACTTCCTCTAATGGATTCTTTATTACTATTGAGCTTTTTGAAGCACTTGGAGGCAGGGTGATTCCCTGTACAGAAAGTGCACTCATGCCTGTATTTACAATTTGCTTACCATTTACAGTTGGATTTGTTGAAGGCAAAGCAAAAACCTTTCTTTGGCTGTTGACGAAAAATATGGGACCTTTGCGGTAAGCATAATGTTAATCCATAAACCCACATCTTTCTGACCCCAATTCAGTTCTGGATAAACCTCGAGCTTTTGTCGGAAAGACTCATCAAGAAAACCAAGCTGTACCCCCGAAATTTTTATATGCCTCCAGAATGGAGTCAAGATGATGGAAGAGCCCACTGCAGTATTTAGGATGTTTTTCTCCCAAAACCGCTGAATAAATGCAAAATCCCTGTAACCAGTTAAAAAATGATTTTTGTGGGATTCTTCTTTTCTCATCATCCTCTTTTTTGTTATCAACTCTGTTTGATGGTAAAAGAGAAAATAAATCAACATAATCCTTATGCCATATCTTCTCTTTCACAGCTCTTGCCAAATGAAACCCGAGTGGGGATAATTGACACGGCATAGTATCTGTATCCCAGGTAAGGTTCAACTTTCCTTAACTATATTGCACATGCAAATCTAGGGATTCATGACACCATGTCTCCCCCATTTGCATACACAAATCAGGTTTACTCAAAATGTCACCCACCAATGTAACAGATGATTTTTTGAAATTTACCGCCCTGTCACTCATGCAGAGCAGGGGTTTGTATATGGCAAAACTGGCAAAATGTCACCCACCAATGTAACAGATCATTTTTAAATTTACCGCCCCGTCACTTATGCAGAGCAGGGTTTTGTATACGGCAAAACTGGCAAAATGTCACCCACCAATGTAACAGATGATTTTTTGAAATTTACCACCCTGTCACTTATGCAGAGCAGGGGTTTGTATATGGCAAAACTTGCAAAATATCACCCACCAATGTAACATATGATTTTTAGAGATTTACCTCCCTGTCACTTATGCAGAGCAGGGGTTTGTATATGGCAAAACTGGCAAAATGTCACCCACCAATGTAACAGATGATTTTTTTAAATTTACCTCCCTGTCACCTATGCAGAGCAGGGGTTTGTATACGGCAAAACTGGCAAAAATAAATGTTTTTTCAGCGTTGTATGCAAAAGTGCTCTGTGGTACGACAGTAAGGGTTTATTACAGCAACTACAGAAATGCATTATGTCACCGCAACATTTTAAAATAGGTTTTTTTAAATTTGGATAGGGAAATAACTTACAATAACATAAAATACACCAAGCATCTCCACACTATACCATGGAAGCGTTTAGCTGTCCATCTCCCAAACACTGGAGAGAAAGAGAAATAGAAAGAGGAAGTACCCCCATACCCACCAGCGATTTCTGGCCTTGAATGCCAGGATTTCAAAATTCCTGGTCCTTTGAAATGCTGTCATTCTGTCTGGTGGAGATGGATGGAGACTTTTAACCAACTCCAGACCGCCTCACGCAGAATCGCGTGATCTGGGAGGCCCGGTCATTCCTCGTTGATGCGTCGCCCCGTCATCTCGCCTTGGGAGGAAGTTTACCTACAGCCTGCCAGCGCTGATCATGCGCTGGCAGGCTGTATATGTTAAAAAAACGGAATCTGAATCGCATATCAGACGCTGTTTTGTAAACAGCGTCTGAAATGCCTGCTGCCTGCTCCCCTTTTGCTTGGGACCACCAGAGGACACAGGCAGCTATGTAAGTGCACCAATAACCACACTCCCCCCACCCCAGTCACTGATTAACCCCTTGATCACCCCATGTCACCCCCCTGATCACCCACTCTCACTAATCACCCCCCTGTAAGGATCATTCAGACGTCTGTATGTGTTTTGCGGATCCGCGGATCCGCAAAACACGGACACTGGCAATGTGCTTTCTGCATTTTGCGGATTCGCACATTGCCAGAACTATATAGAAAATGCCTTTTCTTGTCAGCAATTGCGGACAATAATAGGGCATGCTCTATCTTTTGCGGAGCTGCGGCCAGATGTTTTGGGGCCGAAACCCGGAAGTTCGCGGCCGCAGCTCCGCAAATGCTGATGCGGAGAGCACATAGTGTGCTCTCCTCATCACCGCCGGCCCCATTCACACTGAATGGGTCCGCATCTATTCCGCAGAATTGCGGAATAGATGAGCACATTTTTGCGGACGTGTGAATGGGGCCTTACTTCGCAAGCACTTCTATGTCCTTCCCCCTCTTTTTTTTTTTTTTTTGCACATTTTTTGCGAATGAAGAAATCTGTGCGGTTCTTTTTTTTTCAGCCCAGAGGCTGAACGGAAAAAAAAATCTCATTACCCGTATGCTCAATATAAAGAGAATAGCAGAAACTCCTAATGCTGGCCATACATGTAATGATTGCGGAGACCCTCAAATACCAGGGCAGTACAAATACCTTACATGTGACCCCATTTTGGAAAGAAGACACCCCAAGGTATTCGCTGAGGGGCATACTGAGGCCATGAAAGATTGAACTTTTTGTCATAAGATAGCGGAAAGGGAGACTTTGTGAGAAAAAAAAAAAGTTAATTTCCGCTAACTTGTGCCAAAAAAAAATCTTCTATGAACTCGCCATGCCCCTCAAGGAATACCTTAGGGTGTCTTCTTTCCAAAATGGGGTCACATGTGGGGTATTTATACTGCCCTAGCATTTTAGGGGCCCTAAAGCGTGAGAAGTAGTCTGTAATCCAAATGCATAAAAATGCCCTTCTAAAGGTACTCATTGGAATTTGGACCCCTTTGCACATCTTGGCTGCAAAAAAGTGTCACTCATGTGGTATCGCCGTACTCAGGAGAAGTAGGGCAATGTGTTTTGGGGTGTATTTTTACATATACCCATGCTAGGTGTGAGAAATATCTCTTTAAATGACAACTTTTTAATTTTTTTTTATACAAAGTTGTCAATTTACAGAGATATTTCTCTCACCCAGCATGGGTATATGTAAAAATACACCCCAAAACACATTGCCCTACTTCTTCTGCACTTTTTTGCAGCCTAGGTGCGTAAAGGGGCGTAAAGTCCAACGAGTACCTTTAGGCTTTACAGGGTTGCTTACAATTTAGCACCGCCCAAAATGCCAGAACAGTAAACACACCCCACAAATGACCCCATTTTGGAAAGTAGACACCCCAAGGTATTCACTGAGGGGCATAGTGAGTCCGTGGGAGATTGTATTTTTTTTGGCCAGAAGTTAGCAGAAATGGAAACTTTATTAGTTTTTTTTTTCTCAGAAAGTGTCATTTTCCACTAACTTGTGAAAAAAAATGAAATCATACTTGCCCATGCCCCTCAACTCACCATGCCCCTCCGCAAATACTTTGGGGTGTCTTCTTTCTAAAATGGTGTAATTTGGGGGGTATTTATACTATCCTGGCATTCTAGCACCTGAAGAAACATGACATGTGCTCAGAAAGTCAGAGCTGCTTCAAAATGCGGAAATTCACTTTTTTGCATCATAGTTTGTAAACGCTTTAACTTTTACCCAAACCAATAAATATACACTTATTGCATTTTTTAATCAGACATGTAGAACAATAAAGTTAGAGAAACATTTATATAGAAGTGTAGTTTAAAAAAAAAATTAGAACAGAAAGCAAAAAATTTCATTTTTTTGCAAAAATGTCGTTACATTTTTATTAATAGCAAAAAAAGTTAAAATGTCAGCAGCAATGAAATACCACCAAATGAAAGCTATATTAGTGAGAAGAAAGGGAGGTAAAATTTATTTGGGTGGTAAGTTGTATGACCGAGCAATAAACCATGAAAGTAGTGTAGTGCAGAATTGTAAAAAGTGGTCTGGTCATTAAGGGTGTTTAAACTAGCGGGGCTGAAGTGGTTAAAAAACTTATGGCGGTGGCTGTCCCACAGTACATGGTTCCTAGCCGCCACTATTTTTCAAGGCGAGCCATTCCTTCACTGCACAACCAAGTGGCGGACAAAATCAGGTGTTCACGGTGCAACGCCATCTGTGGCAAGGTCCACATAACCACCAATACGTGGACTGGTAAGCACGGGCAGGAAAGTTATATCTCCCTAACAGCACACTGGGTAAATGTAGTGGCGGCTGGGCCAGAGGCGGATAGCAGTTTGGCGCATGTCCTTCCGCCCCCGAGGATTGCAGGGCATTTCTCTTTGCCTCCCGTTGCCTCCTCCTCCTATTCCGCTTCCTCCACCCCTACCACCTCCTCATCCGCTCAGCGTAATACCTTCACCACAAACATCAGCACAGCCAGGGGGAAACGACAGCAGGCTGTTCTGAAACTCATCCGTTTGGGGGACAAATGCCACACCGCGCAGGAGCTGTGGATGGGCATAGAACAACAGACTGATGAGTGGTTGGTGTCACTGAGCCTCAAGTCCGGCCTGGTGGTGTGCGATAATTGGCGAAATCTAGTAGCAACTCTGGGCCTACCCGGTTTGACACACATCCCTTGTGTGCATGTGCTGAATTTGGTGGTGCAGAAATTCCTGAACACCTGACAATGAAAATCAAGTCAGTTAATCCAGCTCTTAGATTCTGGTGGGACAAATTCACTTTAATTGGTGCTCAAGGACCTCTGTGGCCTTAGCTGCAGATGTGACAGGCAAAATAAAATAAAAAATTATAAAATTTGTCGGTTAGATTGTTTGGTAACAGTTCCACGGTTATCAGGACTTTTTATTATAAATTGTAACTAAATTTATACAAGAAACATTTCAAAACGAGAAAATTAACCCGACCAGCCTCCCACCCTACACCCTCCCCCTTTCACTCAAACAATTCATTAATACCCAATCACAAACTATTTACAAATTTCCTTATTAACATATTTAAATAACTATAAGTCAGATAAACTAAATAAACAAACAAAACTATATACATTGCAACACTTACTATAAACTGCCGACACACAGAAAATAGTGAAAAATTGGCAAATCTTTATTACAACATTCATATAGAATACATGATATATAAAAAGCATTTAAAAATTCATGGGAATGTAGGAACTAGGGATGAGCGAACGCGAACTGTATAGTTCGGGTTCGTACCGAATTTTGGGTTGTTCGGGACCCGGACCCGAACATTTTCATAAAAGTTCGGGTTCAGGTTCGTTGTTCGGCGATTTCTTCCCGCTTTTTGAAGGGCTGCAAAGCAGCCAATCAGCTAGCGTTTTACTTCTTGCCCTAAGAAGCCATCACAGCCATGCCTACTAATGGCATGGCTGTGATTGGCCAAGTGCAGCATGTGACCCAGCCTCTATTTAAGCTGGAGTCACGTAGCACCACACGTCACTCTGCTCTGTTTAGTGTAGGGATAGGACGCAGCTACTGTGAGGGCGAGATTAGGCAGGGAAAACTCAGCAAAAACACCTAATGAAGTGATCGATCTACAGCTGTGAATCATTCAACTTCTGCTAGTTAATTGCTCACTGGTTTTTAGGCTGCACAGAGCGTTTTTCTGTCACTTTTTTCTGGGGTGATCGGCGCCCATTTTGTGTCTTGTGGTGCACCAGCACAAGCTGCCACCAAGTCCATCAATCCATCAATACTAGGGTTTTTTAGGCTGCACAGAGCGTTTTTCTGTTACTTTTTTCTGGGGTGATCGGTGCCCATTTTGTGTCTTGTGGTGCACCAGCACAAGGTGCCACTAAGTCCATCAATCCATCAATACTAGGGTTTTTTTTTTTTTTGCTATATCCTACATCAGGGGCTTGGCTGTGCTTATTGTCACCCCTAGAAACTCAGGATAGAAATTTCTATATTTTATTGAGGGGTTACATTCAATTGCCAAAATAGCAATCCCCTAAATCTGATGTTCCAGCTGTGGCTAGCCAAGTGTAATACTGTCTGCTGTCTGGCAAAGGATATATTTTGTTCTGTGGTGAAATTGAATTGCCAAAATAGCAATCCCCTAAATCTGGTGTCCCAGCAGTGGCTGGCCAAGTTTAATAGTGTCCGGCAAAGGATAGATAATTTTCTGGGGTGAAATTCAATTGCCAAAATAGCAATCCCCTAAATCTGGTGTCCCAGCAGTGGCTGGCCAAGTTTAATGGTGTACGGCAAAGGATATATTTTTTTCTGGGGTGAAATTCAATTGCCAAAATAGCAATACCATAAATCAGTGGTTATAGCTGTGGCTGGCCAAGTTTAATAGTGTCCGGCAAAGGATAGATAATGTTCTGGGGTGAAATTCAAGTGCCAAAATAGCAATACCTTAAATCAGTGGTTTCAGCTGTGGCTGGCCAAGTTTAATAGTGTCCGGCAAAGGATAGATAATTTTCTGGGGTGAAATTCAATTGTAAAAATAGCAATCCCCAAAATCTGGTGTCCCAGCAATGTCTGGCCAAGTTTAATAGTGTTCGGCAAAGGATATATTTTGTTCTGGGGTGAAATCAATAGCCAAAATAGCAATCCCCTAAATCTGGTGTCCCAGCAGTGGCTGGCCAAGTTTAATAGTGTCTGGCAAAGGATAGATTTTGTTCTGGGGTGAAATTCAAGTGCCAAAATAGCAATACCGTAATTCAGTGGTTTCAGCTGTGGCTGGCCAAGTTTAATAGTGTCGGGCAAAGGAAATATTGTTTTCTGGGGTGAAATTCAGTTGCAAAAATAGATATACCGTAAATCTGGTGTTTCAGCTGTGACTGGACAAGTTTCAAAGTGTCCGTCATAGGATATATTATTTTCTGCGGTGAAATTCAGTTGCAAAAATTGAAATGCCGTAATTCTAGTGTCCCAGCTGTGACTGGACATGTTCAATAGTGTCCAGCAAAGGATATATTTTGTTCTGGGGTGAAATTGAATAGCAAAATAGCAATACCATAAATCAGTGGTTGTAGCTGTGGCTGCCCAAGTTTAATAGTGTCCAACAAAGGATAGATAGTTTTCTGGGGTGCAATTCAATTTCCAAAATAGCAATCCCCAAAATATGGTGTCCCAGCAGTGGCTGGCCAAGTTTAATAGTGTCCGTCAAAAGATTTCTTATTTTCTGGGGTGAAATTCAGTTGCCAAAATAGAAATACAGTAAATCTAGTGTTCCAGCTGTGACTGGACAAGTTTCATAGTGTACGTCAAAGGATATATTATATTCTGGGGTGAAATTCAGTTGCAAAAATAGAAACACTGTAAATATGGTATTCTAGCTGTGACTGGACAAGTTTAATAGTGTTCGGCACAGGATATATTTTGTTCTGGGGTGGAATTCAATTGCCGAAATAGCAATACCATAAATCAGTGGTTTCAGCTGTGGCTGGCCAAGTTTAATAGTGTCCGGCAAAGGATATATTTTGTTCTGGGGTGAAATTCAGTTGCAAAAATAGAAATACCATAAATCTGGTGTTTCAGCTGTGACTGGACAAGTTTCATAGTGTCCGTCAAAGGATATATTATTTTGCGGGGTGAAATTCAGTTGCAAAAATAGAAATACCGTAAATCTGGTGTCCCAGCAGTGGCTGGCCAGGTTTAATAGTGTCTGGCAAAGGATATAATTTGTTCTGGGGTGAAATTCAATTGCCAAAATAACAATACCCAAAATCTGGTGTTCCAGCTGTTGCAAGCCAAGTGTAAATCTGTCCAAAAAAGGGTATATTACACTCAGCATGCATCTCCAAGTGTATTTCTTTCCGATAAAGGGTATATTACAGTAAGTGTTAAAACACAGCAAAATCCTCTACATTTGCACACACTGGTTTGCATCTCTAAGTGTATTTCTTTCCGTTAAATGGTATATTACACAAAGTGTTAAAATACAAGTACTGAAAGCATAATCCTATATATTTTTTTACACTCTACTGTGCATCTCAAAGTGTAAATCTGTCCGTAAAAGAATACCTTTCATCCAGGGCCTAAATACTAGGCCTAAAATTGATATTCCCCAAAATCTTTGGTTACTGCTATGCCTGGATTAGTGTAATACGCTACATAAATAGATAGCCAGATAGTGTTAGGTGCCTGTAAAAAAAAGGCCTAAATTTGAAATCAATACATTGGGCCAAATATTTTTTTTCTTATTGTGGTGCTTGGTGAACGGTAACAATGAAGAAAACATCTAATAAGGGACGCGGACGCGGTCGTGGTGGTGTTAGTGGACCCTCTGGTGCTGGGAGAGGACGTGGCCATTCTACCACAGCCACACGTCCTAGTGAACCAACTACCTCAGGTTCCAGTACCCGCCAGAATTTACAGCGATATTTGGTGGGGCCCAGTGCCGTTCTAAGGATGGTAAGACCTGAGAAAGTACAGGCGCTAGTCAATTGGGTGGCCGACAGTGGATCCAGCACGTTCACAACATTATCTCCCACCCAGTCTTCTGCAGAAAGCACACAGGTGGCGCCTAAAAACAAAGCCCATCAGTCTGTCACATCACCCCCATGCATATCAGGGAAACTGTCTGAGCCTCAAGTTATGCAGCAGTCTCTTATGCTGTTTAAAGACTCTGCTGGCAGGATTTCCCAAGGGAATCCACCTAGCCCTTCCCCAGTGATGGAAGACATAGAATGCACTGATGCACAACCACTTATGTCTCCTGATGATGAGGGAATACCACCTCATTGGAGTCCGCACGTCTCTGATGATGACGAAACACAGGTGCCAACTGCTGCGTCTTTTTGCAGTGTGCAGACCGAACAGGAGGTCAGGGAGGAAGACTGTGTGGAAGACGATGCAGGGGACGATGAGGTTCTAGACCCCACATGGAATGAAGGCCTAAATACTAGGCCTAAAATTGATATTCCCCAAAATCTGACTTTCATAGTTCAGAAGAAGAGGCAGTGGTGAGACCAAGCCAACAGCGTAGCAAAAGAGGGATCAGGGGGCAAAAGCAGAACAACAGACCGACCAGTGGTTGCTGCTGGTGGGCCTCAAGCCCGGCCTGGTGGTGTGCGATAATGGGCGAAATCTCGTCGCAGCTCTGGGACTAGCCGGTTTGACGAACATCCCTTGCCTGGAGCATGTGCTGAATTTTGTGGTGCCGAAGTTCCTTCACAACTACCCCAACATGTCAGAGCTGCTGCATAAAGTGTGGCCCGTCTGTGCGCGCCTCCAGCGTTCACATCCTGCTGCTGCTCGCCTGTCTGCGCTACAGCGTAACTTCGGCCTTGCCGCTCACTGCCTCATATGCGACGTGCCCACCAGGTGGAACTCCACCTTGCACATGCTGGAGAGACTATGCAAGCAGCAGCAGGCCATAGTGGAGTTTCAGCTACAGCAGGCACGGATCAGTCGCATTGCGGAACAGCACCACTTCACCACCAATGACTGGGCCTCCATGCGAGACCTGTGTGCCCTGTTGCGCTGTTTCGAGTACTCCACCAACCTTGGCAGTGGCAATGACACCGTTATCAGCATTACAATACCACATCTATGTCTCCTTGAGAAAACACTTAGGGCGATGATGAAAGAGGAGGTGGCCCAGGAGAATGAGGAAGAGAGTTCATTTTTAGCACTTTTAGGCCAGTCTCTTAGAAGTGGCTCAGAGGGTGGATTTTGGCAAATGCAGAGGCCAGGTACAAATGTGTCCAGCCAGGGCCCACTACTGGAGGATGAGGAGGACGAGGATGAGGAGATCAAGGAGGATGAGGATGAAGCATGTTCACAGCGGGGTGGCATCCAACGCAGCTCAGGCCCATCACTGGTGGCTGGGGGGAAACGGAGGACGATGGCGATACGCCTCCCACAGAGGACAGCTTGTCCTTTCCTCTGGGCAGCCTGGCACTCATGAGCGACTACAAGCTACATTGCAAAGTTGCCCACATTTTAACTTGTGCGGACTACTGGGTTGCCACCCTGCTGGATCCCCGGTACAAAGACAATGTGCCCACCTTACTTCCTGCACTGGAGCGTAATAGGAAGATGCGCAAGTACAAGCGCACGCTGGTATACGCGCTCCCAAATGTCACAGGGGAACAAGTGGAAGCCCAAGGCGAAGGTAGAGGAGAAGCAAGAGGTTTCCAACGCAGCTGTGTCACGGCCAGCTCTTCTGAGGGTAGGGTTAGCATGGCAGAGATGTGGAAAAGTTTTGTCACCATGCCACAGCTAACTGCACCACCACCTGATACGGAACGTGTTAGCAGGAGGCAGCATTTCACTAACATGGTGGAACAGTATGTGTGCACACCCCTCCACGTACTGACGGTTGGTTCGGCCCCATTCAACTTCTGGGTCTCCAAATTGTCCACGTGTCCAGAGCTAGCCTTTTATGCCTTGGAGGTGCTGGCCTGCCTGTCGGCCAGCGTTTTGTCTGAACGTGTATTCACCACGGCAGTTGGCGTCATTACTGACAAACGCAGCCGCCTGTCCACAGCCAACGTGGACAAGCTGACGTTCATAAAAATGAACCAGGCATGGATCCCACAGGACTTTTCCATCCCTTGTGCAGAATAGACATTTATAACTACCTCCCCTTAACCATATATACTTGTACTCCAAGGCACTTCTTTATTGAATCCTCTTTTTTTCATTTTACCATTATTTTGCGTGGCAACCGAAAGTTGAATGAACCTCTCCTCCTTCTGGGTGCCATGGCCCTGAGTATGTTAATGAGTGCTGCAGGCAGACATGAATCCTTTTTGGCTGTGATGAGAACATCAACTCTCATAGCATTCCCACCTGATGCCACCCCAACCTCTTATTCCACCTCCTCCTCCTCCAAGTTGCCAATTGATATTGGTAAATTTTTATTTATTTTATTTTAAGTCATTTCCCTATCCACATTTGTTTGCAAGGGATTTACCTACATTTTGCTGCATTTTGCAGCCCTCTAGCCCTTTACTGGGCTACTTTACAGCCTTTTTAGTGCCCAAAAGTTTGGGTCCCCATTGACTTCAATGGGGTTCGGGTTCGGGGTGAAGTTCAGGTCGAGTTCGGATCCCGAACCCGAACATTTTCGGGAAGTTCGGCTGAACTTCTCGATCCTGAACATCCAGGTGTTCGCTCAACTCTAGTAGGAACATGAGGAAATTCATGGGAATGTACGAACTTGAGTAAAAAAATCCCCCAGAAGCTGGCTATATCAGAATATGCAAAGGTATTGTTACATAAGCGTAGTATTTATTCTTTCTTAGGGTCCATTCACACATCCACAATTCTGTTCCGCATTTTGCGGAACAGAATTGCGGACCCATTAATTTCAATGGGGACAGACGATATCCCGCCCGGGTCCGCAATTGCGGATCCGCACTTCTAGGTCCGCAATCGCGTTCCCGAAAAATATAGAACATGTCCTATTCTTGTCCGCAATTGCGGACAAGAAAAGGCATTTTCTATGTAGTGCCGGCGATGTGCGGTCCGCAAATTGCGGAACGCACATCACCAATGTCCATGTTTTGCGGACGTGTGAATGGACCCTTATACTGTGGGCATGGTTTGCACAGCACACAACCCCTTTGCATATTCTGATATAGCCAGCTTATGGGGGATTTTTTACTCATGTTCGTACATTCCCATGAATTTTTAAATGCTTTTTATCATGTATTCTATATGAATGTTGTAATAAAGATTTGCCAAATTTTCACTATTTTCTGTGTGTTGGCAATTTACAGTAGGTGTTGTAGTTTATATTGCACACAGTATATTGCATTGTGCTGAGCAACTTGTTTATGTTGTTAAAACTATATACATGCCTTACCCTTAACTTATAAGGCCAGTAATATACAAGTGGCTTGGAGGCTGGGTTCCTCCACCAACATAGGCCAGGTACACAATTGTCCAGCCAGGTTACAGTTCTGGAGGATGAGGAGGAGGAGAAGAAACCGTTTTTACAGCAGGGTGGCACCCAAAGAAGCTCATGGCCATCACTTGAGCGTGGCTGGGGGGATAAAAAGGACACAGATGATACACCTCCCACAGAGGACACCTTGTCATTGCCTCTGGGAAGCCTGGAAAACATGAGCGACTACATGCTGCAGTGCCTGCGCAACGACTGCCAAGTTGCTCACATTCTAACTAGTGCAGATTACTAGGTGGCCACCCTGCTGGATCCCCGTTACAAGGACAACGTGCCGTCCTTAATTCCATCACTGAAGCATGATCCGATGAAGCCAACGCTGGTAGACGCGCAGCTGATGGCAATCACACCTGACAACGGGGGCTCAGTGGTAGCACAAGGTAAAGCAGAGGAGGAGGAAGAAGTCGCCAATGCAGCTTGGTCACCGCCCGCACCTCAGAAGGCAGCGTTAGCATGGCCGAAATGTTGAAAAGCCACAACAACCAGCAACCACCAGCAGATATGGAACGTCTTAGCAAGAGCCAGCATTTCAGCAAGATGGTGGAATAGTATCTGTGCACATGCCTACACATACTGACTGATGGGTCTGCCCAGGGACGTAGCTACAGGGGAAGCAGGGAAAGTGGCTGCTTTGGGGCCCTGACCCAGAAGGGGCTCATCCAGGAGGAGGAGGACTAAAAGGCTTTGTCAGGGCCCCCTTTAAAAGTATTATACAATGAAATTATATGCAGTGGCAGTATAGACAGTGTAGAAAACGAATGGAACAGCTGCTGGGCCTGGTCTTAGAGAGAAATCTTTAGTAGCCACAGGAATGGGGGTGGCATGAAAGGAAAGGGTTGTGAAAAAATTACTGGGGGAGGGGGGCCCCATTCAAAATTTGCTGTTGGGCCCAGTCATTTGTAGCTACGCCACTGGGTCTGCCGCATTTAACCTCTGGGTCTCCAAATTGGAGACATGGTCTCAACTTGACCTTTAAACCTTGGAGGTGCTGGCCTGCCCTGCAGCCAGTGTATTGTCTGAACGTTTCTTTAGCACTGCAGGGGGCGTTATCACAGACAAGCGCAGCCGCCTGTCCACAGCTAATGTGGACAATCTTACGTTAATTAAAAAGAACCAGGCATGGATCAAACAGGACTTGTTTGTACCTTATGCCTTACCCAACCATAGTTATACTACAGCGCAGTTACTCTTTGTTTTCTTTTTTATATTTCCCAATGTTTTGGGGTCTACCCCAATTTATTTAAAAAAAAAAGAAAACAAAACGCATTGATGTTGGCGACTAGCTTTGACTTCACAGCCAAAAAAGGCTTTATGTCAGGCAACAATGTAACCGCCAATTGTAATAAATTAAGTTCCCTGTCTGTTATGTAGTGCAGGGGTAGTTTGAAAGAAAGAAGGGGTGCTGATCAGCCAACAGTCTGAATGCCAGCTAATTTACAGCATATATTTTCCAGGCAGGTATGCAGTGCAGGGGTACTTTGAAAGAAAGAAGGGGTACAGATCACCTAACAATCTGAAAGCCACCTAATTTACTGAATATATTTCCAAGTCAGGTATGCAGTGCAGAGGTTCTTTATGGCCCAAGAATGTAACAGACGATTTTTTGAAATTTACCTCCCTGTCACCTATGCAGAGCAGGGGTTTGTATACAGCAAAAATGGTAAAATGTCGCCCACCAATGTAACAGACGATTTTTTTAAAAATTTCTCCCTGTCACCTATGCAGAGAAGGGGTTTGTATATGGCAAGAATGAAAAAATGTCACCCACCAATGGAACAGACGATTTTTACAAGATTACGTCACTGTCACTTATACAGAGCAGGGGTTTGTATATGGAAAAACTGGGTTAATGTTACCCAAGAATGTAACAGACGATTTTTAGAAATTTTCATCCCTGTCACCTTTGCAGAGCAGGGGTTTGTATATGGCAAAACTGGGTTAATTAACAATTATTAGAAACAACGAAAATAGAAAATCGCTCTCTCTCACACCTCTAGGCAGGTGCTCTAATCCTGATTTGATTCACCCCTCAAAATAGTACTGTAAAATAGTTTCTAAAGTAAGATTGGCATTCATATATGGAAAAATAACTTTAATGTTTCAATATCTCCTACAAATACAATGCCAAATATTAATTAAAATAAAACCATATAAAACATGAATCAATTGTACATGAGTTTTAAAACATAACTAAGAAACAGTGAAATCCCAAGTGGGCTATATAATCGCTACCTGTATTAGTCCTGGGTGTTCACAGCAATCTGGTAATATTATATACAAATGGATAGTTGCGTCGTACTATGTGATATGTAAATAGCTATAATAGCACATTTGATTATAACTATTTTCCTAGGAACGGTCCTCTAGGAAAGGGAGACTCCAATTGATGCAAATATTTTTCATGTAAAATCGCTGTATTTGGTCAGAGACGTTAATTTTCACTCAAAAGCATTGATTTTCAGTAGATGGCAGTTCTGAATAACTTATCTATATTTGTAATGGTCTGTTATCGATCTACCTTTTCAGGTCCACATTAGTTGTTGCTCATAATTGCATTTGAATCGGGCCTTCAATAAAATTATATAATAGCCGCCTCAATTTGTTAGACTGGGCTCAATATGCCAATATTCAAATAGATAATCAATCTGAACTTATTTTTCCTTTTTTGTCACTCTATATTACTACACAGATAGTATCGGTCTCGTCCAAATAGTTTCAATAATACAATTGCCAGTATCAATAAGGTCTGATAGAATGTTTGGCTTATAGTCCACTTCTGTATGTTCTCATCTCTGTCACATAATATATGCCGGCACAGCAAAGTCTCTTTCCCACAAGTGTGGGCTTATCTCCGCACCTCACACTGCTTGATGTCGCTAGCGATGTAGGTCTCCTTACCACTCACATGCCGGCGTCCCGGCTGTGATACTGTTGGCGTCCCTCGTGCAGTCCGTGGCTACAGCGTCATGTGGTAAGTTTAAACGGGAGTTGAAGATCCATGTTGCGAGCAGGTGTTTGGGGGTTATTTGTTGAGTGCTTTGCGAAAAAGTAGATGGGCTGATTGGAATATCCTTTCCTGCAGCAGTGCACTGTCTACTCATCCAGAACATGGCGTGTCAGCCCCAATTTCACGCCAAACACTTTTCGGGGACCCCTTTCCCCTTCCTCAGTGGCATCACAGCAGTTTGATAAGTTCCTAGATTTTATATTTGGTACCGGTATTCCTCAAAATCTGATCTGGATCAGGATCATCACCAAAGTCCGGTCTGGAAAACATATTATATTGATTTCTTTTTATTTATCACCTTGCAATTTGTATGTGGGTATAATGCGTCTTTTAATGCAATAGTGCATTTTTTCCCCAGCATTTGCATCGTTATGTTAACAATATAGTCAATAAATGATTTTTGTCTAATGCCTTCTCTCATCATGTTATAGCTCTCAAAAAACATTATCAGCCTTATATACTTTCGAATCTCATATGGTATGTACCAGATTTACCAAACATTTTAAAAGTGGGTTAATGTCACCCAAGAATGCAACAGACGATTTTTAGAAATTTACCTCATTTTCACCTTTTCAGAGCAGGGGTTTGTATACGGCAAAACTGGTAAAATGTCACCCACCAATGGAACAGACGATTTTTACAAATGTACCTCCCTGTCACCTATGCAGAGCAGGGTTTGTATACGGCTAAACTGTGTTAATGTCACCCAAGAATATAACAGACGATTTTTTGAAATTTTCCTTCCTGTTACCTATGCAGAGCAGGGTTTTTTATACAGCAAAAATGGTAAAATTCACCCACCAATGGAACAGACGATTTTTACAAATGAACCTCCCTGTCACTTATGCAGAGCAGGGGTTTGTATACGGCAAAACTGTGTTAATGTCACCCAAGAATGTAACAGACGATTTTTAGAAATTTACGTCCCTGTGGCTTATCCAGAGTAGGTGTATGTATACGGCAAAACTGTGTTCATGTCACCCAAGAATGTAACAGACGATTTTTAGAAATTTACCTCCCTGTCACCTATGCAGAGCAGAGGTTTGTATACGGCAAAAATGGTAAAATGTCACCCACCAATGGAACAGACAATTTTTTGAAATTTACGTCCCTGTCACCTATTCAGAGCAGGGGTTTGTATACGACAAAAATGGTAAAATGTCACCCACCAATGGAACAGACAATTTTTAGAAATTTACCTCCCTGTCACCTATGCGGAGCAAGGGTTTGTATATCACAAAGCTGGGTTAATGTCACCCAATAAAGTAACAGATGATTTTCACAAAATTACCTCCCTGTCACCTATGCAGAATAGGGGTTTGTATACGGAAAAAATGGTAAAATGTAACCCACCAAGGGAACAGACGATTTTTCCAAATTTACCTCCCTGTCACCTATGCAGAGCAGGGGTTTGTATATGGCAAAACTGTGTTAATGTCACCCAAGAATGTGACAGACGATTTTTTTGAAATTTACGTCCCTGTCACCTATGCAGAGCAGGGTTTTGTATGTGGCAAAACTGGGTTAATGTAGCCCAAGAATGTAACAGACGATTTTTAGAAATTTACCTCCCCGTCACCTATGCAGAGCAGGGGTTTGTATACGGCAAAAATGGTAAAATGTCAGCCACCAATGGAACAGACGATTCTTACAAATTTACGTCCCTGTCACCTATCTAGCACAAAAAGTGTATTTTTTATAGCACCAATGAAAATGCAGTATATTACGGTTGTATTGGACTATCAGAAATGCAGCCTAGCATGCAAATTTGCTATCTAGCACAAAAAATTTAGCTTTTTTATAGCAGCAATGTAACTGCAGTATGTAACGGTTTAATTGGACTGTTAGAAATGCAGCATAGCCCGTAAATTTACTATCTTGCAAAAAAAAGGGTGCTTTCTTATATCAGCAAGGTAACTGCAGTATTTAACGGTTTTATTGGATTGTCAGATAAGCAGTGCCTGTTGCAGACAGATAAAAAAAACTGTGTGGAGGCAGCAGCATGAGGAGACCACAGATTGGCACAATGACAGAGTGTGGAGGTGACAGCAGTATCATCAGTAGGCCACAGAGTGGCACAAAGACAGAGTGTGGAGGTGGCAGCAGCATGAGTAGGCCACAGAATGGAACAATGACAGAGTGTGGAGGTAGCAGCACAATAAAGAGGCCACAGAGTTGCACAATGACAGAGTCTGGAGGTGGCAGCAGCATGAGTAGGCCACAGCATAGCAGAATGACAGAGTCTGGAGGTTGCAGCAGCAGCATCAGGAGGAGGCCCTAGGGTGGCACAATGAAAGTGTGGCGGTGGCAGCAGCAGCAGCATCAGGAGGCCACAGAGTGGAAAGGTGACAGTGTGGAGGTGGCAGTAGCATCAGGAGACCACAGAGTGACCCGGTGACAGAGTAGGGAGGTGGGTGGCAATACCAATGCTAGTTAAAGATGGTGGGTGAAAGAAGAAGCACTTGGCATCAGATGTGTGGCATCAGGAGGGAGGCAGTTGTAGCTGAGGCAGGTAGCCAGAAGAAACCGTTCTCTTTTGTCAACCTGTTGGTGTGGCACCATGGATGATCTAGTCTGATGGATCAGGCATTGATGGGTGAAAATCCTGGCTGATCCACGCCTGATTCATCTTGACAAAGGTCAGTCTCTCCACATTTTGGGTCGACAGATGAGTTTTTTGGGGGGTAACTATGGCCCCGCCACACTAAACACCTGTTCTGAGGCCACACTCCTGGTGGGCAGGACAGCTTTTCCAGGGCAAACTCTGCAAGTTGCGGCCACAAATCCAGTTTCGCTGCCCGGTAGTCCAATAGATCTTCAATGTGGGGTGGCAGGGTGCCGTCCAAGTATGCCACCACCTGCTAGATCAGGTCGTGCTCCAGGTCTACCTGCTCCTGCTGATGAGTACTTTTTTTCACTATGCGAGTGAAGGAAGCTGCTCATCATCGACTTTAGACTCAGGCTGCTGCTGATGGAACTGGTACTGCTCCTGCCAGCCCATCCCTCCCCAGCAGCCATGGCAGTGGCAATGCAGAGAGCATGGACGATGGCACAGATAGGCAGCGGCTAACTGACTACATAGGATGTCTCTATAGTAGTTTAGTTTGTCCTTCCTCAGCGGGTGTAAAAAAGAGGCCTGCATTTTGGACCCGTAGCAAGTGTCCAACAAGGTGGAAAGCCAGAAGTCATTCCTATGCCGAATGGTGACAATTCGGCTATCACTATGCAAGCAAGTGAGTATGAATTGGGCCATTTGTGCAAGTGACTCAGAGGTATTTCCTGCCCCATCTCCACTGCACACTGCCACAGTGTGTCTGGGTCCTCTGCCTTCTCTTCCTCATCACCCTGTAGCTCCTCTGACATCTCCTGATCCTCCTCTCCGTTCACCTGTGTAGAAAAACCACCCATTTCGCTACACATTGCTTGTGCTCCAATGTCCTCCTCCTCCTCCTGTTCAGCCCCCACATTGCTCATGTGGCCTTGTATAGGAGCCTCGTCTCCAGTCCCATTCCCAGCTAGATTTACCAGCATCTGTTCCAGGACATGAAGCAGTGGAATGACGTTTCTCATCCCGTAGTCCTGGTGACTGACAAAAAACATTCCCTCCTCAAAGGGCTTGAGCAAATGGCAAATGGCAGGTGTCACGCATGAGCTGCCAATGGCTGGCATCGAAGTTACACAGGGGAGTTCCTCTGTCCGCTTGGATCATCAAGAAATCGTTTATGGCCTTTCTCTGTTCGTATAGTTGGTCCAGTCCAACATTTGGAGGGTGGAATTCAAACGGGTGGAAATGTCGCATATCAGCCTATGTTGGGGAAAGCTGTTCTGCAGCTGCAGCTAAAGTAGGGTGTGCTTTGCAGTGTACGAGTGGCTGAAGTGCATGCAAAGTTTCCTGGCCATTTTTAGGATCTCTTGCAGATGGGTGGAAGACTTCATGAATCGCTTGACAACCAGATTGAACACGTGTGCCATGGAGGGCGCATGGATCAGCCCTCTTTGATGCAGCGCCGGCACCATGTTCTTCTCATTGTCGGTCACCATGGTTTTTATTTTGAGTTGTTGCAGAGAAAGCCAGGATTTGATTTCTTGATGAAGGACATGGATCAGTTCCTCCCCTGTGTGACTCTGTTTGCCCAGGCAAACGAGATGCAGCACAGCTTGACACCACCGTGCCCTGCACATGTGAGATGCTGGTGGGGCACTGTGAATGGTCTCTGCAGTGGAGGCTGAGGACACGGTGGATGATGAGGAGGCAGAGGCGGAGCAAAGGCGTAAGAATGTGGAGGCGAAAGTGGCGTCATCTGCCCAAGTTGCTGCTGTGGCTGTGCAGGAACCACATTAGCCCAGTGGGCCATAAAGAACATGTATTGTAGTTACAGCTCCACGCATAGGAGCTGCCATGCACTTTGTCAAACACAAACAGGCTCAAAGACTGGCCCACTGTCTGTTCTACATACGTGTGCAGGGCTGGTACTGCCTTTTTGGCAAAGAAATGACGGCTTGGGACTCCCCACCTCGGCTCGGCACAAGCGATCAGTTCTCTGATAGGTGCAGAGTCCATAAGTTGGAAAGGGAGGGTCTGCAGAACCAGAAACTTGGCCAGGAGCACATTCAGCTTATGTCACGTTGGATGATTGTATGCATACTGCTGTCTCTTGGCAATCGCTTTGGTGATAGATTGCTGACGGAATGACAGACGAGGAGTAGGAGGATGATCAGGACCAGCAGATGATTGGAAGGACAGACAGCTCCATTTGGCTGAGGTGGTGGATCCTTGACTGCCTGAAATCGGGTGCATGCCACTGGGTGATGCAGTGGTTGCTATGGCAGGCTAGACCACCAGATCGGAGCAACGGTACTCCCAGGCCAATTTATGGTGACACTGCATATGTTGACGCAGGGCCGTGGTGCCATCATTGGCACCCTGGTCACGCCTAACCTTCTGTCCACAGATTCTACAAATGGCCATGTTCTGACTGCTACCGCTGCTGCGTCCGTGAATCCCTGCACCACTACTTTCTTGGCAGGTAGGCTCCTGCAAAGAGGGTGGTCTCCCCCAGGCTCGTTTGGCTGCCGACCTCCCACTGCTGCCACCCTGCTGACTCCCAGCCACGCTAGCGACTTGCTGGCTCCGCCGCTGCCACATGGGCAAGCTGCCACCCTCTTCTGCCGATGACGATGAAGCCCCTAATTCATCTGGCTCCAAAGTGCGATCAGCTACTCATCATCATCGATTACTGTCTGCACATCACTGATGTCTTCCTCAACGGTATCTGGGTCAGGAGTCTGACCACTCGCAACACCAGCTCCCATGCCACTCTCCTCATCACTACTTCCCCGACTACTGGAGGAAGCGGCGGATGTCTCGTCCACATCTTGGCTGGGCAGTAGCTGCTGACTGTCCTCTAGTAGCTCGTCCTCGCTGTATAGTGGAGCTGAGCCCACAGCATATAATACTTCTCTGGCTTAGGGAACAGAAAAGGACTAGAGATGAGCGAAAGGGGCAATATTCAAATTTGCGATAATTTGCGAATATTTGGGCGAATGTTCGTCGAGATTTCGTGATTATTTTCTTGATTGTCAAAATCAGCAATGTAATATGTGCGTATTATGTGCGCAATACAGGAGTGGGTCACTATTGCTACATTTTTCAAGCGGCTAGAAGTTTCCTTAGACTGGAGAAAATGGTTGGCCTGGCAGAACATTACAATAGCTTTATATGCAGATAGAGTGCTCCGATATATTCGCGATTGCGCAAATCGGCAATTAAGGATGCACATATTTTTGCGCAATACGTGCAACTTTACATTTTAGCAGGTCTGACTACATTTTAGTGATTGGTGCACTAAGTATTGTTGTGAACTTGTGACATCACAGCAGTATGTATGTAGCATGTATGTATGGACAGCAGCTACACTATATCACTATCTAAACTACACTGACTATCTCCCACTAAATATATATATATATAAGCTAACTAACTATCTAATAATATGTGACACAGCAAATCACAGAGCACAGCAATGACACTGCTGTCTCTCTCTGAACTGAAAAAAAATAACTGCAGAAAATGGCTGCTGGGGAGGTTCTTCTTATATAGTAAGGGGTAGGCAACTTTCCTATTGGTTGCTAGGGATGTTGCTAAGCTCAGACAAAGACAATGCAGCCTTTTCATTGGCCTACAAGCAAGAAGCAGGGAGGAAACATGGGTTCAGAGGAAAGAAAATCTAGAATATTCGCAAAAACGAATATATAGCACTATATTCTAAATCTTTGCGAATTCCTCGAAGTGGCGATATTTGCGATTAAAATTTGCGATTCAAATATTCGCCCCAACACTAAAAAGGACAGAGGCAGGTTGAGGATAGATGAGGGCACAGGGCCTGCTCCCGGGCCATGCCAACTCAGGGTTGTGTCTAACAAACCCACCGACTCTTGGCTGGGGGTGTCTGATGTCACTTGGGAGGAAGTGGATGACCGAGTCAATCATTAAAGAACAGCTGGGTTGCTAGTCAAGACACAACCGCTAGATGACACTGGGAGCTCAGGCCTTTTGCTGCCACGTCCCCTTACTCTGCTGCGACCTGTGTCTGCGCCAGAAACATTTAGGCCTTTGCCACTCCCCTGTGCAGGGCCTAGCACTTCTCTGTCTGACATAATGTTAGATCAAGTAAATAAATAAAAAGGAAATTAAAACACCCGAAAAAAGTCTGTAATTTTCTCACTTCACCACACAACGGCTAATTGGCCCTATTTGTTTCCACTAATACACGCCAAAAAGGCGTAACTGTAACTGCACCGATGAACGGCAAATAGCCCCTTAATTTTTTTCCACTTATACTTGCCCCAAAAGGTTTTAGAACATTTAACTGCACCACTGAACAGCAAATATATATATATATATATATATATATATATATATTTTGCCACTAATACGCACCCAAAAGGGCTTTAGAACATATAACTACACCACTGAACAGCAAATATATATATTTTGTTGCCACTAATACACGCCAGAAAGGGCTTTAGAACATATAACTGCACTGCTGAACTGGAAATATATACATTTTTTTGCCACTAATACACTCCAAAAATGGCTGTAATTTTCTCACTTCATCACAGAATGGCAAATATTTTTTTTGTGCCACTAATACACGCAAAAAAAGGCTTTATAACACATAACTGCACCACTGAACGGCAAATAATATATTTTTTTTTGCCAGTAATACATACCAGAAAGGGCTTCAGAACATGTACCTTCACTGTTGAATGGCAAATAGGCCCTAATTTTTTTCCACTTATATACACCACAAAAGGCTTTAGGACATAAAACTGCACCGCTAAACAGCAAATAATATATATTTTTTTGCCACTAATACATACCAGAAAGGGCTTCAGAACATGTACCTTCACTGTTGAATGGCAAATAGGCCCTAATTTTTTTCCACTTATACACACCACAAAAGGCTTTAGGACATAAAACTGCACCGCTAAACAGCAAATAATATATATTTTTTTGCCACTAATATGCGCCAAAAAGGGCTTTAGAACATATAACTGCACCGCTGAATGGCAAATATATTTTTTTTTTGCCACTAATACACGCCAAAAAGGGCTGTCATTTTCTCACTTCACCACACAACAGCTAATAAGCCCTTTTTTTCCCACTAATACAAGCCAAAAAATGCTTTAGAACATATAACTACACCGCACAAGGGCAAATAAGACATGTAAATATTTCCTTGTAATAAACCCTGTTAATGGCTGTATCAAACAGCACTAGGGTGCACCTAATGAGAACCGTTTGCTAGAATTACAGAGCTGTATAATGGCAATTTGGATCCACAGTTAGTGCAGCAATGTGTAATATAATTGTTCCTATTACCCAGGCTGTAAACTCCCCTACTGAACCCTATTCTGCTTCAATACTGTGGAATTATTCATCCATATCCTTTCCATGAACTTCTATACAGCAAAATAAAGGTTTTAAAGTCTTTTCTACCACTGTCCCTAGTGCCTGCTGACATCTCTCAGTGCACTAAGTACACTGGAAAATGGCGGAATCCATGATGGCTGAGGCTATTTATAGGGTTGTGACATCACAGGGCTGGCAGGCTGCTGATTGGCTGCATGCATGGCATTGTGGGTGATTCCTTGTTCCCAGAGTTCCTTGCTCCATGTCCTAACATGTGAAGCAGCCATTTTAGGAAAAAATGTGATTCGTTACCACGAAGAGTGAGGAAATTCGGATTCGGTGCAAATCGAATTTTTCCTGAATTTCGGATCGAATTCCACTTCGTCAAGTTCGATTCACTCATCTCTAGTTGTGAGGCTGAGTGCAAGGCATTATGGGCAAGCTCGACAGCAAGGGCTCCACCAAGGGTCATCTGGTCCTTCATCTTGATTTTCCCTGTCTGGTTTCACTCACAAGTGTACTCAATTTGAAATGTACAATGGAGGGCACAGTGTTGAGTGATGCATCTGAATTAAATTGCCAAAACTTTTTTTTTTTCATAGGCCTGGAGGACACAAAATTTTTGAAAGGACTCCCATCAAGGAAATCATCTTGGGTTGTAGTGAGAATTTTGATCCCACAAGTGTTTTGGAGATTTCATAAGAACTTGGGCACGAAATTGAAAAAATACATTTTTCCAATAATTTCCAAATTGTTTTAATGTTTGCAAAGTTTAGAGACAAATCACCCCCACATATTGTTTTGCATTGAAATGTTTCCAAACTATGAAAATGCCTAACCTCTGGTCATAAATACCTGCAGAGCTCAGAAGGGAAGGAGCACAGATTTTAGTGACAAGATTTTTGTATGAGCCATAACTTTTTACCTGTCGACCTTTTTACCTGTCGTGATACCATTTATTTGGTGGGATGAACTTGCTACCATTTGGGGGTAATTATGCTTTTTGATTACTTGTCATTTCATTTTTGGGAGGCAAAGTATCTAAATAATATGAATTCTGTCAGTGTTTCTTTTATTTTTATGGGCATACTATGTGGGGTCACTGTCCTAGCCCCTGGGTTCCTGCAGGGATGAAGGATTCAAAAATCATCAAAGACAGCCATAGTCCATGGGCTGCACCTCTAGTCCTTCTCTGAAAGAAAGATGGTAACATTTGGTTCTCTGTAGACCTCAGGAAGATTAACAATATAACCCACAAGGATGCCTATCCTTTACCAAGAATAGAGGAGTAGGGTTGAGCGGACACCTGGAAGTTTGGGTTTACCCGAACTGGAACCCCATTGAAGTCAATGGGGACCCGAACTTTTGGGCACTAAAATGGCCCTAAAAATGTAATGGAAAGGGAGGAACATGTACTTAAGAGCATGGCAAGTGCCCTGCAAACAAATGTGGATAGGAAAATAACTTCAAATAAAATAAATAAAAGTTAAAAATTAATAACCTGCAACTCGGAGGAGGAGGTGGATGGGGAGTCAGAGGTTGAGGAGGCGGTAAATGTGGTGTTGTAGGTGGAAGCGGCGATGGAGGAGGAGGAGGAGAAAGCTAATGTTTTTTTGTTTGTTTGTTTATAAATTGGGGTAGCCCCCAAAATAATGTGACAAATAAAAAAAAGAAATCAAAGAATAAGTGCACTTGAGTACAAGAATGTATGGTTGAGGCGGGTATAAATGTCTATTCTGCACAAGGTACAGACAAGTCTTGTGGGATCCAAGCCTGGTTCATTTTAATTAACATAAGCCTGTCCACGTTGGCTGCGGACAGGCGGCTTCGTTTGTCTGTAATGACGCCCCTGCTATGCTAAATACACATTCAGACTATACACTGGCTGCAGGGCAGACCAGCACCTCCAAGGCATAAAGCTCAGGCCATGTGGACAATTTGGAGACCCAGAAGTTGAATTGGGCAGAACTATTAGTCAGTACGTGTAGGCATGTGCACAAGTACTGTTCCACCATGTTGTTTAAATGCTGCCTCCTGGTAAGATGTTCCATATCAGCTGGTGGTGCCGGTTGCTGTGGTGTAGTGACAAAGCTTTTTCACATGTCAGCCATGCTAACCCTGCCTTCTGAGGTGCTGGCCGTGACCCAGCTGCGTTGGCAACCTCTTCCTCCTCCTCTGCCTTTACCTTGTACTTCCACTTGTCCCCCCCCGTGTCAGTTGGGAATACCCTCAGGAGCGCGTCTACCAGTGTGCGCTTGTACTTGCGCATCTTCCTATCACGCTTCAGTGAGGGAATTAAGGACAGCACATTGTCTTTGGAATGGGGATGCAGCAGAGTGGCCACCCGATAGTCAGCACAAGTTAAAATGTGGGCAACTCTTTGGTCGTTGCGCAGGCACTGCAGCATGTAGTCGCTCATGTGTGCCCGGCTGCCCAGATGTAGGGATAAGCTATCCTCTGTAGGTGGTATATATCATGGTAACTTTATTCTGTAAGCATGATTACTCAATTTCCAAATATATATAATTTATTTAATGTGTTACTACTTTTGCACCATAAAATCACATTTTTGTTTCAAATTATGCTTTATGAGTTGCTTTATTTGAAGACCTATAACATACTTATGTTCCTATCAGTGAAGTAGTTTGAGAGCTTGTTTTTGCAGGGTGAGCTTTAGTTTTTATTAGTACTCTGTTTTTATGTAGTTTGTTTTATTGTGTTACTACTTCTGCATCATTAAAAAAAACATTTTTAATAAAAATCATTTAGTTTTTGTGCTGCAATATTCTAAAGCCTATACATTTTTTGTCTAGGTTATACAGTAAGACTCTTCATGCAGGTGAATCTCTCTCTTTCTCTCTGATTCGTAAAGCATCAATTTGTACCTGAATTGAATCTCTTTGCAGGTTCAGATGAATTGGAACAAACTGAAATTTGTTTATAGGGTTTCTCTCCACTGAAGCTCTATATTGACTGTTATTTGCACTATACACATCTTCTGGGCACTAAAGTCACCTCCTCAGAACTTGAAGTTGAAAAGAAGTGGAATAAACAAATCCCACAATTAAAAGGCATTTGTCAGCAGTTTTTTACCTAATAAACTGACTGACCTGTTGCATGTGGGCTTGGCAGCTGAAGGCACCTGTGTTGGTCCCATGTTCATATGTGCCTGCATTACTGAAGAAAATTATGTTTTAATAGATGCAAATGAGCCTCTAGGAGCAAATGGGGGAGCTGTCTTTACACCTAGAGGCTCTGCTCTCTCTGCAACTGCCGCATCCTCTACACCAGTGTTTCCCAAACAGCGTGCCTCCAGCTGTTGCAAAACTACAACTCCCAGCATGCCCGCACAGCCTTTGGCTGTCCGGGCATGCTGGGAGTTGTAGTTTTGCAACAGCTGGAGGCACACTGGTTGGGAAACACTGCTCTACACTGATTGAAAGGATCACATAGTAAAAATGTCATCATGCCTAGCCCTGGGGTGTGGCAGTTGCAGAAATAGCAGGGCCTCTAGGTGTAATGGCAACCCCCCCATAGCTCCTAGCGGCTCATTTGCATACATGAAAACATGATTATTCTTAGCAGTGTAGCCACTTAGGAACAGGGACCAACAAATATTACTTCAGCTGCCAAGCGCACATGCAACAGGTCAGCAAGTTTCATAGGTATAAATCTGATGACAGATGCCCTTAAGCAACTGAGAAGAAGCCTTGGAGTCTCCACTATATGTATGTCCCACAGAAAATAATAAGATAACACAGTTTCACTATCCTCGCTAATGTTATTTATTATCCCAGCAGCTACAAAAGATAGGAGGTCTATTTCACAAAAGATATTATAGATATTGTTGGGGCATATGCCAAAAAATATTGTCTATTCCCCACGCTTTGGGGGCATGTACTGACATAGACATCTCCCAATATAATAATAAAGTATTGAATTATTATAATCTTGGTTTTCTGATATTGTATACAATGTCAACAAGTCAATGTCATAGACAATAATCTTATGTTATATTCCTGTAATTTTTGTAAACCACATGTGAAGTTATGTTTGCAACTCTATCTTTTCATTAGTGTTTTCTGCTCAGAGTTCAACAAAATGAGTTAAAAAAATTATTTTTGCTGAATTTGTGGTTTCGCTCGAATACTCTTTCCTTAGGCTGGGTTCACACGGGCGTCATGTTTGACGCCCGGATAAGAGGCGGGTGCATTGCGGGAAAATGCGCGATTTGTTATAAGGGAAAATAATAAAGATCGCGTCCCGTCTCTTAGCAACCATGCGGTAATATATCACTGCACTTGATTGCGGATGCTTGCGATTTTCCCGCAGCCCCATTCACTTCTATGGGGTCTGCGTTGCGTGAAAAACGCACAATATAGAGCATGCTGCGATTTTCACACAACGCAGAAGTGATGCGTGAAAATAACCGCTCATGTGCACAGCCCCATAGAAATGAATGGGTCCGGATTCAGTGCGGGTGCAATGCGTCCCTATTACCCATTGCACCCACGTGGAAATCACGCCCGTGTGAAAGGGGCCTTACAGGAGGTCATAATAACCCAAATGAGACACTTTGGCCCTGATTCAGGACTGGAATCTGAAACAGAAAAACTTAAAAAAGACAAATGAAGAGTTTCTTCTGAAATGGAGTTTTATTTGCTCACACTTCATCAGCTCCTGTATGTCAGACATCCACTGACATACAGGAGCTGATGCTTTCTTTTCATTACACAGAGTGTTATTTAAGGGAGCATCTTAAGGGCACATTGGGGAGAGAACTATACTCGCAATTCTTTTCCAAATCTGGTGGTTCCCGCCAGACATCCAAGGGTAAGTAGAAAACGTTTTCGGTTGTTTTTGTGTCTGATCTATGTATTTTGAAAATGTTCACTAATTTGACTATTGGAGAGGTTACCATACTGTTAAATATACTTTGTAAACAAATTAAATTGTTTGAAAAAAATAGTCATTTTACCGCACTGATCCCTATTTGCAACAAACACCTCTGGGTTTCTCCCACAACCAAATGGATGCATGATCTTGTGGTTTCTCTTGACTGTAGAAATTATGGTCTGTTTCCAACCTTAGATTATTTGACATGGCTTTTGTTTACTGTAGCAACAGCTGGCAGCTACTACTCTATAAGAACTCTTTTGTAAGTCCGTGGGTTTAAATAAAAAATCTTTAACAGGGTCCACCCTCCTACAATGTCCTTTTTGTTTCTTCTTATTTGGCATAGGAGTTTTTGAACCCTTTAAATCATCATCTTAATCCACATCTTTGCAGAAGCTATTGGTGAGAAACATTTGGCCCAGTATACACCATGTTTGTTTTTGATAATGCCAATCCTTGCATGAAGAATTCTACATGATCTCTCTGAACATTGCAGGCTAAGGTCAAGCAGTTCTGTAAGGCCCCTTTCACACGGGCTAGTTTTCCGCGCGGGTGCAATGCCTGATGTGAACACATTGCACACGCACTGAATCCTGGCCTATTCATTTCAATGGGTCTGTGTACATGAGCGTTTTTTTTCACGCATCACTTGTGAGTTGCGTGAAAATCGCAGCATGTTCTATATTTTGCATTTTTCAGGCAGCCCTAGCCCCATAGAAGTGAATGGGGCTGCATGAAAAACGCATTGCATCCGCAAGCAAGTGCGCGTGCTTGCATTTTTCACTGATGGTTGCTAGGAGATGTTGTTTGTAAACCTTCAGTTTTTTATCACGCGCGTGATTGGGCCATGTGACCATGTGACATCATCACAGGTCCTTTTCCTAGCAGCAAGCTAACGGAGAGGATGCCGGGCTTCGCGATCAAATGGACCAGGTAAGTTATGATTAGTTTATTATTTTTAACCCATTCTGCACCGGGTTCAACATTAGTAACATGGCCAAGGGTATTATTTTACATTATACTATGTTATAATGTGAAATAATACTGAACCGGTTACACATCCCGATGGTTGCATAGCAACCATGCGGGAAAATCGCAACGCATCCACACATGATTGCGGATGATTGCGATTTTCCCGCATCCCCATTCACTTCTATGGGGCCTGCGTTCCGTTAAAAACGCAGAAGATAGAGCATGCTGCGATTTTCACGCATCGCAAAAGTGATGCGTGAAAATCAACTGTCATGTGCACAGCCCCATAGAAGTGAATGGGTCTTGATTCAGTGCGGGTGCAATGCGTCCTCCTCACGCATTGCACCCACGCGGAAAACTCGCCCGTGTGAAAGGGGCCTAAGGTACCCATCTGCAGAAGCCACATTGACGCCTGTTAAATGGGCCCGACACACGTGAGCAAAGAGCTTTTATTTTTTCATTTTTTTCATTTATAGTAGGTATAATAGCACTTTAATTTAGATCAATCCCTACTTCCCAGTTTTAGGCCTTATTCACACATCCGTTGTGAGCCGCGGATCCGCAAAACACGGACACACCGGCAATGTGCATTCCGCATTTTTGCGGACCGCACATTGCCCGAACTCCATAGAAAATGCCTCTTCTTGTCCGCAATTGCGGACAAGAATAGGACATGCTCTATTTTTTTTGCAGAGCAGCGGACCGGAAAATCGGCGGCGCGCTCCGCAAAATCGGATGCGGGGAGCACAGTGTGTGCTCTCCGCATCGTTCCCGGCCCCATTCACAGTCAATGGGTCCGCGTGTATTCCGCAAAATTGCGGAATACATGCGGACTACATTGCGGATGTGTGAATAAGGCCTTACTGTTTGTATGTGAAATCTTGTGCTGCCATATCTTTGTTTGTTTGTTTTCTGCATGTAAGCTTTATGGATGTGCACCTGTGACTATGATTGTGCTAGTCTAAACTTTCCAGTAGTATTATTAAACAACGGTCATCATTCATTTCTTTCACAAAATTAGACACTGCTTGGTTAAAGGAGATACTAATTTGAAATGCACAATACAAGCCTAAATAATGAAATCTACACTTGTTGATATCAGTCAAAAACAATAAGAGAATACCAATAGTACATCAGATCAAATTATTATTGCATAATTCAACAGTCAAATGGATATCACATTATCTAAATATTTCTTTATGTAACCAATGCTCAATTTAGATTGCTGTTCACAAAGAACACTTGTATGTCTTCCTTTTAGAGCAATTTCCACTTTGCAAAATCGTTAATTTCTAACGATAATTTGTTTTCCCTTAGTCCTAACAGCAGCACAGATGGGGTTAACCACCCCCCGTGGACTGGCAGGACCAGCGGAATGTTTAATGAGCCCATGACTAATAACTCAATTTAACAATTAAGTATCTCCTTAAAAGGAGGAAGTCAACCCCCAGCCCACTGTGTTTATAGTAAGAAAAAAAAAAAAAATAGACTTACTAGGGTGGGAAATTTGTGTGCTGCTGTTAGGACTAAGGGGAAACAAATTATCGTTAGAAATTAACGATTCCCTTACGTCCTACCAGCAGCACAGATAGGGAGATAGCAAGAACAAACCCCTAGGGAGGACCTTCCTGCCTTGCAGAACTAAGGATACTCTGCCCAAAGGCCGAAAACTCAGCTAGACTGGCATCTAGTCTATAATTGGAGATGAATGTCGATTCAGAGCTCCAGGAGGCAGCTTTGCAAATCATGTTGAGAGGCAGAAGACTCCTCTCGGTAAAAGAATTAGCCACAGCTCTAGTAGAGTGGCCCTTCACAAATCCCGGAGGGTCCAGAGATTGGGAACAAAGGATTCCTTAATGGCCTCCTCAATCCATCTTTCCTGAACTCTTTGATCTATCCACATAGATCTGAAGACATCTCGAGACGTCCAGAGGATGTCTAGCAGGTTCCTAGGAGGAGGTGGTATATGTCGACAGAACCGGGAGGTATATCACCTGGTTGATGTTCTGGAAGGAAGGAACTTTAGGCCCAAAATAAGGGAGGAATCTAAGAAGGACCCGGTCATGTAAGAAAATGGTATAGGGCTCATGTGCTGAGAGAGCTTGAAGGTCAGAGACCCTCTTGGCCAAAGTCACTGCAAGGAGAAACATAAACTTCCAAGTGACGAACTTGATGTCCACATACTCTAACGGTTCAAAGGGGGGAGATGCTAACCCCCTGAGAACTACTGATAAATCCCATAAAAAAATGGGTCTCAGTACTGTAGGCTTTAATCTTTCACCTCCTTTAAGGAACCGTTTGATCAGCGGGTCCTGAGAAAAAAGCCTGTTAAGGCAAGCTGAGATGGCTGAAACTTGAACCTTCAGAGTAGAAGGGCAAGGCCTCTATCAAGGCCGTCTTGCAGGAACTGAAGGATAGCGGAGAGGGGCGGATCTGCAGACGCCACCTCAGTTGAGGTACAACAGGATGAGAATATCCTCATAATACAAGAGTAGGCTCTCTTGGTAGAGTCCGCTCTAGAATGAGACGGCTTCCTCAGGACCGACTCTGAAAGCCGTTCTATTCTGGGAAGGGACTGATCATCCTCCAGGCTGTCAGGTTGAATCTGTGCAGATCTGAGCAGAGGTGAGTTGTGATGATCAGGGTCTGCTGTGGGGGGAGCCTCCAATATTGACCTCGACTCAACTGGGTGAGCTAGGTAAACCAGGATCTCTTCGACCAAAACAGTATGATGGCTATCACTGAGGCCTGATCCTGACGGATTTTCATCAATACCCTTGGAATCATGGAAAACGGAGGGAAGATGTATGCCAGCCTGAACCTCCAGGATATTGACAGAGCGTATAACGCCAGGGGGTTGTCCTGCCTGTAAAGGGAGCAAAACCTCTCCACCTTGGCATTGAACCTTGATGCCATGAGATCCACCTCTGGCATACCCCACTTGAGGACTATCTGCTTGAATATCTCCGGATGTAAAGACCACTCCACCGACGGAAGACCGCGGCTCAGCCGCTATCATATTGAGGGCGCCTTGGATGTGGATCGCAGATAAATGGGAAAGGTACAACTCTGCCTAATCCAGAATCACCCCGATCTCTGACAGGAGGGGAAGTGATCGTGTGCCTCCCTGCTTGTTGATGTAAAGTACCACAGTCATGTTGTCTGACTGGACTTTCACCGCTTTGCCCCGGATCTGAGGGGCTAAGTGAAGGAGGGCTAGCCGGATAGCTTTAATCTCATGGAGATTGGATGAAAGAAGCCACTCCTGAGGAAACCAGGTCCCGTGAACTGGAGTGTCGTCTAGGTGAGCGTCCCAGCCTACTTGGGATGCATTCGTAGTCAATATGACCCAGATTAGATGAGTCATAGACTTCCCGTGTAAAAGATGACACCACCATCTGAGGAAATACCGAGTTCGCCAAGACAGGGAGCACAGGAAGTTTTGCCCAGTAGGGCTGCCATTCCATTTGGAGAGGACCTCCGACTGTAGAGGGCGGAGGTGCCATAGAGCCCAAGGGACTGCTTCCGCAGACGCTCACATGAGCCCCAACATCTTCATGAGAGTAAGGATTGGAACTCGCCGGGGAACGGAAAGGAACTTGCCGTATTCTGAACCCGGGATCTTCTTTCTGGAGTCAACTGGAGTGACATCTGGTGAAAAACTGGTGAATAGATCCCTAGGCCACCGTTCTCCTGCCAGAACCTCCTCCAGAGCCCCCTTGAAAATGTAGTCCTGAATGTAAGCCTCCAGGATCGCCTGCCTGGCAGCTTGTAGAAGGTTGATCTTGACAAACCTGTCCAGAGGAATAGAGGTGAGGTTGACTAAATGACCATCTCTCGGATCCACTCTTTTCAGAAGTGGGAGAGACTACCCCTGACAGGTACATGAAGCATAGGAGTAGGGAAGCTTATTGGCAGGACGGCAGGAGTAACGGGATTTAACCAAGAGCCTCGAAGAGGCAGGTAGTCAGGAGGTGGATTTTCCATCTTTGGCTCCTCCACCAGAGCACCTCAAACCCTATTGCTGCGCTCTCCAGTCACTTCGAGAACTTGTTTGCTGGCCAGACCTACGACCGCGGTCTTGTCTGCCCTGCCCTCGAAAGGACTGCTGGGGAAGGCTCTTCACCTTCTTGTCTGAAAGGCCCTCCATAATCTTATCTAGCTCCGAACCGAAAAATGGTTGGGCTCGAATGGAAGGCCACATAAGCTAAATTTTGAGGAATTGTCAGCGACCCAAGGCTTAAGCCAAAAAGGCATATGGGCCGCCGTCATTTGATAGTATTGTCACAGGGTGCAAAAGGCGCACTTGGTCTCCCATCAGCCACAGACCTGCTGCTTAGCTTCAGGAGGAAGGATCTGTGATTGGCCTCATTCCCAGGGATTGCTTTGCTAGCGGGTAGGCTCCCTCACTAGCTTCAACTGGAGCTGTGCAGTATCGCACAAGAAGTCCATGGCCAGGATGATGGTCTTGAAGGCAGCCAGTATGTTGTCCTGGAAAAACCCTCTGGTTCACATCAACTTGAATTTGATTCAGACGAGACCGGAGGAACGTAGAGACTTCAGAAGCTGCTGTGGAAGCGGAAGCCGCAGCTGCCGTATGACCCCGTCCTAGTGTGCACTCTGCAAGGGGGTTCTGCAGGCTAGACCCATCGTCTGCAGGAACCAGAGTGCGCTTGGACAACTTGGCAATAGCCATGTCCACCTTGGGGATGGATCCACCAGGGGTTTAGCCATCAGGAACATGGATTTAAACCTCTTTGTTAAAACCAGACCCTCCAGGTTTTTTCCACTCTGTAAACATGACAGAGAAGAGGGTCTCATCCGCTTTGAAGACACAAGGTGCCCGACTAGCGGGATCCGAAGGCTCCCCACGGTCAACATCATGGTCCCCCGACCTGATGGACTTGAGCAATTTCTGTGTCTTTTCAGGGGGGAAAAAACACGACGTCAGCTCATTCTCATCCGAGGAGGAAGAAAATAAGGAGACCAAGAAGGTCTCTCTACCGGGACAGAGGTCTCCCAAGCTGGTATTTGCCCAGCCTTAAGCTGTTTACCTTCTGCAATCTCACAAGTGCAGGTATGATCAGCTTACAATAACCATTGACTGCTGCAATAGTAGCAGCAGTAGTAGCTTCCTACTGGAATCCACTTTCCTTCCTTCCGAATCCCGCGGAGAAGACATCACTGCAGGAAAAAAGGGACAAGTAAAACATTTGTAAACCACCTATCTACATAGGAAAGGTAGAAAAACAGACCAGAGGCAGCTGAGGACCGGAGGAAAAAAACACCACAAGTGGAACAACACCAATTTTAGGACTCTGAGAGCTAGCTGAAAAAGCATATGCAGCCAAAGACCGAACTTGAGCACACAGCTTCCTAAAATAGGGGAAGGGGAGGGATAGCCAATCCACCCTTCCCCCAGTAAATCCTCCACAGGAAGAAGCATAAGAATAAAATACTTAAAATTTTTGCATGAAAACGCAAAAAAAATCGCATCCGCGATAAAAAAAATCGCATCTATAAAAAAATCGCGGCCAGATTACCCAGAAGTGACGCAAAAGGAGAATTCCCGCATCACCTCCGGAAGAGGGTGGCGCCCAGGGACTGAGAATCCTGGACTGAGGACACTGCCAAAATACCCCAGCCAGGCGCAACTGCGCGGGGCCAGCAGCAGATATGCTGCCGGCCAAACTGACAAGGTACCTAGGAAAGGGCAACGCCGTTACCCAAACGAAAAGAAGGCTCCCCGCACTTTCCATAAGAAAGGGGGGAACAAACCGCCTAGTCCACCTGTCCGGGAGGACAGAAAAAAACACAGTGGGCTGGGGGTTGACTTCCTCCTTTTAACCACTTCAGCCCCCCTAGCTTAAACACCCTTAATGACCAGGCCACTTTTTACAATTCTGCACTACACTACTTTCGCCGTTTATTGCTCTGTTATACAACTTACCACCCAAATGAATTTTACCTCCTTTTCTTCTCACTAATAGAGCTTTCATTTGGTGGTATTTCATTTCTGCTGACATTTTTACTTTTTTTGCTATTAATCAAAAATGACCGAAATTTTAGCAAAAAAATTGCATTTTTCACTTTCTGTTGTAATTTTTCTTTTTTAAAACTACATTTCTATATAAATTTTTCACAAAATTTATTGTTCTACATGTCTTTGATAAAAAAAAAAATCCAATAAGTGTATATTTATTGGTTTGGGTAAAAGTTATAGCGTTTACAAACTATGGTGCAAAAAAGTGAATTTCGGCATTTTGAAGCAGCTCTGACTTTCTGAGCACCTGTCATGTTTCTTCAGGTGCTAGAATGTCAGGAAAGTATAAATACCCCCCAAATGACACCATTTTAGAAAGAAGACACCCCAAAGTATTCGCGGAGGGGCATGGTGAGTTCATGTATGATTTCATTTTTTTATGATTTCATATACCCCAGCAGGGGTATATGTAAAAATACACCCCAAAACACATTGTCCTACTTCTCCTGAGTACAGCGATACCACATGTGTGACACTTTTTTGCAGCCAAGATGCGCAAAGGGGCCCAAATTCCAATGAGTACCTTTAAGATTTCACAGGGCATTTTTACACATTTGGATTCCAGACTTCTTCTCACGCTTTAGAGACCCCTAAAATGCCAGGGCAGTATAAATACCCCACAAGTGACCCCATTTTAGAAAGAAGACACTTCAAGGTATTCCGTGAGGGGTATGGTGAGTTCATGTAAAAAAAAAAATTTTGTCACAAGTTAGTGAAATATGAGACTTTGTAAAAAAAAAAATATATATCAATTTCCGCTAACTTGTGCCCAAAAAAAAAAAATTCTGTGAACTCGCCATGCCCCTCACGGATTACCTTGGGGTGTCTTCTTTCCAAAATGGGGTCACATGTGGGGTATTTATACTGCCCTGGCATTTTAGGGGCCCTAAAGCGTGAGAATCCAAAATGCGTAAAAATGCCCTGTGAAATCCTAAAGGTACTCATTGGTTTTAGGGCCCCTTTGCGCATCTTGGCTGCAGAAAAGTGTCACTCATGTGGTATCGCCATACTCAGGAGAAGTGGGGCAATGTATTTTGGGGTGTATTTTTACATATACCCATGCTGGGTGTGAGAAATATCTCTGTAAATGACAACTTTTAAAAAAAATGTTATACAAAGTTGTCAATTTACAGAGATATTTCTCTCACCCAGCATGGGTATATGTAAAAATACACCCCAAAAAACATTGCCCTACTTCTCGTGAGTACGGCGATACCACATGTGTGACACTTTTTTGCAGCCAAGATGTGCAAAGGGGCCCTAAAACCAATGAGTACCTTTCAGGAGGGCATTTTTACGCATTTTTCTTCTCACGCTTTAGGGCCCCTAAAATGCCAGGGCAGTATAAATACCCCATATGTGACCCCATTTTGGAAAGAAGACACCCCAAGGTATTCCGTGAGGGGCATGGCGAGTTCATAGAAGATTTTTTTTTGGCACAAGTTAGCGGTAATTGATTTTTTATTGTTTTTTCTCACAAAGTCTCCCTTTCTGCTAACTTTTGACAAAAAGTTCAATTTTTCATGGACTCACTATGCCCCTCAGCGAGTACCTTGGGGTGTCTTCTTTCCAAAAAGGGGTCATTTGTGGGGTGTTTGTACTGTTCTGGCCTTTTTTGGGGGGGCTAAATTGTGAGCAATCCTGTAAAACCTAAAGGTACTCGTTGGAATTTGGGCCCCTTTGCGCACCCAGGCCGCAAAAAAGTGTCACTCATGTGGTATCGCCGTACTCAGTAGAAGTAGGGCAATGTGTTTTGGGGTGTATTTTACATATACCCATGTTGGGTGAGAGAAATGTCTCTGTAAACTGACAAAAATACACCCCAAAACACATTGTCCTACTTCTCCTGAGTACGGCGATACCACGTGTGCCACTTTTTTGCAGCCAAAATGCACAACTTGTGACAAAAAATAAAATTTTACATGAACTCACCATACACCTCACGGAATACCTTGGGGTGTCTTCTTTCTAAAATGGGGTCACATGTGAGGTGTTTGTACTGCCCTGGCATTTGAGGGTCTCCGCAATCATTACACGTATGGCCAGCATTTGGAGTTTCTGCGATTCTCCTTATATTGAGCATAAGGGCAAAGAGATTTTTTTTTTCTGTTAAGCCTCTGGGCTGAAAAAAAAATAATGAACGGCACAGATTTCCTCATTCGCATCAATCAATGTGGATGAAAAAATCTCTGCCAAAAAATGTGCAAAAAAAAAAAGTAGTAAAGCCCCATTCACACGTCCGCAAAAATGTTCGCATCTATTCCGCAATTCTGCAGAATAGATGCGGACCCATTCAGTGTGACTGGGGCCGGCGGTGATGCGCAGAGCACACTATGTGCTCGCCGCATCAGCATTTGCGGAGCTGCGGCCGCAAACTTCCGGGTTTCGTCCCCCAAACATCCGGCCGCTGCTCTGCAAAAGATAGAGCATGTCCTATTCTTGCACATTGCCGGTGTCCGTGTTTTGCGGATCCATGGATCCGCAAAACACATACGGACTTCTGAATGAGCCTTACAGGGGGGTGATTAGTGACGGGGGTGACAGGGGCTGACATGGGATGATCAGGGGTTAATCAGGGGTTAATCAGTGACGGGGGGTTGGATGGGGGGTCTGTGTGGTGATTGGTGCACTTACAAAAGTTTCCTTTGGTGGTCCCAAGCAAAAGGGACCACCAAAGGAACGAACAGCAAGCATATCAGACGCTGTTAACAAAACAGCGTCTGATATGCCATTTTTTTTAACTTCTACAGCCTGCCAGCCGCACGATCAGCGCTGGCAGGCTGTAGTTAAAGTTCTCCCCGACGCGATCCTGTGAACGCGCACACGCGCATGCGCGCGTTCACAGGAAATCTCACGTCTCGTGAGATGACGCGCCCGCGCGTCAAGGAGGAACAAACCGACCGCCCGCAGGACGCAATCCTGCTTTAGGCGGTCGGTAAGAGGTTAAGGAGATACTTAATTGTTAAATTGAGTTATTAGTCTTGGGCTCATTAAACATTTTGCAGGTCCTGTCAGTCTACGGGGGGTTAACCCCATCTGTGCTGCTGGTAGGACGTAAGGGAATCCTGGAATCATTTCCTATTGCTAGTGAGACAGCACAGAGGGGCAAACAAATCTCCCAAACTGCAAACTGAGCTCAGCTTTGCCTTCACATGGCTGCCAGAAACATTGCATTTTCACAGAATTGCCAAGTAAGATATTTGTAGGAGAGACGAGAAAAACACCAAATATTAAGCCTTGATTAAATAGATGTTGCAGTAATTTGAGTCAATTTTCAAGTCATTCATTCATTGTTGTAAATATGTGATAATATGCCTATGTACAGAAACAAGACATATCTTGCTTGGGTAAATTATGTATGCAGGCCCAAACTAGTTTAAACTGTAATCTGGAAATTACTCTTGTTTATTCTTTATTTTTTTTTCTCTCATTCTCAACATGGATATGGACTAGAGCTACATTTCTGGGTGGATTACTATTCTTTAAACAGGAGACTGGATTATGGAGATTATCAAGTATCTGAATTGGACAGTGAACAATACAACCAGATTGGATTGCCAAAATATAATCCATATTAAAATAATCCTTTACCAATCTAGATATAATCTATGGAATTAATTTGAATAATCAGTTTTCCATTTCTGTTGTTAGTATATTTTTATATAAAACTTTGTATATCAGTTTTTTACCAAATCACAAGTAAGGTTTCCTCCAGATGTTTCATTGATTTCATTTAAAGGAGCAGTCTCCTTTAAAATATAGTCTTTTTTTCTTATAAACACAAAATAATAATTCCAGCTCATAAATAAGAGGATGTGCAAATATATTTCTCTATTTAGACGTTTTCTAGCGGCAAGCTTTGGGAATGGAACAATCAATACACAGTCAATGCTGGTCACTTCAGTATAAGCTTTCTTTATATTTATTGTCAGCCTTTGAAGTAAATAGGTCTTAAGCTTGTGGCAAGTCATTATAACTTTTTCAAAATAATGATGCTGCCCTTGGTCTTTTTTTTAGCTATAATTTATGCTCAATGCTCTAGTCCTAGTCGCACAATACTGTAGAGTCTGCAGAGGTGGAGATAGCCCTTAATGAGAAGAGGTTTCGCCTTTATCTCTTTTATACTTCAACCATTATCTTCCCCTGTCTATAAGCATGCGGTTACCACTGACAATAATGCTCACAGGCAACAAATGCTGATGAGTTTTCTATGCAGCCCTCACAATAAGTCTATCAAAACAACCTCGAAAAATTATGAACCACAGTGACAGACAAATAGAACCAGCTCCAGCATGAATTTACAGCCCAAATGCAATGTCCCTTTTAATTCTTCAGGCTTTTCTTATCTCTGCTGTTGCTCTTCTGGCTAGGAGATAACAGTAATTCTTGTGTGTGCTATTTTTTTTCCAACTGAGTAAGATGTTCCTTGTGTCTTTCTGCTTGCTAAAGATAAAGGGTTAAAGACCAACTTGTGTTGGTCGCTTTGTGTTGGGAAAAAAAGTAATCAGTATTCAAGAGATTGTTATCAGTGGTACAGGCACAGAACAGTAATTTTGCCTGCTTCAGTTAGTTTTTTTTTTTTTTTTTTTTATGAATGCACATAATGCCTGGAGTGTTGGGGCCAGATAAAAGAATTAGTGTTAGCAGAGGAGGACGGAGGCACAAAGTACAGCAGAGAATTAGAATGTCTATCTTTGTCTCTTGCAGCTCATCCAGCCAGCCAGGGTTCTGAGCTCGTAAACAATTTAATCTTTTTGCTACAGTTAAAACATAAAGACAGCAACCTTCTTTCCGACTGGAGAGGGAAAGAAATGAGAAGAGCTGATGAACTTTTTGCAAAAGATTTAACCCTTTTCCATGGTAAACACTGGACATTACAATGAGGATACCCTTTCAATTGATTTAACACAGTTTTTTCAGTTTATGATAAATATAATTATATATTTTTTACAGAAGCCAAAAGCAATTTTCTAGACAATAGTCTTGATATTAAACTTGATATTATTGAGAGCTTTCTCACAAACGCTGAAACCTCTTTGTAAAGAGTCAATTGGAGTGATGACAGGAAATATTGATCTGTGCCCTGTTTGAATAGTTTTATTCTGCCACCAACATATTAATATCATGATAGTATTGATAGAAATCCAGCCATGGAAAATTCAGAACCGGCATCATAGATTTCCAAACAGAATGTCAGAGAATGTTTATAGAATGTAAAATGTTAAAAACTAAGCTCAATTAACCCTTTCAAGCCCTGAGTTTTTTTTGTTTTTTTTTGTGTTTTCGTTTTGTGTTCCCTGCCTTCCCAGATCCATAACTTTTTTATTTATCTGCTCACATAGCCATATGAGGGCTTGTTTTTTGCAGGACAAGTTGTACTTTCCAACGCCATCATTTAATATTGCATATGATGTAGTGGGAAGCTGGAAAAAATTCCAAATTGGGTGAAATTGAAAAAACAGGTTTTTTATTTACGATGTTCGTTGTGCAATAAAACTGACCAGTTACTTTTATTCTACAGGTCAGTACGAATCCGGCGATACCTTATATATATATATATATAGTTTTTCTTGCGTTTTGGCAGTGATAAAAAATTTAGAATGTGGGAAAAAATTTAGTTTTATTTTTTGTTGCCATATTTTGACTCCTATAACTTATTTATAATTATGTGTACGGAGCTGTCTGGGAGCTAATTTTTTTGCGGGGCAATCTGAACTTTTTATTGATACCATTCTGGGATATGTATGACTTTTTGATCACTTTTTATTTATTTTTTTGTAGAAAACGAAGCAACCAAAAGCGGCAAATCGGCCATTTAGACACTTTTTTCAGTTTTTATTTTGGGAAAAAAGGGGTGATTTTGAATTTTTATGTTCTTTTTATTTTTTTATACTTTTTATTTTTTTACACTTTTTTATAGTTTAGAATTTATGATGATTTCACTACTTTCCTATGGAGCCCTATTACAGCCAAGGGCTCCATAGGAAATACTATGTACCAGCCTCGTGTCATTCATGGAGCTGTTTTCAGCGTGCTCAGATGCCATGGTCAGGATTGAACACTGCATCTGAGGGGTTAAATGTCCGCGATCGGCATTACTGCCCACAATAGCCACGGGTGTCCGCTATAGAAAGCTGACGCGGCTATGGCGCCCGCAGCAGGTGGGCATTAGTACTGTGTGGTAACATTGGCATGGCTCAGTCTTACAGGCCAGCCCTCGGCTGATGATTTCACAGGGGCAGTCACCATCCCTTCCTTATGTGATTATTCTTCTTTTCTCTATCCCCACAGGGACCTTTTTATTAGGACTGGGTACGGGGCTTGGCACCCTTTCACGCAGCGGATTACCTGCACAGCATCTGCTGGGGGGGGGGGGGGGCGGCGATCCAAAGTTTGCACTGGGGCCCATATCTCTCTATTTACGCCACTGTCAATTCATATTTTTTCACAGTATGATACTGAAAAAATTTATAAAAACTAATAACTCACAGACAACCAGTTTTTGTAAGACACTAGTAAATTTACCATCTACTCCATTTCTTACTGATGTTTTATATTTCAACAATTTGGGAAGGGGTGGTCTGGCCATACATCATACAAGGAAATTTTATGGTGGAGCGATGCCCAAGGGGCCACCCGAACCCTTTTCATGGCCGCAAACTGGTTACATAATGATCATATGCTCTCAGTATTAATTAATGTTGGAAGAATCAGGTACATATGCACCTACTTGTCAGCTGCAGGTGACCCCCCGCCCACCCACCCTTGAATCCAACTCTATTGCCATCTTCACAGTTGAATACTGCAGCTGGGGTGGCAGTGTTTTGTTCTGCACTATGGTATTTGGTTCTGCTTTGGTGGTATTATGTGTTGCACTATGGTATTGCTGGACTCACCGATTTCTTTTGTCCCTGCCTACATGTGGTGGCCCCACCTACTTGTGTTGCCCTCCTTCTGTCAATTTGGGCCTAATTACAACATAGGGCCACTTTTATTTTTTTTTTATTTTTTCAAGGGCTACTTTAAGTTCCCCGTCTGCTCCTACATTTGGGTACTCGAATTTCCTACACTGATTTGGTCTCAGCATATACTAGTATTCTAGATTATAAACCCTCAAAGGTAGGGTCCTCTTCTTCTCTGTACTGTTCAGTTTATACGTTCATTCTTATAGTACTTGTTTTATATAATGTATGTACATCCCATTTTAGATGTACCATGTCCTAGAATTAATGGCACATATAGATAAATTATAATAAAATGTCACAAATACAGAATATGCCATTTTTATCTTTCTCCTCACTTGAATTCCTCAACAGTAAACACACTCGGTCCGTGCTCTGAGGCACTTAGAAATACTCTCAATAATATTACTGTCACTGCCTTCCTGAGAAGATCGGATAGACTTACGGCACGTGAGTCTATCCGACAGGTCTCTCTGTTTTTCCTTTCTGTTTGTTATTGGCAGGATCCCACCTCTCCACAGGTTTTGCTCGTTATCAGTGAGGAGGCTCTATTTAAGTCCACCTCTCACTGCTGACCATACGGTTGATATTTCCTGCTGGAGTTCTATGCTAGTTGTTTGTGGATCATCAGCTTCCCTTTCTTCTCAAGCTAAATTCTCCTGTTGTCTCCTTGGTGTGTGTGTTGTTTCTAGGTCTCAGGGAGACGCTGGTCCCTTTGCGGGGTCTCATATCTTGCTCCCTAAGTTAGGGTGTGCGACAGTATCAGCAGGGCATAGGTTCCAGTGTATGAGTTTGTTCACCATTAGGACTTGCTCATACTGTCAGCAGTCAGGGACAGCATTCCCTCTTCCCTAGCTTTGAGGCCTAGTCTGCTTTCTGTCGCTGTTTGTTTATTTGGTGTTCCTCACATCCCCACCTATCCGTGACTGTTATTAATTTTTTTGCTCTGTGCAGATTTGGATACCGTTACTGCACTGGTTGATCGCATGCAGGGATTATCAGAGTCCTCAGGCGTCTGGTTCTGCCAGTGGGAGGTTTTCTGGGGGAAGTGATAACTTTGTTCGGTTCAGAGAATCTTGTAAACTGTATTTTCGACTATGCCCGCTCTCCTTTGGGGACAAGAATCAAAGAGTGGAGATTATTATTTCTCTGCTGAAAGGTGACACTCAGTCCTGGGCCTTTTCTCTGCCGATCGGTTCCCAATCCCTCCGATTAGTGGATAAATTTTTCAGAGCCCTGGGGCTTATTTATGATGACCTAGACCGAGTTTTCCTAGCCAAATCTAAGTTGCGTAGCTTGCGTCAGGGAGAACGTTCTGCAGAGTCATATTGCTCTGAATTTAGGAGGTGGGCAACTGATTCGGAATGGAATGACCCAGCACTCCGTAGTCAATTCTGTCAAGGGCTGTCAGAGAAACTAAAAGACACCCTGGCATTCCACAAAACACTGACTTATTGGAGACGGCCATGTCCCTGGCCGTACGGATTTATAGACGCCTGAGAGAGAGGTGCAAGGTTCCCCTCACCCAGGATGTTCTACCATATGGGGAAGCAGTCTCTTCTGACACTCGGGGTACAGAGACACTCGAGTTCATGTCTGGTGATGAGCTAATGCAATTGGGTCAGGTCTCTTCCTGTCCAGGTAATAGGAACTTTAGGGTTCAGAGAAGACTTTGTTTCTTCTGTGGTAAAGAAGGAAATTTTTTTAACGTATGTCCTTACGTTAATCTCAAGGTAAAAAAGGAAAAATAAAAAAGTTATAACTAATGGGTCCAGATCTCTTACTCTTGGCATTATGGGTGGGGAGTCAGAAAATGTACTTTTGTCTTTGACCCATAGTACCCGATTTCTCCTGCCTGCTAGGGTGGCCAAAAATATTGAATTGGAAGTATTTATTGACAGTGGGGCAGGGGTTAACCTTGTGGATTGTCAGTTCGTCCAGAGGCATGGTTTTAAAACAAGCGCATTAAACAAGGGGATATCTGTGTTTGCAATCGATTCCGTCCCTCTCTCTGAAAAGTGTCTGACTCATATGGTGCAGGATATTCATTTAAGGGTGGATGATTCCTATGTTGAGTCCATTTCTTGTTTTGTACTGAAGGGTCTGCCTGCTCCTCTAGTGCTAGGTTTACCATGGTTGGCCAGACATAATCCTACCATTGATTGGCAAGCAAGACAGATCAGTAATTGGAGTGATTACTGTATAGACAACTGCCTCGGCGCGTCACTTTCGGTGGTATCTACTAAGATGTTACCCCCGTTTCCTTCTGATTTTTCTGAAGTATTCTCTGAGAGTGGAGATCAGGAGTTACCCTCTCAGCAAGAGTATGATTGTCCTGTCAACCTTATTCCCGGAGCTAAATTGACAAAGTCTCGGTTGTATAATCTTTCTGAAACTGAAAGAGTAGCCATGCAAAAGTATATTACCGAGAGTTTGGCAAAGGGACATATTAGACCATCCAAGTCACCTGTGGCTGCTGGCTTCTTTTTTTGTTAAAAAGAAGGATGGGACCCTTAGACCGTGTTTAGACTTCCGGAAGCTAAATCGTATCACTGTCCATGATCCTTATCCCCTGCCCTTGATCCCAGATATATTCAATCAGATTGTCAGAGCCAAGGTGTTTTCTAAATTGGATTTAAGAGGGGCTTATAATCTGGTTAGAATCAGGGAAGGGGACGAATGGAAGACTGCCTTTAATACCCCTGAGGGCCACTTTGAGAACTTAGTCATGCTTTTTGGGTTGACTAATGCTTTGGTCTTTTAGCACTTTATCAATGACATTTTTCGTCATTTGGTGGAGAGGTTTATTGTTGTATACCTTGATGACATACTAATTTATTCACCTGATATGGAGACTCATCAGGATCATTTGAGACAAGTATTACTGATCCTCCCGGAGAATAAGTTGTATGCTAAGTTGGAAAAATGTGTGTTTGCTGTTCAGGAGGTGCATTTCCTGGGTTACCTGCTTTCCTCCTCAGGTTTTTGTATGGATCCCGAAAAGGTCCGTGCAGTATCGGACTGGGATCGACCTGAGAATCAGAAAGCGCTGATGCGGTTTTTGGGGTTTACCAATTACTACAGAAAATGTATCCTGAATTATTCTACATGTGGTCAAGCCTTTGACCGATATGACTAAGAAAGGTGTGGATTTCTCCATCTAGTCTGAAGAGGCATTACATGCTTTTTTAGTAATAAATAAATGTTTTGCTTCTGCTACCATTCTGGTGCAACCCGATGTGTCTCAACCATTCATTGTGGAGGTTGATGCGTCAGAAGTGGGAGTTGGAGCAGTTTTGTCGCAGGGTCCTTCTCCTGGCAAATGGCGCCCTTGTGCTTTTTTTTTAGAAAAAGCTCTCTTCTGCTGAAAGAAATGATGATGTTGGTAATTAGAGAGTTGCTGGCCATTTAGTTGGCCTTTGAAGAATGGCGTCATTGGTTAGAAGGAGCGATTCATCCCATTACGGTAATTACTGATCATAAGAATCTGACTTACCTGGAATCGGCTAAATGCTGAACCCAAGTCAGGCCAGATGGTCATTGTTTTTACCAGATTTAATTTTGTGGTCACCTATCGCCCTGGGGTCAAAAACGTCAAGGCGGATGCTTTGTCATGTAGCTTTCCTGGGAGGGGGGGGGTACGGAGGATCCTGGTCCGATTTTGGCTGATGGGGTGGTTGTATCCGCCCTTTATCCCGAACTTGAGGCAGAGGTGTTGGAGGCCCAAGGAGAGGCACCTGATTCCTGTCCTCCAGGGAGGTTGTTTGTCCCTTCTGAACTTCGGCACAAGGTGTTTAAGGAACATCACGATACTGTCCTTGCAGGACACCCTGGGAGCAGATCCACTGTGGATCTTATTTCCCGGAGATTCTGGTGGCCAGGTTTACATAAAGCTGTGGAGGGCTATGTGGCAGCTTGTGAGACCTGTGCACGTGCCAAGGTGACTCATACTCAGCCTTCAGGATCTCTTCTTCCTTTGTCCATCCCATCCCGTCCCTGGACGCATTTGATTCATCACTGATTTGCCTAGTTCCTCTGGGAAGACAGTGATTTTTGTGGTGGTGGACCGCTTCAGTAAGATGGCGCACTTTATACCATTATCAGGTTTGCCCAATGCCAAAACTCTCACTCAAGTGTTTATTGATAACATCGTGAAACTACACGGCATTCCCTCTGATGTGGTGTCTGATAGAGGGACGCAATTTGTTTCCAGGTTCTGGAGGGGATTCTGTACTCGCCTGGGGGTTCAGTTGTCCTTCTCTTCGGCTTTTCACCCTCAGTCGAACAGACAAACTAAACGCACTAACCAGAATCTGGAGACTTATTTGAGGTGTTTTGTCTCTGAGAATCAGGAAGAGGGGTCTTCATTTTTGTCTTTGGCTGAGTTTGCCTTGAATAATCGTAGACAGGAGTCCACTGATAAGTCACCATTTTTTGGTGCATAAGGGTTTCACCCTCAGTTTGGTACATTTTCTGGGTCCTCTGGTATACCTGAAGAGGAAAGAGTCTCTTATTCATTGTCATCTATCTGGCGGAAGATTCAAATCAATTTGAAAAAAATGGGCGAAAGGTACAAACGTATGGCTGGCAAGAGACGTATGACTGGTCCAGACCTGAGTGTGGGTGATTTGGTGAGGTTGTCCACTAAGAACATTAAGTTGAAGGTACCCTCTTGTAAGTTGGGCCCAAGATTTATTGGTCCATACAAGATCTCTGCAATTATTAATCTGGTTGCATTTCGTCTCGAACTTCCGCAGGCTTAGAAGATTCATAATGTGTTTCACAAGTCATTGTTGAAAAATTATGTGGAACCTGCTGAACCATCTCCTTTGCCACCTCCTCTAGTCATGGTGGATAATAATCTTGAGTTTCAGATCTCCAGAATAATTGACTTGTGTATTCCCTTCAGTACCTCGTCTAGTGCTAGTCGCCTTCTGAAGGTCTTTCACAGGGCGCACCCTGATAAAGTCGATCTTTAGTGCCTGGGGGTCAGTCACTGCCTTCCCTGTGAGAGATCTGAGAAGATCGGATATACTTGCGGCAAGTGAAACTATCTGACAGGTCTCTCTTTTTCCTTTCTGTTTGTTATTGTTGGAAGGATCCCACCTCTCCACAGGTTCTGCTCGTTGTCAGTAAGGAGGCTCTATTCTAGTCCGCCTCTCACTGCTGTCCATGCGGTTGATATCTCCTGCTGGAGTTTTATGCTACTTGTTTGTGGATCATCTTCTTCCCTTTCATCTCAAGCTAAGTTCTCCTGTTGTCTCTTTGGTAATATAGTAACATAGTAACATAGTACATAAGGCCGAAAAAGGACATCTGTCCATCTAGTTCGGCCTGTTATCCTGCTAGTTGATCCAGAGGAAGGCAAAAAATAAACTGTGAGGTAGAAACCAATTTTCCCCACTTAAGGGGAAAACAAAATTCCTTCCCGACTCCAATGAGGCAATCAGAATAACTCCCTGCATCAACGACCCATCTCTAGTAGCTATAACCTGTAATATTATTATACTCTAGAAATACATCCAGGCCCCTCTTGAATTCCTTTATTGTACTCACCATCACCAGCTCCTCAGGCATAGAGTTCCAGAGTTTCACTGCTCTTACCATAAAGATTTCTCTTCTATGTTTGTGTGCAAACCTTCTTTCCTCCAGATGCAGAGGATGTCCCCTCGTCACAGTCACAGTCCTGGGGATGAGAAGATGATGGGAGAGATCTCTGTACTGACCCCTGATATATTTATACATAGTAATTAGATCTCCCCTCAGTTGTCTTTTTTCTAAAGTGAATAACCATAATTTTGATAATCTTTCAGGGTACTGTAGTTGCCCCATTCCAGTTATTACTTTAGTTGCCCTCCTCTGAACCCTCTCCAGCTCTGCTATGTCTGCTTGTTCACAGGAGCCCAGAACTGTATACAGTACTCCATGTGTGGTCTGACTAGCGATTTGTAAAGTGGTAGTACTATGTTCTCATCAGGGTCGTCCATGCCCCTTTTGATGCAACCCATTATCTTATTGGCCTTGACACTGGTTTTTGCAGCTTAGTTTGCTGTTTATTAAAATTCCTAGATCATTTTCCATGTCATTGTTACCCAGTGTTTTGCCATTTAGTATGTACGGGTGACTTGCATTATTCCTTCCTATGTGCATAACTTTACATTTGTTAGTGTTAAACCTCACCTGCCACTTATCTGCCCTAGCCTCCAATCTATCCAGATCCCTCTGTAGAAGTATATTGTCCTCTTCGGTGTTAATTACTTTACACAGTTTGTCATCAGCAAAAATTGATATTTTACTATGCAAGGTTTCTACAAGATCATTAATAAATATATTGTAAAGAATAGGGCCCAATACTGACCCCTGATGTACCCCACTAGTGACAGTGACCCAATCTGAGTGTGTATCGTTATTAACCACCCTCTGTTTTCTATCTCTTGGCCAGTTACTTACCCACTTAGAGACATTTTCTCCCAGTCCGAGCATCCCCATTTTATATACTAACCTTTTATAAGGTACAGTGTCAAATGCTTTAGAGAAGTCCAAATATACGACATCCATTGATTCGTCGCTGTCAAGTCTAGAACTTACCTCATCATAGAAACTGATTAAATTAGTTTGACATGACCAATCCCTTATGAAGCCATGCTGATATGGCGTTATTTGCTTATTTCCGTTGAGATGCTCTAAGATAGCATCTCTCAGAAAACCTTCAAACTGTTTACCCACAACAGATCTTAAACTTACCGGCCTATAGTTTCCGGGCTCTGTTTTTGGACCCTTTTTGAATATTGGCAACACATTTGCTAAGTGCCAATTCTGTGAAATATTCCCTGCCAGTATAGATTCTACAAATATCAGAAACAAGGGTCTGGCTATGACATTACTTAATTCCCTTAGGATAAGAGGGTGTATGCCATCCGGTCCTGGCGATTTGTCTATTTTATTTTTTTAAGTCAATGTTGTACTTCTTATTGGGTCAGACAGAAGAATTTTAATGGTAGATTTATTTTTACATTAAGCATTTCATCTGACAGTTTATTTTCCTCAGTGAATACATTGGAGAAAAAAGATATTTAACAGCTTTGCTTTCTCCTCGTCGCTCTCTGCAACTCCCCACTCTTTAAAGGGCCAACACCTTCAGATTTATAACTTTTAACATTTTTATAACATTTTAGGGTTAGTTTTATTCTCTTTGGCAATTATTCTCTCGGTCTCTAGTTTGGCCGCTTTTATTTGCTTTTTACATGCTCTATTTTTTTCCTTATAGTTTTTCAGTGTATCCTCGCTACCCTGCTGTTTCTATTTATCCAAATAGGTTTCTTTTTTTTCCTTAACCTTTTATTCCCATATAGTATGTACCTCTCACAATGAGATTTTAGGATACTTTTAAAGATATCCCATTTTGTGGTTGTATTTTTGTTTTTGAGAACTTTGTCCCAGTTAGTTAGGCCTATGGCCTCGCTTAGTTGGCTTAGTTGCCACTTACAATGCTGTCTTGACACCTTTTTCTGGGAGATCATTATCACTAGAGTTGAGCGAACACCTGAATGTTCGGGTTCCAGAAGTTCAGCCAAACTTCATGAAAATGTTCGGGTTTGGGATCCGAACTCGACCCGAACTTCACCCCGAACCCCATTGAAGTCAATGGGGACCCAAACTTTTGGGCACTAAAAAGGCTGTAAAATAGCCCAGGAAAGGGCTAGAGGAATGCAAAAGGCAGCAAAATGTAGGGAAATCCCTTGCAAACAAATTTGGATAGGGAAATGAATTAAAATAAAATAAATAAAAATTAACCTATATCAATTGGCAACTTGAAGGAGGAGGAGGAGGTGGAATAGGAGGTTGGTGTGGTGTCAGGTGGGAATGCTATGGGATTTGAAGTTCTCATCACAGCCAAAAAGGATTCATGTCTGCCTGCAGTGCCACAGGCCTCATTCACAGACTCGGGGCCATGGCACCCACAAAGAGGAGAGCGGTCTTGTAACAGCAACACAGGCCTCAGGTCAGCCTGCAATGGAACAGGCCATTATCATTTATGTAGGCCTCTGACACCCACACAATGGGGCGGTCATTAGACAGTAAAAAGAGTTTAATGTCTGCCATCAAGACAGCAAATAAGTACGTGAAATTGAGGGCCCCTGACACCCGCACAATAGGGCGGTCATTAGACAGCAAAAAGAGTTAAATGTCTGCCACCAAGACAGCAAGCAACTAAACAAAATTTAAGCCCCTTTCACCCAGACAATGGGGCTGTCATTAGACAGTAAAAAGAGTAAAATGTCTGCCACAAAGACAGCAAGCAAGTAAGTGAAATTTAGGCCCCTGACACCCACACAATGGGGCGGTCATTAGACAGAAAAAAGAGTTAAATGTCTGCCACCAAGACAGCAAGCAAGTACGTGAAATTTAGGCCCCTGACACCCAGACAATGGGGAGGTCATTTTGCAGTAAAAAGAGTTAAATGTCTGCCACGAAGACAGCAAGCAAGTACGTGAAAGTTAGGCCCCTGACACCCAGACTGAGGAGAAAGGTCCCATAGCCGAAAAAGAGGCATCATGTTACCCACCACTGGAACAGGCCACTTTCAGATATGTAGACCCAGGCACCCAGACAGAAGAGAGAGGTCCCATAGCAGCAAAAGAGGCATCATGTCATCCACCAATGGTGAAGGCCACTTTTAGTTATTTAGGTCGCAGGACTTAGACAGAGGAGAGAGGTCCCATAGCAGAGAATCAGGCTTCATGTCACCCACCAATGGAGAAGGCCACTTTTAGTTATTTAGGCCCCAGCACCCAGACAGAGGAGAGAGGTCCCATAGCAGAGAATCAGGCTTCATGTCACCCACCAATAGAGAAGGCCACTTTTAGTTATTTAGGCCCCAGCACCCAGACAGACGAGAGAGGTCCTATAGCAGAGAATCAGACTTCATGTCACCCATGGTTATCAGAGAAAAACACTGAAGTAGTCCAGCAAAAATGTGTGTAGCTGAGTCTTCTTTATTGAGGTGAAATTATTACAAATTGCAGCGCAGTATTCACAACAGGATTCACAACGTCAACGCGTTTCGAACAGAGTTCTTATTCATGACTATCTCTCTGGCTTCTCTGTCACAGTTTTATAGCTGTTTGAGTAAAGTAAAAGTCACTCCCACCTGGATTCAGAGGAGGGGAGCAATCAGCTGTGATCAATTTGTATCAGAGAGGCCAGGGAAAATTCAAACAGGGGATTGGTATACTTCACACCGCAGTTAAAATGACATGTTTAAATCACATAGATAAAGCATTCTAATTGTTGTTTAAACATTATGGTACATGCCAATAAGTTAAAAAACCGAGGTGCATGTCTTCTATGGCACATGAACCAAAAAACCAAAAAGTGCACCTTTCAAGCAATTGCAGTTAGTTTGTAATTATAGAGCTATGAGAAAAAACAGCATAGTTCAAACATCAAGTAACCTTATAATATTAATGTTAAATGCTGGCGTTTCTTGTTCTATGAAATTAAGTTCAGTGTTGAATATAATAGACAATGTCCTTACGTTATTGTTGACAAAAGAATATTTTTCTCTTTTTCTTGTGCTTCTTGTGCTTATCTGCCCCTACTATATATTCAACAGAAGTGTTAATTGTTTAATAAAGATACTGCGCTGCAATTTGTAATAATTTCACCTCAATAAAGAAGACTCAGCTACACACATTTTTGCTGGACTACTTCAGTGTTTTTCTCCGATAACCTTGGGCTACTTACCACAAAGTCCGTGCAAGAGGGATCCCAGAAGGGAACAAATTAAGCAGGTGAGCTGGACATTGTATTTTCTTCATATTCATGTCACCCATCAATGGAGAAGGACACTTCAATATATTTAGGCCTCTGGCACCCAGACGGAGAAGAGGTTCATTTAACTTTGGGTTGCCCTGCAAAATAATGTTAAAATTAAAAAAGAGGATTTAATAATCACCACTCCACAGCTAACTGCACCACCACCTGATACAGAACGTGTTAGCAGGAGTACGGTGTTCATTTTAGGACATGGTCAGATATCAGAGTCAACTATCAAAATAATGCCAATGTGACACCTGACTCCTGACTCCTGACACCTGACTCCTGACACCTGACTCCTGACTCCTGACACCTGACTCCTGACACCTGACACCTGACACCTGACACCTGACTCCTGACACCTGACTCCTGACACCTGACTCCTGACTCCTGACTCCTGACTCCTGACTCCTGACTCCTGACTCCTGACTCCTGACTCCTGACACCTGACACCTGACACCTGACTCCTGACTCCTGACTGAATTGAAGTTATGTGTGACCGCTGATATCTGACTACTGACAAAGTCAGGTGTCAGGGGTCAGCCTCACTATTAACTTTAGTTTCATCCTTCTTTTCATACACTGAAAGGCATAGATGAATAAAATGCCAAGTAAACCTTAACTGAACTTATAGCTCAGTGGTAGCACATCTGTCTTGTGATTAGAACCTTACGGTTCAAATCCCCTTCTAGCTCTTTAAAAAATTTACTTTTATTAAACTTTAGATATGAGGCAAATTGACGTCATGTGCGACCGCTGATATCTGACTACTGACAAAGTCAGGTGTCAGGGGTCAGCCTCACTATTAACTTTGGTTTCATCCTTCTTTTCATACACTGAATGGCATAGATGAATAAAATGGCAAGTAAACCGTAACTGATCTTATAGCTCAGCGGTAGTTTGTATGTTTGCGTCCAAAGACCCTAGGTTCAAATCCCCTTTAATACTTCATTGTATTGTACATTAAATTAATGCCCACTTTCTAATGGTGCTGCCTATTTAATCTTTAATAAAATAAAAAAGGACTACTTACAGTACTCCTTGTCACCTGTTTAATGTAAAAAAAAGAAAATTCCAAGCTCATAATTTTAGTCAGGTTTAGACATCAAAGGGGATTTGAACCTATGGTCTTTGGACGCAAAACATACAAACTACCACTGAGCTATAAGATCTGTTAAGGTTTACTTGGCATTTTATTCATCTATGCCATTCAGTGTATGAAAAGAAGGATGAAACTAAAGTTAATGGTGAGGCTGACCCCTGACACCTGACTTTGTCAGTAGTCAGATATCAGAGGTCGCACATGACATTAATTTGCCTCATATCTACAGTTTAATAAAAGTAAATTTTTTTAAGAGCTGGAAGGGGATTTGAACCCTAAGGCTCTAATCACAAGACAGATGCGCTAACACTGAGCTATAAGTTCAGTTAAGGTTTACTTGGCATTTTATTCATCTATGCCTTTCAGTGTATGAAAAGAAGGATGAAACTAAAGTTAATAGTGAGGCTGACCCCTGACACCTGACTTTGTCAGTAGTCAGATATCAGCGGTCACACATAACTTCAATTCGGTCAGGTGTCAGGAGTCAGGAGTCAGGAGTCAGGAGTCAGGAGTCAGGAGTCAGGTGTCAGGAGTCAGGAGTCAGGTGTCACATTGGCATTATTTTGATAGTTGACTCTGATATCTGACCATGTCCTAAAATGAACACCGTACAGGAGGCAGCATTTCAATAACATGGTGGATCAGTACGTGTACACACCCCTCCACGTACTGACTGATGGTTCGGCCCCATTTAACTTCTGAAACAGGAATTATCTGTATATGCCAACCTTAAGGAATATGAAGAACAACAAACAAAGTCAAATACCATTCTCCAGGATTTAGAGAACAACATAATGGAAATTAAACAAAAAAAATTCCAGCGCGACCTTTTTGATTACAAACACAATCAGGTATACGAATGGGGGAGAAGAGAAAATATGCAAAGTGCAACAAAACCGCACAGAAAACTCTTGCGGTTAGCTTTGATTCTTCAGGTTTGGACAATACTCAAGATAAAGGAGAAACACATTATTCTACACATCAAATGTCCATCTCAGATGAAAGTAATAATCACTCTCCCACTAAACCGTCATATTATAAAAAACAAAAAAAGTACAAGGGGGACTTGAAAAAACCAACAAAAAACCCCATAGAAGACGTGGTAGTAGAAAACACAGACAAACATCAAGTAATGGCAACAAGGCGCCGCAAATAAATAGCAAAGCATGTGTATATGATGTAATAAATTTGTCTGCAACTGAATTAACTGAGAGTGAACTTGATGTCCTAAAATTAGGACTCAATTTTTCTCCTTCCTGTGGGTTTGATATTTTTTCCACCATTCTTGATATTAATAAATTCGTGAGAGATCTCACCATTAAAAAACATTTTATTATGGAAGAAAAAATATCAAATGTTCAAACCACCAATGAGAAGGGCAAAGGTAATAACTATGAAAATCTATCATTTAATGAGCAACTATCGGTTATACTTTTGGAGAATTTCTCCAGTGAGTCTATGCATAGCAGTGGAGATTTGGAATCTCACAATTTTGTGACACAAAATCCCCTCTACTATCCCACCCAATCGCGTACCCCCGGCATGGATACTTTTCAAGCGGTTGTAGAGAAACAACTTTTAGAGCTTAATGAGTGTAAAGATGAATTTACAAAATCTTCCAACTTGTCTAAAAATCAAAGAGAGGCCATAAAAAAATTTAGTCAGAGAGACAACATAACAATCAAAATGGCGGACAAGGGGGGTGCAGTGGTGGTGATGGACAGTGAGGTTTATCGCCAACAAATGTTGGTTATGCTGGGGGATAATTCCACATTAGTGTTGAGCGCGAATATTCGAAAAGCAAATTTTTTTAGCGAATATCGGCACTTCGCTAATTCGCGAATATTTTGAATATAGCGCTATAAATTCGCTATTTCGAATATTCGTTTTTTTTGTTTTTTTTTAGTTATATTTTTTTCTTTCCTACTTCCCAAAAGTAGTTCTTACCTGTCCTGAGGATTCCTGGCTTCCTGGCTGCTCTGGTCAGTGCCCGTTGCCGCTTCTGCCGACTTCCGTGCTCATGTGGAGCGTCCCCATCCATGGGAGAATCTCCATATACTAAAATGTACTGTCGGATTTGAGGAATTACGTTGAAATCGCAATGCGATTAATTCAAGTTATATTAATCGCATTGCGATTACAACTTAGCACTGCTATCTTACATAGGCTAGAATTAACGAATATGAGCAAGACTGATATAGAGTATAGCTATGCACTAGCAGTGCTAAGTTGAAATCGCAATGCGAATACTTTAAGTTAAATTAATCGCATTGCGATTTCAACTTAGCACTGCTGCTATATTCCATATTCGTTAACTTCGTTAATTCTAGCAAGCTGACCCATTATAAACCCAGCTCTAAGTTGAAATCGCAATGCGATTAATATAACTTGAATTAATCGCATTGCGATTTCAACGTAATTACTCAAATCCGACAGTACATTTTAGTATATGGAGACGTTCCCATGGTGATGGGGACGCTCCATGAGCACAGAAGTTATGGTTGGCTTGGTAGAATTAGCTGAATAGCTGAATATGACGAATGTATTCGTCATATTCCTCAAAACGAAGATAACGAAGTATTCTACATCTTCGCTTTAGCTACCTATTCGTCTCGTCATCGTCAACTTCGCTATTCGCTAATTCTAGCAATCAAATAGGAAGGTTGACTTACCAGACAGCTGTGTTAAATTCGCTATGCGATTTTTTTTTTTAATACAATAATTATATTACTTGATACAATTATTATAAGTATTCTATTTATTAAAAAAAAAAAAAAATCGCATAGCGAATTTAACACAGCTGTCTCTATAGTCAACCTTCCTATTTGATTGCTAGAATTAGCGAAGTTGACGAATAGGTAGCTAAAACGAAGATGTAGAATACTTCGTTATCTTCGTTTTGAGGAATAGACGAATACATTCGTCATCCTCGCTAATTCTAGATATGAAACCAATAGGAAAGTAGCCTTAAGTACAAATCGCAATATGCGATTATTTAAAATCGCATGTTAATCGCGATAACTAGAAAAAATGACGAATATTCGATTTCGACGAATATGAAACGAATATTCAATCGAATATTCGCGAATTTCGTCGAAATCAAATATGGCACCTGCCGCTCATCACTATTCCACATATACAAAACTTCTTAGTAATCCTTTGAAATATTATCAGGAAGTGTACACCAGCATAATCAAAAGAGGATTAAATATGGGCTTGTATAACCAACAACAATTTAATTATTTGAATGTTGAATCCCCTGTCACACCAATCCTACATGCACTCCCCAAAGTCCATAAAGGCGTGAACCCACCACCACTGCGTCCCATAGTGTCCGGAATCGGGTCTTTAACTGAACGGTTGGGCCAGAGGCTCGACTCAATGTTACAACCCTTGGTAGTCAGAGTTCCGTGGTATCTCAAAGATACTGGAGATGTCCTTAGAAGCATGCACAATCGTCCATGGCAACCAGGTCATATCTGGCTTTCTACTGATGTGATTTCACTATATCCTTCTATACCTCACACAGTAGCTCTAATTGCCCTAGAATTTTTTGGATCTCACGCTGACTGGGGTAGCTAATATGCCTATAAGTACACGCACCTATAGGAAATCCATATCAGGAAATACTCTACTCAAAGCTAATAGTCACCATCCGGCACATGTTATTAAATCGATACCAGTAGGTGAATTCACACGCGCTAGAAGAAATTGTAGTGGGGATCGAGATTTTCAAAAGGAATGTGATATTATTAAGGAACGCCTCTTGGTTAGAGGCTATCCCACTTGGATGATAGAAAGGGGTCGCAGATTAGCAGCAAATAAAAAACGACATGATTTACTTTTCGAAAATAATTGTAAAAATAAAGGTGAATCGTTGCCCACTTTATTACTTACGTACAGCAAACAATTTGAGGTCATCAAACAAATTGCAAATGACAGCATCTCTATAATGCATGAAAATGACACAGTAAGAAGTATCTTGAAAAAGGGCTATAGAGTCGTTCCCAGACAATCTCCCACGATTGCGTCTAGATTGTCCCCCTCTCTGTTTTCCTTAACGAAAAACAGCAATATGAACACATGGCTGAAGTATCAGGGCTTCTCACGTTGTGGAAGCCATCCATGTAAAACTTGTTCATATGCTTTTCCCACAAAAACATTTCGCAATTCAAGTGGCAGTGAAACATTTAACATAAAATCGTATATGAACTGCAACAGCGACAATGTAGTTTATATAATCGCATGCACACTTTGCAATTTTTTTTATGTGGGAAGCACAACTCGAAAACTAAAAATCCGAACTCTGGAACATTTAAAATACATCCACAACCCCTCGTACACCAATGTCTCGGGAGCAGCTAAACATTTCATTCATACCCACAACAGAAATACCAGTGGATTTCGAGTATTTGGTATAGAGAAAGTGTCACACTCTCTGAGAGGAGGAGATCTGAAACGGAAGGTTCTAAAAAGAGAAGCATACTGGATGTTCAGATTAGACACATATTTTCCCAAGGGTATGAATTACAAAAAGGAATTGTTGTATTTTTATTGATTCAATTTGATGGCCATCGCATCTTTATTAAACAATTAACACTTCTGTTGAATATATAGTAGGGGCAGATAAGCACAAGAAGCTCAAGAAAAAGAGAAAAATATTCTTTTGCCAACAATAACGTAAGGACATTGTCTATTATATTCAACACTGAACTTAATTTGATAGAACAAGAAACGCCAGCATTTAACATTAATATTATAAGGTTACTTGATGTTGGAACTATGCTTTTTTTTCTCATAGCTCTATAATTACAAACTAACTGCAATTGCTTGAAAGGTACACCATTTGGTTTTTTGGTTCATGTGCCATAGAAGACATGCACCTCGGTTTTTTAACTTATTGGCATGTACCATAATGTTTAAACAACAATTAGAATGCTTTATCTATGTGATTTAAACATGTCATTTTAACTGCGGTGTGAAGTATACCAATCCCCTGTTTGAATTTTCTCTGGCCTCTCTGATACAAATTGATCACAGCTGATTGCTCCCCTCCTCTGAATCCAGGTTGGAGTGACTTTTACTTTACTCAAACAGCTATAAAACTGTGACAGAGAATCCAGAGAGATAGTCATGAATAAGAACTCTGTTCGAAACGCGTTGACGTTGTGAATTCTGTTGTGAATACTGCGCTGCAATTTGTAATAATTTCACCTCAATAAAGAAGACTCAGCTACACACATTTTTGCTGGACTACTTCAGTGTTTTTCTCCGATAACCTTGGGCTACTTACCACAAAGTCCATGCAAGAGGGATCCCAGAAGGGAACAAATTAAGCAGGTGAGCTGGACATTGTATTTTCTTTATATTCATGTCACCCATCAATGGAGAAGGACACTTTAAGATATTTAGGCCTCTGGCACCCAGACGGAGAAGAGGTTCATTTAACTTTGGGTTGCCCTGCAAAATAATGTTAAAATTAAAAAAGAGGATTCAATAAAGAAGTTCTCTGGAGTACAAGAATATATGGTTAAGGGGAGGTAGTTATAAATGTCTATTCTGCACAAGGGATGGACAGGTCCTGTGGGATCCATGCCTGGTTCATTTTTATGAACGTCAGCTTGTCCACGTTGGCTGTGGACAGGCGGCTGCGTTTGTCAGTAATGAGGCCACCTGCCGTGCTGAATACACGTTCAGACAAAACGCTGGCCGCCGGGCAGTCCAGCACCTCCAAGGCATAAAAGGCTAGCTCTGGCCACATAGACAATTTGGAGACCTAGAAGTTAAATGGGGCCGAACCATCAGTCAGTACGTGGAGGGGTGTGTACACGTACTGATCCACCATGTTATTGAAATGCTGCCTCCTGCTAACACGTTCTGTATCAGGTGGTGGTGCAGTTAGCTGTGGAGTGGTGACAAAACTTTTCCACATCTCTGCCATGCTAACCCTGCCCTCAGAGGAGCTGGCCGTGACACAGCTGCGTTGGAAACCTCTTGCTCCTCCTTTGCCTTCGCCTTGGGCTTCCACTTGTTACCCTGTGACATTTGAGAATGCTCTCAGGAGTGCGTTTACCAGAGTGCGCTTGTACTCATGCATCTTCCTATCATGCTCTAGTGCGGGAATTAAGGTGGACACATTGTCTCTGTACCGGGGATCCAGAAGGGTGACAACCCAGTAGTCCGCACATGTTAAAATTTGGGCAACTCTGCTGTCGTTGCGCAGGCACTGCAGCATGTAATCGCTATTATGTGCCAGGCTGCCCAGAGGTAAGGACAAGCTGTCCTCTGTGGGAGGCGTATCGTTATCGTCCTCCATTTCCCCCCAGCCACGCACCAGTGATGGACCCGAGCTGCGTTGGGTGCCGCCCCGCTGTGAACATGCTTCATCCTCATCCTCCTCCACCTCATCCTCGTCCTCCTCATCCTCCAGTAGTGGGCCCTGGCTGGCCAAATTTGTACCTGGCCTCTCCTGTTGCAAAAAACCTCCCTCTGAGCCACTTCAAAAAGACTGGCCTGAAAGTGCTAAAAATTACCCCTCTTCCTCCTCCTCCTCCTCCTGGGCCACATCATCTTCCATCATCTCCCTAAGTGTTTTCTCAAGGAGACATAGAAGTGGTATTGTAACGCTGAAAACGGCGTCATCGCCACTAGCCATGTTGGTGGAGTACTCGAAACAGCGCAACAGGGCACACAGGTCTCGCATGGAGGCCCAGTCATTGGTGGTGAAGTGGTGCTGTTCCGCAGTGCGAATCACCCATGCGTGCTGCAGCTGAAACCCACTATGGCCTGCTGCTGCTTGCACAGTCTCTCCAGCATGTGCAAGGTGGAGTTTCACCTGGTGGGCACGTCGCATATGAGGCGGTGAGCGGGAAGGCCAAAGTTACGCTGTAGTGCAGACAGACGAGCAGCGGCACAATCTGAAGGCCGGAAGTGCGCACAGATGGCCCCCACTTTATGCAGCAGCTCTGAGATGTCGGGGTAGTTGTGAATGAACTTCTGCACCACCAAATTCAGCACATGCTCCAGGCAAGGGATGTTCGTCAAACCGGCTAGTCCCAGAGCTGCGACGAAATTTCACCCATTATCGCACACCACCAGGCTGAGTTTGAGGCTCACCGGCAGCAACCACTCGTCGGTCTGTTATTGTATACCCCGCAACAACTCCTGCGTGATGTGGTGTCTGTCCCCAAACATATGATTTTCAGAATGGCTTGCTGACGTTTACCCCGGGCTGTGCTGAAGTTGGCGGTGAAGGTGTGTGGCTGACTGGATGAGCAGGTGGAAGAAGAGGAGGAGGCAACAGGAGGCAACAGGATGCAAAGAATAATGCCCTGCGATCCTTGGCGGTGGAAGGACGTGCGCCAAACAACTCTCCGCCTGAGACCCAAGTCTCGAGGGTGGCTAGGTGGGAATTTAAGCTTTCTCTCCAAGGTTTGTGAGATGTAGAGCTGAACGCTGCCGTGTGACATGGTTGTTATGCTTGATGACGGAGGTGGTGGTGTTGGTGGCACATCCTCTGTTTGCTGGGCGGCAGGTGCCAATGTTCCTCCCGAGGCGGAGGAAGAGTCCGAGGCAGCAGCAGAAGAGGGAGCAGGAGGAACATGAGTGAGCTCCTTGTTTTTAAGGCGTTTACTCCACTGCAGTTCATACTTTGCATGTAGATGCCTGGTCATGCAGGTTGTGCAAAGGTTCAGAACGTTAATGCCTCTCTTCAGGCTCTGATGACACAGAGTGCAAACCACTCTGGTCTTGTCATCAGCACATTGTTTGAAGAAGTGCCATGCCAGGGAACTCCTTGAAGCTGCCTTTGGGGTGCTCGGTTCCTGGTGGCGGTGGCTAGTAGAAGGCGAACTCTTTTGGCGGCGGCTGTTCTGCTTTTGCCCTCTGCTACCCCCTTTTGCTACGCTGTTGGCTCGGTCTCACCACTGCATCTTCCTCTGAACTATGAAAGTCAGTGGCATCACCTTCATTCCATGTGGGTTCTAGGACCTCATCATCACCTGCATCGTCTCCCCCCCCAGTCTTCCTTCCCGACCTCCTGTTCAGTCTGCACACTGCAGAAAGACGCTGCAGTTGGCACCTGTGTTTTGTAATCATCATCAGAGACGTGCGGACTGCGATGAGGTAGTATTCCCATGTCCTCATCATCAGGAAACATAATTGGTTGTGCGTCAGTGCATTCTCTGTCTTCCACCGCTGGGAAAGGGCTAGGTGGATTCCCTTGGGAAACCCTGCCAGGAGAGTCTTCAAGCAGCATAAGAGACTGCTGCATAATTGAGGCTCAGACAGTTTCCCTGATATGCATGGGGGTGATGTGACAGACTGATGGGCTTGGTTTTCAGGCGCCACCTGTGCGCTTTCTGCAGAAGACTGGGTGGGAGATAATGTTGTGAATGTGCTGGATCCACCGTCGGCCACCAAATCGACTAGTGCATGTACTTGCTCAGGCCTTACCATCCTTAGAACGGCATTGGACCCCACCAAATATCACTGTAAATTCTGGGGGGTACTGAAACCTGAGGTACTGTAGTTGGTTCACTAGTTTGTGTGGCTGTGGCAGAATGGCCACGTCCTCTCCCAGCACCAGAGGGTCCACTAACACCACCACGACCTTGTCCGCGTCCCTTACTAGATGTTTTCCTCATTGTTAACGTTCACCACTATAAGAAAAAAATTATTTGGCCGAATATATTGAGTTACAATTCAGGCCTTTTTTTACAGGCACCTAACATTATCTGGCTATCTATTTATGTACCGTATTACACTAATATAGGCACAGCAGTAACCATAGATTTAGAGGTATATCAATTGTAGGCCTAGTATTTAGGCCCTGGATGAAAGGTATCCTTTTACGGAAAGAATTACACTTGGAGATGCACAGTAGCGTGTGAAAAAATATATAGGATTATGTTTTCAGCACTTTTATTGTAACACTTAGTGTAATATACCCTTTTTCGGAAATAAATGCACTTGGAGATGCACAATAGTGTGTGCAAATGTAGAGGATTATGCTTTCAGCACTTGTATTTTAACACTTAGTGTAATATACCCTTTTACGGAAAGAAATACACTATGAGATAGACAATAGTGTGTGCAAATATAGAGGATTTATTTATCAGGCCTTGTTTTTAGACGCTAACACGCTGAGTGTAATATACCCTTTTACGGACAGATTTACACTTGGTCAGCAACAGCTGAAACCACTGATTTACGGAATTGCTATTTTGGTAATTGAATTTCTCCCCAGAACAAAATATATCCTTTGCCGGACACTAGTAAACTTGGCCAGCCACAGCTGAAACCACTGATGTACGGTATTGCTATTTTGGCAATTGAATTTCACCCCAGAAAAAAATATATCCTTTGCCGGACACTAGTAAACTTAGCCAGCCACAGCTGAAACCACTGATTTACAGTAGTGATGTCGCGAACATAAAATTTTCCGTTCGCGAACGGCGAACGCGAACTTCCGCAAATGTTCGCGAACATGCAAACAGTGCGAACCGCCATAGACTTCAATAGACAGGCGAATTTTTAAAAACAAAGGGACTCCTTCTGGCCACAATAGTGATGGAAAAGCTGTTTCAAGGGGACTAACACCTGGACTGTGGCATGCCGGAGGGGGATCCATGGCAAAACTCCCATGGAAAAATATCTAGTTGACTCAGAGTGTGGTAAGTTGTAATCGCAATGCGATTAATACAGGTTATATTAATCACATTGCGAATTCAACTTGAAGTTGAGTTCCTAATGGTTGTATTGCTAGAATATAACGAAGATGGAGAATAGGAACCCAGCTCTAAGTTGAATTCGCAATGCGATTAATATAACCTGTATTAATCGCATTGTGATTACAACTTAGATCTGAGTTCCTAATAGTTGTATTGCTAGAATATAACGAAGATTGAGAATAGGAACCCAGCTCTAAGTTGAATTCGCAATGCGATTAATATAACCTGTATTAATCGCATTGCGATTACAACTACTAAGATGGATGCCATCCTTGCTTTTTGATGGGAGGGTCTGGGAGGGAGACTGATGTACTAGCCCTAAAAAGGGCTTTTTGGGGTGCTGTCGGGACGCAGTCCTTACAGCAGAGATCTGATGAGTCTTTCAGGACTGGAGTGGACACTGAATACACTAGCCTAGCTATCAATTTCCCTATTAAATCTCAGCAGCAGTTACACTGTCCCTCCTCTCACTAAGACTGCAGCTTCCGAATGAATCTAAAATGGATGCTGTGTCCAGGAGATGGGAGGGTCTGGGAGGGAGGGTATGCTAATTGGCTGGAATGTGTCTGCTGACTGTGAGGTACAGGGTCAAAGTTTACTCAATGATAGGGGGTGGACCTAACATCGCATATGTTCGCCCGCTGCGACAAACGCGCACAAGCTATGTTCGCCGGGAACTACTCGCCGGTGAATAGTTTGGGAGTTGGGACATCATATTTGCGAATTTAACTTAGAGATGGGTTCCTAATGGTTGTATTGCTAGAATATAACTAAGATTGGGAATTTAGCTCTATATTCTTAATCTTCGTTATATAATTCTAGCAATACAACCATTAGGAAACCCAGATCTAAGTTGAATTTGCAATGCGATGATTATAACCTGCATTAATCGCATTGCGAATTCAACTTAGAGCTGAGTTCCTAATGGTTGTTGTATTGCTAGAATATACGTTATATTCTAGCAATACAACCATTAGGAACTCAGCTCTAAGTTGTAATCGCAATGCGAATAATACTTACAATTATTAATAGCTTTGCGAATCCATTTAATGCCTCTATTTGATTGAATATGACGGTTGACTATGACTACCACCAATGTTCTGCTGCCTCCGAGGCAAGATATCTGAACCCCCCAGGAGCCATTTGGGCGTTTTTGATAGAAAACGCATCAAAAACGCATTTGCGTTTTATAATTTTTCATTTTTAGTTTAATTTTTTGTGTATTTTGCCACATTTGGTTGCATATTTACATTTGGTATAAGCAAATATGGTAGTCTAGATCATTACTCTGCTCAAATCTATATTCAGCTACATGGCTTAGAAAATATGCTGTCAAACAATGATCCTAGGTTTTGGTATAGACACATGATCTAGACTACCATATTTGCCTATACCAAGTGTAAATATGCAACCAAATGTGGCAAAATACACAAAAAATAAACTAAAAATGAAAAATTATAAAACGCAGATGCGTTTTTATGCGTTTTATGCGTTTTCTATTAAAAATGCCCAAATGGCCCCTGGGGTTCAGATATCTTGCTTTGGAGGCAGCAGAACGTTGTTGGTAGTCATAGTCAACCGTCATATACAATCAAACAGAGGCATCAAATGGATTTGCAAAGCGATTAATAATTGTAGTATTATTCGCATTACGATTACAACTTAGAGCTGAGTTCCTAATGTGTTGTAGTGCTAGAATATAACGTTATATTCTAGCAATACATCAACCATTAGGAACTCAGCTCTAAGTTGTAATCGCAATGCGAATAATACTTACAATTATTAATAGCTTTGCGAATCCATTTAATGCCTCTATTTGATTGAATATGACGGTTGACTATGACTACCACCAATGTTCTGCTGCCTCCGAGGCAAGATATCTGAACCCCCCAGGAGCCATTTGGGCGTTTTTGATAGAAAACGCATCAAAAACGCATTTGCGTTTTATAATTTTTCATTTTTAGTTTAATTTTTTGTGTATTTTGCCACATTTGGTTGCATATTTACATTTGGTATAAGCAAATATGGTAGTCTAGATCATTACTCTGCTCAAATCTATATTCAGCTACATGGCTTAGAAAATATGCTGTCAAACAATGATCCTAGGTTTTGGTATAGACACATGATCTAGACTACCATATTTGCCTATACCAAGTGTAAATATGCAACCAAATGTGGCAAAATACACAAAAAAATAAACTAAAAAATGAAAAAATTATAAAAACGCAGATGCGTTTTTTATGCGTTTTTTATGCGTTTTCTATTAAAAATGCCCAAATGGCCCCTGGGGGGTTCAGATATCTTGCTTTGGAGGCAGCAGAACGTTGTTGGTAGTCATAGTCAACCGTCATATACAATCAAACAGAGGCATCAAATGGATTTGCAAAGCGATTAATAATTGTAAGTATTATTCGCATTGCGATTACAACTTAGAGCTGAGTTCCTAATGGTTGTAGTGCTAGAATATAACGTATATTCTAGCAATACATCAACCATTAGGAACTCAGCTCTAAGTTGAATTCGCAATGCGATTAATGCAGGTTATATTAATCGCATTGCAAATTCAACTTAGATCTGAGTTCCTAATGGTTTTATTGCTAGAATATAATGAAGATTGAGAATATAGTGCTATATTTGTTATCTTTGTTAATATATTCTAGCAATACAACCATTTGGAACTCAGATCTAAGTTGTAATCGCAATGCGAATAATACAGGTTATATTAATCGCATTGCGATTTACAATTACTAACACTGCAGCTTCAGAATGAATGTAAGATGGATCCTATCCTTGCGTTTAGATAGGAGGTGGGAGGGTCTGGGAGAGAGGGTATGCTGATTGGCTGGAATGGGTCTGCTGACTGTGAGGTACAGGGTCAAAGTTTGCTCAATGATAAAGTATAGGGGCGAACGCGAACATCGAATATGTTCGCCCGCCGCGGCGGACGCGAACAAGCTATGTTCGCCGGGAACTGTTCGCCGGCGAATAGTTCGGGCCATCTCTAATTTACAGTATTGCTTTTTTGGCAATTGAATTTCACCCCAGAAAAAAAAACTGTCCTTTGCCGGACACTATAAAACTTGGCCTGCCACAGCTGGAACACCAGATTTAGGGGATTGCTATTTTTGCAAATGAATTTCACCCCAGAACAAAATCTATTCTTTGCCGGACACTATTAAACTTGGCCAGCCACAGCTGGAACACCAGATTTACGGTACTGCTATTTTGGCAATTGACTTTCACCCCAGAAAAAAATCTATCCTTTGCCGACAGTATTATACTTGGCCAGCCACAGCTGAAACACCAGATTTAGAGGATTGCTATTTTGGCCATTGAATTTCATCCCATAACAAAATATATCCTTTGCCGGACACTAGTGAACTTTGCCAGCCACAGCTGGAACACCAGATTAATTATCTGATTAAGATTCAATCCGACGTGGCGCCACACATACGGTTTTTTTCAGCACCATTTGTGCACATTTTCTGACTGTACGACACACCTTTCTGGGAAGTCCCAGGTAAGGTAGTAACTGTCTGGCAGCCTGTCTTGTCTTTTTTTCCTCCTGCATTCTAATTATTTAACCAATTATCCGCTACCACTATTCATTGACCTAAACATTCCAGTCTTTTGGCGCCCTATTTGTTAACCCGGACCTCCCACAAAGAGGACCTAGTGTTTAACACCCCACTTATTTTTTTCCATTACCCGTGACCCACTATTAAATTTAGCCAGCCACAGCTGGAACACCAGTTTTAGGGGATTGCTATTTTGCCAATTGAATTTCACCCCAGAAAAAAATCTATCCTTTGCCAGACAGCAGAGAGTATTACACTTGGCTAGCCACAGCTGGAACACCAGATTTAGGGGATTGCTTTTTTGGCAATTGAATTTCACCCCAGAAAAAAATCTATCCTTTGACGGACAGTATTACACTTGGCCAGCCACAGCTGGAACACCAGATTTAGGGAATTGGTATTTCGGCAATTGAATTTTACCCCTCAATAAAATATAGAAATTTCTATCCTGAGTTTCTAGGGATGACAATAAGCACAGCCAAGCTCCTGATGTAGGATATAGCAAAAAAAAAAAAAAACTACTATTGATGAATTGATGGACTTGGTGGCAGCTTGTGCTGGTGCACCACAAGACACAAAATGGCTGCTGATCACCCCAGAAAAAGTTGATAGAAAAACGCTCTGGGCAGCCTAAAAACCAGTGAGCAATTAACTAGCAGAAGTTGAATGATTCACAGCTGTAGATCGATCACTTCATCAGGTGTTTTTGCTGAGTTTTCCCTGCCTAATCTCTCCCTCACAGCAGCTGCATACTATATTTACACTAATCAGAGCAGAGTGACGTGTGGCGCTACGTGACTCCAGCTTAAATAGAGGCTGGGTCACATGCTGCACTTGGCCAATCACAGCCATGCCAATAGTAGGCATGGCTGTGATGGCCTCTTGGGGCAAATAGTATGACTCTTGTTGATTGGCTGCTTTGAAGGCTTTGAAAATGCGCCATAGAAATCTCCAAACACTGAACCCGAACCTGAACTTTTACGTAAATGTTCGGGTTCGGGTCCGTGTCACGAACACCACAAAATTCGGTACGAACTATACTGTTCGGGTTCGCTCAACCCTAATTATCACCTACTGACTCCAATTTGGACTATGGAATCAACACCTTTGACCCCATGCTGGATATAATGACCTAATTACCAGATGTTGATTCCGTTACATATTTATTCCCAGAGAATTCTTGTACAAGTCACTCAGAATTGAGAAAGTTCATTGGAAGAACGAGTGAAACGTTTTCAAGAAATCTACAGCAAGTCCAGTTGCCTTGAATTATTCTTTACAGATATACCATGACCTGGATAAATGAGAACCTTTACAGACATAGCTTTTTTGAAGTTTGGTATTTTTTTTACTCCCTTTAGAAATGCTCTTTTGAATGATAATTGGAAGGTTATTACTTTATGGTCACTATTTCCCAGGTGTCCCCCAACCTGCATATCTGTTGTTCTGTCAGGTCTATTGGTTAATACCAAGTCCAGAATGGCCGTCCCTCTAGTCGGGTCTTGAACCAGTTGGGAAAGGTACTTGTCTTTGGTTATTGCCAAAAACCTGTTTCCTTTATGCGGTGTACACCTTTCAGTTTCCCAGTCTATATCTGGGTAGTTGAAGGCCCCCATAATAGCCACCTTATTATGATTTGTGGCCTCATCTATCTCGTTTAGTAATAGATTTTCTGTGGACTCTGGAATATTAGATGGTTTATAGTAAACTCCTATTAGTAATTTATTATTGTTTTTAGCTTATCTCTACCCACAGTGACTCGACATGTTCATGTCCCTCACTTATATCTTCTCGGACTGTGGGCTTTAGATAGGACTTTACATAAAGGCAGACCCCTCCCTCTCTCTGGTTTTGGTTTTGCTAAACAGACTGTAACCTTGTATATTAACGGCCCAGTCATAGCTATCATCCAGCCATGTCTCAGTTATTCCCTTTATGTCATAGTCCTCCTCACACATCACAAATTCCAGTTCCCCAGTTTTGTTAGTCAGGCTTCTGGCATTAGTGTACATACAATTAAGAGGTTTTTGTATATTTTTAACCCTACACCTTTCCTTCTGAACTGTTTTAGTCCCTCTTTCCATTCCTCCCCCAGTCCCACTACCTTGCCCTCGGTCTCTATCTGCACTATCTTCCCCTTCTTTAACGTAAGTAACGACGTGTGTGTGTGTGTGTGTGTGTATTCCTGCCTACCGTGCTGACAGCCTTATAATAAAAAATGTCTGAAATATGGAAGATTTCTAAATGAATGACTGAAGCATTGTCCTCTCAGATCCAGAATATGGGTAGTAAAAGCAGTCATCGAATGACAGGTCACATTTGTTCCTGGCTTCTGAAAGGTGCAACATTATTATTCAGGACAAAGAAGAGGAGATTGTGGACTGGATCTCACTCTTCTTCTCAGTCATAGAAGGATGACCAGGAGGTCACTTGTGAGTCTGACACATTGCCACCCCAGAGAAGCTTTTCAGTTGCATTCTCTCTGTCTTCATTGCCCAATCCTAGTGGGTGCCTTCTTTTTTTCCCCTAAGAGGCAACAAAACACCATGTTGCAATATAGCAGTCAAAAAGTTTCCCTGTTCATGACTTGTGTTAGAGCAGTCAGTGTTTTGACCCCCAGGAGGAGGAGGTTCAGGAGGAAGGAGTTGGCTCAATGCATAGCTGTGTTAATGGTGTTAGTAGTGGCTATGGTAGCAACAGTGGCACTCTGGGCAAATACAGAACAGGGAATTGGGAGGGGAACCAAAGAGCTCACAATGACATGTCATAGTCTGATAAAAGTAGTGGGGAGAGTAAGGATTCTGATGATGATTGTGTGTTGGACAGGACCAAGGTGCCAGATAGTGGTGTTGAAAAGGAGGTATCATCAGGGGAGGAGCAACAAAGAGCAGAGGAGACGTATGGCTAGGACCTCCCAAGATCTGCAAGAGTAAAACAAGCCGCGGGCATTCAAACACCACAGCTCTAATGAATTACATGAAGTGCTATCACCTGATCCATTGGGAAAACAGAGGTAGCCACCAGCTAACACAATAAGAGTTTCCTCCTTCTCCCGGTCTGTCATCACTTCCTACTTCTCAGACTCCTCCTCCTCCTCCGCTCTGTCATCATCACCCATCATAACAGAATATGTGGCCAGAAGACAACTCTCTGCTTGCCCAGCAATCTGATGATCTGTGTTTTGCAGCAGTGGAAAGACAGCACCCCAGCAACAAGTCCAGGTCCTTTTGATACCTCAGCGTTCGTGTTGGTCTGATTCTCAAACTATGCACTTATCCGCCTCCTCCACCTCCATCTCCGAGGACATCCTTTCATCCCCTGAAGCAGCAGAGCAGTGCATGGCTCCCATTCCATCTTCTTCCTATCATGTGTTAAGTCAAGCGTTGCTGAAGTGCATCAAGCAGCAAACATCCTGCTGGCTGTCTACCTGACAACTCCAGTTGGGCAAGGTGGTCAGAGACAGTGGCTGCAATATTGTGGCCATGCTGAACCTGGCAGTGATAGATCTAGTTTTGCAAGGCTTTTTGAAAATATACAGCTGCTTAAAGAAGGTGCTGGCCATGTCCAGGAGACTGTCCTTGCATTTCTGGAATTCTTATTGTGGAAGGAACACCCTCTTGGACATGCAGAGACAGAACAGTCAACTGGTACACTGCTTGATTGGCGAAGTTCCAACTAGCTGGAATTCTGCTTTGCACTAGTGATGAGCGGCAGGGGCAATATTCGAATTTGCGAAAAATCGGCAAAGTAATATTTGCGTAATGCGAATATTCTAAAACACGAATATATAGCACTATATAATATAGTGATATATTTGTTTTTTAGAATATGCGTCATTTTTTCCAATTTAATGTGAACAGTTATTGGCCCAAAAGCAACTTAAGCAGGGAGGAATCATGATTTCAGATGGAAAAAAATGATGAATATTCTATAGTGCTATTTATTCGTTTTAGAATATTCGCATTACGTGAATATTACATTGCCGATTATTCGCATAGGAAAAAAATAAATTAAATAATGAAGACTATTCTAATTGCAGCCTTCTCACATTGGCACACAAGCAAGAAGCAGGTAGGTATACTAGGCAATGGGTTCAGATGAAAAAAAAAAAACTAATATTCGTTTTTACGAATATATATCACTATATTCTAAATATTCGCGAATTCTCAAAGTGCCGATTCGAATATTCACGCTCAACACTACTTTCCAAATGCTAGAGCATCTGTACGAGCAGCGTTCATGCAACAGGGGACAATGGTGGAAGAAAAACAGCTAACGCATCTTGCTGCCCTTTGTTACAGACAGTGGGTGTGGACCCACTGTGCCAAATAACCAGTTTAGCTTGGGCTAAACCTAAGGGTATTGTCCTGGTGGTTCTCTGGTACTAACCCATTAACCCCTGTACAGACATCTGGACAGGCAGCTGGAGTACTTCTGGAGTACTCCTGGTGTAGTTGGCTGCTGACCCACAGGGATCAGAGACACTGGTGCACCGAAGCACCAAGGACAAAGGCAAAAGAGGTCTGAACACAGTCCAATAATCAGGGCAGGCTGAGTACTTGAGTATTCCAAATTTCAGTTCCAAAGTCAGGGCAGGCTGAGTACAAGCGTAATCCAGGTCACAGTTCAAAGGTCGGAACAGACAGCAAGGAGCTGAATCAGAAGACAAACAAGGTTCGGTGCACGGATATCCAGGCAAGGTGGATGAGGAGCTGTCGCTGAAGGAGCAGGAGGAGGATGATGAAAATGACACCGGCCAAGACACACAACTAGAGTTGAGCTGAGACCTGGATGTTCGGGTTAGACGAAAAGTTCGAGTTTGAGACCCGAACTTGACCTCGAACCCCATTGACCCCGAACTTTTGGACACTAAAATGCCTCTAAAAGTGTCATGGAAAGGGCTAGAAAAAGACAGCAACATGTGCTTAAGAGCATGTCAAGTGCTCTGCAAACAAGTATGGCAGTCTGATTAGGCTGCATTTGTGGGAGGGGCGGAGGCTCTACTTAAACCAGGCACAGCCCCACCTAGGGGCGGGCGTTTTCTCAGTTGCACAGGGGATGCTGGTGTGTCAGCAGGGTGCACTCTCCTCTGCTAGGAGGTTTCTTTCACTACAGTATGGAGCTTTTCTTCTGCTCGTGGCTACCATAGGGACGCGTGCGCCATGTATGTAAGTTAATTGAGCCGTGTCCGTTTCTCCGGCCGGCTGGAATCTGACTTTTCTTGCGAGCGGGAGGCATCGCCTCAAAATCGTCCGCCTCAGCTTCTCAGGTTTGTCAGAGTTAAACAATTCCTTTCACTTTGTTTGTTAGGTAATCTGATTTAGTTCCCCTTCTATCTCACGTGTTTTACATTCACGTTGTTTCGCTTTGAAAAGTTACTTCAGCTCCTCATTTCTGCATTGCTTCTTTTGCTGGTTACTCCTTGTTACCATTCCGTTCTCTCTGCGGACAATTTAGTGCTTGGCAGGGATTATGGTAGGTCATTTGCTATGCTCGGCTGACAGGAAGCTGATTCCAGAAACATTAAAGGACATTAAACATATAGGTTGGAGAGTGGAATCTCTTGAGGACTCTCAGTCAGCCATTTTAAAGCACCAGCAAGAAGTCTCTCAGCATATTGGGGCTATTCAGTCCAATTTGAATTTACCATACTGTGCAATGGAAGATCAGGAAAACCGCGGAAGACGCAATAACTTGCGCTTCCGTGGCATACCGGAGTCAGTTGCTACAGGTGATATCGCACATACAGTGACTCAGATTTGCCTAACCCTTCTAGGCCCTGATTCCGCTCATAAAGTGATCCTGGAAAGAGCCCATAAGGCACTGAGACCTAAGCCTGCTACTAATGCCCCCCCCCCCACCCCGAGGGATATTATTTGCAAATTCTTCAACTTCCCAGTGCAAGAGGCCATTCTTACCAAAGCCCGCCAAACAGGTGAAGTGACATGGGATGGCTACAAAGTTTCCATTTTCCAAGACCTGGCTCAGATTACTCTACAGAAGAGAAGAGCCCTGAAGCCCATAACGGATTGGCTCCGTTCGCACGCAATTCCTTACAGATGGACTTTTCCATTTGGAATCACCTTCTTCCACAACGGTAACAGAATGGCTATTTCCTCTTTCTTGGATCTGGACCAAGTATATGATCATCTGAACATTGGCCCGCTGGATATCCAAAATTGGGATAAAGTCCAGGATGTATCCTACCTTCCGGACCTGCCCGCTACCGACCACTGGGAGAAGCAACGCACCCCAAAATCTGGCAGACACAGGAGAGAAGTATCCCTTTCCACTCCATGGCGTTTACCAATGGGAGACTACGAGGTTTTGGACATTGAATCTGTCCACCGTCTCTTATTTGCCTCTCCTCCATACTTACATGCTTCCCTAACTCTCTCTACTTTTCAACCTACGCTATTTACTGTATTCCTCTGCTCTTTCTTCACCCCATCTACCCCCCTTCCTCTCCACCTCCATTAATGCCTCATCTGCTTTACATTTGACTTTTGCTATATACTTTGGTGTTAACTCATTTGGTTAACATTTCCCCCTTGGATACTACCTTATATTCAGGTGCTATTGCGCCTTTGTCATTGTTCTCAAGGTTCTCACGTTTTTATGTTTTTCTAACTATACCGATTTCCATTTTTATGTGGTGGGTCTGCAACAGGGCCGGGCCGACACAGAGGCTGGGGAGGCTCCAGCCTCAGGGTGCTCCAGCGTCACGGCGCAGGCCAGCTCCCCAGCCTTTGGGCGGCAGAGAGGCCACTGACCACGTCTGCGGAGGGACGGCGGCTTCACTGTTCCCAGCGTAGGCAGAGCTTACAGGGCGGGAGTAGGCTGGGAGCGCGGCAGCCTCAGAGTTGACGTCACCACGTCACTCTGTGTGCCTGCCCGCGCGAGCGCCTGCTGCTGCTTCTAGTGACCCTCCGTGCCCAGGCCCCAGCTTTGGAGGAGGACTGAGCCTGCTGCGCCTGCACCACAGCACCAGCCAGAGGCACCCCTAAGAAGAATGCCTGGCCCTGCCCTGGCCCCAGCAAGTATGTACCGTACCCTACCTAGCCTCATGGCCTGCCTGCTACCCCAGCCCCTCCTCAGTTATATCCCTTAACCACTTCAGCCCCCCTAGCTTAAACACCCTTAATGACCAGGCCACTTTTTGCAATTCTGCACTACACTATTTTACCCGTTTATTGCTCCGTCATACAACTTACCACTCAAATGAATTTTACCTCCTTTTCTTCTCACTAATAGAGCTTTCATTTGGTGGTATTTCATTGTTGCTGACGTTTTTACTTTTTTTGCTATTAATCAAAAATTACCGAAATTTTTGCAAAAAAATGACATTTTTCACTTTCTGTTGTAATTTTTTTTTTAAAAAACTACATTTCTATATAAATTTTTCACAAAATTTATTGTTCTACATGTCTTTGATAAAAAAAAAATACAATAAGTGTATATTTATTGGTTTGGGTAAAAGTTATAGCGTTTACAAACTATGGTGCAAAAAAGTGAATTTCTGCATTTTGAAGCAGCTCTGACTTTCTGAGCGCCTGTCATGTTTCTTCAGGTGCTAGAATGTCAGGATAGTATAAATACCCCCCAAATCACACCATTTTAGAAAGAAGACACCCCAAAGTATTCATGGAGGGGCATGGTGAGTTCATGTATCATTTCATTTTTTTCACAAGTTAGCGGAAAATGACACTTTCTGAGGAAAAAATAAAAATAATAAAGTTTCCATTTCTGCTAACTTCTGGCAAAAAAATGAAATCTCCCACGGACTCACTATGCCCCTCAGTGAATACCTTGGGGTGTCTACTTTCCGAAATGGGGTCACTTGTGGGGTGTGTTTACTGTTCTGGCATTTTGGGCGGGGCTAATTGTGAGCAGCCATGTAAAGCTAAAGGTACTCGTTGGAATTTGGGCCGCTTTGCATTCAGGCTGCAAAAGTGTCACTCATGTGGTATTGCCGTACTCAGGACAGTAGGGCAATGTGTTTGGGTGTATTTTACATATACCCATATTTTGTGTGAGAAATATCGCTGTAAATTGACAACTTTGTATAAAAAAAATTTAAAAAGTTGTCATTTACAGAGATATTTCTCTCACCCAGCATGGGTATATGTAAAAATACACCCCAAAACACATTGCCCTACTTCTCCTGAGTACGGCGATACCACATGTGTGCCACTTTTTTGCAGCAAAGATGCTCAAAGGGGCCCAAAACCAATGAGTACCTTTAGGATTTCACAGGGCATTTTGATGCATTTGGATTCTCACGCTTTAGGACCCCTAAAATGCCAGGGCAGTATAAATACCCCACAAGTGACCCCATTGTGAAAAGAAGACACCCCAAGGTATTCTGTGAGGGGTATGGCGAGTTCACAGAAAAAAAAAATTTTGGCACAAGTTAGCGGAAATTGATTTTTTTTTTTTTTTTTTTACAAAGTCTCATATTCCACTAACTTGTGACAAAAAATAAAATTTTACATGAACTCCCCATACCCCTCACGGAATACCTTGGGGTGTCTTCTTTCCAAAATGGGGTCACATGTGAGGTTTTTGTACTGCCCTGGCATTTGAGGGTCTCCGCAATCATTACACGTATGGCCATCATTAGGAGTTTCTGCGATTCTCCGTATATTGAGCATACGGGTAATGAGATTTTTTTTTCCGTTCAGCCTCTGGGCTGAAAAAAAAAAAAAATGAACGGCACAGATTTTTTCATTCGCATCGATCAATGTGGATGAAAAATCTCTGCCAAAATCAGTGACTGCGGTGCGGTGGGCTGGGCGCTAGCTACCTAACAAGTAGCTAACTAACTGGCGGTGATAAGGGACCCTTATGCCCCATTCACACGTCCGAAATTCTGTTTATGGAACGGAATTGCGGACCCATTCATTTCTATGGGGACAGACTTTGTCCCGCTCGATCCGGAATTGCGGATCCGCACTTACGGGTCTGCATTTCCGTTCGCAAAAATATAGAACATGCTCTTTTCTTGTCCGCAACTGCGGACAAGAAAAAGCATTTTCTATATAGTTCTGGCAATGTGCGGATCTGCAAAATGCGGAAAGCACATTGACGGTGTCCGTGTTTTGCGGATCCGCGCCGCGGATCCGTGGCACGGATCTGTGGATCCGCTGAACCGTAAAACACATATGGACATGTGAATAGAGCCTTACAGGGGGTGATCAGTGACAGGGGGTGATCAGGGAGTCTATATGGGGTGATCAGGGGTTAACAAGGGGTTAATAGTGGTTATAAAGTGAGGGGGTGGGGGTGGGGTTAGTGTAGTGTTTGGTGCAACTTTACATTAGTTACCTGGTCCTCTGGAGGTCGATCCCAGTAAATGGGACCACCAGAGGACCAGGTATTAGGTATATCAGACGCTGTTAGCAACACAGCGTCTGATATACCACTTTGATCTCATTTATTTTACATTTACAGCCTGCCAGCGATTGATCATCGCTGGCAGGCTGTAGTACAACTGCAGAGCCGCGCTCTGCTGTGAACGCGCGCGCGTGCGCGCGTTCACAGCAGATCTCGGCTCTCGCGAGATGACGCACGGATGCGTCCAGGAGGAACAAACTTGCCGCCGCCTGGACGCATCTGCGCGTTCGGCGGTCGGCAAGCTGTTAATGTACCCTGATACCCCTCAGTTATATAATATAACCGAGGGGTATCATTGTACATTATACAGGGGTAACATAACTGAGGAGGGCTATCAGACATTATACGGGGGTAATATAGCTTACATTACCCCTGTATAATGTCCCCTGATACCCCTCAGTTATATTACCCATAATGTCCCCTGATACCCCTCAGTTATATAATATAACTGAGGGGTATCAGGGTACAATATAACTTATATTAACCATGTATAATGACTGATAGGCCTCCTGAGTTATATTATCCCTGTATAAATATGTACCCTGATATCCCTTAGTTATATTACCCCGCTGGGGTAATATAACTAAGGTGTATCAGGATACATTATTATACAGGGGTAATGTAACTCAGGAGGGATATTACACACTATATAGGGGTAATATAGCTTACATTACCCCAGTATAATGTCCCCTGATAGCTGTCCTCCATTATATTACCCCTGTATAATAATGTACCCTGATACCCTCAGTTATATTACCCCCTGTATAATGTCCCCTGATAGTCCTCCTCAGTTATATCACCCCTGTATAACTGATACCCTTCAGTTATATAATATAACTGAGGGGTATCTGGGTAAATTATTATACAGGGGTAATTTAACTGAGAAGGGCTATCAGGGGACATTATACAGGGGTGATATAAGTTATATGACCCCTGTATAATGTCCTCTGATAGCCCTTCTCAATTATATTACCTCCTGTTACCTCTTGTACAGTGTCCGAAGAAGAAGAACCAAAAAACCATACTGCCCAGGGGACGACATGTTCTTAGACCTAGCCCCCCAGCCAAAGTGTTGAAGTGTCGTCTGAGATCTCCAAGGTCCAAGCCAAGTAATTGTAAGTTTTTATGTGGAGTATGTTTATGGTATACACACATAGCATGCACTATGTCACACAATATACATTATATCTCTACACTGTGTAGGGGCTATACTGTATATTGTACTGCATGGCGCAGGGGTTATATTGTCCAGCATGGTGTGACCTCTATACATTTAATGTACAGTATACATTATAATCCTTGCACTATGCCGTACAATATACAGTATAATCCATACGCCATGCCGTACAATATACGATATAGTTCATACACCATGCTGGACAGCATATATTATAATCCTGTACATCCTGCATATACTGTACAGCATGGTGTATGAATAAAATAAATAAATGAATAAAAAGGTATCTCTGCATACCGCAATACTCTCGTATTTTATCTTAGCAGGGGGGGGAGGCGCACTTGGGCAGCTCAGCCTCTGTTGGTGGTGGGCCTTGTCCCAGCCCTGGTCCTTCACCCTCGTATTCTGCCTAACTAAGTTATATTTCAGACTCTCTATATGCTATTTTTGGCCCAAGGTGGTCCCAGTAAGAGCGATTCAGCTAGATCTGGATGTCTATGGTCTGATATGATGACAAGCCTTAGAGCGAACCTGTCACCTAGAATTGACTCCATAAACCATTAACAGTACCCGATAGTGCCCAACAAGACGTTTCCAACAGTGTTTCCTGCGCTTTTCCTGCATTTAAAATTGTCTAAAAATCGCCTTTTAAAATCCTTCAAGATAGAAGTCAAGGGGGCAGCGGCCTCCTTGACTCCAGGTCTGCCTTCCCTGCCCCAACCCCGCCCCTCTGCTCCATAACTGACAGTAGCTTAAGTTGCCGGGACCACGCTCGTACATCCCGCGCATGCGCAGTATGCCTCCTTTAGCAGTGCGATGCCGGCTCTCCCGCTGTGACTTGCGCGTCTCCTGTACGCTATCTGCGCATGCGCCCATAGTGTACAGGAGACACGCAAGTCACATCGGGAGAGCCGGGATCGTGCTGCTAAAGGAGGCATACCGCGTATGCGCGGGCTGTACAGATTTGCTTTAAGATTGCTTCATTCAATGTCAAAGGCTTTAACTCGCCCTCTAAGCGCTGCCAAATTTTGTCTTTTACGAAGAAGAAACAAACTTCAGTCCTGCTCCTACAGGAAACCCATTTCAAATTCAATAGATATCCAGATCTTTCTCGCCCTAGTTTCCCAGTGTGCTTCCACTGCGGGTCAAATTCATCTGCCTCCAGAGGGATCAGCATTGGATTTGGCCGAAATATGCCTTTCCAATACTGTTCTCACCTTCAGGATACTGAAGGCAGATATCTACTTCTAAAGGGCACTATTGGTAATTTTATGTACACTTTTATTAATATATATGCACCAAATGTTGACCAGCCAGCCTGGTTTAAGAACCTTATTCCTATTAAAATCCCTTTCCAAGAAGGCACCGTGATTTTGGGGGGTGACCTAAATCTCACTTTGAATCCGGTACTGGATTCATCCACTGGTAAATCTGCGCTGTCAAAACGCGCACTCCAAGCAACCAGACATTCATTAGATGATGTGCACCTTGTTGACGTTTGGAGACTGCTTAATCCTTCTGTAAAGTATTATACCTTCTACTCCAATGTACATGGTACATACCAAAGACTTGACTATTTGTTGATCTCCAAGGAACATATCCAATCCTGTCTTGACCCATGTATTGACTTCATCCACATTTCTGACCATGCCCCCATATTAATCTCTATTTCCCTTCCTCATGCCCCTTTCAGGGCTTTTAGATGGAAATTAAATGAGCAGCTCCTTTCCAGCCCAGACCATATTTCCAAATTAAAAAAGGCCATGGACAACTTTTTTATTTTAAATGCCCTCCCAGATACTTCCCCTCACATTCTATGGGACATCCATAGAGCATATATGCGGGGTCAACTCATTAGCTTAGACTCCCATGTTAAAAAGATAAGACTGGCCCGAATTGATTGTCTTCTTCGGAATATCAAAAAACTGGAATCCCTACATAAACAATACTTATCTGACCCACATCTTTCTGAGCTCTCCCGACTCCGGACCAAGCTAAAAAATATTTTAAACGCTGCCTTAGCCAAGTATTTCCTTAATTCCCAATTAAAATTTTTCGCTCACGGCGATAAAGCCTCGAGATTTATGATGAACAGGATAAAACAAAGATGATCCTAAAACCATATTTGAAGACTATTCAGAAAAAATTGGGGGATTACCACTAAAACAAAAGATATAGCCTCTCAGTTCCGCGTCTTTTATCATGCTTTATATAATATTCCGAAAACTTTCCCTCCAACTGTAGCTCCCTCTCAGGCTGATGCTATTAATTTTTTTTCGTCAATCTCTATCCCTCCCTAATTTGAATCAATCCCAAAAAACTACTTTGGGAGCCCCCATCACGACCAAAGAATTGATTGAAGCAATAAAACAACTCCCAAAAAACAAAGCCCCCGGACCAGATGATCTTTCTGCTATATATTACCGCACCTTTAGAGATTCCCTCGTCCCTCATTTACTCTCACTTTTCAATCAGTCCCTTAAAGGTGCACCTATAACCCCGGATATGACTAAAGCCCATATTTCAATTATTCCCAAAGAAGGCAAAGATCCAGCCTACTGTGAAATTTATCGCCCCATATTGTTGCTAAATCTGGACTTAAAACTCCTGGCTAAAATATTTGCTAATCACTTGTCCCCGTTCCTGCCCTCCCTAATCCACAGAGACCAGACACGGTTTGTCACCGGTAGGGAGGGTAAAGATAACTCAACAAGGATCCTTAATGCCATCTTTTACGCCAAAAAGAAATCCAGCCCATTAGTCTTTGTCAGTCTCGATGCCGAAAAGGCCTTTGATAGAGTCAACTGGGTCTCTTTGCACCTCGCCTTTATGAAATTTGTGATCCCCGACCCCTTCATCGCGGCGGTCTTCTCAATGTATCTCAACGCCTCGGCATCGGTGCTGATAAACAATATTATTTCTTCTACTTTCCCCATTAGGAACGGTACCCGTCAAGGCTGCCTGCTGTCCCCTTTAGTCTTTGTACTGGTCATGGAACCTTTACTTCAATCCATACGCCAGGACCCCTTGATTGAAGGCATTAAACTACGTGGCCAGGTGCATAAGCAGCCTTTGCTGATGATTTATTACTTTTAACCACCAATCCCTCTATCTCTTTACCTCGTATCTATACTCAACTGGAGGAATTTAGCCCCCTGTCTAATTTTAAAATAAATGTGAAAAAATCACACGTATTGGACATAGGATTAAACCCCTGTACCAAAGCTAAACTCTCTTCTTGCTCACCCTTCAATTGGGATTTCCCCATTATCACTTATTTAGGAGTTAAAATTGGCCTGGATTTTTCTAAATTTTTTCCATCTTAACTACACTCCCCACCTACAATCTATGCAAACCCAAATTAAAAACTTATACTTCCCAACGCTATCCTAGGTTGGCCGAAAAAATCTCTTCACATTCCTTGTCCTACCTAGATTAAACTATTTACAACAGGTCCTTCCTCTACCTGTGCCCAATACTTACTTCCAGTCTCTCAACAGAGATATCTGTGTGTTCATCTGGAACAAGAAAAAAGCACGCATCCGCCTACATATTCTTCAAAGACCTAAAGCTGCAGTTGGTATTAACGTCCCTGTTCCTGCAACCTACAACATGGCCAGTTTGCTGTCCAGGACCATTGACTGGTTCAGATAAACCCACATAAATCCTGGGTTGGAATGGAATCTGCACTTTTTCTATCTTCATTTAGAGTTCTTTTGGTACGCCCCCACAATACCCCCCCAAATCCTATCCATCAAAACTTGACTATCAGGGCCACATTGGAAGCTTGGGATAAGCTTCAAAGTTCAGCCTGGGGAGTACCTTTACCCTCTCCCATTATCCAGGTGACAGACCTTCTGAATCTAGCCCCGACAGAACTGTTATGAAGCCTTCCTCTCTCAATCAGACACTCTACACTGCCAGTGATATCCTTATTTGAAGGGGGATAGATCTGCCAATGTAGTTCTATGTCCTTCATCTCTTTTCTCTATTCCATTATTTCCAGACATATCCAATATCAGGATCTGCTTTGTCCCCTGACATGGTTTGAAGGCCTAATATGTGCTGCCCCTCCCCCTAAAAAAACTTAATTTCCCATATATATAGGTGACTTACCTCCCCTGTCTTTATGCCCAAACCATCTTTCATTGGATACTGGGAGAAGGATCTGGATACATCTATTACTGTAGAAGAACAACAAGTTCTCTTGGTGGAGCCACACTCTTCCTCCAGATGCATCATGATCCAGGAGAATGGATACAAACTCCTTACTAGATGGTACAAAACTCAAGATGTCACCTGCTGTTATTCCTCCTTGGGTTCTGTTGCATACTGGAGGTGTGGGTCGGGAAGAGAGACATTTTTCCACATCTGGTGGTCAATCTCATCATGGTGGTCTGAAATTCTTAAGCAAAGTAATCTCTGACGGGTTCCTTCTCTCAAATTTTTAAAAAAAAACTGCCGATAGCTGCTCCCCTGCTGATACCTTGACACTGGTTGTCTCCTGATCTCCCTTCGCTTGACCACTGGTTCAATAAAATAGACTCCATTTACAGGTTTGAAGAACTATCCGCATGGGAAAACCACTCCCAGTACAGCTTCCGTGCTCTTTGGAAACCTTGGATGGACTTTAGGAATTGCTCATAGTGATTTCTCGCCTCCTCTCTCAAATTATGATGATATTTGTCTCTCTGATGCAGAATTCGACTCTGGTTAATATGCAGACTCCCGCCTGTTCTTTAATTATCATCTTAATGTCTTTTGATGTCATTTGTTATATTTTTACCTAATGTGAAGTGATGATGTGTGACACAGACTTGTGTCTATCACTATTTGCCTGTATCTTGCTTATAAGGTTAAAATAACAATGAATAAATAATAATTAAAAAAATCCAGTATCTCCTGGTTAATTGGAATATCATACATGCAGCGAAGAACACTAATGTGCTATGTGTCACGAAATCAGTGTTTTTTTGCAACCAACTATAAAAATCTAGTATTTCACCGGTTAATTGGAATATCAGAAATGCAGACTAGGCTGCAAATGTGCAATCTAGCACAAAGCCTGTGTTTTTTGCAACCAAGAATAAAAATGCAGTATTTCACTGGTTAATTGGAATATCTGAAATGCAGACTATGCCGCAAATGTGCTATGTGTCACAAAACCAGTGTTTTTTTTCAACCAACTAAAAAAATGCAGTATTTCACTGGTTAATTGGAATATGTGAAATACAGACTAGGCCAAAAAGTGTGCAATCTATCGGAAATGCAGCGTAGAACACTAATGTGCTATGTGTCATGAAACCAGTGTTTTTTTAAACCGACTATAAAAATGCAGTACTTCACTGTTTAATTGGAATATCAGAAATGCAGACTAGGCGGATAATGTGATACTGTATGTGGCACTATAACAGTGTTTTTTGCAGCCAACTATAAAAATGCAGTATTTCACTGGTTAATTGAAATATCTGAAATGCAGACTAGGCGGATAATGTGATACTGTATGTGGCACTATAACAGTGTGTCAGAAACCGCCCTGATATAGTTTACCCTGCCCTCAAGTTTGCCCTCAGTCAAGATGGTGGATTATGTGTTTACTGGTTACCATCTCACATTCTGTTTCCTTTCAGAAGTCATCCTACTCTGCCCTCAAGTTTGCACTCAGTCAAGATGGTGGATTATGTGTTTCCTGGTTGCCATCTCACTTCCTGTTCCTGTTCCTTTTTAAACTGGCCAGACCTTCCTGTCTTTGCTGGAGTATTGTGTTTGGCTTTTTGTCCGCAATCCTCTTGCTGGAACTCACTCCTCCGTGTGTTCTGTGCCCTAGCGGTTCTCCCTGCTACCTCCTGTTGCCAACCCGGACTGTTCTTGGACCTTCGTACCTGCTTGCCGCCTGCCCTGACCTTCTGCTCGTCTACCTTCCTGCCAGTCAAGATGGTGGATTATGTGTTTCCTGGTTGCCATCTCACTTCCTGTTCCTGTTCCTTTTTAAACTGGCCAGACCTTCCTGTCTTTGCTGGAGTATTGTGTTTGGCTTTTTGTCCGCAATCCTCTTGCTGGAACTCACTCCTCCATGTGTTCTGTGCCCTAGTGGTTCTCCTTGCTACCTCCTGTTGCCGACCCGGACTGTTCTTGGACCTTCGTACCTGCTTGCCGCCTGCCCTGACCTTCTGCTCGTCTACCTTCCTGCCAGCTTTCTGCCTGCCCTGACTTCTGCTAATCCTGACCTCGGTTCTTGTCTACAGACTCTGCCTCATCTGTGCGGGGCACAACAATGTGGGTTCTGCTACATCCGTACTATATTTACTCTGCTCCCAAGTCCTGGCCATCGGATTCCAGTTCTGTTACACCAGTATCGTGACACAGTGTTTTTTGCAGCCAACTATAAAAATGCAGTATTTTACTGGTTAATTGGAATATCAGAAATGCAGACTAGGCCGCAAATGTTCTATGTGGCACTATAACAGTGTTTTTTGTTACCAACTATAAAAATGCAGTATTTCACTGGTTAATTGGAATATCTGAAATACAACGTAGAACACTAATGTGCTATGTGGCACTATAACAGTGTTTTTTGCAGCCAACTATAAAAATGCAGTATTTCCCTCGTTAATTGGAATATCTGAAATGCAGCGTAGAACACTAATGTGCTATGTGGCGCTGTAGCAGTGTTTTTTGCTGCCAACTATAAAAATGCAGTATTTCACTGGTTAATTAGAACATCTGAAATGCAGACTAGGCCTCAAATGTGCAATCTATCTGAAATGCAGCGTAGAACACTAATGTGGTATGTGGCACTATGACAGTGTTTTTTTGCCACCAACTATAAAAATGCAGTATTTTACTGGTTAATTGGAATATCAGAAATGCAGTCTAGCCCGAAAATGTGCTATGTGGCACTATAACAGTGTTTTTTGCAGCCAACCATAAAAATGCAGTATTTTACTAGTTAATTGGAATATCTGAAATGCAGACTAGGCCGCAAATGTGCAATCTACCACAAAGCCTGTGTTTTTTGCAACCAACTATAAAATGCAGTATTTCACTGGTTAATTGGAATATCAGAAATGCAAACTAGGCTGCAAATGTGCTCTGTGTCAAAAATCCAGTGTTTTTTGCTACAAACTATAAAAATGCAGTATTTCACTGGTTAATTTGAATATATGAAATACAGCGTAGAACACTAATGTGCTATGTGGCACTATAAGGGTATTTTAACATTTGTGGCATAGCTCTCCAGCAGGCTGTTCGGGCGGGTGAACAGCCTGCCGGATCCGCCATGCCTCATGTACCCGTGCACTGCCTTGCTGCCGCTCCATCCCCATTGACTATAATGGGGCGGTGGGCGAAGCTACGGCGCAGCATTGCAGTGCATGGCCGGAGATCACCGGACTAAAAAGTTGGTCCTGCAGTACTTTTAGTCTGGCAATCTCCGGCCGTGTACTGAGGCGGAGCGGCAGCACGGCAGTGCACAGGTATTTGCGGCATGGTGGATCCGGCAGGTTGTTCACCCGCTGGAACAGCCTGCCGGATAGCTATGCCGCAAATGTGATAGTACCCGAACAGTGTTTTTTGCAGCCAACTATAAAAATGCAGTATTTCACTGGTTAATTGGAATATAAGAAATGCAGACTAGGCCACAAATGTGCAACCTATCACAAAACCTGTGGTTTTTGCAACCAACTATAAAAATGCAGTATCTCACTGGTTAATTGGAATATTAGAAATGCAGTCTAGGCCGCAAATGTGCTATGTGGCACTATAACAGTGTTTTTTGAAGCCAACCATAAAAATGCAGTATTTCACTGATTAATTGGAATATCTGAAAAGCAGCGTAGAATGCAAAAATGCTATCTAGCACAAAAAGTGTGCATTTTTACAGCAGCAAGGAAACTGCAGTATTTAACGATTTTATTGGACTGTCAGATATGCAGTGCCTGTGGAACACAGATACAAAAATCGCTTTAGGTCACAAAAATATGTGACCGACTAATGTAATAGAATAATAATTACGGCCAGGTACGCACTGCAGGGCACAGGGGTACTTGACCGGCAAAAAATTTGTCCTCCACTGAGCTGCCATAACAGAATTAAAGTAAAGTCCCTGGCACACATGCAGCTCACATGCAGTTGCAATGGCAGTGCACTTGCAAAAATGGCCTCTGACGCCCACCTAACAGAAGGATTAAAAGTTTTTTTGGAGTGTCAATGGGCTCAGGACTGGGTACAAAAATGTAGCAAAGGACCTTCTAACAAGCAAGAGGCACTCCGATATAACCTGTATATCACATAAAGGAGGGCCTCATTCACATTGTGGTACAATTGTTAAGGTAGTGGGACTCCTACACTCATAAATACTATGCACTGCAAGTAAAAGGGCTGCCAAAAATTACAAGGAACCGGCACTAAAATACACCCTTTATTACACATAAAGGAGGGCATGATACACACACTTAAAATTATGATTGATGGCCTGCTGGTGACCCTCGAAAACATTATGGGCGAGGACATGCTGCTGAGCTGACCCTCGAAAACATTGGTGGTGTGGGTCTGCTACTGAGCTGACCCTCTAAAACATTAGGGGTGAGGGCCTGCTGCTGAGATGACCATGTAAAACATTATGGACAAGTGCTTGCTGCCAAGCTGAACATATAAAACATTATGGGTTAGGGACTACTGAATAGCTAATAATCTAAATAATTAGGGGTCAGGGTCTGCTGCTGAACTGACCCTCTAAAGCATAAGGGGTGATGGTTTGCTGCTGAGCTGACCCTCTAAAACATTAGGGGCTAGGGCTTGCTGCAGAGCTGACCATCTAAAAAATTAGGGGTGAGGGTCTGCGGCTGAACTGACCCCCTAAAACATTATGGATGTGGGTATGCTGCTGAGCTGACCCTCTAAAACATTAGGGGCGAGGGCCTGCTGCTGAACTGACCATCTAAAACATTATGGACGAAGGCCTGTTGCCGAGCTGACCATCTAAAGCATTATGGGCAAGTGTTTGCTGATGAACTGACCATCTAAAACATTAGAGGCGAGGGCCTGCTGCTGAGCTGACCATCTAAAACATTATGGGTGAGGGCCTGCTGCCGAGGTGACCATATAAAACATTATGGGCGAGAGCTTGCTTCAGTGCTGAAGATGTAAAAAATTTGGGGTGAGGGTCTGCTGCTGAACTGATCCTATAAAAAATTATGGCTGAGGGTCTGCTGCTGTGTTGACCCTCTAAAACATGATGGGCGAGGGCCTGCTGCCAAGCAGAACATATAAAACATTATGGGCGAGGGACTGCTGAGGAGCTGATCATCTAAAAAATTAGGGGTGAGGGTATGCTGCTGAACTGACCCTCTAAAACATTAGGGATGAGGGTCTGCTGCTTAGCTGACCCCCAAAAACATTAGGGGTGAGGGCCTGCTGCTGAACTGACCATGTAAAACATTAGGGGCAAGTGCCTGCTGCTGAACTGACCATCTAGAACATTAGGGGCGAGGGCTTGCTGCTAAGTTGACCATCTAAAACATTATGGGCGAGGGTCTGCTGCCGAGCTGACCAGGTAAAACATTATGGGCGAGTGCCAGCTGCTGATCTGACCATCTAAAACATTAGGAGTGAGGGCCTGCTGCTGAGCTGACCATCTGAAATATTAGGAGTGAGGGTCTGCTGCTGAACTGACCCTCTAAAACATTATGGGCAAGTGTCTGCTGCTGAACTGACCATCTAAAACATTATGGATGATGGCCTGCTGCCGAGCTGACCATCAAAAAGATTATGGGCGAGTGCCTGCTGCTGATCTGACCATCTAAAACATTAGGAGTGAGGGCCTGCTGCTGAGCTGACCATCTAAAACATTATGGTGAGGGCCTGCTGCCGAGATGACCAAAAAAAAACATTATGGGCGAGAGCCTGCTACAGTGCTGACCATGTAAAAAATTATGGCTGAGGGTCTGCTGCTGAGCTGACCCTCTAAAACCTTAGGGGCGAGGGCTTGCTGCTAAGTTGACCATCTACAACATTATGGGCGAGGGCCTGCTGCCAAGTTGAACATAGAAAACATTATGGGCGAGAGACTGCTGAAGAGCTGATCATCTAAAAATTAAGGGGTGAGGGTCTGCTGCTTAACTGACCCTCTAAAACATTGGGAGTGAGGGTCTGCTTCTCAGCAGACCCTCTAAAATATTAGGGTCACGTGCCTGCTGCTGAACTGACCATCTAGAACATTAGGGGCGAGGGCCTGCTGCTTATCTGACCATCTAAAACATTATGGGCGAAGGTCTGCTTCCGAACTGAACATCTAAAAGATTATGGGCGAGTGCCTGCTGCTGATCTGACCATCTAAAACATTAGGGATGAGGGCCTGCTGCTGAGCTGACCATCTAAAACATTATGGGTGAGGGCCTGCTGCCGAGGTGACCAAATAAAACATTATGGGCGAGAGCCTGCTTCAGTGCTGACCATGTAAAAAATTAGGGGTGAGGGTCTGCTGCTGAAGTAACCCTCTAAAAAATTATGGCTGAGGGTTTGCTGCTGAGCTGACCCTCTAAAACATGATGGACGAGGGCCTGCTGCCAAGCTGAACATATAAAACATTATGGGCGAGAGACTGCTGAAGAGCTGACCCTCTAAAACATTAGGAGTGAGGGTCTGCTGCTCAGCAGACCCTCTAAAACATTAGCGTCACGTGCCTGCTGCTGAACTGACCATCTAGAACATTAGGGGCGAGGGCCTGCTGCTTATCTGACCATCTAAAACATTATGGGCGAAGGTCTGCTGCCGAGCTGACCATGTAAAACCTTATGGGCGAGGGTCTGCTGCAGAGCTAACCATCTAAAATTTTGGATTTTGGGTCTGCTGCTGAGCTGACCCTCTAAAACATTAGGTGCAAGGGCCTACTGCAGAGCTGAACCTCTAAAACATTAGGGGCGAGGGCTTGCTGCCGAGCTGACCATCTAAAACATTAGGGGTGAGGTTCTGCTGCTGAACTGACCACCTAGAACATTAGGGGTGAGTGTCTGCTGCTGAGCCGACCCTCTAAAACATTAGGGGCAAGTGCCTGCTGCTGAACTAACCACCTAGAACATTAGGGGCGAGTGCCTGCTGCTGATCTTACCATATATAACATTAGGTGTGAGGGCCTGCTGCTTAGCTGACCATGTAAAACACTATGGACGAGTGCCTGCTGCTAATCTGACCATCAAAAAAATTAGGGGTGAAGGCCTGCTGCTGAGCTGACCATCTAAAACATTATCGGCTAGGGCCTGCTGCCTAGCTGACCATCTAAAAAATTAGGGGTAATGGTCTGCTGCTGAAGTGACCCTGTAAAACATTCGGGTTGAGGGTCTGCTGCTGAGCTGACCCTCTAAAACATTTGGGACGAGGGCTTGCTACCGAGCTTACAATCTAAAACATTAGTGAAGAGGGCCTGCAGCTCAGCTGACCATCTAAAATATTATGGGTGAGAGCCTGCTGCAGAGCTGACATCTAAAAAATTAGGAGTGAAAGTATGCTGCTGAGCTGACCTTCTAAAATTTAGAAGGTCAGCTCAGCAGCATACTTCACTCCTAATTTTTAGATGTCAGCTCTGCAGCAGGCTCACCCATAATATTTTAGATGGTCAGCTGAGCTGCAGGTCCTCTTCACTAATGTTTTAGATTGTAAGCTCGGTAGCAAGCCCTCGTCCCAAATGTTTAGAGGGTCAGCTCAGCAGCAGACCTCAACCCGAATGTTTTACAGGGTCACTTCAGCAGCAGACCATTACCCCTAATTTTTAGATGGTCAGCCAGGCAGCAGGCCCTAGTCGATATCAGTTTAGATGGTCAGCTCAGCAGCAGACTCACCTCAAGTTTACATGGTCAGCACTGAAGCATGCTCGCCATAATGTTTTATTTGGTCACTCAGCAGTAAGCCCTGACCATATGTTTAGATGGTCAGCTCAGCAGACCTCAGCTCTAATCGTTTAGAGGGTTAGTAGCAGAAACCTCACTCTAATGTTTAGAGGTCAGTTCGCTAGCAGTCACCACTAATCTTTAGATGTTAGCTCTTCAGTAGCTTTGACCATAATGCTTTATATGCCAGCTCAGCAGCAGCACCTTCCATATGTTTAGATGGCCAGCTCAGCAGAGGCCTCACCCTAATATTTTAGATGGTCAGCAGCAGCACTCAGTCAGACCCTCATCCCTCACATTTATTAGATGGTCAGCTCAGCAGCAGACTCACACCCTAATTTTAAAGGGTCAGTTCAGCAGCAGACTCTCTCCCTAATTTTTAGATGGTCAGCTCTAGCAGGCTCTCGTCCCTATTTTAGATGTCATCTCTGCAGCAGACCTCACCCTGATTCTTTAGATTTTCAGCTCTGCAGCAGCCATCGCCCCGAATGTTTTAGAATCTAAAACATTCGGGGCGATGGCCTGCTGCAGAGCTGAAAATCTAAAAAATTAGGGGTGAGGTCTGCTGCAGTGATGACATCTAAAAAATTAGGGACGAGGGCCTGCTGCAGAGCTGACCATCTAAAAAATTAGGGGAGAGGGTCTGCTGCTGAACTGACCCTTTAAAAAATTAGGGGTGTGGGTCTGCTGCTGAGCTGACCATCTAATAAATTAGGGATGAGGGTCTACTGTTGTGCTGACCCTCTAAAACAGTAGGGGTGAGGGCCTGCTGCTTAGCTGACCATCTAAAATATTAGGGGTGAGGGCCTTCTGCTGAGCTGGCCATGTAAAACATTATGGAAGGGTGCTTGCTGCCGAGCTGAACATATAAAACATTATGGGTTAAAGACTACTGAAGAGCTAACCATCTAAAAAATTAGTGGTGAGGGTCTGCTGCTGAACTGACCTTCTAAAACATTAGGAGTGAGGGTTTTCTGCTAAGCTAACCCTCTAAAACATTAGGGGCTAGGGCCTGCTGCTGAGCTGACCATCTAAAACATTATGGGTCAGGGCTTACTGCCGAGGTGACCAAATAAAACATTATGGGCGAGAGCCTGCTTCAGTGCTGACCATGTAAAAAATTTGGGGTGAGGGTCTGCTGCTGAGCTGACCATCTAAAAAATTAGGGGTGAGGGTCTGCTGCTGAGCTGACCCTCTAAAACATTAGGTGCGAGGGCCTACTGCAGAGCTGAACCTCTAAAACATTAGGGGCGAGGGCTTGCTGCCGAGCTGACCATCTAAAACATTAGGGGTGAGGTTCTGCTGCTGAGCCGACCCTCTAAAAATTTAGGGGTGAGGGCCTGCTGCAGAGCTGACCCTCTAAAACATTAGGGGCGAGGGCTTGCTGCTGAGATGACCATCTAAAACATGATGGGCGAGGGCCTGCTGCCAAGCTGAACATATAAAACATTAGGGGCGAGAGACTGCTGAAGAGCTGATCATCTAAAAAATTAGGGGTGAGGGTCTGCTGCTTAACTGACCCTCTAAAACATTGGGAGTGAGGGTCTGCTGCTGAGCAGACCCTCTCAAACATTAGGGGCAAGTGCCTGCTGCTGAACTAACCATCTAGAACATTAGGGGCGAGGGCCTGCTGCTTATCTGACCATGTAAAACATTATCGGCGTGGGCCTGCTGCCGAGCTGACCATATAAAACATTATGGACGAGGGCCTGCTGCAGAGCTGACCATCTAAAACATTAGGGGTGAGGGCCTGCTGCAAAACTGACCATGTAAAACATTAGAGGTGAGGGCATGCTGCTGAGCTGACCATCTAAATCATTATGGGCGAGGGCCTGCTGCCAAGCTGAACATATAAAACATTATGGGCTTGAGCATGCTTCTGAACTGACCATGTAAAAAATTAGAGCTTCGGGTCTGCTGATGAACTGACCCTCAAAAACATTAGGGCTGAGGGTCTGCTGCTGTGCTGACCCTCTAAAACATTAGGGGCGAGGGCTTGCTGCCTAGCTGATTATCTAAAACATTAGGGGTGAGGACCTGCTGCTGATCTCACCATGTAAAACATTATGGACGAGTGCCAGCCGCTGATCTGACCATCTAAAACATTAGGGGAGATGACCTGCTGCTGAGATGACCATCTAAAACATTATCGGCGAGTAGAGATGGCCCGAACTATCCGCCGGCGAACAGTTCCCGGCGAACATAGCTTGTTCGTGTTCGCCGCAGCGGGCGAACACATGCGATGTTCGGTCCGCTCCCTATACATCATCATTGAGCAAACTTTGACACTGTACCTCACAGTCAGCAGACACATTCCAGCCAATCAGCAGCATACCCTCCCTCCCAGACCCTCCCATCTCCTGAACAGCATCCATTTTAAATTTATTCGGAATTTGCAGTCTTAGGCCTCATGCACACGAACGTGTGCACCCCGTGCCCGTGCTGCGGGCCGCAAATTGCGGCCCGCAATGCTCGGGCACCGGCCGTGGGGCAGCCGCAGCGGATCGCGGACCCATTCACTTGAATGGGTCCGCGATCTGCCCGTTCCGCAAAAAGATAGAACATGTTCTATCTTTTTGCTGGACGGAAGTACTGAACGGAACCCCGCGGAAGCACTCCATAGTGCTTCCGTAGTGTTCCGTTCCGTCATTCCATTCCGCACCGTTCCGCATCTCCGGATTTGCGGACCCATTGAAATTAATGGGTCCGCATCCGTGATGCGGAATGGCCACGGAATGGCGCCCGTGTATTGCGGATCCGCAAATGCGGTCCGCAATACGGGCACGGGGTGCACATGTTCGTGTGCATGAGGCCTTAGTGAGAGGAGGGAGAGTGTAGTTGCTGCTGATTTAATAGGGAAATCGATAGCTAGGCTAGTGAATTCAGTGTCCACTCCAGTCCTGAAAGACTCATATGATCTCTGCTGTAAGGACAGTGTCCTGACAGCACCCCAAAAATCCCTTTTAAGGGCTGCAACATTAGTCTGCTTTTTTTTCTCTCCATATACATATTGCAGTTGCCTGGCCTGCCTGTGTGTGAGGAGCTGCAGGCCCACAGACTGTAGTGTGCCCACTGCCAGTGCCCACCCCTGTCATCCCATGTGGCACAGGACTTTGCATCAAAAAAAGGCATTTAATTTTTACACTTTAATCTAAGGTTAGTTGCCTGCCAGTGTGTGTCAGGCTGACTTCCACTGACTGTAGTGTGCCCACTGCAAGTGCCCACCACTCATACAGGCTGGAACAGGACTTTGCATAAAAAAAGGCATTTCATTTTTACACTTTAGTGTAATTTCAGTTGCTTGCCTGCTGCTAGTGTGTGTCAGGCCGACTTCCACTGATTGTAGTGTGCCCACTGCCAGTGCCCACCCCTGTCATCCCGTGTTGCACAGGACTTTGCATCAAAAAAAGGCATTTAATTTTTACACTTTAGTGTAATTTCAGTTGCTTGACTGCTGCCAGTGTGTCAGGCCGACTTCCACTTACTGTAGTGTGCCCACTGCCAGTGCCCACCCCTGTCATCCCTGTGGCACAGGACTTTGCATCAAAAAAAGGCATTTAATTTTTACACTTTAGTGTAATTTCAGCTGCTTGCCAGCTGCTAGTGTGTGTCAGGCCAACTTCCACTGACTGTAGTGTGCCCACTGCCAGTGCCCACCCCTGTCATCCCGTGTGGCACAGGACTTTGCATCAAAAAAAGGCATTTCATTTTTACACTTTAGTGTAATTTCAGTTGCTTGACTGCTGCCAGTGTGTCAGGCCGACTTCCACTGACTGTAGTGTGCCCACTGCCAGTGCCAACCACTGATACCGGGTGGCACAGAAGCTTGCCGATAAATAAGGCATTTAATTTTTAGACAGTAGTCTAAATTCAGTTGCTTGCCTGCTGCCAGTGTGTGTCAGGCCCACTTCCACTGACTGTAGTGTGCCCACTGCCAGTGCCCACCACTGATACCGGGTGGCACAGTACCTAGCACAGGTAGTACCACTTATCTAAAAAAAAATGACAGGCAGAGGCAGGCCACCCCGCAGGGGCCGTCGTGGTCGTGGTGCTGTGATTTCCACTGTCCCTGGAATAATGCCTAGTGTTCAGAGGCCACGTACCCTGAACCCGAAAAATTCTGAGGACATAGTTGACTGGCTTAGACAGGACACCCAATCTTCAACAGCTTCCGCTAAGAACCTTGACGCACCATCCTCCTCCAGCTCAGCTTCGGTCACCTGCTCTCAAGTTACCACGCACCCGCCCGCCGCCACCACCACCACTACCACCACAGCCACCACAGCCGCTTCACTTGATCCGTCAGAGGAGTTATTTACACATCAGTTGGATGCAATTAGTGATGCGCAACCATTATTGCCAGATGATGTAGATTACAGGGATATGTCTCAGTCAGGCAGGTTTACACACATGGACGTACAGTGTGATGATGATGATGTTACCCGCTGCTGCTTCCTTTGCTGAGGTGTCAGATACAAGTGAAGCGGTTGATGATGACGATGTGTCCACGGATGCCACGTGGGTGCCTGCTCGAAGAGAAGAAGAGGGGGAAAGTTCAGAAGGGGAGACAGAGAGAATGTAGACACGAGTTGGAAGCAGGGGGAGGTCGTCGCAAGGAGTTAGTGGCACAGTCAGACAGCATGCATTGGCACCTGGGGTCAGCCAGACAGCACGCCAGTCAACGCATGCTGTTGCCACCACCAGAATGCCGTCATTGCAAAGCTCAGCAGTGTGGCATTTTTTTTGTGTGTCTGCCTCTGATAACAGCAATGCCATTTGCAACCTGTGCCAAAAGAAACTGAGTCGTGGGAAGACCAACACCCACCTTGGTACAACTGCTTTGCGAAGGCACATGATCTCACATCACAAACGTCTATGGGATCAACACATGAGTACAAGCAGCACACAAACTCAAAGACACCATGCTCCTCCTGGTCCAGCATCTTCAGCCACGTCAACCACTGCTGTCCTCCCTGCCCCCTCTCAACCAACCGCCACTCCTCCTCTCACCTTCAGCAGTTCCTGCTCATCTGCCCACAGTCAGGTGTCTGTCAAGGACACGTTTGAGCTTAAAAAGCCAATGTCACAGATTCACACCTTGCCCGGCGACTGACAGCTAGCTTGACAGAACTCTTAGCCCGCCAGCTTTTACCATACCAGCTGGTGGAGTCTGAGGCCTTCAAAAAATTTGTCGCTATTGGGACACCACAGTGGAAGGTACCCGGACGAATTTTTTTTTCAAAAAAGGCAATCCCAAACCTCTACCATGTCATTGAAAAGGAAGTCATGGCATCTCTGGCATACAGTGTTGGGGCAAGGGTCCATCTGACCACTGATTCCTGGTCTTCAAAGCATGGTCAGGGCAGGTATATCACGTACACTGCGCATTGGGTCAACCTGCTGACGGCTGACAAGCATGGAATGCGTGGCTCCGCAGCGGAGTTGGTGACACCGCCACGACTTGCAGGCAGACCTACTGCCACCTCCTCTACTCCTACTCCATCTTTTTCGATATCCTCCTCGGCTGAGTCTCTTCTTCTGCGGTGTCTGGCTGCACATCAACTGAATCACCCCAGCTCCCCAGGGGCTATTCCACATCCCGGATACGACAGTGTCACGCTGTCTTGGGGTTGACTTGCCTGAAAGCAGAGAGCCACACAGGACCAGCACTCCTGTCCGCCCTGAACGCACAGGTGGATCAGTGGCTGACCTCGCACCAACTGGAGATCGGCAAAGTGGTGTGTGACAATGGAACAAATTTGTTGTCAGCATTGAATTTGGGCAAGTTGTCACATGTGCCGTGCATGGCACATGTGTTGAATCTAATCGTACAACATTTTGTGTCTAAGTACCCAGGCTTACAGGACATCCTCAAGCAGGCCAGGAAGGTGTGTGGCCATTTCAGGAGTTCCTACACGGCCATGGCGCACTTTTCCGATATTCAGCTGCGAAACAACATGCCAGTGAGGCGCTTGATTTGCGACAGCCCAACACGTTGGAATTCAACACTCCTAATGTTCGACCGCCTGCTCCAACAAGAAAAAGCCGTCAACGAGTATTTGTATGACCGGGGTGCTAGGACACCCTCTGCGGAGCTGGGAATTTTTTTTGCCACGTTACTGGATGCTCATGCGCAATGCCTGTAGGCTCATGCGTCCTTTTGAGGAGGTGACAAACCTAGTCAGTCGCATCGAAGGCACCATCAGCGACCTCATCCCATTTGTTTTCTTCCTGGAGCGTGCCCTGCGAAGAGTGCTGGATCAGGCTGTAGATGAGCGTGAAGAGGAAGAGGAAGAGTTGTGGTCACCATCACCACCAGAAACAGCCTTGTCATCATCGCTTGCCGGACCTGCGGCAACGCTGGAAGAGGAGTATGAGGAGGAGGAGTCAGAGGAGGAATGTGGCGGCTTTGAGGAGGAACGGGAGGAGGAAGACCTTGAGGAGGAAGACCAACCACAGCAGGCACCCCAGGGTGCTCGTTGTCGTCACCTATCTGGGACCCATGGTGTTGTACGTGGCTGGGGGGAAGAACAGACCTTCAATGACATCAGTGAGGACGAGGAACGGGAAATGAGTAGCTCTGCATCCAACCTTGTTCAAATGGGGTCTTTCATGTGGTCATGTCTGTTGAGGGACCCTCGTATAAAAAGGATGAAGGAGAACGACCTGTACTGGGTGGCCATGCTACTAGACCCCCGGTATAAGCAGAAAGTGGCAGAAATGTTACCAAATTACCGAAAGTCGGAAAGGATGCAGCAGTTCAAAACCAAACTAAAAAATATGCTTTACACAGCTTATAAGGGGGATGTCACAGCACAACGGGAATCTAACAGGGGAAGAGGTGAGTGTAATCCTCCTCCTACCACGGCGGCAAGGACTGGATGATTTACAGATGTGTTGTTGATGGAGGACATGCGTAGCTTTTTCAGTCCTACTCATCGCCACAGCCCTTCGGGATCCAGCCTTAGAGAACGACTCGACAGACAGGTAGCAGACTACCTCGCCTTAACAGCAGATATCGACACTCTGAGGAGCAATGAACCCCTTCACTACTGGGTATGCAGGCTTGACCTGTGGCCTGAGCTATCCCAGTTTGCGATAGAACTTCTGGCCTGCCCTGCTTCAAGTGTCCTGTCAGAAAGGACCTTCAGTGCAGCAGGAGTCATTGTCACTGACAAGAGAAGTCGCATCGGTCAAAAAAGTGTTGATTACCTCACCTTCATAAAGATGAATGAGGCATGGATCCCGAAGGGACTGACAGTGGGGGATACGTTTGACTAACAAAAGGCCTGATTACATGCCTTGGCCTCAAAATGGTCCCCACGCTGCTGTATTTAATGTCTGCATACCGGATGACTTTTGTGAATTCTCCACCACCAACTAGGGTTCAAGCCGCAATGTTTTAGTCACTTTTCTGCCTGGAAAACATCAATTTTTCTGGCCGCTCCTACAATAGCGGCTGCAACAATGCCATTATTTTTCAGGCATGTGTACATGCCTAATTTTTCTATCCTATGGTGCAGCACTGTGGCTGCAAAAACAAACCAAAAAAAAAAAGGCACATACAAGTGTCAATTCCCCTTCATGATTGTTACCTTGTTGTGGTGAAGGGGCTTGCGTATCACAATGAAGCAATCATCACCTCTATGAGTGTGTTGGCAATGTTGCCACACCCCAGATGATAAGGCCGTTGCTTCATTATGGTCAGACCAAAAGCGATCGGATGGCTGGTTAATATTTCATAGAAAAAACATTAATTTACTTTTTTTTTTTATGTTGTATGGGTTTTTAATAGAGATGAGCGAACACCTGGATGTTCGGGTTCGAGAGGTTCGGCCGAACTTCCGGAAAATGTCCGGGTTCGTGATCCGAACTCAACCCGAACTTCATCCCGAACCCGAACCCCATAGAAGTCAATGGGGACCCGAACTTTTGGGCACTAAAAAGCCTGTAAAAGACTCCCGGAAAGGGCTAGAGGGCTGCAAAAGGCAGCAAAATGTAGGTAAATCCCCTGCAAACAAATGTAGATAGGGAAATGAATTAAAATAAAATAAATAAAAATTAACCAATATCAATTGGAGAGAGGTCCCACAGCAAGGAATCATGCGTCATATCATCCACCACTGGAGAAGGCCACTCTTATTTATTTGGGACCAGCACCCAGACAGAGGATACAGGTCCCACAGCAAGGAATCATGCTTCATATCAACCACCACCGGAGAAGTCCACTCTCATGTATTTTGGACCAGCACCCAGACAGAGGATACAGGTCCCACACCAAGGAATAAGGCGTCATATCAACCACCACCGGAGAAGGCCACTCTCATGTATTTTGGACCAGCACCCAGACAGAGGAGAGAGGTCCCACATCAAGGAATCATGCTTCATATCAACCACCACCGGAGAAGGCCACTCTCATTTATTTTGGACCAGCACCCAGACAGAGGATACAGGTCCCACAGCAAGGAATCATGCGTCATATCAACCACCACCGGAGAAGGCCACTCTCATGTATTTTGGACCAGCACCCAGACATAGGAGAGAGGTCCCACAGCAAGGAATAAGGCGTCATATCAACCCCCACCGGAGAAGGCCACTCTCATTTATTTTGGACCAGCACCCAGACAGAGGATACAGGTCCCACAGCAAGGAATCATGCTTCATATCAACCACCACCGGAGAAGGCCACTCTCATGTATTTTGGACCAGCACCCAGACAGAGGAGAGAAGTTTTCACAGCAGAGAATCATGCATTTAGATCACCCACCACAGGAGTAGGCCACCATTTAATGGGACCCCGGCAACCATGTCAGATGGCACAAACATCAGCTTCACATCACCCAGCACAAGAGAAGGCCACTTTGAGAGACTTTGACCCCTGCACCCAGGCGCAGGAGAGGGGTTTTCACAGCAGAGAATCAGGCATTTAGATCACCCATCACAGGAGTAGGCCACCATTTAATGGGACCCCGGCAACCATGTCAGATGGCACAAACATCAGCTTCACATCACCCAGCACAAGAGAAGGCCACTTTGAGAGACTTTGACCCCTGCACCCAGGCGGAGGAGAGAGGTTTTCACAGCAGGGAATCATGCATTTAGATCACCCACCACAGGAGTAGGCCACCATTTAATGGGACCCCGGCAACCATGTCAGATGGCACAAACATCAGCTTCACATCACCCAGCACAAGAGAAGGCCACTTTGAGGGACTTTGACCCCTGCACCCAGGCGGAGGAGAGGGGTTTTCACAGCAGAGATTCAGGCATTTAGATCACCCACCACAGGAGTAGGCCACCATTTAATGGGACCCCGGCAACCATGTCAGATGGCACAAACATCAGCTTCACATCACCCAGCACAAGAGAAGGCCACTTTGAGAGACTTTTACCTCTGCACCCAGACGGAGGAGAGAGGTCCCACAGCAGAGATTCAGGCATTTATATCAGCCAGCACAGGAGAAGGCCGCTTTCAGTGACTTTGGCCCCCTGCACCCACACAAAGGAGACATGTCAGTCAGCACAAGTATAACATTCATATCACCCAGCACAGGAGAAGGACACTTTCATGTACTTTGGCCCCGGCACCCAGACAGACGGAAGGTTCATTCAACTCTGGGTTGCACCCCAAGATCCTACTTAATTTCAAAAATTGATTTTTCAATAAAGAAGTGGCCAGGAGTACAAGACAACATGGTTTAAGGCAGTTATTATGGACTACTCTGCACAAGGAAGGGTCAGGTCTTGTGGGATCCATGCCTGGTTCATTTTTATAAACGTCAGCTTGTCCACGTTGGCTGCGGACAGGCGACTGCGTTTGTCAGTAATGACGCCCCCTGCCGTGCTGAATACACGTTCAGATAAAACGCTGGCCGCCGGGCAGGCCAGCACCTCCAAGGCATAACATGCTAATTCTGGCCACGTGGACAATTTGGAAACCCAGAAGTTGAATGGGGCCGAACCATCCGTCAGTACGTGGAGTTGTGTGCAGATGTACTGTTCAACCATGTTAGTGAAATGTTGCCTCCTGCTAACACGTTCCGTATCAGGTGGTGGGGCAGTTAGCTGTGGCGTGGAGACAAAACTTTTCCACATTTCTGCCATGCTAACCCTGCCCTCAGAGGAGCTGGCCGTGACACTGCCTTGGCCTTCCACCTGTTCCCCTGTGACAGTTGGGAATGCTCTCAGGAGCGCGTCTACCAGTGTGCGCTTGTACTCGTGCATCTTCCTATCACGCTCCAGTGCAGGAAGTAAAGTGGGCACATTGTCTTTGTACCGTGGATCCAGCAGGGTTGCCACCCAGTAGTCAGCACACGTTAAAATGTGGGCAACTCTGCTGTCGTTGCGCAGGCACTGCAGCATGTAATCGCTCATGTGTGCCAGGCTCCCCAGAGGTAAGGATAAGCTGTCCTCTGTGGGAGGCGTATCGTCATCATCCTCTGTATCCCCCCAGCCACGCACCAGGGATGTGCCTGCGCTGTGCTGGGTGCCACCCCGCAGTGAACCTGCTTCATCCTCATCCTCCTCCACCTCCTCCTCATCCTCCTCGTCCTCCAGTAGTGGTCCCTGGCTGGCCACATTTGTACCTGCCCTCTGCTGTTGCAAAAAAACTCCCTCTGAGCCACTTCTAACAGAGTGGCCTGAAAGTGCTAAAAACGACCCGTCATCCTCCTCCTCCTCCTCCTGGCCCTGGCCCACCTCCTCTTCCATCATCGCCCTAAGCGTTTTCTCTAGGAGACATAGAATTGGTATTGTCACGCTGATAACAGTGGCATCGCCACTGGCCATGTTGGTGGCATACTCGAAACAGCGCAACAGGGCACACAGGACTCGCATGAAGGCCCAATCATTGGTGGTGAAGTGGTGCTGTTCCGCAGTGCGACTGACCCGTGCGTGCTGCAGCTGAAACTCCACTATGGCCTGCTGCTGCTCGCACAGTCTCTCCAGCATGTGCAAGGTGGAGTTCCACCTGGTGGGCACGTCGCATATTAGGCGGTGAGCGGGAAGGCCGAAGTTCCGCTGTAGCGCTGACAGGCGAGCAGCGGCAGGATGTGAACGCCGAAAGCGCGCACAGACGGCCCGCACTTTATGCAGCAGCTCTGACATGTCTGGGTAGTTGTGAATGAACTTTTGCACCACCAAATTCAGCACATGCGCCAGGCAAGGGATGTGCGTCAAACCGGCTAGTCCCAGAGCTGCCACGAGATTTCGCCCATTATCGCACACCACCAGGCCGGGCTTGAGGCCCACCGGCAGCAACCACTGGTCGGTCTGTTGTTCAATACCCCGCCACAACTCCTGCGCGGTGTGGGGCCTGTCCCCCAAACATATGAGTTTCAGAATGGCCTGCTGACGTTTACCCCGGGCTGTGCTGAAGTTGGTGGTGAAGGTGTGTGGCTGACTGGATGAGCTGGTGGAAGCAGAGGAGGAGGAGGAGGAGGAGGAAGCCGAGTAGTAGGAGGAGGCTACAGGAGGCAAAGAATGATGCCCTGTGATCCTTGGCGGCGGAAGGACGTGCGCCAAGGAACTCTCCGCCTGTGGCCCAGCCGCCACTACATTTACCCAGTGTGCAGTTAGGGAGATATAGCGTCCCTGGCCGTGCTTACTGGTCCACGTATCTGTGGTTAGGTGGACCTTGCCACAAATGGCGTTGCGCAGTGCACACTTGATTTTATCGGACACTTGCATGTGCAGAGAAGGCACGGCTGTCTTGGAGAAGTAGTGATGGCTGGGAACCACATACTGGGGGACAGCCATGGCCATCAGCTGTTTGAAGCTGTCTGTGTCCACCAGCCGGAATGACAGCATTTCAAAGGCCAGTAGTTTAGAAATGCTGGCATTCAGGCCAAGGGCTCGAGGGTGACTAGGTGGGAATTTGCGCTTCCTCTCAAAGGTTTGAGAGATGGAGAGCTGAACGCTGCTGTGTGAAATAGTGGAGACGCTAGGTGACGGTGGCGGTGGTGGTGGTGGTGTCACATCCTCTGTTTGCTGCTCGGCAGGTGGCAACATTCCTCTCGAGGCGGAAGCCGAGGCAGCAGCGGTAGAGGGAGCAGGGGAGCCTGAGCGGGTTCCTTGTTTTTAAGGTGTGTACTCCACTGCAGTTCATGCTTTGCATGTAGATGCCTGATCATGCAGGTGGTGCTCAGGTTAAGAACGCTAATGCCTCGCCTCAGGGTCTGATGGCACAGCGTGCAAACCACTCTGGTCTTGTCCTCAGCACATTGTTTGAAGAAGTGCCATGCCAGGGAACTCCTTGAAGATGCCTTTGGGGTGCTGGGTCCCTGTTGGCGCTGGCCAATAGCAGGCGAACTCTCTGGACGGCGGCTGTTTTGCTTTTGCCCCCTGCTCCCTCTTTGGCTTCGCTGTTGTCTCGGTCTCACCACTGCCTCTTCCTCTGAACTATTTAAGTCAGCGGCACGACCTTCAGTCCATGTGGGGTCTAAGACCTCATCGTCCTCTGCATCGTCTTCCATCCAGTCTTCCTCCCTGACCTCGTCCTGTTCAGTCTGCACACTGCAATAAGATGCGGCAGTGGGCACCTGTGTTTCGTCATCATCAGACACTCGGTCACTCTGCATTGGTGGTATTCCCATGTCCTCATCATCTGGATACATAAGTGGTTGTGCGTCAGTGCATGGAATGTCTTCCACCGCTGGGGAAGGGATAGGTGGACGCCCCTGGAAAACCGTGGGAGCAGAGCCTTCAAACAGAAGAAGAGACTGCTGCATAACTTGAGGCTCAGCCAGTTTCACTGATATGCATGGGGGTGATGTGACAGACTGATGGGCTTGGTTTTCAGGTGCCACCTGTGCGCTTTCCGCAGAAGACTGGGCGGAAGACAATGTGGTGAACGTGCTGGAAGCACTGTCGGCCACCCAATCGACTAATGCCTGTACCTGCTCAGGCCTTACCATCCTCATAACGGCATTGGGCCCCACCAAATATCGCTGTAAATTCTGCCGGCTACTTGAGGGAGTTGTTTCACTACTTTGTGCGCCTGAGGCCGAACGGCCACGTCCTCTGCCAGCAACAGAGGCTCCACGGACACCACCACGACCGCGTCCTCGTCCCTTAATAGAATGTTTCCTCATTGTTGCAATTCAACTCGCACCACAATAAAATATATTATTTTTTAGCCCCAAAATTCCCACACTGAAAGATATAATTCCTTTTTCCGGTATTCATTACAAGAACACTGCTGCTAATTGGACACCAGATTTTTTATAATGCTAGTTTTGGTACATAGATTTCCACAGGGGAAAATATAATTCCTCTTTAGAGGAGTGAAAATGTGAGGCCTAGTTTTTCTGGTCTAACAAACACCAGATTGATTAAATTGGCCTTTTTTTCACCAAAATTACAACACTGGACAATAATGCCTTTTGGCGGTATTAATTACAAGAATACTGCTGCTAATTGGACACCAGATTTTTTATAATGCTAGTTTTGGTACATAGATTCCCACAGGGGAAAATATAATTCCTTTTTAGAGGAGTGAAAATGTGAGGCCTAGTTTTTCTGGTCTAACAAACACCAGATTGATTAAATTGGCCTTTTTTTCACCAAAATTACAACACTGGACAATAATGCCTTTTGCTGGTATTAATTACAAGATCACTGCTGCTAATTGGACACCAGATTTTTTATAATGCTAGTTTTGGTACATAGATTCCCACACGGGGAAATATAATTCCTTTTTAGAGGAGTGAAAACGTGAGGCCTAGTTTTTCTGGTCTAACAAACACCAGATTGATTAAATTGGCCTTTTTTTCACCAAAATTACAACACTGGACGATATAATGCCTTTTGGCGGTATTAATTACAAGAGGACTGCTGGTATTTCAGAACACCAGAATTGTTAAAATGCTAGTTTTGCTAGATAAATTTCCCACACTGGGAGAAATATTGCCTAAGCCTTTTTACAGTATTAATTACAACAGGAGTGCTTCTTCTGGTCTAACACCAGAATAATTTTATTATTACGGTGAAAGCTTTTTCTAATTTATATTTCTGGCACATAAAAAAAAAAAATATTTCTGGCTGACAGTATTGGACAAAGTAGTGGCACTGGCTAGCCTAGCTGGAACAGCACATTCATGGGATTTGCTATCCAAGTGGGTTATTTTCAGTTTCACCACTGATATATTAAATATCTTTGCAGTTAGTATGGGTGACACAAGCACAGCCAAACCCCTGATGTAGTATATCTATAAAAAAATAGACTATTACATGAGATTAATGGACGTTGTGGCAGCTTTTGCTGTAGAACCACAAGTCCCAAAATGGCCGCCACCTATCAGCCCAGTAACATGTGCCAGAAAACAGTCTGCCCAGCCAGAAAAAAAATTGACTTTGACTGAGCAGCTGAATCGCTGTTGTTCTGATTCACAGGTGTAGATTTTTAACTTCTTTGGAGCTTTGGTTTAGACTCTGTGGCAGCAAGTGCTGGCGCACCACAAGTCCCAAAATGGCCACCGCCGGTCAGCCCAGTTACATGTGCCAGTAAAAATAGCTCTGGCCAGTCTCAACAAAATAGTGACTTTCAGTGAACAGCTCAGCTGAGTTGTTCTGATGCACAGGTGTAGAAAGGTAGATCATTCAATCACTTCTTTATCCCTGCCTATCTCGCCCTCACAGAAGCTGCATCCTCTCCCTACACTAGTCAGAGCAGTGTGACGTGCGGCGCTACGGGACTCCAGCTTAAATAGAGGCTGGGTCACATGCTGCACTTGGCCAATCACAGCCATGCCATTAGTAGGCATGGCTGTGATGGGCTCTTAGGGCAAGAAGTAAAACGCTAGCTGATTGGCTGCTGTGCCCTTCAGAAAGTGAGAAGTAATCGACGAACACCGGACCCGAACCCGAACTTTTTTGAAAATGTCCGGGTTCGGGTCCATGTCACGGACACCCCAAAATTCAGTACGGACCCGAACGATTTTCGAACTGTTCGCTCAACACTAGTTTTTAATACATAAAATAAAAAATCATAATAAAGTCTCTTAATAGTTTATGAGGACTAATGCAGACAAATAAAAAAATCCCCATCAATTCCAATACAAAGCAAGTACAGAGCTCAGAACTAAATTATTTCATGATGTCGTAATGGTTCGATAATTTAACAATGTTTAATCAATTCGACACACGTCCCCGGATAGGGTCCGTAACAGGGATTAAACTGATAGGAATAGTACTAGTTAAGACACCACTCATATAGGGCGCCACAGCACATTGCTCTGTGCACACGCAGTGCCCCAATTTGGGAGTAAGAGGACCGACCAAGCTGCTTTTTCCATCTCCCGGTTCCTGAAATCAATTCAGTTTGGTGTATGAGAGTTTGGTCTGTCACTGTGAAGGCAGTCGAAGGTACCCGGCCTAAATTTTTTTTCACAAAAGGCAATCCCTGATATGGGACGTTAGAGGGATTAAACTGATGAGAATAGTACTACAGAAAATACCACTCATATCGGGTGTGGCAGTAAATTGCACGGCGCAGACGCAGTGACCGTGGATAAAAACAAAGGGGAGGGAGCCAGCGTTTTTTTAACCATCTCCCCGTTCGAAAAATCAATTCAATTCACCTTTCGGGGACCCTTGGTGTTGTACGTGGCTGGGTGGAGGAAGAAACCTTCAATGACATCACCGGGACGTGGCTAGCTTGGTATCCAACCTTGTGCAAATGGGGAGTTTGCGGTTGTGCAAATGAACTGTTTGCGGTGCATTAAAAGGGTAGTTTGGTCTGTCAATGTCTGTGAAGCGGGCGTAACCCTTATCGATACAACCCCGTAACCCTGATCGATACAACATCATACCTGATCGTATACACACACTAGATGTTTTAAACCACGTTGTTCAAAAAAATTTAGGATTGTTAGGTGATTTATGCCTTTTATGGATTAAAACCCAACTCTGCGTCAACTATGTAATTTTCCATGGAAGTTTTGCCATGGATCCCCCTCCGGCACAGTCCAGGTGTTAGTCCCCTTAAAACAACTTTTCCATCACTATTGTGGCCAGAAAGAGTCCCTGTGGGTTTTAAAATTCGCCTGCCTATTGAAGTCTATGGCGGTTCGCCCGGTTCGCGAACATCTGCAGAAGTTCGCGTTCGCCATTCGCGAACGGAAAATGTTATGTTCGCGACATCACTATCGGTGAGGGCCTGCTGCCGAGCTGACTATATAAAACATTATGGACGAGGGCCTGCTGCAGAGCTGACCCTCTAAATCATTAAGGGTGAGGGCCTGCTGCAAAACTGACCATGTAAAACATTAGAGGTGAGGGCATGCTGCTGAGCTGACCATCTAAATCATTATGGGCGAGGGCCTGCTACCGAGTTGAACATATAAAACATTATGGGTGTGAGCATGCTTCTGAGCTGACCATGTAAAAAATTAGAGGTTCGGGTCTGCTGATGAACTGACCCTCTAAAACATTAGGGCTGAGGGTTTGCTGCTGTGCTGACCCTCTAAAACATTAGGGGCGAGGGCTTGCTGCCGAGCTGATTATCTAAAACATTAGGGGTGAGGACCTGCTGCTGATCTGACCATGTAAAACATTAGGGGTGAGGGCCTGCTGCTGAGCTGACCATGTAAAACATTATGGACGAGTGCCTGCTGCTAATCTGACCATCTAAAACATTAGGGGTGAGGGCCTGCTGCTGAACTGACCATCTAAAACATTATGGGCGAGGGCCTGCTGCAGAGCTAACCATCTAGAACATTAGGGGCGAGGGCCTACTGCTTATCTGACCATATAAATAATTAGGGGCCAGGGTCTGCTGCTGATCTCACCATGTAAAACATTATGGACGAGGGTCTGCTGCAGAGCTAACCATCTAAAAAATTAGGGGTGAGGGTCTGCTGCCAAACTGACCCTCTAAAACATTAGGGGTGTGGGTCTGCTGCTCAGCTAACCCTCTAAAACTTTAGGGACAAGGACCTGCTTCCAAGCTGATTATCTAAAACATTAGGGGTGAGGGCCTGCTGCTGATCTGACCATGTAAAACATTATGGTCGAGTGCCTGCTGCTGATCTGACCATCTAAAACATTAGGGGAGAGGGCCAGCTGCTGAGCTGACCATCTAAAACATTATCGGCGAGGGCCTGCTGCCGAGCTGACCATATAAAACATTATGGACGAGGGTCTGCTGCAGAGCTGACCCTCTAAAACATTAGGGGTGAGGGCCTGCTGCAAAACTAACCATATAAAACATTAGAGGTGAGGGCCTGCTGCTGAGCTGACCATCTAAATCATTATGGGCAAGTGCCTGCTGCTGATCTGACCATCTAAAACATTAGGGGTGAGGGCCTGCTGCTGAGCTGACCTTCTAAAACATTATGAGTGGCGGCTTGCTGCCGAGCTGACCGTCTAAAACATTAGGGGTGAGGGCCTGCTGCCGAGCTTACCATCTATAACATTATGGGTGGTTGCATTCTGCTGATCTGACCATCTATCTAGAAAAGGGAGATTGAACCATATACACTTTTTAGTGGTGGAAGGGGTGAATGGGAATACAGTGTATTCAATACACCATAAAATCCACATTTAGAGTGCCTTTATGTTCAGCCGTTTTCCTATGGTGGAGTAGAGAAGTCTAGTAATCTAGTAGTCTAGTAATGGAGTAGAACAATGCAGGCCTAGTTCATTTTTATAAGAGTCAACTGGTCAGCATTTTCAGTTAACAGGCGAATGCGCTTTAATCAGTTATTATTCCCCCAGCATCACTAAATACACACTCTGAGAAAATGCTGGTGGCGGAGCAGGCTAGCACCTACAAGGCGTAGAGCGCCAGTTCGTGCCATATGTCCAGCTTGGACATCCAATAGTTGTAAGGCACAGAGGGATCACTGAGGACACTGACACTCTGCTATGTACTCCTTCACCATCTTTCCAAATTTTTACCTCCTTGTGACACTAGGCCGCGCTTCAGGTTGAGGGTGCTAGCTTGGTGTAATGAAACTGTCCCAAGCCTTGGAGAGTGTTTCCTTGCCTCTGTTGGAACTGCTGTGTGTTCCCCTCGTCTCCCCTCATTGGTTGGCCAAGGAACTACTTACTCTGCAGCCAGTGGTGTCAACTGGAAATTTTGGTAGCAATTTTTCCACAAGGACCTCCTGATATTGCACCATTTTGCTCGTCCTCTTCACCACAGAAATGAGAGATGAGTTCTCTTTGTAGCGGGGGTCCAGAAAGGTGAATAACCAGTAATTGGTGTTGGCCAAAATGCATACAACGCGAGGGTCACATGAAAGGCATCTTAACGTAAAGTCAGCCATGTGTGCCAGAGTCCCAATTGACAAGACTTTGCTGTCCTCATCAGGATGATGACTCCCAATCTCCTCATCCTCTTCTACCCATCCACGCTGAACATATGGAATAAAACCTCCATGGGTACTACACTCTGTAGCGGAGGCAACCATCTCCTGCTCCTCCTCCTCATCATCCAATTTGCGCTGTCGACGAACTGAGGGTGGTCTGGCTATTACCCTGTGTACTGTCTTCCCCCATTTCCACCACTTCCCCATGCAAAGCGTCCGCCTTAATTTTGCGCAGTGAGCATTGAGTAGACACAGAAGTTGGATGGTTACGCTGATATTAGCGTTATCGCCACTCACCATCTGTGTTGATTCCTCAAAGTTGCGTAAAACCTCATAGAGGTCAGACATCAATGCCCACTCGTCGCTTGTGAAGAGCGGAAGCTGACTGGAAAGGCGACGACAATGTATCTGGTATTTCACTAATGCCCTCTGCTGCCTACAAAACCTGGCCAACATGTGGAACGTCGAGTTCCAGCGCGTGTTCGCGTAGCACAACAGTCGGTGAGCTGGCAATTGCAAGCGCTGCTGCAGGGTTGCCAGACTGGCAGAAGCTGTTGATGACTTGCGGAAATGGGCACACACGCAGCGCAACTTCACCAGTAGCTCAGGCAAATTGGGGTAGGTTTTGAGAAACCACTGAACAACTAGGTTGAACACGAGGGCTAGGCATGGTACGTTTGTGAGCTTGCCGAGCTCCAAAGCCGCCACCAAGTTACGGCCATTTTTAGACATAACCATGGCTAGTTGTAGGTTGAGTTTTGAGAGCCACAGCTCAGACTGGCCCCTTATCCCGTGACACAGCTCTGCCGCTGTGTGCTGTTTGTTATCTAAGCAGATCAGTTTAAGCACGGCCTGTTCCCGCTTCCCCACTGCAGTGCTACACTGATTCCAGCTACTGACTGATGGCCGACTGGTGCTGCAAGATGATAATTCAGAAGTGGAAGTTGAGGAGGAGGCAGAGGAGAAGTGGTGGTGGTGGTGGGGGGGGGGGGGGAGCAGCCACTAATGTAGGTGGTGGCAGAAACCCTGATGAAAGTAGGGCCCGCAATCCTTGGCGTCGGTAGCACCTGTGCCATCCCCGGGTACGACTCGCTCCCGGCCTCCACAACATTCACCCAGTGTGCCGTCAGTGAAATGTAGCGTCCCTGGCCAAAAGCACTTGTACATGTGTCAGTCGTTAAGTGGACCTTCCGAATAACTGCGTTGGTCAGAGCACGGGTGATGTTACGGGACACGTGCTGGAGCAAGGCTGGAACTGCAGACCATGAAAAATATTGGTGGCTGGGGGAAGAGTAACGTGGGACGGAAAGCCACAGTGTTCACAAGCCAAAATGGCAACAATTCCAGGGCCAGCAATTTGGAAAGGTGCGCATTTAGTCCTATGGCCTGTGAATGGATGTATTTGCGCTTTCGTTCAAAGGCCTGGGGTAAAGACTTCTGTACGTTGAGCTGGGCCACGGAAGTTGATGTGCTTGAAAAGTTCCAGGTGCATGGGGGGAGGCATCCGGGCCTGCGTCTTGGACAGGGGATTGGCCAGCACGTAACACAGGGGAAAAGGAGGCAGTTGTGTGACACCGATTGTGGACCCAGGCGTTCGGCCCACCTATTAGGGTGATTTGGTGCCATGTGGCGGATCATGCTGCTGGTGGTGAGGTTGTTAGTGTAAACGCCCCTGCTCATTTTGGTACCGCACAGGTTGCAAATGACAACTCTTTTTTTCGTCCGCACTTTCCTGAAAAAAGCGCCAGACTACAGAACACCTACCTCTTGGCAAGGGAGAGTTCCGGGGAACAGTTGCGGGCCTGTTTAGTGTAACATAGTAACATAGTTATATAGTATATAAGACTGAAAAAAGACATTTGTCCATCCAGTTCGGCCTGTTTCCTACAAGTTGATCCAGAGGAAGGCAAAAAACCCCTGTGAGGCAGAAGCCAATATACCCAACTTAGGGGGGAAAAAAATCCTTCCCGACTCCAATCAGGCAATCAGAATAACTCCCTGGATCAACGACCCCTCTCTAGTAGCTGTAGCCTGTAATATTATTACACTCCAGAAATAAATCCAGTCCCTCTTGAATTCCTTTATTGTACTCACCATCACCACCTCCTCAGGCAGAGAGTTCCATAGTCTCACTGCTCCTACAGTGAAGAATCCTTTTCTATGTTTGTGTACAAACCTTCTTTCCTCCAGATGCAGAGGATGTCCCCTCGTCACAGTCACAGTCCTGGGGATAAATAGATGATGGGACAGGTCTCTGTACTGACCCCTGATATATTTATACATAGTTATTAGATCTCCCCTCAGTCGTCTTTTTTCTAAAGTGAATAACCCTAATTTTGATAACCTTTCAGGGTACTGTAGATCCCTCATTCCAGTTATTACTTTAGTTGCCCTTCTCTGAACCCTCTGCAGCTCTGCTATGTCTGCCTTGTTCACAGGAGCCCAGAACTGTACACAGTACTCCATGTGTGGTCTGACTAGTGATTTGTAAAGTGGTAGGACTATGTTCTTATCACGGGCATCTATGCCCCTTTTGGTGCAACCCATTATCTTATTGGCCTTGGCAGTAGCTGCCTGACACTGGTTTTTGCAGCTAAATTTGCTGTTTATTAAAATTCCTAGATCCTTTTCCATGTCAGTGTTAGCGAGTTTTTTACCATTTAATATGTACGGGTGACTTGCATTATTCCTTCCCATGTGCATAACTTTACATTTGTCAGTGTTACACCTCATCTGCCATTTCTCTGCCCAAGCCTCCAATCTATTCAGATCCCTCTGTAGCAGAAAACTGTCCTCTTCAGTGTTAATTACTTTACACAGTTTAGTGTCATCTGCAAAAATAGATATTTTACTGTGCAGGCCTTCTACAAGATCATTAATAAATATATTGAAGAGAATAGGGCCCAATACTGACCCCTGAGGTACCCCACTAGTGACAGTGATCCAATCTGAGTGTGTACAGTTAATAACCACCCTCTGTTTTCTGTCACTCAGCCAGTTACTTACCCACTTACAGACATTTTCTCCCAGTCCAAGCATCCTCATTTTATATACGAACCTTTTATGAAGTACAGTGTCAAATGCTTTGGAGAAGTCCAGATATATGACATCCATTGATTCACCGCTGTCAAGTCTAGAACTTACCTCCTCATAGAAGCTGATTAAATTCGTTTGGCTTGACCGATCCCTCATGAAGCCATGCTTATATGGCGTTATTTGCTTATTTTCATTGAGATACTCCAAAATAGCATCTCTTAGAAACCCTTCAAACAGTTTACCAACAATAGATGTTAAACTTACCGGCCTATAATTTCCAGGCTCTGTTTTTGGACCCTTTTCGAATATTGGTACCACATTTGCTATGCGCCAATCCTGTGGAACATTCCCTGTCAGTATAGAGTCCGTAAATATCAGAAATAAAGGTCTGGCTATGACATCACTTAATTCCCTTAGGATACGGGGGTGTATGCCATCCGGGCCTGGCGATTTGTCTATTTTAATCTTTTTAAGTCGCTGTTGTACTTCTTCCTGGGTCAGACAGGGCACTTTTAATGGGGAATTTACTTTTACATTCTGCATTTCATCTGACAGTTTATTTTCCTTAGTGAATATAGTGGAGAAAAAAATATTTAATAGTTTTGCTTTATCCCCGTCGTTCTCTGCAACACCCCTCTCATTGCTATGTAGAGGGCCGACTCCTTCAGATTTATATTTTTTACTATTTATATAATTGAAGAACATTTTAGGGTTAGTTTTACTCTCTTTGGCAATTAATCTCTAGGTCTCTAGTTTGGCAAATTTTATTAGTTTTTTACATATTCTATTTTTTTCCTTATAGTTTATCAGTGCATTCTGACTCCCCTCCGGTTTTAGTGCTGTAAATGCTTTCTTTTTGTAATTTATTGCTTTCTTTACGGTTCCATTTATCCACATTGGTTTCTTATTGTTCCTTAGCCTTTTATTCCTATAAGGTATGTACCTCTCACAATTAGATGTTACAATGCTTTTAAAGGCCCGCCTTCTCCCTTATGCCACCCCACTGCCTCTTCCAGCCTGTTGCGGTGCTGCGGATCCCTCCCCTTTTGTACTGCTGTCCTCGCTCCTCTTCCTCACTTTGGTCATCCTCCTGACTTGTTGACCTAACAACAACCTCAGTTGTTGACAACTGTGTCTCATCCTCATCATCAACCTCTTGAGATACTAATTGCGGTTGACTTATTGGCAACTGTGTCTCATCATTATCATCCATCTTGTGAAACACTAATTGCCATTCCCCACCATCATCTTCTTCTGACTGTGGGTGCTCAAGAGTTTGGGAATCAGGGCACAAGATCTCCTCATTTCCCTCTTCCAGCCGGTTTGTCAAAAGGCCCAAATTATCCGATTGTGGGATCACTTGTTTGCCAAGTCTCTCCATGGTAGGTGGAAGGAGTATCACGGTGAGGATTCTGTTGACCAGACTCTTGGCTACTGAGACTGGACTTTGTGGAAGACAGGGTGGTTCTTAACAGACTAGAAGCATTATCTGCTGCAATCCAAGCGACCACCTGGTCGCACTGGTCTGACTTCGAGAGTGGTGTCCTGCGCCGCCATGCAAATTGGGACAAGGAGCTAGGTATCGTGGATGAGTGTGCTTCTTGTGCTCTTGTAGCAGGCACAGTTTCACTGCAACAAGGTGCCTCTATGTGCACCATAATCAGCACAGCACTTCCCTGATCCCTTACTGTTCGCTTTGCACACATTAAATGGTATATATGCTTGAAAGTATGTCACACGTAAAGTAGCACAGGTTTTGTAAGTGTATGCACAAATAAAGAACACAGAATGTCACAGATATTTTAAGAATGCGAAAACATTAAAAAGGACATGTAGCACAGATAGTATCGCTGTCCTTAAAGTCTATGAAAAAAGTACACAGATAAAGTCACAGATAATTTTAGGATGCACAAACGTTATACAGGAGGCATAGCGCAAGTAATGTCGCTGTCACCACCGGCTGATAAAAGATTACATTTAATGAATGTCACTGATATTTAGGATGCACAAACGTTATACAGGAGGCATAGCGAAAGTAATGTCTCCGGAACAAGGTGCCTGCTAAAATCATTTAGCAGGCACCTTAGCACAATGCCCAGAGGGGTCCTGTGATGCCCCCCCCCCCACCCCATGTTGGCAATCGCAGCAATTGACCTGCGGTTTGCTGAATTGACCTGCGGACCTGCCGTACAGATGTCAGCAGTTTAACCCCCTCCATACCGTGGTCCGTACAGAGCGATCTATGGAAGGGATTAACAGGGAAGGAGGGAGCTCCCTCTCCCATCGGGGCTGTTGTGCCCTTGCAGCCCCCGATTCTTGATGGGAGCACAGAGGGAGGGGCCCCCCTCCCTCCCCATCACCCGCTTCTCTGTTCTGGCAGCGGGTAATGGTTACCATGGCAGCAGGATGCTTTCAGAGGCGTGGTAATGTAAGTCTAATCAGACTTCTGCTAAAGGCAGAAGTCTGATCAGACTAAGTCTAAAGTAAAAAATACAGTACAGTACAATATATAGTGCATGTACTGTATTATATGGACACCAGACCCACTAGATCTTAAAGAACCAAGTGGGTCTGGGTAAAAAAAATGTTAAAAAAATAAAAAATAGTAAAAATAAAAAAACACATATCACTGAATAAAAATTAAAAAAATAAGACACTACACATATTAGGTATCGCCGCATCCATAAAAATCTGCTCTATAAAAATATCACATGACCTAAACCCTCTTGCAAATACCGTAAAAAAACAAACAAAAAATAGTGTAAAAAAAGCCATTTTTTGTCATCTTACATCACAAAAAGTGTAATACCAAGTGATCCAAAAGCTATATGCCTCCCAAAATAGTACCAATCAAACCGTCATCTCATCCCGCAACAAATGAGCCCCTAAATAGGACAATCTCCAAAAAAATTAAAGAAAATATGGCTCTCAGACTATTGAGACATTAAAACATGATTTTATTTGTTTCAAAAATGATATTATTGTGGAAAACTTCAATAAATAAAAAAAAGTATACATATTAGGTATCGCCACATCCGCAACAACCTGCTCTATAAAACTAACACATGACCTAACCCTTCAGGTGAACAGAATTTTTTTTTTTATAAATACCATGTCAAAAGTCATTTTTGTCACTTTACATCACAAAAAGAGTATTAGTAAGCAAACAAAATGTCATATGCACCCCAAGATAATGCCAATCAAACCGTCATCTCATCCCGTAAGAAATAATCCCCTACATACAGTAAGACAAAAAATAAAAAATAAAAATATGGCTTTCAGACACTAAAAAATATTTTTTTAAAAAATGCTTTGTTATGAAAAACTGAAACAAAAAAAAACCAAAACGCAGTCATATTTGGTATTGTCGCATCCATAACAACCTGCTCTATAGAAATAGCACACAATCTAACCTGTCAGATCAACGATGCAAATAACAAAAACTAAAAACGGTCCCAAAACAGAATTTTTTTTGCTAATTTTCCATTTTAATCTATTTTTCCAGTAACAAAGCAAGGGTTAACAGCCAAACAAAACTCAATATTTATTACGCTGATTCTGTAGTTTGCAGGAACACCCCATATGTGGTCGTAAACTGCTGTATGGCCAAACGGCAGGGCATAGAAGGAAGGGAACGCAATATGGTTTTTGGAAGGCAGATTTTGCTGGACTGGTTTTTTGACACTGTCTCCCATTTGAAGCCCCCCTGATGCACCCCTACAGTAGAAACTCCAAAAAAGTGACCCCATTTTGGAAACTACGGGATTAGATGGCAGTTTTGTTTATACTATTTTAGGGTAATTATGGTTTTGGTTGCTCTACATTATACTTTTTTTGAGGCAAGGTAACAAAAAATAGAAATTCTGAAATTTCATCTCCATTTGCCAATAACTCTTGTGGAACACCTAAAAGGTTAACAAAGTTTGTAAAATCGGTTTTGAATACCTTGAGGGGTGTAGTTTCTTAGATGGAGTCACTTTTATTGAGTTTCTACTCTAGGGGTGCATCGGGGGGCTTCAAATGGGACATGGTGTCAAAAAAACAGTCAAGCAAAATCCGCCTTCCAAAAACCATATGGCATTCCCTTCCTTCTGTGCCCTGCCATTTGGCCATACAGCAGTTTACGACCACATATGGGTGTTTCTGCAAACTACAGAATCAGGGCAATAAATATTGAGTTTTGTTTGGCTGTTAACCCTTGCTTTGTTACTGGAAAAATAGATTAAAATGGAAAAAAAAAAAAATATCGAAATTCTTAAATTTTATCTCCATTTGCCATTAACTGTTGTGGAAAACCTAAAGGGTTAACAATGTTTGTGAAATCAGTTTTGTATACCTTGAGGGGTGTCGTTTCCAGAATGGGGTCATTTTTGGGTGGTTTCTATTATGTAAGCCTCACAAAGTGACTTCAAACCTGAACTGTTCCATAAAAAGTGGGTTTTTGAAAATTTCTGAAAAATTTCAAGATTTGCTTCTAAACTTCTAAGCCTTGTAACGTCCCCAAAAAATGAAATGACATTCCCAAAATGATTGATACATGAAGTAGACATATGGGGAATGTAAATCAATAACTTTTTTGGGCGGTATTAATATGTATTATAGAAGTAGAGAAATTGAAACTTGGAAAATTGCAAATTATTCAAAATTTTTGGTAAATTTGGTATTTTTTTATAAATAAAAATGAAATTTTTCGCCTCCATTTTACCACTATCATGAAGTACAATATGTGATGAAAAAACAATCTCAGAATGGCCTGGATAAGTAAAAGCGTTTTAAAGTTATCACCACATAAAGTGACACTGGTCAGATTAGCAAAAAATGGCCGGGTCCTTAAGGTGAAATAAGGCTAAGTCCTTAAAGGGTTAAAAGGACTTTTGGGTCTCTAACAAGTTTTTTCCCTAAAATAGTACTATTTCACTACCTACACTATCTGTCCCTTCTTAAGCATAAATTTCCCTGACTAAGACTGAGCTGAACACGTGTCATCGGGTGATATATATGGCACCCGATGACGTATTCCGGACAACCAATCACTGTAATGCCAGTAATCAACATGGCTGCAGCATTACAGTTAGTGGCAGTACTCACCCACCTGTTTTTTGTCTGCATAGCAGCCAACAAACGTGATGGGGAGGAGACTAGAGCATCGCGCTCGAGCACATGAGGTGTTCAGCCGAACATCGCGATGTGCCGAGCATCGCTATGCTCGAGCCGAAGTGGTGTTCGGCCGAGCATGCTCTCCCAACACTATCTAGCAGCTTGAAAAGTGTAGCAAAAGTGAGCCACGCCTGCATTGCGCGTGCAATTTACGCAATCAAAAAAATAAAGAATGGAGATTGCAAATTCTAGAATTTGTGAATTTATAGTGAATATTAGGCCAGAAATTTGCTAAATATCATGAAAACGAATATTGCCTATGCTGCTCATTACTAAAGATTAACTGTGAATGTGGCAGCAGTTGAACAAGATGAACATGGAGATACATTAGACCACCGTTTAATACTGATTCTGACACAAAGTAAATGCTGCAGCAGTTGAAGACGATTCACAAGGCAATATATTAGACCGCCCTTTAATACGGAGTCTGAGGCACAGTAAATATATGTATAATATAAAAGATGAACTATAATTTTGGCAGGAGTTGAACAAGATAAGATGTCAGCTATGCTCAACTTGCAGTGAAAAAGCAGAGACCGTACTGGATGAGGCTTTTATAGGGCATTGACATCACAGGGGATGGCTATCTGAGGATTGACTGGCTGCACGACATTAGGGGTTATCTTGCGTTCCTGGGCTTCTTACTTTCACTTTGTAAAACATGCAAAAAAAATGTGTTTTGTTACCATGAAGTGCAAGTAAATTCGGCTTCGTAGTGAATCAAATTTTTCCAAAACATTGGATCGAATTCCACTTCAGATGCTTCAATTCGCTCAACAGTAGTAGTGATATACAATCTACCTTTGACTTGGTGTAGTCAAAAGAGAGAAACTGTCACGGACGTACAGAGACATACTGACATCCCGGTGACAATGAGTGGCAGGAGATCTGTGAGACTGGCAACATGTGGTTTAATCTGGCAGGTTTTACTTGTGGATCAATAGGCGTCTGTGTTGTCTCTAGTAATGGGCACACCCCTTGCCTCCAGGTGTAGCTAATGTGGTAATTTAATCTTCCTTATTTATAGTTGCTTCTCCCACAATGCTGTGTGGTTTATTGCTCATTAGAGCTATAAATTCACCAGTACAGTACAATATATAATGTACTGTACTATATGGACACCAGACCCACTGGATCTTAAAGAACCAAGTGGGTCTGGGTAAAAAAAATGTTAAAAAATAAAAAATAGTAAAAATAAAAAAAAACACATATCACTGAATAAAAATTTAAAAAATAAGACACTACACATATTAGGTATCGCCTAACTTTAAAACTTGACTTTAAAACTTGACTTTTTATAGTGATTTTTAAAATAACAGGTGAGCAAAAATCACTATTAAAAGTCAAGTTTTAAAGTCAGGGATAAAAGTCTAATGAGCAATGGTGTTTTCATGTATAAGAACCCTTCCCTAATTTGGTCCCTTAGGAACTAATTAAGTTTATAGCTTTTGTGCCTGTTGGAAAGTTTGTGGTTGGATCTCGGCTGACTTCCTGGTGCTTCCATAGCCCCTTTGACGTTAAGTCTTTCCTTTCCCTTTTGTATTTTGTTTGGGTTCTGTGTGTTGCATTTCCCTTTTGTCTGTAGAAGACCCTTCCTTTTGGAGGAGAAGAGTAGTCAGTGGAAGGGGTATCTAGTCTGTACATGTGGAGAGAAGACGAGTGGATAGGGAAAGGGAGGAAACGAAGAGTGCTTGGATGTTCATCATTACCAGATTCTAATGGTGGTTGTAACCAACAACAAAATCATAAAACAGATTGGCACAAGGGGCTATGGTATACTAATAACTTTTAATACAGACAATTTGGGAATTTTGTTTTATGTTGAAAAGGGGGTATATATAGACAAGCTAGGGGAAAGGCTCCAGTGTTGGTTGGGGTTGCCTTTTTTTCGGGTTGAGTGCTACACTGAGCCGTTAGGTCATAGTTTCCATTTCAGCAAATTGTAATAGGGCTGAGTAGTGACTCTGTGTCAGTGCAGTTCACTGTGATAATGTGTTACTGTGTAGGATGGCTGCCTGCACTCTTGCATACTTATTATGCTGGTTGCTTGTGTGGTGTGTGCTTGCTAAATAATTCTGTAGATGTGTGTGAACAGTTTCCTGTGACTTCTATGCTCTCTGTGTGTGTTCATTTAAGGGTTAAATGAGTTGTGTCACTTTAGCAAGTGGCATTTATTATGTAGAGGAAGATAATACAAGCCACTTACTATTGTATTGTTATTATCCATATTGCTTCCTTTGAGTAATTTTTCCATCGCATTATACACTGCTCATTTCCATGGTTACTACCACCCTGCAATCCATCAGCAGTGGAAACGCTACAACCATAATAAATGCTATTTGCTGAAGTGACACAACCCCTTTAATGTTTCTCTGGTCTGGTGTCAGAACATCAGGTGGTCAGGCGTCTTAATATTTAGACCTGTAGGCGATATAGGTGTAAAAGCTGTGTACTGGTTGCTTGCTATCCTGACCACAGTGTTTGTACTTCAGCCCTGACTTATGTGGTCAAACCTGATTGTTCATTCATGTGCATACATCAGCTATATCTGGTATGTTTTCATCATGTATTTGGTTAAGTCCTGGTCTGCCTGTGTATGCCATACTTAATGCGTGTATTCTGTTCCACATGGGTTACTGATTCTGTTAATCCTGATTCTGTGTCTAGTCTTGAGATCTTGTTTCATGTCTGTTGCTCAGGTTCCCGCTGTGTGAATAGGTCCCTACAGTTCTTACTTTGGGTGCTTGGACTAGGTCCCTACACTTAGCCAGCATATGGATTGTAGTGATGTCGCGAACATAAAATTTTCCGTTCGCAAACGGCGAACGCGAACTTCCACAAATGTTCGCGAACGGGCGAACCGCCATAGACTTCAATAGGCAGGCGAATTTTAAAACCCACAGGGACTCTTTCTGGCCACAATAGTGATGGAAAAGTTGTTTCAAGGGGACTGGACTGTGGCATGCCGTAGGGGGATCCATGGCAAAACTCCCATGGAAAATTACGTAGTGGACGCAGAGTCAGGTTTTAATCCATAAAGGGCATAGATCAACTAACATTCCTAAATTGTTTGGAATAACGTGCTTTAAAACATCCAGTGTGTATATACGATCAGGTATGATGTTGTATCGATCAGGTAGTGTAAGGGTTACGCCCGCTTCACAGACATTGACAGAACAAACTCCCCTTTTAATGCACCACAAACAGTCCATTTGCACAACGGCAAACTCCCCATTTGCACAAGGTTGGATACCAAGCTAGCCACGTCCCGGTGATGTCATTGAAGGTTTCTTCCTCCACCCAGCCACGTACAACACCAAGGGTCCCCGAAAGGTGAATTGAATTGATTTTTCGAACGGGGAGATGGTTAAAAAAAACACTGGCTCCCTCCACTCCTGTTTTAATCCACGGTCCCTGTGTCTGCGCCATGCAATTTACTGTCACACCCGATATGAGTGGTATTTTCTGTAGTACTATTCTCATCAGTTTAATCCCTCTAACGTCCCCAATCTGGGGTCCATTTATTGAATTGATTTTTCGAACGGGGAGATGGTTAAAAAAAACGCTGGCTCCCTCCCCTTTGTTTTAATCCACGGTCACTGCGTCTGCGCCGTGCAATTTACTGTCATACCCCATATGAGTGGTATTTTCTGTAGTACTATTCTCATCAATTTAATCTCTGTTACATCCCATATCAGGGATTGCCTTTTGTGAAAAATGTTTTAGGCCGGGTACCTTCGACTGCCTCCACAGTGACAGACCAAACTCTCATACACCAAACTGAATTGATTTTAGGAAACGGGAGATGGAAAAAGCAGCTTGGTCGGTCCTCTTACTGCCAAATTGGGGCACTGCGCGTACACAGAGCAATGTGCTGTGACACCCTATATGAGTGGTTTCTTAACTAGTACTATTCCTATCAGTTTAATCCCTGTTACGTACCCTATCCGGGGACGTGTGTCGAATTGATTAAACATTGTTGAATTAACGAACCATTATGACATCATGAAATAATTTAGTTCTGAGCTCTGTACTTGCTTTGTATTGGAATTGATGGGGATTTTTTTAATTAACATATATACTATGTTACTATGTTACTAAGACCGAAAAAAGACATTTGTCCATCCAGTTCGGCCTGTTTCCTACAAGTTGATCCAGAGGAAGGCAAAAAACCCCTGTGAGGCAGAAGCCAATTTTCCTCACTTAAGGGGAAAAAAAATTCCTTCCCGACTCCAATCAGGCAATCAGAATAACTCCCTGGATCAACGACCCCTCTCTAGTAGCTATAGCCTGTAATATTATTACACTCCAGAAATAAATCCAGTCCCCTCTTGAATTCCTTTATTGTACTCACCATCACCACCTCCTCAGGCAGAGAGTTCCATAGTCTCACTGCTCTTACAGTGAAGAATCCTTTTCTATGTTTGTGTACAAACCTTCTTTCCTCCAGACGCAGAGGATGTCCCCTTGTCACAGTCACAGTCCTGGGATAAATAGATGATGGGACAGATCTCTGTACGGACCCCTGATATATTTATACATAGTTATTAGATCTCCCCTCAGTCGTCTTTTTTCTAAAGTGAATAACCCTAATTTTGATAACCTTTCAGGGTAATGTAGATCCCTCATTCCAGTTATTACTTTAGTTGCCCTCCTCTGAACCCTCTCCAGCTCTGCTATGTCTGTCTTGTTCACAGGAGCCCAGAACTGTACACAGTACTCCATGTGTGGTCTAACCAGTGATTTGTAAAGTGGTAGGACTATGTTCTCATCACGGGCGTCTATGCCCCTTTTGATGCAACCCATTATCTTATTGGCCTTGGCAGTAGCTGCCTGACACTGGTTTTTGCAGATTAATTTGCTGTTTATTAAAATTCCTAGATCCTTTTCCATGCCAGTGTTACCGAGTGTTTTACCATTTAATATGTACGGATGACTTGCATTTTTCCTTCCCATGTGCATAACTTTACATTTGTCAGTGTTAAACCTCATCTGCCATTTTTCTGCCCAAGCCTCCAATCTATCCAGATCCCTCTGTAGCAGAAAACTGTCCTCTTCAGTGTTAATTACTTTACACAGTTTAGTGTCATCTGCAAAAATAGATATTTTACTGTGCAGGCCTTCTACAAGATCATTAATAAATATATTGAAGAGAATAGGGCCCAATACTGACCCCTGAGGTACCCCACTAGTTACAGTGACCCAATCTGAGTATCTACCGTTAATAACCACCCTCTGTTTTCTTTCACTCAGCCAGTTACTTACCCACATACAGACATTTTCTCCCAGTCCGAGCATCCTCATTTTATATACTAACCTTTTATGAGGTACGGTGTCAAATGCTTTGGAGCATTTTGTCTGCATTATTTCTAATAAACTATTAAGAGACTTTATTATGATTTTTTATTTTATGTATTAAAAACCAATACAACTTTAAAAAAAAAAAAAAAGGTAAATTAATGTTTTTCTATGAAATATTATCCAGCCGTCCGATCTCTTTTGGTCTGACCATAATGAAGCAACGGCCTTATCATCTGGGGTTTGGCAACATTGAGGTGATGATTGCTTCATTGTCATATGAAAGCCCCTTTACCACTACAAGGTAACGATCACGAAGGGGAATTGACACTTGTATGTGCCTTTTATTTTGTTTTGTTTTTGCAGCCACAGTGCTGCACCATAGGACAGAAAAATTAGGCATGTACACATGCCTGAAAAAAAATGGCATTGTTGCAGACGCTATTGTAGCAGCGGCCGGAAAAATTGATGTTTTCCAGGCAGAAAAGTGACTAAAACATTGCGGCTTGAACCCTAGTTGGTGGCGGAGAATTCACGAAAGTCATCCGGTATGCAGACATTAACTACTACAGGACCGCCTAAAGCAGGGATGCGTCCTGCGGGCGGTCCTGTAGCTCTGAGTTGACGCGTCGGCGCGTCATCTCGTGAGAGCCGAGATTTCCTGTGAACGCGCGCACGTTCACAGAGAAGCGCGGCACGGCAGTTCGGCTACAGCCTGCCAGCGATGATCCATCGCTGGCAGGCTGTAGATGCGAATAAAATCGCATCAAACAGCTATATCAGACGCTGTTTTATGAACAGCGTCTGATATAGCTGCTACCTGGTCCTCTGGTGGTCCCATTTGCTGGGATAGACCACCAGAGGACCAGGTAACACAGTAAAGTTGCACCAAACACTACACTAACCCCCCCCACCCCCCACCCCTCACCTATTAACCCCATGATCACCCCATCTAGACCCCCTTATCACCCCCTTCATTGATCACACCCCTTGTAAGGCTCCATTCAGACGTCCATATACGTTTTGCGGATCCGTGGATTCACGGATCCGTGGATTCACGGATCTGCGGATCCGATCCGCAGATCCTCAAAACACGGACACCGGCAATGTGCTTTCCGCATTTTGCAGATCCGCACATTGCCAGAACTATATAGAAAATGCTTTTTCTTGTCCGCAATTTCGGACAAGAATAGGACATGTTCTATATTTTTGCAGGACGGAAGTGCAGACCCGGAAGCGCGGATCCGTAATTCCGGATCCGAGCGGGAGAAAGTCTGTCCCCATAGAAATGAATGGGTCCGCAATTCCGTTCCGCAAACAGAATTTGGGACGCGTGAATGGGGCATAAGGGTCCCCTATCACCGCCAGTTAGCTAGCTACTTGTTAGGTAGCTAGCGCCCAGCCCACCGCACCGCAGTCACTGATTTTGGCAGAGATTTTTTCATCCACATTGACCAACACGAATGAAAAAATCTGTGCCGTTCATGTTTTTTTTTTTTCAGCGCAGAGGCTGAACGGAAAAAAAAAATCTCATTACCCGTATGCTCAATATACGGAAAATCGCAGAAACTCCTAATGCTGGCCATACGTGTAATGATTGCGGAGACCCTCAAATGCCAGGGCAGTACAAAAACCCCACATGTGACCCCATTTTAGAAAGAAGACACCCCAAGGTATTCCGTGAGGGGTATGGTGAGTTCATGTAAAATTTTATTTTTTGGCACAAGTTAGTGAAATATGAGACTGTAAAAAAAAAAAAAAAAACTATTTCCGCTAACTTGTGCCAAATTTTTTTTTTCTGTGAACTCGCCATGCCCCTCACAGAATACCTTGGGGTGTCTTCTATCCACAATGGGGTCACATGTGGGGTATTTATACTGCCCTGGCAATTTAGGGGTCCTAAAGCGTGAGAATCCAAATGCGTAAAAATGGCCTGTGAAATCCTAAAGGTACTCATTGGTTTTAGGGCCCCTTTGCGCATCTTGGCTGTAAAAAAGTGTCACTCATGTGGTATCACTGTACTCAGGAGAAGTAGGGCAATGTGTTTTGGCGTGTATTTTTACATATACCCATGCTGGGTGTGAGAAATATCGCTGTAAACGACAACTTTTTAAATTTTTTTATTCAAAGTTGTCAATTTACAGAGATATTTCTCTCACCCAGCATGGGTATATGTAAGAATACACCCCAAAACACATCGCCCTACTTCTCCTGAGTACGGCGATGCCACATGTGTGACACTTTATTGCAGCCAAGATGCGCAAAGGGGCCCAAATTCCAACAAGTACCTTTTAGGAGGGCATTTTTACGCATTTTTCTTCTCACGCTTTAGGGCCCCTAAAATGCCAGGGCAGTATAAATACCCCACATGTAACCCCATTTTGGAAAGAAGACACCCCAAGGTATTCGCTGAGGGGCATAATGAGTCCATGAAAAATTAAACTTTGTCAAAAGTTAGCGGAAAGGGAGACTTTGTGAGAAAAAACTATAAAAAATCAATTTTCACTAACTTGTGCCAAAAAAAAAAATCTATGAACTCGCCATGCCCCTCATGGAATACCTTGGGGTGTCTTCTTTCCAAAATGGGGTCACATGTGGGTATTTCTACTGCCCTGGCATTTTAGGGGCCCTAAAGCGTGAGAAGAAAATGCGTAAAATGCCCTCCTAAAAGGTACTCATTGGAATTTGGGCCCTTTGCACATCTTGGCATTATTCGCCGTACTCAGGAGAAGTAGGGCAATGTATTTGGGGTGTATTTTACATATACCCATGCTGGGTGAGAGAAATATCTCTGTAAATTGACAACTTTGAATAAAAAATGTAAAAGTTGTCGTTTACAGCGATATTTCTCACACGCAGCATGGGTATATGTAAAAATACACCCCAAAACACATTGCCCTACTTCTCCTGAGTACGGCAATACCACATGAGTGACACTTTTTGCAGCCTGGGTGCGCAAAGGGGCCCTAAAACCAATGAGTACCTTTAGGATTTCACAGGCCATTTTTATGCATTTGGATTCTCACACTTTAGGGGCCCCTAAAATGCCAGGTGAGTATAAATACCCCACATGTGACCCCATTTTGGAAAGAAGACACCCTAAGGTATTCCGTGAGGGGCATGGTGAGTCCACAGAATTTTTATTTTTGGCACAAGTCAGCGGAAATTTTTTTTTTTTTTTTTGTTTTTACAAAGTCTCATATTCCACTAACTTGTGACAAAAATAAAATTTTACATGAACTCACCATACCCCTCACAGAATACCTTGGGGTGTCTTCTTTCCAAAATGGAGTCACATGTTGGGTATTTATACTGGCCTGGCATTTTAGGGGCCCCTAAAGCGTGAGAAGAAGTCTGGAATCCAAATGCGTAAAAATGCCCTGTGAAATCCTAAAGGTACTCATTGGTTTTAGGGCCCTTTGCGCACCCAGGCTGCAAAAGTGGACACATGTGTATCGCCGTACTAGGAGAAGTAGGGCAATGGTTTGGGGTGTATTTTATATATACCCATACTTTGTGTGAAAAATATCTCTGTAAACGACAACTTTTAAAATTTTTTATACAAAGTTGACAATTTACAGAGATATTTCTCTCACCCAACATGGGTATATGTAAAAATACACCCCAAAACACATTGCCCTACTTCTTCTGAGTACGGCGATACCACATAAGCAGCCTGGGTGCGCAAAGGGGCCCAAATTCCAACGAGTACCTTTAGGTTTTACATGGCGGCTCACAATTTAGCCCCGCCCAAAATGCCAGAACAGTAAACACACCCCACAAGTGACCCCATTTCGGAAAGTAGACACCCCAAGGTATTCACTGAGGGGCATACTGAGTCCGTCTGAGATTTATTTATTTTTTGCCAGAAGTTATCAGAAATTGAAACTTTTTTTTTTTTTTTTAGAAAGTGTCATTTTCCGCTAACTTGTGAAAAAAAAAAAATGATACATGAACTCACCAAGCCCCTCCGCGAATACTTTGGGGTGTCTTCTTTCTAAAATGGTGTGATTTGGGGGGTATTTATACTATCCTGACATTCTAGCACCTGAAGAAACATGACAGGTGCTCAGAAAGTCAGAGCTGCTTCAAAATGCCGAAATTCACTTTTTTGCACCATAGTTTGTAAACGCTATAACTTTTACCCAAACCAATAAATATACACTTATTGGACTTTTTTTATCAAAGACATGTAGAACAATAAATTTAGAGAAAATTTATATAGAAATGTAGTTTTTTTTGAAAAATTTTACAACAGAAAGTGAAAAATGTCATTTTTTTGCAAAAATCTCATTAAATTTGTATTAATGGCAAAAAAAGTAAAAATGTCAGCAGCAATGAAATACCACCAAATGAAAGCTCTATTAGTGAGAAGAAAAGGAGGTAAAATTCATTTGGGTGGTAAGTTGCATGACGGAGCAATAAACGGTGAAAGTAGTGTAGTGCGGAATTGTAAAAAGTGGCCTGGTCATTAAGGGTGTTTAAGCTAGGGGGGCTGATGTGGTTAAATACAGCAGCGTGGGGACCATTTTGAGGCCAAGGCATGTAATCAGGCCTTTTGTTAGTCAAACGTATCCCCCACTGTCAGTCCCTTCGGGATCCATGCCTCATTCATCTTTATAAGGGTGAGGTAATCAACACTTTTTTGACCGAGGCAACTTCTCTTGTCAGTGACAATGCCTCCTGCTGCACTGAAGGTCGTTTCTGACAGGACACTTGAAGAAGGGCAGGCCAGAAGTTCTATCGCAAACTGGGATATCTCAGGCCACAGGTCAAACCTGCACACCCAGTAGTGAAGTGGTTCATCGCTCCTCAGAGTGTCGATATCTGCTGTTAAGGCGAGGTAGTCTGCTACCTGTCGGTCAAGTCGTTCTCTGAAGCTGGATCCCGAAGGGCTGTGGCGATGTGTAGGACTGAAAAAGCTCTGCATGTCCTCCATCAACAACACATCTGTAAATCGTCCAGTCCTTGCCGCCATGGTAGGAGGAGGATTACACTCACCTCTTCCCCTGTTAGATTCCCGTTGTGCTGTGACATCCCCCTTATAAGCTGTGTAAAGCATATTTTTTAGTTTGGTTTTGAACTGCTGCATACTTTCCGACTTTCGGTAATTTGGTAACATTTCTGACACTTTCTGCTTATACCAGGGGTCTAGTAGCGTGGCCACCCAGTACAGGTCGTTCTCCTTCATCCTTTTTATACGAGGGTCCCTCAACAGACATGACAGCATAAAAGACCCTATTTGAACAAGGTTGGCAGAGCTACTCATTTCCTGTTCCTCGTCCTCACTGATGTCATTGACGGTCTGTTCTTCCCCTCAGCCACGTACAACACCATGGGTCCCAGATAGGTGACAACAACGAGCACCCTGGGGTGCCTGCTGTGGTTGGTCTTCCTCCTCCTCAAATCCGCCACATTTCTCCTCTGACTCCTCTTCCTCATAATCCTCTTCCAGTGATGCCGCAGGTCCGGCAAGCGATGATGACAAGGCTGTTTCTGGTGGTGATGGTGACCACAACTCTTCCTCATCCTCTTCACGCTCATCTACAGCCTGATCCAGCACTCTTCGCAGGGCACGCTCCAGGAAGAAAACAAATGGGATGAGGTCGCTGATGGTGCTTTCGGTGCAACTGACTAGGTTTGTCACCTCCTCAAAACTCCTTCTACAGGCATTGCGCATGAGCGTCCAGTAACGTGGCAAAAAAATTCCCAGCTCCACAGAGGCTGTCCTAGCACCCCAGTCATACAAATACTTGTTGACGGCTTTTTCTTGTTGGAGCAGGCGGTCGAACATTAGGAGTGTTGAATTCCAACGTGTCGGGCTGTTGCAAATCAAGCGCCTCACTGCCATGTTGTTTCGCCGCTGAATATCGGAAAAGTGCGCCATGGCCGTGTAGGAACGCCTGAAATGGCCACACAACTTCCTGGCCTGCTTGAGGACGTCCTGTAAGCCTGGGTACTTAGACACAAAGCGTTGTACAATGAGATTCAACACATGTGCCATGCACGGCACATGTGACAACTTGCACAAATTCAATGCCGACAACAAATTTGTTCCATTGTCACACACCACTTTGCTGATCTCCAGTTGATGTGGGGTCAGCCACTGATCCACCTGTGCGTTCAGGGCGGACAGGAGTGCTGGTCCTGTGTGGCTCTCTGCTTTCAGGCAAGTCAACCCCAAGACAGCGTGACACTGTCGTATCCGGGATGTGGAATAGCCCCTGGGGAGCTGGGGGGATTCAGTTGATGTGCAGCCAGAAGCCGCAGCAGAAGAGGACTCAGCCGAGAAGGATAACGAAGAGGATGGAGTAGGAGTAGAGGAGGTGGCAGTAGGTCTGCCTGCAAGTCGTGGTGGTGTCACCAACTCCTCTGCGGAGCCACGCATTCCATGCTTGTCAGCCGTTAGCAGGTTGACCCAATGCGCAGTGTACGTGAAATACCTGCCCTGACCGTGCTTTGCAGACCAGGTATCAGTGGTCAGATGGACCCTTGCCCCAACACTGTATGCCAGAGATGCCATGACATCCTTTTCAATGACATTGAAGAGGTTTGGGATTGCCTTTTTTGAAAAAAAAATTCGTCCGGGTACTTTCCACTGTGGTGTCCCAATAGCGACAAATTTTTTGAAGGCCTCAGACTCCACCAGCTGGTATGGTAAAAGCTGGCTAAGAGTTCCGTCAAGCCAGCTGTCAGTCGCCGGGCAAGGGGGTGATTCTGTGACATTGGCTTCTTACGCTCAAACATGTCCTGCTTGACAGACACCTGACTGTGGGCAGATGAGCAGGAACTGCTGAAGGTGAGAGGCGGAGTGGTGGTTGGTTGAGAGGGGGCAGGGAGGACAGCAGTGGTTGACATGGCTGAAGATGCTGGACCAGGAGGAGCATGGTGGCATTGAGTTTGTGTGCGGCTTGTACTCATGTGTTGATCCCATAGGCGTTTGTGATGTGAGATCATGTGCCTTCGCAAAGCAGTTGTACCGAAGTGGATGGTGGACTTCCCACGACTCAGTTTCTTTTGGCACAGGTTGCAAATGGCATTGCTGTTATCAGAGGCAGACACACATAAAAAAACTGCCACACTGCTGAGCTTTGCAATGACGACATTCTGGTGGTGGCAACAGCATGCGTTGACTGGCGTGCTGTCTGGCTGACCCCGGGTGCCGATACATGCTGTCTGACTGTGCCACTAACTCCTTGCGACGACCTCCCCCTGCTTCCAACTCGTCTCCTCCTTCTCTCTGTCTCACCTTCTGAACTTTCCCCCTCTTCTTCTCTTTGAGCAGGCACCCACGTGGCATCCGTGGACACATCGTCATCATCAACCGCTTCACTTGTATCTGACACCTCAGCAAAAGAAGCAGCAGCGGGTACAACATCATCATCATCAGACTGTACGTCCATGTGTGTAATCCTGCCTGACTGAGACATATCCATGTAATCTACATCATCTGTCAATAATGGTTGCGCATCACTAATTGCATCCAACTGATGTGTAAATAATTCCTCTGACGGATCAAGTGAAGAGGCTGTGGTGGCTGTGGTGGTAGTGGTGGCTGTGGTGGTATGCATTATTCCAGGGACAGAGGAAATCACAGCACCACAACCACGACAGCCCCTGCGGGGTGTCCTGCCTCTGCCTGTCATTTTTTTTTAGATAAGTGGTACTACGCGTGCTAGGTACTGTGCCACCCGGTATGAGTGGTGGGCACTGGCAGTGGGCACACTACAGTCTGTGGAAGTGGGCCTGACACACACTGGCAGCAGGCAAGCAACTGAAATTAGACTGCTGTCTAAAAATTAAATGCCTTATTTATCGGAAAGCTACTGTGCCACCCGGTATCAGCGGTTGGCACTGGCAGTGGGCACACTACAGTCTGTGGAAATGGGGATATGTTTTCTTTAAAAAAGCTATAAAAACATTCCTACTTCATAAAGAATATAGAATATAAAATATAAGATCTAGAAGTATAACATCCGCTTTTTCCTTTAAAATATACTACCCCTTTGATTTAATAGTTCGATATAGAATTCATTAATTGGTTTTGCGGTGGTGTTCCATTGGTGTGATTCATTCAAATTATTCGATAAGTGCACTATCTGTGATCTTTAATATTCCATAATTGATTGGTGATTAGTGTGTGTTTAATTTTATTATTATTTTTATTTTTATTTTTATTTTTCTTGGGGGATTGAAGACAGTCGTTCCCGTTAAGTTGTGTGTGAATAAGAAAATATATATAATAAAATATTAAAAATAGGAAAAATAGGAAAAAATAAAAAAATTAGAAAAATGGGTGAATTTGTGAAAAAATAGGTGAATAGTGAAAATATAAAAATATAAGAGATGGATAAATACTATAGGATATGTTCTTTGTCTTGGCATGTAGTTTCAACTAATCTGTTTGTCTCAAAGGTTTAAAATTATTTAAAATTATTGATTGGAGTATATGGGGAGGGGCCCTCCGGGGAGAGGGATTGCAGTGCTGGTAAGCAGCCTTACTGCGATTCCATGTCCCCTGGGGGCACCAGCCCACTTTTCTTAAAACCTCATAAAAACCCAAAGATTTCCATTTCAGCGTTTAGCCCTTTTGGAATTATGGAATCGAATTCAAATATTTTCCTTGATTCCTGCCTTGACATGTTGGCTATATGGTTGCCACCTCTCCAGTTCCGTGGGACTTTCTCTAGTGCTGCAAAGAAGAGTGTGGACGGGTCACAATTATGGAATTCTTTATAATGTTTGGATACCGAGTGTAGTTCATATTTCTTTCGTATGTTTGCTATATGTTCGGCTATTCTTTGTTTGAAGGGTCTTTTTGTGCGTCCAATGTATTGTTTTTGACAGGGACATTGTAAGATATAAATTACATCTGATGAGTTGCATGATAAGCGTTCCCGAATTTCATGTTTAAAGGAGTTGTTTGTTGATGATATGCACGTTGTCTTCTTTGGAAATTTAGTGGTTCTGCAATTTGTGCAGACCCCACATCTAAAGAAGCCATTAAATGTGAGCCAATTTGGACTTTTTGTTACTTTTTTCATTCTAATTGTTGGGGCTAATTTCAATCCCAAATTGGGTACCTTAGTGTACGTAATCTGCGGTTTTTCTGGTAGTAAACCACCCAATATTTTATCTCCAAGGAGGTGGTGCCAATTTTTTGTAATAATGGATTCAAGCTTCTTGTAGTGGGTGCTATATGGTATTATGATCCTTATATTGTTCTTATTGCTCTCTTCCTCTTTCTTATCTGTCTTTTTGGAATAAAAAATTGCTTCTATCCATTTGTCGTACTTTATTTAGTGCTCTATCAATTGTTGAAAGAGGATAATCCTTCTCCAGAAACTGTTTTTTTAAACGGTCGGCTTCAGTCTCAAATTGTTGTTCCTCCGTACAGTTTCTCTTCAATCTCCGAAATTGACTAGTCGGAATGTTCATGAGCCATCTTGGCAGATGGCAACTTGTGTGAAGAATATAATTATTTCTCATTGTTGGCTTCTGAAATGTGCTGCATATTAATTTATTGTTTAGTATATTTATAGATAAATCAAGAAATTCTATTCGGGAATCGCTTATATTGCTTGTGAAGGTGATATTTTTATCATTCGTGTTGATGTTTTCCAGAAATGTGTTTAATTGATCTCTAGTCCCATTCCAGATGAAAATTATATCATCTATGAACCTTTGCCATAGTACCAGGCTCGTCCCCAGTAAATGGTTGATATTCTGGCGTTCCCAGTGGGCCATAAAGATGTTAGCATAGCTGGGGGCGAACCTGGTACCCATGGCGGTTCCTCTTTGTTGTAGATAGAAGTTAGAATCAAAGTTGAAATAGTTATGAGTCAATATGAACTCAACCCCTGTCACTAGGAATTCTATTTGGTCCTTATGTAAAGAATTATAATAGTTCAGTTCTTCCCTCAGTGCCGTGATTCAGTGTTCATGTTTTATAATCGTATACAATGAGTTTACATCTAGTGTACCCAATAACCAATGTTTTTTGTATTCTATGTGTTCTATAATGCTTACTATGTCCGTTGTGTCTTTTATATATGATGGGGTGAGTTTGACAGTTGGTTGAAGTAGTTTGTCGATATATTGTGATAAGTTTGAAGTTAATGAACCAATACCTGAAATGATTGGTCTTCCAGGTGGTTGGGTTAGGCTCTTGTGGACTTTTGGTAGACAGTAAAAAAACGGGATCCTATTTTGTGTACTAGTAATGAATTTTGACTCTTGTTCAGTTAAAATACCCTTCTTTACGCCTATCATTACATATTTCTCTAACTCTTTGGTAAAATTTTCAGTGGGATCTTTTATCAAAATACTGTAGGTGGAACTGTCTTCCAGTTGTCTTTTACATTCATTGTTATAGTTTGCCGTATTTAGAAGTACAATTGCCCCCCCTTTGTCAGCTGGTCTTATTGTTAAATTTTCCATTGATTGGAGTTGTTTGATTGCATGTGTTTCCCTTTTTGATGAGTTGTATTGGGGTATTTTTGTGTTCATTTTTCTGATTTCTATTTCTGTGCATTTCCGGAAGGTGGCGATATTCTCCCCCATTTCATTTCTGGGGTATTTCGTAGATTTTTTCTTTAAATTTGTATGTTTGTAATTAGACTGTACTTCAGTTCCCCCAAGAATTGGATTTTTCATATGATATTTTTTCAAACATAGTTTTCTCACAAATTTCTCTATCAAGATATATGCATTGAATTTATCTAGTTTAGCCGTTGGGGCAAATTTTAATCCCTTATTTAATAATTTTTGTTGTGTTTCCGTTAGAGTGATTTCACTAAGGTTAATAATGTTATTTTCCTTATCGTTTAGTGAATGCATGCTCTTTGTGGTCTTTGGTTTGTGTCTACTCCGTCTTGTCTTATGTTTGGTCTGTGATTTCTGTATTCCTCCATGTTGTTTCTCTGTCTGTTCCCCCCGTGGTACCTGTTGTATGGGATGTTCTGGTAGTTCCTCTCTGTGTGGTCTCTGCCTGATGCAGTATGGTTCCTGTGTCTCAAATTGTATCTCTGTTCTGGGGTGGGTGTTCTTCTGTGTCGTGTTTGAGATCGAGAGTGGTGCCTTGTTCTTGTCCTGTGGTGAGGTGGGGTTTGGTCTAAAAAATGTGGTGATGTGAGAGATTCAAAGTGATTATTTGTAGTGGTATTATATCTGCTTTGTATATTGTTTCTGATTCTTTATTTCTGTTGGGTTGGTGTCTTTTCCTTATCTTTATTTATTGCGATTGGTGATTTGACTCTCTGTTCAGTTATTTCTTTGTTATATTTCAATTGGGTATTGTATTTTAATTTTTTACTTTTCTTAGCCATAATTGCCTTTTCTAAATTATCTAGACTAGTACAAATTCTTTCTTGCCATAAATTATACATGTCATCTTTTGGTAATTTCTCCACTGTTTCTCTTAGTTTTGTGATCTGATCCCTAGTTTGTTCTAGAATTTGTGACCGTCTTTAAATTATCACCTGGATCAATGTGCAAGATTGTGCGAAAAGGAAACCCTCCCATTCTATTTTAAACTCCTCACTGTATAAGTCTTCAGCGGGGTCTTTACTTAACATTAAACCTTTTGGTATCATTCCCTTTATTAGGTATTGATTTAGGGATTTAATTTCCCATTGTTGTCTTAATTGTCTCTGTAATAGTCTCTCCAATTCCCTGAAAATATCTGTAGTTGATCTATTTGCGGTTTCCTGTGTGTTAGAATAAGGAGTTTCTTCAAAAACATACATCTCAATTGTTTTGCATTTGTTCTCCATACATCCCCAAATATCGATTTCAATTGCTGAGGAGCTCAACCAAGGGGTGATATATAGAAGATAGTAGTAAACGTACAAGCTACTGTGCCACCCGGTATCAGTGGTGGGCACTGGCAGTGGGCACACTAAAGTCTGTGGAAGTGGGCCTGACACACACTGGCAGCAGACAAGCAAATGAATTTAGACTACTGTCTAAAAATTAAATGCCTTATTTATCGGCAAGCTACTGTGCCACCCGGTATCAGTGGTGGGCACTGGCAGTGGGCAGACTAATGAGCAGACTATCAGTGGTTGGCACTGGCAGGGGGCACACTACAGTCTGTGGAAGTGGGCCTGACACACACTGGCAGCAGGCAAGCAACTGAATTTAGACTACTGTCTAAAAATTAAATGCCTTATTTATCGGAAAGCTACTGTGCCACCCGGTATCAGTGGTTGGCACTGGCAGTGGGCACACTACAATCTGTGGAAGTGGGCCTGACACACACTGGCAGCAGGCAAGCAACTGAAATTAGACTACTGTCTAAAAATGAAATGCCTTATTTATCTGCAAGCTACTGTGCCACCCGGTATCAGTGGTTGGCACTAGCAGTGGGCACACTACAGTCTGTGGAAGTGGGCCTGACACAAACTGGCAGCAGGCAAGCAACTGAAATTAGACTACTGTCTAAAAATTAAATGCCTTATTTATCGGCAAGCTACTGTGCCACCCGGTATCAGTGGTGCGCACTGGCAGTGGGCAGACTAATGTGCAGACTATCAGTGGTTGGCACTGGCAGTGGGCACACTACAGTCAGTGGAAGTGGGCCTGACACACTGGAAGCAGGCAATCAACTTAATTTAGACTACTGTCTAAAAATGAAATGCCTTATTTATCGGCAAGCTACTGTGCCACCCGGTATCAGTGGTTGGCACTGGCAGTGGGCACACTACAGTCTGTGAAAGTGGGCCTGACACAAACTGGCAGCAGGCAAACAACTGAATTTAGACTACTGTCTAAAAATTAAATGCCTTATTTATTGGCAAGCTACTGTGCCACCCGGTAACAGTGGTGGGCACTGGCAGTGGGCACACTAAAGTCTGTGGAAGTGGGCCTGACTCACTGGCAGCAGGCAAGCAACTGAATTTAGACTACTGTCTAAAAATTAAATGCCTTATTTATCGGCAAGCTACTGTGCCACCCGGTATCAGTGGTGCGCACTGGCAGTGGGCAGACTAATGTGCAGACTATCAGTGGTTGGCACTGGCAGTGGGCACACTACAGTCAGTGGAAGTGGGCCTGACACACTGGAAGCAGGCAATCAACTTAATTTAGACTACTGTCTAAAAATGAAATGCCTTATTTATCGGCAAGCTACTGTGCCACCCGGTATCAGTGGTGGGCACTGGCAGTGGGCAGACTAATGTGCAGACTATCAGTGGTTGGCACTGGCAGTGGGCACACTACAGTCTGTGGAAGTGGGCCTGACACACACTGGCAGCAGGCAAGCAACTGAATTTAGACTACTGTCTAAAAATTAAAAGCCTTATTTATCGGAAAGCTACTGTGCCACCCGGTATCAGTGGTTGGCACTGGCAGTGGGCACACTACAGTCTGTAGAAGTGGGCCTGACACACACTGGCAGCAGGCAAGCAACTGAAATTAGACTAATGTGTAAAAATCAAATGCCTTATTTATCGGCAAGCTACTGTGCCACCCTGTATCAGGGGTTGGCACTGGCAGTGGGCACACTACAATCTGTGGAAGTGGGCCTGACACACACTGGCAGCAGGCAAGCAACTGAAATTAGACTACTGTCTAAAAATGAAATGCCTTATTTATCTGCATGCTACTGTGCCACGCGGTATCAGTGGTTGGCACCGGCAGAGAGCACACTACTGTCTGTGGACGTGGGCCTGACACAAACAGGTAACAGGCAAGCAACTGAATTTAGACTACTGTCTAAAAATTAAATGCCTTATTTATCGGCAAGCTACTGTGCCACCCGGTATCAGTGGTTGGCACTGGCAATGGGCACACTACAGTCAGTGGAAGTTGGCCTGACACACACTAGCATGCAAGCAACTGAAATTACACTAAAGTGTAAAAATGAAATGCCTTTTTTTGATGCAAAGTCCTGTGCCACACGGGATGACAGGGGTGGGCACTGGCAGTGGGCACACTACAGTCTGTGGAAGTGGGCCTGACACAAACTGGCAGCAGGCAAGCAACTGAAATTAGACTACTGTCTAAAAATTTTATGCCGTATTTATCGGCAAGCTACTGTGCCATCCGGTATCAGTGGTTGGCACTGGCAGTGGGCACACTGCAGTCTGTGGAAGTGGGCCTGACACAAACTGGCAGCAGGCAAGCAACTGAAATTAGACTACTGTCTAAAAATGTAATGCCGTATTTATCGGCAAGCTACTGTGCCATCCGGTATCAGTGGTTGGCACTGGCAGTGGGCACACTACAGTCTGTGGAAGTGGGCCTGACACACACTGGCAGCAGGCAAGCAACTGAATTTAGAATACTGTCTAAAAATTAAATGCCTTATTTATCGGCAAGCTACTGTGCCACCCGGTATCAGTGGTTGGCACTGGCAGTGGGCACACTACAGTCTATGGAAATGGGCATGACACACACTGGCAGCAGTCAAGCAACTGAATTTAGACTACTGTCTAAAAATTAAATGCCTTATTTATCGGCAAGCTACTGTGCCACCCGGTATCAGTGGTGGGCACTGGCAGTGGGCAGACTAATGTGCAGACTATCAGTTGTAGGCACTGGCAGTGGGCACACTACAGTCTGTGGAAGTGGGCCTGGCACAAACTGGCAGCAGGCAAGCAACTGAAATTAGACTACTGTCTAAAAATTAAATGTTTTATTTATCGGCAAGCTACTGTGCCACCCGGTATCAGTGGTTGGCACACTACAGTCTGTGGAAGTGGGCCTGACACACACTGGCAGCAGGCAAGCAACTGAAATTAGACTACTGTCTAAAAATGAAATGCCTTATTTATCGGCAAGCTACTGTGCCACCCGGTATCAGTTGTGGGCACTGGCAGTGGGCACACTAATGTCTGTGGAAGTGGGCCTGACACACACTGGCAGCAGGCAAGCAACTGAATTTAGACTACTGTCTAAAAATTAAATGCCTTATTTATCGGCAAGCTACTGTGCCACCCGTTATCAGTGGTGCGCACTGGCAGTGGGCAGACTAATGTGCAGACTATCAGTGGTTGGCACTGGCAGTGGGCACACAACAGTCTGTGGAAGTGGGCCTGACACAAACTGGAAGCAGGCAAGCAACTGAAATTAGTCTACTGTCTAAAAATTAAATGCCTTATTTATTGGCAAGCTACTGTGCCACCCGGTATCAGTGGTTGGCACTGGCAGTGGGCACACTACAGTCTGTGGAAGTGGGCCTGACACAAACTGGAAGCAGGCAAGCAACTGAAATTAGTCTACTGTCTAAAAATTAAATGCCTTATTTATTGGCAAGCTACTGTGCCACCCGGTATCAGTGGTTGGCACTGGCAGTGGGCACACTACAGTCTGTGGAAGTGGGCCTGACACAAACTGGCAGCAGGCAAGCAACTGAAATTTGACTACAGTCTAAAAATTAAATGCTCACTATGGAGAATGGCTGGCACTCCTCCTTGTAATGGTGCTCAGTGTTGTGGGGATATCCCGAATCATATAGAGTGAAAAAACACGGCACTCAAGCGACTTGTTGATATTAATATAATCACGTTTCTTTATTGTTCTTCTTAATCGTTATTTTTTCGTTATTTTATGACCACCATTGAAAAAACATAGTAATAATAAATGGCCGACGTTTCGGTCTAACCAAGACCTTTATCAGGGCCAGTTCACTGTGAGACGTAGCTGCTGGGCTGCAGGCTTCAACAGGCCTGTTGAAGCCTGCAGCCCAGCAGCTACATTGTGCCACCCGGTATCAGTGGTTGGCACTGGCAGTGGGCACACCACAGTCTGTGGAAGTGGGCCTGACACACACTGGCAGCAGTCAAGCAACTGAAATTAGATTACTGTATAAAAATGAAATGCCTCTTTATTCGGTAAGCTACTGTGCCACCCGGTATCAGTGGTTGGCACTGGCAGTGGGCACACTACATTCTGTAGAAGTGAGCCTGACACACACTGGCAGCAGGCAAGCAACTGAATTTAGACTACTGTCTAAAAATTAAATGCCTTATTTATCGGCAAGCTACTGTGCCACCCGGTATCAGTGGTTGGCACTGGCAGTGGGCACACTACAGTCAGTGGAAGTGGGCCTGACACACACTGGCAGCAGGCAAGCAACTGACTTTAGGCTACTGTCTAAAAATTAAATGCCTTATTTATCGGCAAGCTACTGTACCACCCGGTATCAGTGGTGGGCACTGGCAATGGGCACACTGCAGTCTGTGGAAGTGGGCCTGACACAAACTGGCAGCAGGCAAGCAACTGAAATTAGACTACTGTCTAAAAATTTAATGCCGTATTTATCGGCAAGCTACTGTGCCATCCGGTATCAGTGGTTGGCACTGGCAGTGGGCAGACTATCAGTGGTTGGCACTGGCAGTGGGCACACTACAGTCTGTGGAAGTGGGCCTGACACACACTGGCAGCAGGCAAGCAACTGAATTTAGACTACTGTCTAAAAATTAAATGCCTTATTTATCGGCAAGCTACTGTGCCACCCGGTATCAGTGGTTGGCACTGGCAGTGGGCACACTACAGTCAGTGGAAGTGGGCCTGACACACTGGCAGCAGGCAAGCAACTGAATTTAGACTACTGTCTAAAAATTAAATGCCTTATTTATCGGCAAGCTACTGTACCACCCGGTATCAGTGGTGGGCACTGGCAATGGGCACTCTACAGTCAGTTTAAGTCGGCCTGACACGCTAGCAGGCATGTAACTGAAATTACATTAAAGTGTAAACATGAAATGCCTTTTTTTGATGCAAAGTCCTGTGCCACACGGGATGACAGGGGTGGGCACTGGCAGTGGGCACACTACAGTCAGTGGAAGTCGGCCTGACACACGCTAGCAGGCAAGCAACTGAAATTACACTAAAGTGTAAAAATTAAATGCCTTTTTTTGATGCAAAGTCCTGTGCCACACGGGATGACAGGGTTGGGCACTGGCAGTGGGCACACTACAGTCTTTGGGCCTGCAGCTCCTCACACACGGGCAGGCCAGGCAACTGCAATATATATATGGAAAAAAAAAAAAACAGACTAATGTTGCAGCCCTAAAAAGGGCTTTTTGGGGTGCTGTCAGGACGCTGTCCTTACAGCAGAGATCAGATGAGTCTTTTAGGACTTGAGTGGACACTGAATACACTAGCCTAGCTATCGATTTCCCAATTAAATCAGCAGCTACACTGTCCCTCCTCTCACTAAGACTGCAAATTCCGAATGCAGGGGCGTACATATAGTGGTCGCAGGGGTCGCAGTTGCGACCGGGCCCGGCTCCCCAGGAGCTGCTGCGCGCAAAGTAAGTGACTGGAGTCCTCCAGTCCTCGATCATCCTGCGAGACCTGCGAACTGCCTGCGGCAGGTCTCGCGGGAACATGCGCGCAAAATCTCGTAGGCGGCGCCAGAAGCAGACGGGACCCGACCAGACCAGGGAAAGACGTCTGAGAGCCGGGAGTCACTGCCAGCCAGCCAACAGGAGCCGCCTTGCCTAGTTGCCTTGCCCAGTACCGCAGTAAAGCCAGCCGGTAAGAAAAATGAACGCTGGGCTGAATTTCTTCTTCTTGTTGTTGTGCTCTAGCCTCTGCCTCTGTGCCGTATGATCATGCTGCTATACGCACGCCCGGAGCCCTGGCCCTGGAGGGGGAGAGGGGAGTGGGGGGGATAGCATTGAGTGGCCTGAGGGCCCTGGCCCTGGAGGGGGGGGGGGATAGCATTGAGTGGCCTGAGGGCCCTGGCCCTGGAGGGGAGAGGGGGATAGCATTGAGTGGCCTGAGGGCCCTGGCCCTGGAGGGGAGAGGGGGATAGCATTGAGTGGCCTGAGGGCCCTGGCCTGGAGGGGGAGAGGGGGGATAGCATTGAGTGGCCTGAGGACTCTGGCCCTGGAGGGGGAGAGGGGGGATAGCATTGAGTGGCCTGAGGGCCCTGGCCCTGGAGGGGGAGAGGGGGCATAGCATTGAGTGGCCTGAGGGCCCTTGCCCTGGAGGGGGGATAGCATTGAGTGGCCTGAGGGCCCTGGAGGGGTAGAGGGGGGGGGGATAGCATTGAGTGGCCTGAGGGCCCTGGCCCTGGAGAGGGAGGGGGGGGAGCCCATGATTCGGTTTCGCACCGGGGCCCCATGGATTGTGTGTACGCCACTGTCCGAATGAATCTAAAATGGATGCTGTTCAGGAGATGAGAGGGTCTGGGAGGGAGGGTATGCTGCTGATTGGCTGGAATGTGTCTGCTGACTGTGAGGTACAGGGTCAAAGTTTGCTCAATGATGATATGTATAGGGGGCGGACCGAACATCGCATATGGCCAAGCTATGTTCGCCAGGAACTGTTCGGCGGCGGATAGTTCGGGCCATCTCTGATGGATTGTCCAGTTAGGCGCTGTTGTTTAGGACAGATGATCCAAGTAGATAGGGACAGTGGTTCGTGTGAAGATTAGGTCTGCACTGTTCCCTATCCATATGTCCTGTTTGATTCCAATCGTGTTTATGAATTGTAACCATCGTTAAATAAACCATTCGTTTTGTCTATTCTGTGCCCTGAAGACTTCTCTGAGTTTGCTCAAGATATGTTCAGTGGTTCCCATAAACCCTGAACTTGACACCCCACCACCCTCATTAGTCAGGAACCAGATATTTAACGCAGCTTCAATCTTTAATGTAGCAATTATTGATTGATGCATTTGCATACATGCAGTTTTACTCAAATAAAGGTTATGTTTTAAATCTAACACGGCTTTACACATCAGGTATAAATGCAGGTCGAGGATATACAGTACCACCCTAATCACTGTGTGGTGAAATTAACAATGGATATAGAGCTTTTATGGACTCCATCAATAGTGCTATTGCAATGTATGAAAAGAATATGCATAAAGGTCGATTTGAATTGAAACAGCGACACTGGCCATTGGCAATATTTTTCTCATGACTGGCCAGAATCAATATAGTATTGCATCAATTACAGTGGTAAAATGATCTATTAGAAATGTTTGATGTAGTACAATATGTAAAGACTTATTATATTGAATTTTAACTATATACTCATGCCAAAAGGGGTAATACAAATATTTGATCAAATGTTAAAGATTTTGAACGGTGGTGGGTAGTGTTGAGTGAACAGTTCGAGCATAGTTCGGGTTCGTACCGAATTTTGGGGTGTCGGGGACACAGACCCGAACATTTTCAAAAAAGTTCGGGTTCGTTGTTCGGCAATTACTTCCCGCTTTCTGAAGGGCTGCACAGCAGCCAATCAGCTAGCGTTTTACTTCTTGCCCTAAGAGCCCATCACAGCCATGCCTACTAATGGCATGGCTGTGATTGGCCAAGTGCAGCATGTGACCCAGCCTCTATTTAAGCTGGAGTCACGTAGCGCCGCAAGTCACACTGCTCTGATTAGTGTAGGGAGAGGACGAAGCTTCTGTGAGGGCGAGATTAGGCAGGGAAAAGTCAGCAACAGCACCTAATGGACGGATCGATCTACAGCTGTGAATGATTGAACTTCTGCTAGTTACATGCTCACTGGTTTTTAGGCTGCACAGAGCGTTTTTCTGTCACTTCTTTTCTGGGGTGATCGGCGGGCCATTTTGTGACTTGTGGTGCACCAGAACAAGCTGCCACCAAGTCCATCAATCCATCAATACTAGTTTTTTTTTTGCTATATCCTACATCAGGGGCTTGGCTCTGCTAATTGTCCCCTCTAGAAACTCAGGATAGCAATTTCTATATTTTATTAAGGGGTTAAATACAATTGCCCAAATACCAATCCCCTAAATCTGGTGTCCCAGCTGTTGCAGGCCAAGTTTCATAGTGTCCGCAAAAACATATTTTGTTCTGGGGTGAAATTCAATTGCCAAAATAGCAATACCATAAATCAGTGGTTTCAGCTGTGGCTGGCCAAGTTTCATAGTGTCCGCAAAAACATATATTTTGTTCTGGGGTGAAATTCAATTGCCAAAATAGCAATACCTTAAATCAGTGGTTTCAGCTGTGGCTGGCCAAAATTCATAGTGTCCGCAAAAACATATATTTTGTTCTGGGGTCAAATTCAATTACCAAAATAGCAATACCATAAATCAGTGGTTTCAGCTGTGGCTGGCCAAGTTTCTTAGTGTCCGCAAGTGTCCGCAAAAACATATTTTGTTCTGGGGGAAATTCAATTGCCAAAATAGCAATACTATAAATCAGTGGTTTCAGCTGTGGCTGGCCAAGATTCATAGTGTCCGCAAAAACATATATTTTGTTGTGGGGTGAATTTCAAATGCCAAAATAGCAATACCCTGAATCTGGTCTCCCAGCTGTTGCAGGCCAAGTTTCATAGTGTCTGCAAAAACATATTTTGTTCTGGGGTGAAATTCAATTGCCAAAATAGCAATACCCTGAATCTGGTGTTCCAGCTGTTGCGGGCCTAGTTTAAATCTGTCCGTAACAGGGTATATTTTGTTCTGGGGAGAAATTCAATTGCCAAAATAGCAATACTATAAATCAGTGGTTTCAGCTGTGGCTGGCCAAGTTTCATAGTGTCCTGCAAATTATATATTTTGTTCTGGGGTGAAATTAAATTGCCAAAATAGCAATACCCTGAATCTGGTGTTCGAGCTGTTGCAGGCCAAGTGTAAATCTGTCCATAAAAGGATACCTTTCATCCAGGGCCTAAATACTAGCCCTAAAAGAGATATTCCCCTAAATCAGTGGTTACTGCTGTGCCTGGCTTAGTGTAATACGCTACATAAATAAATAGGCAGATAGTGTTAGGTGCCTGTAAAAAAAGGCCTGAATTTGAAATCAATACATTGGGCCAAATATTTTTTTCTTATTGTGGTGCTTGGTGAACGATAACAATGAGGAAAACTTCTAGTAAGGGACGCGGTCGTGGTGGTGTTAGTGTACCCTCTGGTGCTGGGAGAGGACGTGGCCATTCTGCCACAGCCACACGTCCTAGTGAAACAACTACCTCAGGTCCCAGTACCCGCCAGGATTTACAGCGATATTTGGTGGGGCCCAATGCCGTTCTAAGGATGGTAAGGCCTGAGCAGGTACAGGCGCTAGTCAATTGGGTGGCCGACAGTGGATCCAGCACGTTCACAACATTATCTCCAACCCAGTCTTCTGGAGAAAGCGCACAGGTGGCACCTGAAAACCAAGCCCATCAGTCTGTCACATCACCCCCATGCATATCAGGGAAACTGAGCCTCGAGTTATGCAGCAGTCTCTTATGCTGTTTGAAGACTCTGCTGGCAGGGTTTCCCAAGGGAATCCACCTAGCCCTTCCCCAGTGGTTGAAGACATAGAATGCACTGATGCACAACCACTGATGTTTCCTGATGATGAGGACATGGGAATACCACCTCATCGGAGTCCGCACGTCTCTGATGATGACGAAACACAGGTGCCAACTGCTGCATCTTTCTGCAGTGTGCAGACCGAACAGGAGGTCAGGGAGCAAGACTGTGTGGAAGACGATGCAGGGGACGATGAGGTTCTAGACCCCACATGGAATGAAGGTCGTGCCACAGACTTTCATAGTTCAGAGGAAGAGGCAGTGGTGAGACTGAGCCAACAGCGTAGCAAAAGAGGGAGCAGAGGGCCAAAGCAGAACAGCCGCCGCCAAGAGAGTTTGCCTGCTACTGGCCACCGCCAACAGGAACCGAGCACCCCAAAGGCTGCTTAAAGGGGCTCCCTGGCATGGCACTTCTTTAAACAATGTGCTGACGACAAGACCCGAGTGGTTTGCACGCTGTGCCATCAGATCCTGAAGCGAGGCATTAACGTTCTGAACCTTAGCACAACCTGCATGACCAGGCATCTACATGCAAAGCATGAACTGCAGTGGAGTAAACACCTTAAAAGCAAGGAACTCACTCAGGCTCCCCCTGCTCCCTCTTCTGCTGCTGCCTCGGCCTCTTCCTCCACCTCGGGAGGAACGTTGGCACCTGCCGCCCACCAAACAGAGGATGTGCCACCGACACCACCACCTGCGTCACCAAGCATCTCCACCATGTCACACAGCAGCGTTCAGCTCTCCATCTCACAAACCTTGGAGAGAAAGCATAAATTCCCACCTAGCCACCCTCAAACCCTGGGCCTGAATGCAAGCATTTCTAAACTACTGGCCTTTGAAATGCTGTCATTCAGGCTGGTGGACACAGACAGCTTCAAACAGCTGATGTCCATGGCTGTCGCACAGTATGTTGTTCCCAGCTGCCACTACATCTCCAAGACAGCCGTGCCTTCCCTGCACAACCAAGTATCCGATAAAATCAAGTGTGCACTGCGCAACGCCATCTGTGGCAAGGTCCACCTAACCACAGATACGTGGACCAGTAAGCACGGCCAGGGACGCTATATCTCCCTAACTGCACACTGGGTAAATGTAGTAGCAGCTGGGCCCCAGGCGGAGAGTTCCTTGGCGCACGTTCTTCCGCCGCCAAGGATCGCAGGGCATCATTCTTTGCCTCCTGTAGCCTCCTCCTCCTACTCGGCTTCCTCCTCCTCTGCTTCCACCAGCTCATCCAGTCAGCCACACACCTTCACCACCAACTTCAGCACAGCCCTGGGTAAACGTCAGCAGGCCATTCTGAAACTCATATGCTTGGGGGACAGGCCCCACACCGCGCAGGAGTTGTGGCGGGGTATTGAACAACAGACCGACGAGTGGTTTCTGCCGGTGGGCCTCAAGCCCGGCCTGGTGGTGTGCGATAATGGGCGAAATCTCGTCGCAGCTCTGGGACTAGCCGGTTTGACGCACATCCCTTGCCTGGCACATGTGCTGAATTTGGTGGTGAAGAAGTTCATTCACAACTACCCCGACATGTCAGAGCTGCTGCATAAAGTGAGGGCCGTCTGTGCGAGCTTCCAGCGTTCACATCCTGCCGCTGCTCGCCTGTCTGCGCTACAGCGGAACTTCAGCCTTCCCGGTCACCGCCTCATATGCGACGTGCCCACCAGATGGAACTCCACCTTGCACATGCTGGAGAGACTGTGCGAGCAGCAGCAGGCCATAGTGGAGTTTCAGCTGCAGCACGCACGGGTCAGTCGCACTGCGGAACAGCACCACTTCACCACCAATCATTGGGCCTCCATGTGAGACCTGTGTGCCCTGTTGCGCTGTTTCGAGTACTCAACCAACATGGCCAGTGGCGATGACACCGTTATCAGCGTTACAATACCACTTCTATGTCTCCTTGAGAAAACGCTTAGGGCGATGATGGAAGAGGAGGTGGCCCAGGAGGAGGAGGATGAGGGGTCATTTTTAGCACTTTCAGGCCAGTCTGTTAGAAGTGGCTCAGAGGGAGGTTTTTTGCAACAGCAGAGGCCAGGTACAAATGTGACCAGCCAGGGCCCACTACAGGAGGATGAGGAGGAGGAGGAGGAGGATGAGGATGAAGCTGGTTCACAGCAGGGTGGTACCTGACACAGCTCAGGCCCATCACTGGTGCGTGGCTGGGGGGATACGTAGGACGATAAAGATACGCCTCCCACAGATGACAGCTTGTCCTTACATCTGGGGAGCCTGGCACACATGAGCGACTACATGCTGCAGTGCCTGCGCAACAACAGCAGAGTTGCCCACATTTTAATGTGTGCGGACTACTGGGTTGCCACCCTGCTGGATCCCCGGTACAAAGACAATGTGCCCACCTTACTTCCTGCACTGGAGCGTGATAGCAAGATGTGCGTGTACAAGCGCACGCTGGTAGAGGCTCTCCTGAGAGCATTCCCAAATGTCACAGGGGAACAGGTGGAAGCCCAAGGCGAAGGCAGAGGAGGAGCAAGAGGTCGCCAACGCAGCTGTGTCATGGCCAGCTCCTCTGAGGGCAAGGTTAGCATGGCAGAAATGTGGAAAAGTTTTGTCTCCACGCCACAGCTAACTGCACCACCACCTGATACAGAACGTGTTAGCAGGAGGCAGCATTTCACTAACATGGTTGAACAGTACGTCTGCACACCCCTCCACGTACTGACTGATGGTTCGGCCCCATTCAACTTCTGGGTCTCCAAATTGTCCACGTGGCCAGAGTTAGCATTTTATGCCTTGGAGGTGCTGGCCTGCCCGGCGGCCAGCGTTTTGTCTGAACGTGTATTCAGCACGGCAGGGGCGTCATTACTGACAAACGCAGCCGCCTGTCCACAGCCAACGTGGACAAGCTGACGTTCATAAAAATGAACCAGGCATGGATCCCACAGGACCTGTGCCTCCCTTGTGCAGAATAGACATTTATAACTGCCTCCCCCTCAACCATGTATTCTTGTACTCCGGGGCACTTCTTTATTGAATCCTCATTTTTTTAACTTTACTATGATCTTGCGGAGCAAACCCAAAGTTGAATGAACCTCTCCTCTGTCTGGGTGGTGGGGCCAAAATAACTGAAAGTGGCCTTCTCCGGTGGTGGGTGATATGATGCATGATTCCTTGCTGTGGGACCTCTCTCCTCTGTGTGGGTGCTGGGCCGAAATAACTGAAAGTGGCCTTCTCCAGTGGTGGGTGATATGACGCATGATTTCTTGCTTTGGGACCTCTCTTCTCTGTCTGGGTGCTGGGGCCAAAATAACTGAAAGTGGCCTTCTCCAGTGTTGGGTGATATGACACATGATTCCGTGCAGTGGGACCTCTCTCCAATTAATATTGGTTAAATTTTATTTATTTTATTGTAATTCATTTCCCTATCCACATTTGTTTGCAAGGGATTTACCTACATTTTGCTGCCTTTGGCAGCCCTCTAGCCCGTTCCTGGACTATTTTACAGCCTTTTTAGTGCCTAAAAATTCGGGTCCCCATTGACGTCAATGGGGTTCGGGCTCGGGATAAAGTTCGGGTCGAGTTCGGATCCCGAACCTGAACATTTTTGGGAAGTTCGGCCGAACTTCCCGAACCCGAACTTCCAGGTGTTCGCTCATCTCTAGTGGTGGGACATTGTTGACGTTGAGTGAAATGCAGAAAGTATTAGATTGTTTCCACCTGAGGCCAAAAACCAAACAGTGAAAGCCATAAAATGCTATGATTGTTATTATGATTTTCAGAGTTGAAAGATATACAGTAATACTGTGGATCAATTGCTACTACAACAATTATAAATACACTCTATTCAACTATTCCTGGTAGGGTTCCTGAAGGTTTTAGGGAATATGAATATCTAGAGCAGTGAGAGGGCACACAGAATGAGACGGCATAGGTGCAAACACAACAGTAAACAGTGGAAGGGGTATCTAGTCTGTACATGTGCAGAGAAGACGAGTGGATAGGGAAAAGGAAGAAATGAAAAGCGATTGGATGTCCATCATTACTAGGTTCCAATGGTGGTTGTAACCACCAACAGGATCTCAAAACATATTGGCACAAGGGGCTATGGTATACTAATAACTTTTGATACAGACAATTTGGTTTTATGTTGAAAAAGTGATATATTATTGATAGCTACTGACTGAGATAGCACTTTAATGTATCATTCTAAATGTGTTTAAATTTAGGAAAAAAAAAGGTGCCTTTAACACTAAAGAAAAAATAGCAATGAAGCTTCATTTGAAATATCATCACTTTTTTAATGATTATCTTCAGTTACATGTGACTGTACAATATATAGTTAACTTTCAATACAAAAACAACTATTTATCACTGTGACAAGCATGGTAACTATATTCATGGCAGGTCTTACAAATGATGGATGAACCACAGTGCAGTTGGCTGCATGACCAGGGATCATTTTGCTTACATAACAGTTCAGTACAGAATTTTCCAACCAGTTTTATGGTATGAACAGTAGTTAGTTTCATTTCTAGTTTGAGATGCTGTATCACCCAGCAAAAACGTGGTGTAAAACAACCCTGGTTTTGTTTTTAAAAAATATGGTGCACAAACTTAACTGAAATAGATTATGCAAACATTCTTATATGTATTATATGTATACATTAAGCAGCTGCTTTAGACAGATGTCAAACAGTAGTGTCAGCTGAAGATACAAGAAAAATTGACTGTTGTAGGGAGCTGCTAGAGATAAAAATTCTGAAGATGAGGTATTTTTTTTTTTATGGGACAGAACTACACTACCAGCATGCCCAGGCTATTATAGGACACCTGTGGACATTATAGAGGGAGGTGTATAAGGGGAAAGACCTACAACTGCTGCATGTCCCAATTGTTATTGTGGGGCATTAGTGGACATTACATAAAGAGGGCTATAAGAGGAGAGAACTACAACTCCCTTCAAGCCCAAACTGTAATTATGGGTAATCAGTGGCCATCATATGGTCAGGGATAAAGGATTAGAGAACTGCTGCTCCCATCATGTCCAGACTTTCATTATGGGACATCAGTAGTCTCCTTATTTTCATTATGGGGCATCAGTGATTACATTATTATGACCAGTAGCAAATATCCACAGCAACCGTTGTGTGCAGCACAGAAAGCAGCTAGATGACCTGGGAGGGACTCAATAAAGTCCTGGTTGGTTGTCCCAGGTATCTGGAGTCATGCTGACTGCAATGTATCTCAGAGTATGCAGTAGAGGTTGTGTGGGGGAGGATCCATAGAGCGAATATGACCATCGATGTCGTCCCCCAGATGCTCAATTGGGTTCAAGTCTGGAATTAGGAGGCCAGGGTAGTAATCGAAAGTCAGTCATCCTCTTCAAAAAATGTTGATTGTTTCCAGCCATGTGCCATGTTGCATTGTGTTACTGGAAGATCCCATCAGTCCCAGGGAAGACAATCATCATATGTGTGTACGTGATCTGCAAGGATAGGTTCATACCCAAATCAGTTAAATATTACACATGGATGAGTGGGCCCAGAGATTGCCACAAAAACATTTCCCAGCCTACAACGCTACCACCACCATCTTGTATTTTCCAGCAATTGTTGCAGGGTATTTGTTCTCCGAAGTTTCATGTCTGACATGCCAACGTCCATCCGTTTAAAGAAGCAGAAAACATGACTCATCGAATAAGGCAACCCTTTGCCAATTAGCAGAGGTCCAATTCTGATACTGCCATGAAAAAGCCTTTTCTGCCAATGCAACTTTGTAGCAGAGGTGTAGTGTCCATCCTACTGATTCAGAGCCACATATGCAGTAGGGTTCACTGAACTGTTTTAGATAGACACATGCTACAGTGAGCTTCTCCACTGTAGCATGTCAGTCTGCCCTTATGCACCTTTGTAGCGGACGTTTCCCTCTTTTATCAATGGCACATGGTGCTGCGCAGTTTCGACGGTGCTTATTTGCAATGGTACCATTTGTCCACGCATGATACATTTTCACCACAGCAGCACGAGAACAGTTTACAAACTGCGCGGTTTCAGAAATACTGACACTCTTGGCCATGACAGCAACAAAGGATATGTGAGCAGACGGCCCATCGCACATCTTATATACCCACCAAGCCAGGTCACAATACATGACTTCCTTCATGAGCTAAATGCTGCTGATCAAAAGTAGGAAGTCATCATAATAGTGTAGCTCGACCATGTGCAGTATAACTCCTAGCATTTCTAGAATGTTATTATGGGCTATCAGAAGAAATTACAGGGAGTGAGTATAAGGAAAGAACTACAACTCCTAGTATCTGACTTTTAGATGGAAACACAAACCTTTCACAGACAAATAGCACAAAATCTCAGCCCACATAGTGACATCACTCAGGTCCTTACAGCTCCATTACCACTTCTCTGCACTGCTGAGCTCTGTCTCAGTGGGTAAGCGAGCAAGGCAGGGAGGTAGCTCATAGGGGAAAAGGAGAGAAAGTGTCTGCGGGGACTAAGGGCAGGGACTCCTATAGCACTGCAGGCACATAAATCTGCCAGCATTTTAGTCAGTGTGGTTAAGCCCTACCCCTCTCTGCAACTTCCTGTGTGCTCTAGGCATGTTTACTCATTCTGTAGCTGACTATGGGGGATGACTAGGTGAAAGACAAAATAATATGTCTGCAAGATCTCTTCTAAACAACAGTTTGGGGAGTACCTTGTAGACATAGCTGTGTGCGCACTATGGAATAAATGTATGTGTATGTTTTTTTTATGTTTTTATGTTTATTTTCAGGGTTTAGTTCCCCTTTAACACAGTTCTTCAACAAGATATTATCATGTTCTACAGTATATTTTGTTGCAATACAAAGGATAAGGGCCTGCGCCATCTCTAATTACACCTGTGGATTTCTCTACAAGCACCCGTCTCCACATGCAGTGCTACAGGTCCAACTCTATGCTGATGGTACTTGCACTTATAATCCTTTTAAAGAAATTTGTAACCTCTCAGACCCTCATTAGACCTGGAGACCCCCATATCGGGCCTCAGACCAAACCTCAAGACCCACATTAAACCTCCAGACACCCTATCAGACCTCAGAACAGATATCCAGACCCCCACTAGACCTCAAACAAGACCTCCAAACTCCCATTAGACCTCAGACCAGACCTTCAGACCCCCATATCAGACCCCCATTAGAATCCCAGACAGAAACAAAAAACACAAAAACAGTGCCTCATGTGCGGTAAGTCTGGACTAAAAATAATATGAAATGGTGTGTATTTCACTTACCAGATCCTGTTGTGAGGAGTCACAACAGCTATGAGATCCTTTCTGGGCAATTTGAAGAAATATTCATCATAACTCACCCCATCTTCCATGGATGAATCAAATATTACAGAAGATACACCGATGACCTGTTTGTGATCTGGGATGGGAGTGGAGAAACTGCAAATACGTTCTGTGAACTATTAAATTGGACTGACTGGAGTATCTCTTTCACCCCAAAATTCAGTATCACTGTAATAGAGTGCCTTGACATTATCATTTCAGTCGCAGAGCAGCAGCTAACCACAAAAACATATTTCAAGGCAGTGGACTCAAAACAGTTATATCCACTATACCAGCTTTCACCATAGACTACAAACTAAAATACTGGAAAATAGATTCAAGGAGAAAGGCTATCCTAAACTACTCATTAAAAATGCCATGAAAAGAAGCAGCCTAAAGCCACAAGAGGAATGCTTGGTCACCACTACAAACATCCAGAAAACAACAGAAGAGGTACGGGTCATCACTCAGCATAATACATCTAACCCATACATTCAGAAAATCCTTGAAAAACATTGGCACATTCTCCGGCAGGACCCATACCCGACCAAATACCTCCCAGGCATCCCCAAAATTACTTATAGGAGAGCACCAACCATTAAAAACATACTGGCTCCAAGTACACCAAAACAACACAGGGAACCTAAAATAAAAAACACACCTAACAACGACATCAAAAAGGGGAGCTACAGATGTGGGGCAAAGAACTGTCTGTGATGTAGAATCATCACACACACAACAAAACAACTTTTACTTCCAACCACAACAGTACCACATTCCCAATAAAATACCATCTTACATGTCACTCCTCCTACGTCCTATATCTGGTTGAATGTGAATGCGGTCTACAATATGTAGGCCGCACCAGTGGAGATGAGCGAACACCTGGATGTTCGGGTTCGAGAGGTTCGGCCGAACTTCCGGAAAATGTCCGGATTCGTGATCCGAACTCAACCCGAACTTCATCCCGAACCCGAACCCCATAGAAGTCAATGTGGACCCGAACTTTTGGGCACTAAAAAGGCTGTAAAAGACTCCCGGAAAGGGCTAGAGGGCTGCAAAAGGCAGCAAAATGTAGGTAAATCCCCTGCAAACAAATGTAGATAGGGAAATGATGACTTAACATAAAATAAAATTAACCAATATTAATTGGAGTTAGGTCCCATAGCACAGAATCAGGCTTCAAATCACCCACCAATGGAGAAGGTCGCTTACTATTATTTCGACCCCAGCATCCAGACAAAGGAGAGAGGTCCCATAGCAGAAAATCTGGCATCATATCAAGCACCACAGGAGAAGGCCACTTTCAGTGACTTAGGCCTTAGCACCCAGACAGAGGAGACATGTCAGATAGCACAAGCATTACATTTATACCATCCAGCACAGGAGAAGGCCACTTTTAGTTACTTTGACCCCTGCACCCAGAAAGAGGAGAGAGGCCCTACAGCACATATTCAGACATCATATCACCCACCACAGGATTTAGTTAATTTGACCCCTGCACCCATGTCAGCTGGTACAAGCATCAGTTTTACATCACCCAGCACAGGAGAAGGCGACTTTGAGAGACTTTGACCCCTGCACCCAGATGGAGGATAGAGGTTTCACAGCAGAGAATGAGGCATTTAGATCACCCACCACAGGAGTAGGCCACCATTTAATGGGACCCCGGCAACCATATCAGATGGCACAAGCATCAGTTTCACATCACCCAGCACAAGAGAAGGCCACTTTGAGAGACTTTGACCCCTGCAGCCACACGGAGGAGAGAGGTCCCACAGCAGAGATTCAGGCATTTATATCAGCCAGCACAGGAGAAGGCCGCTTTCAGTGACTTAGGACTTAGCACCGACACAGAGGAGACAGGTCAGATAGCACAAGCATCAGTTCTACATAAACCACCACAGGAGAAGGGCACTTTTAGAGACTTTGACCCCTGCAGCCACACGGAGGAGACATGTCAGACAGCACAAGTATAACATTCATATCACCCAGCACAGGAGAAGGACACTTTCATGTACTTTGGCCCTGGCACCCAGACAGAGGGAAGGTTCATTCAACTCTGGGTTGCACCCCAAGATCCTACTTCATTTCAAAAATTGATTTTTCAATGAAGAAGTGGCCAGGAGTACAAGACAACATGGTTTAAGGCAGTTATTAAGGACTACTCTGCACAAGGGAGGGTCAGGTCTTGTGGGATCCATGCCTGGTTCATTTTTATAAACGTCAGCTTGTCCACGTTGGCTGCGGACAGGCGGCTGCGTTTGTCAGTAATGACGCCCCCTGCCGTGCTGAATGCACGTTCAGATAAAACGCTGGCCGCCGGGCAGGCCAGCACGTCCAAGGCATAACATGCTAATTCTGGCCACGTGGACAATTTGGAAACCCAGAAGTTGAATGGGGCCGAACCATCTATCAGTACGTGGAGTTGTGTGCAGACGTACTGTTCAACCATGTTAGTGAATTGTTGCCTCCTGCTAACACGTTCCGTATCAGGTGGTTGTGCAGTTAGCTGTGGCGTGGAGACAAAACTTTTCCACATTTCTGCCATGCTAACCCTGCCCTCAGAGGAGCTGGCCGTGACACTGCTGCGTGGGCGACCTCTAGCTCCTCCTCTGCCTTGGCCTTGCACCTGTTCCCCTGTGACAGTTGGGAATGCTCTCAGGAGCGCGTCTACCAGTGTGCGCTTGTACTCACGCATCTTCCTATCACGCTCCAGTGCAGGAAATAAAGTGGGCACATTGTCTTTGTACCGTGGATCCAGCAGGGTGGCCACCCAGTAGTCAGCACACGTTAAAATGTGGGCAACTCTGCTGTCGTTGCGCAGGCACTGCAGCATGTAATCGCTCATGTGTGCAAGGCTCCCCAGAGGTAAGGACAAGCTGTCCTCTGTGGGAGGCGTATCGTCATCAGCCTCCATATCCCCCCAGCCACGCACCAGGGATGTGCCTGCGCTGTGCTGGGTGCCACCCCGCTGTGAACCAGCTTCATCCTCATCCTCCTCCACCTCCTCCTTATCCTCCTCGTCCTCCAGTAGTGGTCCCTGGCTGGCCACATTTGTACCTGCCCTCTGCTGTTGCAAAAAACCTCCCTCTGAGCCACTTCTAACAGACTGGCCTGAAAGTGCTAAAAACGACCCGTCATCCTCTTCCTCCTGGCCCACCTCCTCTTCCATCATCGCCCTAAGCGTTTTCTCTAGGAGACATAGAATTTGTATCGTCACGCTGATAACAGTGGCATCGCCACTGGCCATGTTGGTGGCGTACTCGAAACAGGGCACACGGGTCTCGCATGGAGGCCCAATCATTGGTGGTGAAGTGGTGCTGTTCCGCAGTGCGACTGACCCGTGCGTGCTGCAGCTGAAACTCCACTATGGCCTGCTGCTGCTCGCACAGTCTCTCCAGCATGTGCAAGGTGGAGTTCCACCGGGTGGGCACGTCGCAAATTAGGCGGTGAGCGGGAAGGCCGAAGTTCCGCTGTAGCGCTGACAGGCGAGCAGCGGCAGGATGTGAACACCGGAAGCGCGCACAGACGGCCTGCACTTTATGCAGCAGCTCTGACATGTCTGGGTAGTTGTGAATGAACTTTTGCACCACCAAATTCAGCACATGCACCAGGCAAGGGATGTGCGTCAAACCGGCTAGTCCCAGAGCTGCGACGAGATTTCGCCCATTATCGCACACCACCAGGCCGGGCTTGAGGCCCACCGGCAGCAACCACTGGTCGGTCTGTTGTTCAATACCCCGCCACAACTCCTGCGCGGTGTGGGGCCTGTCCCCCAAACATATGAGTTTCAGAATGGCCTGCTGACATTTACCCCGGGCTGTGCTGAAGTTGGTGGTGAAGGTGTGTGGCTGACTGGATGAGCTGGTGGAAGCAGAGGAGGAGGAGGAAGCCGAGTAGGAGGAGGAGGCAAAGAATGATGCCCTGTGATCCTTGGCGGCGGAAGGACGTGCGCCAAGGAACTCTCCGCCTGGGGCCCAGCCGCCACTACATTTACCCAGTGTGCAGTTAGGGAGATATAGCGTCCCTGGTCGTGCTTACTGGTCCACGTATCTGTGGTTAGGTGGACCTTGCCACAAATGGCGTTGCGCAGTGCACACTTGATTTTACATCAGCTGTTTGAAGCTGTCTGTGTCCACCAGCCGTAATGACAGCATTTCAAAGGCCAGTAGTTTAGAAATGCTGGCATTCTGGCCAAGGGCTCGAGGGTGACTAGGTGGGAATTTGCGCTTCCTCTCAAAGGTTTGAGAGATGGAGAGCTGAACGCTGCTGTGTGAAATAGTGGAGACGCTAGGTGACGGTGGTGGTGTCGGTGGCACATCCTCTGTTTGCTGCTCGGCAGGTGGCAACATTCCTCTCGAGGCGGAAGCCGAGGCAGCAGCGGTAGAGGGAGCAGGGGGAGCCTGAGCGGGTTCCTTGTTTTTAAGGTGTGTACTCCACTGCAGTTCATGCTTTGCATGTAGATGCCTGATCATGCAGGTGGTGCTCAGGTTAAGAACGTTAATGCCTCGCCTCAGGGTCTGATGGCACAGCGTGCAAACCACTCTGGTCTTGTCCTCAGCACATTGTTTGAAGAAGTGCCATGCCAGGGAACTCCTTGAAGATGCCTTTGGGGTGCTGGGTCCCTGTTGGCGCTGGCCAATAGCACGCGAACTCTCTGGACGGCGGCTGTTCTGCTTTTGCCCCCTGCTCCCTCTTTGGCTTCGCTGTTGTCTCGGTCTCACCACTGCCTCTTCCTCTGAACTATTTAAGTCAGCGGCACGACCTTCAGTCCATGTGGGGTCTAAGACCTCATCGTCCTCTGCATCGTCTTCCACCCAGTCTTTCTCCCTGACCTCCTCCTGTTCAGTCTGCACACTGCAATAAGACGCGGCAGTGGGCACCAGTGTTTCGTCATCATCAGAGACTCGGTCACTCTGCTGTGGTGGTATTCCCATGTCCTCATAATCTGGATACATAAGTGGTTGTGCGTCAGTGCATGGAATGTCTTCCACCGCTGGGGAAGGGCTAGGTGGACGCCCCAGGAAAACCGTGGGAGCAGAGTCTTCAAACAGAAGAAGAGACTGCTGCATAACTTGAGGCTCAGACAGTTTCCCTGATATGCATGGGGGTGATGTGACAGACTGATGGGCTTGGTTTTCAGATGCCACCTGTGCGCTTTCCGCAGAAGACTGGGCGGAAGACAATGTGGTGAACGCGCTGGAAGCACTGTCGGCCACCCAATCGACTAATGCCTGTACCTGCTCAGGCCTTACCATCCTCATAACGGCATTGGGCCCCACCAAATATCGCTGTAAATTCTGCCGGCTACTTGAGGGAGTTGGTTCACTACTTTGTGCGCCTGAGGCCGAACGGCCACGTCCTCTGCCAGCAACAGAGGCTCCACGGACACCACCACGACCGCGTCCTCGTCCCTTAATAGAATATTTCCTCATTGTTGCGATTCAACTCGCACCACAATAAAATATATAATTTTTTAGCCCCAAAATTCCCACACTGGAAGATATAATTCCTTTTTCCGGTATTAATTACAAGAAAACTGCAGCAAATTGGACACCAGAATTTTTAAAATGCTAGTTTTGGTACATAGATTCCCACACGGGGAGATATAATTCCTTTTTACAGGAGTAAAAATGTGAGGCCTACTGTTTCTGGTCTAACAAACACCAGATTGATTAAATTGGCCTTTTTTTCACCAAAATTATAACACTGGACAATGTAATGCCTTTTTGCGGTATTAATTACAAGAGGACTGCTGGTATTTCAGAACACCGGAATTTTTAAAATGCTAGTTTTGCTAGATAAATTTCCCACACTGGGAGAAATATTGCCTAAGCCTTTTTACAGTATTAATTACAACAGGAGGGCTTCTTCTGGTCTAACACCAGAATAATTTTATTATTACGGTGAAAGCTTTTTCTAATTTATATTTCTGGCACATAAAAAAAAAAAAAATATTTCTGGCTCACAGTATTGGACTTGGCTGTAGTGGCACTGGCTAGCCTAGCTGGAACAGCACATTCATGGGACTTGCTATCCAAGTGGGTTACTTTCAGTTTCACCACTGATATATTAAATATCTTTGCAGTTAGTATGGGTGACACAAGCACAGCCAAACCCCTGATGTAGTATATCTATGAAAAAATCGACTATTACATGAGATTAATGGACGTTGTGGCAGCTTTTGCTGTAGCACCACAAGTCCCAAAATGGCCGCCGCCTATCAGCCCAGTAACATGTGCCAGAAAACGGTCTGCCCAGCCAGAAAAAAAATAGACTTTGACTGGGCAGCTGAATCGCTGTTCTGATTCACAGGTGTAGATTTTACACTTCTTTGGAGCTTTGGTTTAGACTCTGTGGCAGCTTGTGCTGGCGCATCACAAGTCCCAAAATGGCCACCGCCGGTCAGCCCAGTTACATGTGCCAGTAAAAATCGCTCTGGCCAGTCTCAACAAAATAGTGACTTTCAGTGAACAGCTCAGCTGAGTTGTTCTGATGCACAGGTGTAGAAAGGTAGATCATTCAATCACTTCTTTATCCCTGCCTATCTCGCCCTCACAGAAGCTGCATCCTCTCCCTACACTAGTCAGAGCAGTGTGACTTGCGGCGCTACGTGACTCCAGCTTAAATAGAGGCTGGGTCACATGCTGCACTTGGCCAATCACAGCCATGCCATTAGTAGGCATGGCTGTGATGGGCTCTTAGGGCAAGAAGTAAAATGCGAGCTGATTGGCTGCTGTGCAGCCCTTCAGAAAGCGGGAAGTAATCGACGAACACCGGACCCGAACCCAAACTTTTTTGAAAATGTCCGGGTTCGGGTCCGTGTCACGGACACCCCAAAATTCGGTATGGACCCGAACGATTATCGAACTGTTCGCTCAACACTACGCACCACACAAGCTCTCCATTGCCAGGTCAGTCAACACAGATACAACATCCAGAAACAATATTTAAAGCATGGTGTATCCAGGCATTGTGCAAACACCCCCGAAAAAGAGGAACACTAGCTCATAATCACCCCGATCGACTCCATACCCGAAAATCCATGTAATAGGTTTGAGAACCTACACAAAAGAGAAGTCTATTGGATATACCAGCTAGATACGCTCACTCCATATGGTCTATATGGTCATTCTATAACAACTTCAACAGTACCAGTCCACCAAAGTGACGATCTTCCTTTCCCAACAATTCCCTCCAACAGCGGCAATCTATGACAATCGGTTATCTACCAATACACTGTTCCCAGATACACTCCCATAACAAAATATTCATTACAATGTTCCAACCCAAACCCAATGCCCTTCTCTAGCAACACCGTATATGGTGTAACAACCAATACGCCTTCAAGCCAGCGATTGGTAGCAGCACCCTCATACTGTGCACCATAGGGACTGCTAGTTTAGTGTACACGGTATACATGCTTGTTCTATATTTAACACATAGGCATCCACTAATGTAATTCTACAGTTTTATCGGTCTGATTAACATACTAAAAATACGCTTTCCATATATAAAAAAAAAAAAAAAAAAAAGAAAAAATGTAAAAACTGTTTTAAATACAATGCATGTTCTTATAAACACTCTGTAAAGAATACTGTCCTAAGGAAGAGGGCTGCATGCCCTTGAAACGCGTAGACAGCTTTATTATCAATAAATAAAAAGAAAAAACATCCAAGCCATCGTGCGGATCGATTTATATGCCTACAACGCTGGAAAGTGGTTCTATTTTTCTTCAACCGTCAAATCTAAGACCCCCATTAGACCTACAGACCCCCATTAGACCTACAGACCCCCATTAGACTTCTAGGCCTCCAATTAGACCCCCATTAGACTTATAGACCACCATATCAGACCTCAGAACAGACCTCCAGACCACCATTAAAAATCCATATCTCCCATATCAGCATGTAAAATAAATAAAGTAACTCACCTCTCCTGCTCCGCCACTCCTCTCCTGGTTTGACTGTCTCCCTGGCTCTCTTCTCTGGACCCGCGCTGCACAGTCATCTGCTTGCCTGCCATAGTGCGCTCTGTACGTCCTGATGCTGGAGGCAGCCTGGACACAGCAGTGTGAGCCCCAAGAAGAGCAAGCAGGGAGGAGGGGTGAGGGGGGGGGGGGTCACAACTGCGACCCCTATAGCTACGTCAGTGTATCTATCTAATCTATCTATCTATTGTGATGAAGTGTACCGTAGAGGTGTGAAAGGGGTGTATATCTCACCCAGTTTCCAGTTTAGTTGGGTGAGGTAGCAAAAATATAGAGTTGTGTTTTGCTTCAGCAAGGAATAGCTTGCTAGAGACCTTTTGTTTAAGTCATATGGGCTGGATTTCTTTGGACTGGGAGATAGGTTGTTAGTGGAAGTTTCTCAGTCCACATTCCTAGTCTACTCTGTATTCCCCTCGCCAAAGGTGAGGCCAGCTGCGATAATCTCCGAGGGATAAATCAATGTTCAGTGAGTGCGTATGTATGTATGCCGAGGAGGAATTGAGAAGGAAGCCTGCAGGCTCTGTGTGGTCCCAGCAGGAGGGCTGGTGGGCCACAAGGCTGAGTAAAGCCTGAGTTTTGGGGGCATCACAGGATTGTATCCCCCCCTCCCCAGGTGCAACATGTTCAGAGTCAGGAGAACTGGTGGACAGAGACCTCAATGTGTTGTGTTGGTCACAGCCAGAAGACTGCTGGACCGTATGGTTGTGTGAAGCCGACTTTCCCAATGTGAGCAGCAACCTATAGGTTAGATAGGCCACTGCTGTTTATTAGTGAGAACCTAGACAGGCAATGTTTGTTTATTTTTGTGGTGTGACAAACTATGTTCATCGTGCCAAGTGATGCCAAACTTGAAAGTTTTAAGTGCTGTGTGACAAAGCACCGTTTGAGCTTGGAAAACCCCTGTGTCATGAGAAGTCTGTCATCCCCGCCCTAGGTAGTGCAATTCTTACAATTGGTGGAGGATGTGGCATTGGAAGTTAAAGAGCAGGAAGTTGCTGGGTGCAACAGCATGGCAAAAGAGCATGTGCTGCTGAAGACATTATTGGAGAAATTTAAAGGGCCGGAAGCCTGTTTGTCTGGTGAAGCTGCTGCTAATCTGGACACTTTTGCTGTATTGCAAGAGAAATATTGCAGTGATTTAAAGGGCCAGCAACCCAAGTGAAAGACTGACCTGTTGAGAAGAAAAATTTCTTTGGGTCCTCTGTGGGAGTTTCTGCAGCTTGGTTGAGCCTATCAGGTGCAACAAAGTATTGCTAGGAATGTTGCCAGCTGAAGGACCATGCACTGGATTATAAATTGATCAGGAGATCCAATAAAGTAAGTAAAAAAAAATAGAGATGTCGCGAACATAAAATGTTCAGTTAGCGAACCGCGAACTTACGCAAATGTTCGCAAACGGGTGAACCGCCATAGACTTCAATAGGCAGGCGAATTTTAAAACCCACAGGGGCTGTTTCTGGCCACAATAGTGATGGAAAAGTTGTTTCAAGGGGACTAATACCTGGACTGTGGCATGGCGGATCCATGGCAAAACGCCCATGTAAAATTACGTAGTTGACACAGAGTCGGGTTTTAATCCATAAAGGGCATAAATCACCTAACATTCCAAAATTGTTTGGAATAACGTGCTTTAAAACATCCAGTGTGTGTATACAATCAGGTATGATGTTGTATCGATCAGGTAGTGTAAGGGTTACGCCCGCTTCACAGTGACAGACCAAACTCCCCGTTTAACGCACCGCAAACAATCGCAAAGAGTTGTCAATAGTTGACACACTCATGACATAAATTTTATTCCTCTATGCGTAAATCTTGGTGTAGTGATGACTGTGCTCGTGCGCACATTCGGGAGATTGCAGGCGATGGCGGTTTTTCAAAGCCTATGGTCGTGCTGAGGTAGTTCAGTGACAGTTAAGTGACCCAGAAAACAATGATTCATTGTTGGCCTAGTAGGCTTTAATGATCACCTTAGATGATCACAAAGAAAATGTATGTTTTTTCTATGAAAAATTATCCAGCCAATCGCTTTTGGTCTGTTCACAATGAAGCAACGACCATATCATCTGGGGTGTGCCAACATTGCCAACACACTCAGAAGTGATCGCTTGCTTCATTGTGATACGTAAGCCCCTTCACCACAACAAGGTAACGATCACGAAGGGGAATTGACACATGTATGTGCCTTTTTTTTGTTTTCTTTTTGCAACCACAGTGCAGCACCTGAGACCAGAAAAATTAGGCATGTACACATGCCTGAAAAATTAGGTATTGTTGGGAAAAATTGATGTTTTCCAGGCAGAAGGTGTACTAAAACATTGCGGCTTGAACCCTAGTTGGTGGCGGAGAAGTCAGGCAAGTCATCCGGCATGCAGAGATTAAATACAGCAGCATGGGGACCATTTTTAGCCCAAGGCATCTCATCAGGCCTTTTTTAGCAAATGCATCCCCCAATGTCAGTCCCTTCGGGATCCATGCCTCTTTCATCTTAATAAAGGTGAGGTAATCTAGACTTTTTTGACCTAGGCGACTTCTCTTCTCAGTGACAATACCTCCTGCTGCGCTGCAGGCCCTTTCTGACAGGACACTTGAAGCGGGGCAGGCCAGAAGTTCTATCGCAAATAGGGATAGCTCAGGCCACAGGTTAAGCCTGCACACCCAGTAGTGAAGGGGTTCATCGCTCCTCAGAGTGTCGATATCTGCAGTTAAGGCGAGGTAGTCTGCTGCCTTGTCGATCGAGTCGTTCTCTGAGGGTGGACCCCGAAGGGCTGTGGCGATGTGTAGGACTTAAAAAACTTTGCATGTCTTCCAACAACAACACGTCAGCCGAAGAGGGCTCAGCTGAGGAGGTTAGCGAAGAGGATGGAGAAGGAGCAGTAGAGGAGGTGGCAGCAGGCCTGCCTGGAAGTTGTGGCATTGTCACCAACTCCGCTGCAGAGCCACACAGTCCATGCTGGGCAGCCGTCAGCAGGTTTACCCAATGCGCAGTGTACGTGATATACCTGCCCTGACTGTGCTTTGCAGACCAGGTATCAGTGGTCAGATAGACCCTTGCACCAACACTGTGTGCCAGACATGCCATGACTTTTCCACAATAAAGTACAGGTTGGGGATTGCCATTTGTGAAAAAAAAAAAAAAAAAAAAAAAAATCTCCAGGCAGCTTCCACTGCGGTGTCACAATAGCTACAAATTTTTTGAAGGCCTCAGACTCCACCAGCTTGTATGGTAAAAGCTGGCGGGCTAAGAGTTCCGACAATCCAGATGTCAGACGCCAGGCAAGGGGGTGACTCTGTGACATTGGCTTCTTACGCTCAAACATTCCCTTGACAGAGACCTGACTGTGGGCAGATGAGCAGGAACTGCTGAAGGCGAGAGGCGGAGTGGCGTGTGGTTGAGAGGGGGCAAGGAGGACAGCAGTGGTTGACGTGGCTGAAGATGCTGGACCAGGAGGAGGATGGTGGTTTTGAGTTTGAGTGCTGCTTGTACTCATGTGTTGATCCCATAGGCGTTTGTGATTTAAGATCATGTGCCTTCGCAAAGCAGTTGTACCTAGGTGGGTGTTGGACTTCCCACAACTCAGTTTCTTTTGGCACAGGTTGCAAATGGCATCACTGTTATCAGAGGCAGACACACCAAAAAATGCCACACTGCTGAGCTTTGCAATGACGGCATTCTGGTGGTGGCAACAGCATGCGTTGATTGGAGTGCTGTTTGGCTGACCCCGGGTGCCGATACATGCTGTCTAAATGTGCCACTAGCTCCTTGCAACACTAGCTCCTTGCTCCCCCTTGTTCCAACTCATCTTCTCCTCTCTGTCTCCCCAACTGAACTTTCTCACTGTTCTTGTTCTCTTCGAGCGGGCACCCACGTGACATCCACAGACACATCATCATCATTAACCGCTTCACTTGTATCTGACAACTCAAAGGAAGCAGCAGCGTGTACAGCATCATCATCATCACACCGTACGTCCATGTGTGTAATGCTGCCTGACTTAGAAATATCCCTGTTATCCACATCCTCTGGCAATACTGGTTGCGCATCACTCATTTCTTCCAACTGATGTGTAAATAACTCCTTTGACAGATCAAGTGAAGCGGCTGTGGTGCTAGTGTTGGTGGTGGCGGGCGGGCGAGTGGTAACTTGAGAGGTGCCCGGAGCTGAGCTGGAGGAGGACGGTGCGTCAAGGTTCCGAGCGGAAGCTGTAGAAGATTGGGTGTCCTGTGTAAGCCAGTCAACTATGTCATCAGAATTTTTCGAGTTCAGGGTACGTGGCCTCTGTACACTGGGAATTATTCTAGGGCCAAAGGAAATCACAGCACCACGACCACGATGGCCACTGCAGGGTGGCCTGCCTCTGCCTGTCATTTTTTTTAGATTAGTGGTAGTATGCGTGCAAGATACTGTGCCACCCTATATGAGTGGTGGGCAGTGGGCACAGTACAGTCTGTGGGCCTGACACTCACTGGCTGGCAACTGCAATTATATTTCTGAGAAAAAATTAAACAACTTTTTTATCTACAAGGTACTGTGCTACCCTATATGAGTAGTGGGCACTGGCAGTGGGCACAGTACAGTCAGTGGGCCTGACACTCACTGGCAGGCAACTGCAATTATATTACAGAAAAAAAAATTAAATGATTTTTTTATCTGCAAGGTACTCTGCCACCCTATATGAGTGGTGGGCAGTGGGCACAGTACAGTCAGGGGGACTGACACTCACTGGCAGGCAACTGCAATTATATTACAGAGAAAAAATGAAATGACTTTTTTTTATGTGCAAGGTACTGTGCCACCCTATATGAGTGGTGGGCAGTGGGCACAGTACAGGTAGTGGGCCTGACAATCACTGGCAGCCAACTGCAATTATATTACAGAGGAAAAATTAAATGACGTTTTTATCTGCAAGGTACTGTGCCACCCTATATGAGTGGTGGGCAGTGGGCACAGTACATTCAGTGGGCCTGACACTCACTGGCAGGCAACTGCAATTATATTAGAGGAAAAATTTTATGACTTTTTTTTATCTGCAAGGTACTGTGCCACCCTATATGAGTAGTGGGCAGTGGACACAGTACAGTCAGTGGGCCTGACACTCACTGGCAGGCAACTGCAATTATATTACAGAGGAAAAATTAAATGACTATCTGCAAGGTACTGTGCCACCCTATATGAGTGGTATGCACACAGTACAATCTGTGGGCCTGGGGCCTCTCACACACGGGCAGGCAAATGCAATTATATATATACAAAAAAATAAAAATAAAAGCAGACTGATGTACCAGCCCTAAAAAGGGCCTTTTGGGGTGCTGTGAGGATGCTGTCCTTACAGCAGATGAGTCTTTGAGGACTGGAGTGGACACAGAACACTGCCCTAGCTAACACTTTCTCTATGAATTCAACACCAGCAGCTCTCTCCCTGCTCTAACTAACACTGCAGCTTCAGAATGAATCTAAGATGGCTGCCGTCCTTGCTTTTTTATAGGAGGTGGGAGGGTCTGGGAGGGGGGGGGTATGCTGATTGGCTGGAATGTGTCTACTGACTGAGGTACAGGGTCAAAGTTTGCTCAATGATAACGTATAGGGGGCAGACCGAACATCACATATGTTCGCCTGCTGCGGCGAACGCGATCAAGCAATGTTAGCTGGGAACTGCTCGCCGGCGAATAGTTTGGAACATCTATTCTGAAAGATCCTGCGAGTTGGTGATAGGGGGGAATACGCTGGGGGTCACTTTAGATGCTTGCCAACAAGTGTATCTCAGGTTACGCCTGAAGTATTGGACTCCTGAAGATGGGCCCAGAGACGGATAGCACTGTCTCTGACCTTTGTAATGGACTGGCTCAGTACAGTGGGAGATCTTGAAATGTGAGGCCCTGGAGGTAGCATTTGTGCTTGGCAGAGACTTCCTGTTTTTTTGTCAATTATTGAACGGAGAAAGTGCTTCAAAATGTGCAGATGGAGAATCCGAGGAAAGTCTTCAGCAGAATGTGTTACTCGTCGGCCTGAGAAAGAAGACAAGGTTCAATGGCAAACTGCTGCACTGAGGAGCCTGTATGTGATTGTGTGACCAGGAACTAAGGGCTGGAGGTTTCTAAGATCCAGGATAAGAATGATGACCTCTGTGGAGATGTTCTTATAGCACCCTCAACTCCCGGGAGTGCGAACCCATGACGTCTGTTTAGAGTTGAGCAAACACCTGGAAGTTCGGGTTCGCCCGAACTTCGTTACAAAGTTCGAGTTCGTGACCCGAACGTGACCCCGAACCTCATTGTAGTCAATGGGGACCCGAACTTTGTTAGAGCTATTTTAGTGCCCCAGAGTCATGGAAAGGACTAGAGGGCTGCAAAAGGCAGCAAAATGTGGGTAAGAGCATGACAAGTGCCCTGCAAACAAATGTGGATAGGGAAATCACTTAAAATAAAATAAATAAAAATTTAAAATAAATAATCTTGAACTAGGAGGAGGAGGTCCATATGAAGTAGAAGGTTGAGGAGGCGGTGGACATGGCGGTGTAGGCGGATGTGGCGGTGTAGGTGGAAGCGGCGGTGGAGGAGGAGGTAGCCAACATTTTTTTTTTATCATTTAATTTGGGTAGACCTCAAAACATTGTGGAATATATAAAATAGAACAAAGAGAAAGTGCGCTGGAGTTTAACAATGGATGTGTGAGGCCGGTATACATGTCTATTCTGCTCAAGGTATGGACAAGTCCTGTGGGATCCATGCCTGGTTCATTTTAATGAACGAGAGCTTGTCCACATTGGCTGTGGACAGGCGACTGTGCTTGTCTGTGTTAACGCTCCCTGCCGTGCTAAATACATGTTCAGACAATACACTGGCCGCAGGACAGGCCAGCACCTCCGAAGTGTAAAGGGCAAGCTCAGGCCATGTGCCCAATTTGGAAACCCAGAAGTTGAATGGGGCAGACCCACCAGTCAGTACATGTAGGCGTATGCACACATACTGCTCCACCATGTTGCTGAAATGCTGCCTCCTGCTAAGACGTTGCATATCAGCTGGTGGTGCTGGTTGTTGTGGCGTGGTGACAAAGCTTTTCCACATTTTGGCCATCCTAACCCTGCCTTCTGAGGTGCTGGCGGTGCCCCGGCTGCGTTGGCAACCTCTTCATCCTCCTCTGCCTTCTCCTTGTGCTTCCACTGAGCCCCCGCTGTCAGGTGGGAATGCCATCAGCATGCTCTTGCATTCGTGCATCTTCCGATGATGCTCCAGTGAGGTAATTAAGGACGGCACATTGTTCTTGTAATGGGGATCCAGCAGGGCGCCCACCCAGTAATCGGCACAAGTTAGAATGTGGGCAACTCAACAGTCATTGCAGCATGTAGTTGCTCATGTGTGCCAGGCTGCCCAGAGGCAACAAGCTGTCCTCTGTGGGAGGTGTATCGTCTGTGTCCTCGGTATCCACCCAGCCATGCTGCAGTGATGGCCCTAAGCTGCTTTGGGTGCCACCCTGCTGTGAACACGGTTCTTCCTCATCCTCATCCCCCCCCCCCTCCTCCTCCAGAACTGTGCCCTGGCTGGACAATTGTGTACCTGGCCTATATTGGTGCAGGAACTCACCCTCTGAGCCACTTGTGAATGACTGGCCTGATAATCGGGGAAATGATCCCTCTTCCTCCTACTCCTGTGCCACATCCTCATACATCATCACCCAAAGCGTTTTTTCAAGGAGACATAGAAGTGGGATAGTAACGCTGAGAACTGAGTCATCAGCACTGGCCATGTTGGTTGAGTAATCAAAACAGCACAACAATGCACACAGGTCTCGCATGGAGGCCCACTCAGTGGCGGTGAAGTGGTGCTGCTCCGCAGAGCTACTCACCTGTCCCTGCTGCAGCTGAAACTCCACTATCGCCTGCTGCTGCTCACACAGTCTCTCCAGCATGTGCAAGCTGGAGTTCAACCTTGTGGGCACGTCACATATGAGCCGGTAAGCGGGAAGGCTGAAGTTACGTTGCAGCACAGACAGGCAAGCAGCAGAAGGGTGAGAACGACAAAAGCATGCACAGACAGCCCACACTTTCTGCAGCAGCTCTGACATATCGGGGTAGTTTTTCAGGAATTTCTGCATCACCAAATTCAGCCCATGCGCCAGGCAAGGGATGTGCGTCAAACCGGCTAGGCCCAGAGCTGCTACAAGATTTTGCCCATTATCACAAACCACCAAGCCAGGCTTGAGGCTCAGTGGCACCAAACACTCATCGGTCTGTTGTTCCATGCCCGTCCAAAGCTCCTGCGGAGTGTGGGGTTTGTCTCCCAAACAGATGAGTTTCAATAATGCCTGGTGTCGTTTTCCCCTGGATGTGCTGAAGTTGATGGTGAAGGCGTTACACTGACTGGATGAGGAGGTGTTCGAGGAATAAGAGGAGTAGGGGGATGAGGCAACAGGAGGCAAAGAGAAATGCCCTGCAATCCTCAGTGGCGGAAGAATATGCGCCAAACAGCTATACGCCTCAGGCCCAGCTGCCACTGCATTTACCCAGTGTGCTGTTAGGGAGATATAATGTCCCTGCCCTTGCTTACTGGTCCACGTATCGGTAGTTATGTGGATTTTGCCACAGATGGTGTTGCGCAGTACACACCTGATTTTGTCCCCCACTTGTTTGTGCAGGTAAGGGATGGCTCGCCTGGAAAAGTAGTGGTGGCTGGGAACGACGTATTATGGGACAGCCAACGCCATAAGGTTTTTAAAACTCTCCGTCTCCACCAGACGGAATGGCAGCATTTCAAAGGCCAGGAATTTTGAAATGCTGGCATTCAGGGCCAGAGATTGCGGGTGGGTAGGGGAGAACTTCCCCTTTCGATCCATTGTTGGGAAGATGGACAGCTGAACGCTGCCATGGGACATTGTGGTGGTGCTTGTTGAAGGTGACGGACGTGATGGCGTTGCTGACATTCTCCGTTTGGGGGGTGGCCGGTGCCACTGTCACTGAAGGGGTGGTGGAAGAGGCTGAGACTGCAGCAGAAGAGGGAGCCTAAGACCTTTCTTGGTTTTGGAGGTGTTTACTCCACTGCAGCTAGTGCTTTGCACTTAGATGCCAGTGCAGCTGTACTGGGGGGCGACAGCCTTTAACCACCTCAGCCCCCCTAGTTTAAACACCCTTAATGACCAGGCCACTTTTTACAATTCTGCGCTACACTACTTTCACCGTTTATTGCTCCGTCATGCAACTTACCACCCATATGAATTTTACCTTCTTTTCTTCTCACTAATAGAGCTTTCATTTGGTGGTATTTCATTGTTGCTGACATTTTTACTATTAATAAAAATTTAACGACATTTTTGAAAAAAATATGAAATTTTTCACTTTTTGTTGTAAATTTTTTTTTAAAAAAAACTACATTTCTATATAAATTTTTCTCTAAATTTATTGTTCTACATGTCTGATAAAAAAAGATCCATTAAGTTTATATTTATTGGTTTGGGTAAAAGTTATAGCATTTACAAACTATGGTGCAAAAAAGTGAATTTCCGCATTTTGAAGCAGTCCTGACTTTCTGAGCACCTGTCATGTTTCTTCAGGTGCTAGAATGCCAGGATAGTATAAATACCCCCCAAATGACACCATTTTAGAAAGAAGACACCCCAAAGTATTCGAGGAGGGGCATGGTGAGTTCATGTATCATTTCATTTTTTTTCACAAGTTAGCGGAAAAATAAATAAAATAAAGTTTCCATTTCTGCTAACTTCTGGCAAAAAAAAATAAAAATCTCAGACGGACTCAATATGCCCCTCAGTGAATACCTTGGGGTGTCTACTTTCCGAAATGGGGTCGTTTGTGGGGTGTGTTTACTGTTCTGGCATTTTGGGCGGGGCTAAATTGTGAGCAGCCATGTAAAACCTAAAAGGTACTTATTGGAATTTGGGACCCTTTGCGCACCCAGGCTGCAAAAAAGTGTCATTCATGTGGTATCGCCGTACTCAGGAGAAGTAGGGCAATGTGTTTTGGGGTGTATTTTTACATATATCCATGTTGGGTGAGAGAAATATCTCTGTAAATTGTCAACTTTGTATAAAAAAAATGTAAAAAGTTTTCGTTTACAGAGATATTTCTCACTTAAAGTATGGATATATAAAAATACACCCCAAAACTCATTGCCCTACTTCTCCTGAGTATGGCGATACCACATGTGTGCCACTTTGCCGCCAAAATGCGCAAAGGGGCCCAAATTCCCATGAGTACCTTTAGGATTTCACAGGGCATTTTTATGCATTTGGATTCTCTCGCTTTAGGACCCCTAAAATGCCAGGGCAGTATAAATACCCCACATGTGACCCCATTTTGGAAAGAAGACACCCCAAGGTATTCCGTGAGCGGCATGTCGAGTTCACAGAAAAAAAAAATTTTTAGCACAAGTTAGCGAAAATTGATAGAGATATATATATATATATATATATATATATATATATATTTTTTTTTTTTACAAAGTCTCATATTCTACTAACTTGTGACAAAAAATAAAATTTTACATGAACTCCCCATACCCCTCACGGAATACCTTGGGGTGTCTTCTTTCTAAAATGGGGTCACATGTGAGGTGTTCGTACTGCCCTGGCATTTGAGGGTCTCCGCAATCATTATATGTATGGCCAGCATTAGGAGTTTCTGCGATTCTCCTTATATTGAGCATACGGGTAATGAGATTTTTTTTTTTCGTTCAGCCTCTGGGCTGAAAAAAAAAATAAAATGAACGGCACAGATTTTTTCATTCGCATCGATCAATATGGATTAAAAAAATCTCTGCCAAAATCAGTGACTGCGGTGAGGTGGGCTTGGCGCTAACTACCTAACAAGTAGCTAACTAACTGGCGGTGATAAGGGACCCTTATGCCCCATTCACACTTCCGTGTTTGTGGAACGGAATTGCGGACCCATATAGTTCTGGCAATGTGCGGATATGCAAAATGCAGAAAGCACATTGCCGATGTCCGTGTTTTGAGGATCTGCGGATCCGTGTGTCCACGGATCCGCAAAACACATATGGACGTCTGAATGAAGCCTTACAAGGGGTGTGATCAGTGACAGGGGGGTGATCAGGTGATCAAGGGGTTAATAAGTGGGGGGGGGGGGGTTAGTGTAGTCTTTGGTGCAACTTTACATAGCTACCTGGTCCTCTGGTAGTCGATCCCAGCAAATGGGACCACCAGAGGACCAGGTAGCAGGTATATCAGATGCTGTTAACAAAACAGCGTCTGATATACCTGATTGATGCGATTTATTTAGCATCTACAGCCTGACAGCGATTGATCATCGCTGGCAGGCTGTAGTACAACTTGTGAGGCGCGCGCGTTCACAGGAAGTCTAGCGCCTCGCGAGATGACGCGCCATCTCAGATTTACAGGACCGCCCGCCGGACGCATCCGTGCGTTAGGCGGTCCTGTAGTGGTTAAGGAAGGCTGCCATGATAAGTTTTGGAGAGTGAGGGGACGCAGGGTAAGTAGGTGAGGGCTAGTGTAGGTGAGGAAGGGGTTAAGTGCATGCGAGGTAGTGGTTAGTGGAGGGGGAGGAGCTGTAGGTTTATAAGGGTGGCGCTAAGGGCTATCGGGCGCCATCTTTAAGTCTGAACAAGCTCCCACCCTCCCATTCGTTTGCGGGGTTTGGTAGTTGTGTGTGGGCTGGTGGGGGGCACTATTCTGGTGGTCTTCTTTCCATCTTTGGTACTGCACGGAGGGTCGGGTCTGTTTGTCACGGCAGTTGGGGAGGTAGGAGGTCCTGGAAGCTGGGCTAGGACTTGGTGTTTTTGTGGATGGGAGGGCCTTAATTGGTGGGGCTGGACTCCCAGGTTTTGGTAATCGGTCGGTTTAAGGGGGATGCAGCACTCGGGGGTCTCCGAGCTGGTGTGGTGCGGCTGGAGGAAAGTTGTATTTACCCAGGTGTTTTGGTGCACTTGTTTTAAAGTGAAGCTAGGGCTTTCAGGACCTCCTTCGTCGGGTTCATGATGTAAATGTTTTTGATGTTATGTTTGTATTAATATAGGCTGCTGTGTCCATTTAATTCCAACATATGTCTCAGTGTATTTATTAGGAAGATGATGGGGGGGGGGTGAGGCTGGTAGTTACTGGTGAAATAGGGTGGGGAGGACCCGAGGGAACTTCCCCAATAACCTTATCATGGTCATGCAGGTTATGCTCAGGTTTAGAACGTTTATGCTTCGCTCCAGGCTCTAATTGCACAGGGTGCAAAACACTCGTGTCTTGTCGTCTGCACATTGTCTGAAGAATTGCCACGCCAGGGAACTCCTTGGAGCTGGTTTTGTTTTGCTCGGTCCCTGGGTGCGGTGGGCAGTAGTGATGAGAGACAGTGGCAATATTCGAATTTGCGATATTTCACGAATATGTGGTAGAATATCCATCATATATTCACGAATATTCATATTCAAGATTATTCTCTTGATTGCAAAATTTTTTCAAGCTGCTTGAAGTTTCGTGAGTTTATCCTGAGACTGAAGAAAATGGTTGGCACGGCAGAACATTACAATAACTTTATATGCAGATAGAGTGCTCCAATATATTTGCGATTGCGAATTTCCGAGATCGCGATTTTCGCACTATGTGCAACATCACGGGTCTTACTACATATTACTAATTGGTGCACTAAGTATTGTTGTGAACTTGACATGCTGCCTTCTCATTGGCCCACAAGCAAGAAGCAGGGAGGAATCCATGTGTTCAGATGGAAAAATGGCGAATATTCGAAATTGCGAATATATAGGACTATATTCCAAATATTCGCGAATTCTCGAAGTTGCGATATTCGCAAAAAAAATTTGCTATTCGAATAATCTCACTCAACACTAGTGGGCAGCAGCAAGCGTACTGTCTATGGGACGGCCGCTCTGCTTTTGTACCCTGCTCCCTCTTATGCTGTGCTGGTGGCTCTGTGCAACCACCGCCTTTCCCTCCGAACTGCACAGGTCACTCGCATGACTGATTCCATGTGGGGTCTAGGACCTCATTGTGATTGGGCATCGTGGTTGGGCATCGGTGCACTCAATTTCTTCCACTTCTGGGGCAAGGCTAGATGGATGGCCCTGGGAAACCCAGCCAGGAGACTCATCAAAAAGCATAAGAGACTGCTGCATGATTGGGGCTCAGACTGCTTGGCTGATTTGCAAGGGGGTGAGGTGCTAAATAGATGCAGATGGCCTGCAGTTGCCAACTCTGAGCTTTCAGCAGTTGACTGGGTGGGAGACAATGTGAAGATAGTGGAGGCACTGTCAGAGACTAGAGTTGAGCAAACACCTGGATGTTCGGATTCGAGAAGTCCGAATTTCCCTAAAATGTTCGGGTTCGGGATCCGAACTCGACCCGAACTTCATCCCAAACCCGAACCCCATTGAAGTCAATGGGGACCCGAACTTTTTGGCACTAAAAAGGCTGTAAAATAGTCCAGGAAAGGGCTAGAGGGCTGCCAAAGGAAGCAAAATGTAGGCAAATGCCTTGCAAACAAATGTGAATAGGGAAATGTATTAAAATAAAAAAATAAATAAAAATTAAACAATATCAATTAGAGAGAGGTACCATAGCAGAGAATCAGACTTCAAGTCACCCACCAATGGAGAAGGTCACCTTCTGTTATTTCGGCCCCAGCACCCAGACAGAGGAGAGAGGTCCCATAGCAGAGAATCATGCGTCATATCACCCACCACTGGAGAAGGCCACTTTCAGTTATTTAGGCCCAGCACCCAGACAGAGGAGAGAGTTCCCATAGCAGAGAAAAAGGTGTCATATGACCCACCACTGGAGAAGGCCACTTTCAGTTATATAGGCCCCAGCACCCAGACAGAGGAGAGAGGTCCCACAGCAAGGAATAAGGCATCATATGACACACCACTGGAGAAGGCCACTTTCAGTTATATAGGCCCCAGCACCCAGACAGAGGAGAGAGGTCCCACAGCAAGGAATAAGGCATCATATGACACACCACTGGAGAAGGCCACTTTCAGTTATTTAGGCCCCAGCACAAAGACAGAGGAGAGAGGTCCCACAGCAGAGAATCATGTGTCATATCACCCAAGACTGGAGAAGGCCACTTTCAGTTATTTAGGCCCCAGCACAAAGACAGAGGAGAGAGGTCCCACAGCAGAGAATCATGTGTCATATCACCCAAGACTGGAGAAGGCCACTTTCAGTTATTTAGGCCCCAGCACCCAGATAGAGTAGAGAGGTCCCATAGCAGAGAATAAGGTGTCATATCACCCACCACTGGAGAAGGCCACTTTCAGTTATTTAGGCCCCAGCACCCAGACAGAGGAGAGAGGTCCCACAGCAAAGAATAAGGCATCATATCACCCACCACTGGAGAAGGCCACTTTCAGATATTTAGGCCCCAGCACCCAGACAGAGGAGAGAGGTCCCACAGCAAGGAATTTGGCGTCGTGTCACCCACCACGGAAGAAGACCACTTTCAGTTATTTAGGCCCCAGCACCCAGACAGAGGAGAGAGGTCCCACAGCAAGGAATAAGGCGTCATATCACCCACCACTGGAGAAGGCCACTTTCAGTTATTTAGGCCCCTGCTGCCTCCTGCTAACACGTTCCGTATACGGTGGTGGTGCAGTTAGCTGTGGCGTGGAGACAAAACTTTTCCACATTTCTGCCATGCCAACCCTGCCCTCAGAGGAGCTGGCCGTGAAACAGCTGCATTGGCGACCTCTTGCTCCTCCTCTGCCTTCGCCTTGGGCTTCCATCTGTTCCCCCTGTGACATTTGGGAATGCTCTCATGCATCCAGCAGGGTGGCAACCCAGTAGTCCGCACACATTAAAATGTGGGCAACTCTGCTGTCGTTGCGCAGGCACTGCAGCATGTAGTCGCTCATGTGTGCCAGGCTCCCCAGAGGTAAGGACAAGCTGTCTTCTGTGAAAGGCGTATCGTCATCTTCCTCCGTATCACCCCAGCCATGCACCAGTGATGGGCCTGAGCTGTGTCCGGTGCCATCCCGCTGTGAACCTGCTTCATCCTCATCCTCCACCTCCTCCAGTAGTGGGCCCTGGCTGGCCACATTTGTACCTGGCCTCTGCTGTTGCAAAAAACCTCCCTCTGAGCCACTTCTAACAGACTGGCCTGAAAGTGCTAAAAATGACCCCTCATCCTCCTCCTCCTGGGCCACCTCCTCTTCCATCATCGCCCTAAGCATTTTCATAAGGAGACATAGAAGTGGTATTGTAACGCTAAAAACGGTGTCATCGCCACTGGCCATGTTGGTGGAGTACTCGAAACAGCGCAACAGGGCACACAGGTCTCGCATGGAGGCCCACTCGTCGGTCTGTTGTTCAATACCCCGCCACAACTCCTGCGCGGTGTGGGGCCTGTCCCCCAAACATATGAGTTTCAGAATGGCCTGCTGACGTTTACCCCGGGCTGTGCTGAAGTTGGTGGGGAAGGTGTGTGGCTGACTGGATGAGCTGGTGAAAACAGAGGAGGAGTAAGCTGAGTAGGAGAAGGAGGCTACAGGAGGCAAAGAATGATGCCCTGCGATCCTTGGCGGCGGAAGGACGTGCGCCAAGAAACTCTCCGCCTGGGGCCCAGCCGCCACTATATTTACCCAGTGTGCATTTAGGGAGATATAGCGTCCTTGGCCGTGCTTACTGGTCCACGTATCTGTGGTTAGGTGGACCTTGCCACAGATGGCGTTGCACACTTAAATTTTTATCAGATACTTGGTTGTGCAGGGAAGGCACGGCTGTCTTGGAGAAGTATTGGCGGCTGGGAAGAACATACTGTGGGACAGCCATGGACATCAGCTGTTTGAAGCTGTCTGTGTCCACCAGCCTGAATAACAGCTTTCAAAGGCCAGTAGTTTAGAAATGCTGGCATTCAGGCCCAGGGCTCGAGGGTGGCAAGGTGGGAATTTACGCTTTCTCTCCAAGGTTTGTGAGATGGAGAGCTAAATGCTGCCGTGTGACATGGTGGAGATGCTTGGTGACACAGGTGGTGGTGTCGGTGGCACATCCTCTGTTTGGTGGGCGGCAGGTGCCAACGTTCCTCCCGAGGTGGAGGAAGAGGCCGAGGCAGCAGCAGAAGAGGGAGCAGGGGGAGCCTGAGTGAGTTCCTTGCTTTTAAGGTGTTTACTCCACTGCAGTTCATGCTTTGCATGTAGATGCCTGGTCATGCAGGTTGTGCTAAGGTTCAGAACGTTAATGCCTCGCTTCAGGATCTGATGGCACAGCGTGCAAACCACTCGGGTCTTGTCGTCAGCACATTGTTTAAAGAAGTGCCATGCCAGGGAACTCCTTGAAGCTGCCTTTGGGGTGCTCGGTCCCTGGTGGCGGTGGCCAGTAGTAGGCAAACTCTCTTGGAGGCGGCTGTTCTGCTTTTGCCCCCTGCTCCCTTTTTTGCTACGCTGTTGGCTCGGTCTCATCACTGCCTCTTCCTCTGAACTATGAAAGTCAGTGGCACGACCTTCATTCCATGTAGGGTCTAGGACCTCATCGTCCCCTGCATCGTCTTCCACACAGTCTCTCCCCGACCTCCTGTTCGGTCTGCACACTGCAGAAAGACACAGCAGTTGGCACCTGTGTTTCGTCATCAGAGACGTGCGGACTGCGATGAGATGGTATTCCCATGTCCTCATCATCAGGAAACATCAGTGGTTGTGCATAAGTGCATTCTATGTCTTCCACCACTGGGGAAGGGCTAGGTGGATTCCCTTCAGAAACCCTGCCAGCAGAGTCTTCAAACAGCATAAGAAACTGCTGCATAACTTGAGGCTCAGACAGTTTGGCTGATATGCATGGGGGTGATGTGACAGACTGATGGGCTTGGTTTTCAGGCGCCACCTGTGCGCTTTCTGCAGAAGACTGGGTGGGAGATAATGTTGTGAACATGCTGGATCCACTGTCGGCCACCCAATTGACTAGCGCCTGTACCTGCTCAGGCCTTACCATCCTTAGAACGGCATTGGGCCCCACCAAATATCGCTTTAAATTCTGGCGGGTACTGGAACCTGGGATAGTTGGTTCACTAGGACGTGTGGCTGTGGCAGAATGGCCATGTCCTCTCCCAGCACCAGAGGGTACACTCACACCACCACCACCACCACCACCACGACCACGTCCCTGACTAGATGTTTTCCTCATTGTTACCGTTCACCAAGCACAACAATAAGAAAAAAGATATTTGGCCCAATGTATTGATTTCAAATTCAGGCCTTTTTTTACAGGCACCTAACACTATCTGCCTATTTATTTATGTAGCGTATTACACTAATCCAGGCACAGCAGTAACCACTGATTTAGGGGAATATCTCTTTTAAGGTTAGTATTTAGGCCCTAGATGAAAGGTATTCTTTTATGGACAGATTTAAACTAGGCCTGCAATAGCTGGATCACCAGATTCAGGGTATTGCTATTTTGGTAATTGAATTTCACCCCAGAACAAAATATATGTTTTGGCGGACACTATTATAGTTTGCCAGCCAGTGCTGGGACACCAGATTTAGGGGATTGCTATTTTGGCAATTGAATTTCACCTCAGAACAAAATATATGTTTTGGCAGACACTATTATACTTTGTCAGACAGTGCTGGGACATCAGAATCAGGGTATTGCTATTTTGTCAATTGAATTTCACCCCAGAACAAAATATATGTTTTGGCGGACACTATTATAGTTTGCCAGCCACAGCTGAAACCACTGATTTATGGTATGGCTATTTTGGCAATTGAATTTCACCCCAGAACAAAGTATATCCTTTGCAGGACACTATGAAACTTGGCCAGCCACACCTGAAACCACAGATTTATGGTATTGCTATTTTGGCAATTGAATTTCACCCCAGAACAAAATATATCCGGTTACGGACAGATTTTAACTAGGCCTGCAACAGCTGGAACACCAGATTTAGGGGATTGCTATTTTGGCAATTGAATCTCACCCCAGAACAAAATATATGTTTTGGCAGACACTATTATACTTTGCCAACCAGTGCTGGGACACCAGATTTAGGGAATTGCTATTTTGGCAGTTGAATTTCACCCCAGAACAAAATATATGTTTTGGCTGACACTATTAGGCCTCTTTCACACGAGCGTGTCCGGATTAGGTCCGGATGCGTTGCGGATGCGTTCAGGGAAAACTGTGCGATTTCACAGGCAAAGCCATTCAGTTTTGCCTGCGATTGCGTTCAGTTGTTCAGTTTTTTCCGCGCGGGTGCAATGCTTTTTGATGCGTTTTTCATGCGCGTGAAAAAACTGAAGGTTTACAAACAACATCTCCTAGCAACCATCAGTGAAAAACGCAATGCACCCGCACCTGCTTGCGGATGCATTGCGTTTTTCACGCAGCCCCATTCACTTCTATGGGGCTAGGGCTGCGTGAAAAACGCAGAATATAGAACATGCTGCGATTTTCACGCAATGCACAAGTGATGCGTGAAAAAAAACGCTCATGTACACAGACCCATTGAAATGAATGGGTCAGGATTCAGTGCGGGTGCAATGCGTTCACATCACGCATTGCACCCGCGCGGAAAACTCGCCCGTGTGAAAGGGGCCTTATAGTTTGCTAGCCAGTGCTGGGACACCAGATTTAGGGGATTGCTATTTTGACAATTGAATTTCACCACAGAAAATAATCTATCCTTTGCCAAACAGCAGACTTTATTATACTTGGCTAGCCAAAGCTGGAACACTAGATTTAGGGGATTGGTATTTTGGTAATTGTATTTAACCCCTTAATAAAATATAGAAATTGCTATCCTGAGTTTCTAGGGGTGACAATTAGCACAGCCAAGCCCCTGATGTAGGATATAGCAAAAAAAAAACTAGTATTGATGGACTTGGTGGCAGCTTGTTCTGGTGCACCACAAGTCACAAAATGGCCGCTGATCCCCCCAGAAAATAAGTGACAGAAAAAACAGTGAGCAAGTAACTAGCAGAAGTTCAATCATTCACAGCTGTAGATCGATCACTTCATTAGGTGCTTTTGCAGACTTTTCCCTGCCTTATCTCGCCCTCACAGCAGCTGCGTCCTCTCCCTACACTAATCAGAGCAGTGTGACTTGCGGAGCTACTTGACTCCAGCTTAAATAGAGGCTGGGTCACATGCTGCACTTGGCCAATCACAGCCATGCCATTAATAGGCATGGCTGTGATGGGCTCTTAGGGCAAGAAGTAAAACGCTAGCTGATTGGCTGCTGTGCAGCCCTTCAGAAAGCGGGAAGAAATCGCCGAACCCGAACGTTTTTGAAAATGTTCGGGTCCGGGTCCGTGTCCTGAACACCCCAAAATTCGTTACGAACCCGAACTATGCTCAAACTGTTCGCTCAACACTATTCTGCAATAGCGCAAATTCACTGATGGAGACGGTGGCTGTACTTCAAAGCAGAAACTTATTTTATTCAAAAACAGCAGATATACATAGAAACAACCCATTTCGGGGTCAAGCAGTTCCCCTTCCTCAAGTTGGGTTAATGTACATGAAGGTAAATATTTGTAGAAACCACCAAAAAGAAACACACATGTGAACCGCCGTCATTGGGAGGGATTTTCACTAAGTGTCATCTATAAGGCAGTGTACATAAAAATCATCATAGGCAGGTAAAATATATTGTGCTAAATAAAAAACATAATAGCACATATAAAATGTAGATTCACATGTAAAAACGAGTATTTATTAGTGTGCTTTTACTGTCTTTAACAACATACTGCAGGACCTGGGGTCATGTGACCACTAGCTAAGCCACATGGGGTGTATATTCATAAGAGGGGCAGAGACACACCGGGCCATTCATTTCCTATCATATGTAGAGCTTAGAGGGAGAACACGACCATGTGACCCATCTCCATGGTGAGTAGGACGCTGGCACCGTAGGTCGTTTGTAAACAAGGTTTCCCGATGCTTGCTTGTAAGTGTGATCACAGTCTCGCGGTCACATGGTGTGTTTCCAGGGTGCCGGTGACGCTGCTGATTACTGCTGCTGCTCTACGCAGCTCTCATAAAGTCAATTTGTGAAGAAAATGACATTAAAAGGGCTAAAAATAAAATGGATGAGGCCTATGGGCACAATGGAAAGTAAATGAATGAGTATACACAGATGAAAATGGTGAACTGGCGACAATTAAAACTGATGTTGATGATCAGCGGAAGAACATGCTCAATAAAATAGTAAATTGTTACATTTTATGAAAGAAAGGAAGAAGGATTAGTTTATAAATAATCTCAAACGCCTCATTTAGGCCATATGGACTAAAACTATTTAAAGTAAAAATCCAAAAAATTTCCCGACGTCTGAAATTATATTGTTGAGGATGAAGGTAAGAGTCTCACCCTCAGAAAACGTGGTGTGGTGTTTAACAAGCAGGATATGCTCAACCCATATGCAGTTGTGCATGTATCTAGGGGAGCACATCCTGCACTTGTAGTCCGTTGCTAGGGGCAATCAACAGCAAAAAAATGCATACAATGGAAGATGCTAGCAACGGACTACAATTACCACAATAACCATCCTACATACGATAGCGATAATGTGGATGTGGAGAACAATCAAAAACATAATCATAGCAAAAGCAGGTGCACTCTGCGGCAATACTAAACCCTCACACTGATAAAATTGAGGGGTTAGTTCGACATATCCTACTAGGAGGACATGTCAAGCTCGGACACCACGGCAAGGTCCCTCAAGTAGCCCGAGGCCCTACCACTCAACCTACCTGAGCCGTATGGGCTATACCAGGAGCCGTTGGGCATTACGGGAGCGTAAGGCCTGACTCACAGACAGCTCACCAGTGACCTCCAGCATGTAACCATGCTTGCAATGGGAGGTGGGAGGTGCCTGTGAGCCCCACCCGAGACCGGCTGATATGGCCCAGAGCCTCACAGGTGCACCTGAATGTAGCCTATAGATGAAAAGCAGGCACATTTAAATCAGAGTTTATACACCTCCAAACATTGTACAATCCATTAGAAAACGTGGTGTGGTGTTTAACAAGCAGGATATGCTCAACCCATATGCAGTTGTTGAGTGGTAGGGCCTCGGGCTACTTGAGGGACCTTGCCGTGTTGTCCGAGCTTAAGACATGTCCTCCTAGTAGGATATGTCGAACTAACAACTCAATTTTATCAGTGTGAGGGTTTAGTATTGCCGCAGAGTGCACCTGCTTTTGCTATGGTTATATTTTTGATAGAGATGAGCGAACACCTGGATGTTCGGGTTCGAGAAGTTCTGCCGAACTTCCCGAAAATGTTCGTGTTCGGGATCCGAACTTTATCCCGAACCCGATTGAAGTCAATGGGGACCTGAACTTTTAGGCACTAAAAAAGCTGTAAAATAGACAAGGAACGGGCTAGAGGGCTGCCAAAGGAAGCAAAATGTAGGTAAATCCCCTGCAAACAAATGTGGATAGGGAAATGAATTAAAATAAAATAAAACTTAACCAATATCAATTGGAGAGAGGTCCCACTGCAAGGAATCATGCGTCATATCACCCACCACTGGAGAAGGCCACTTTCAGTTATTTAGGCCCTGGCGCCCAGATTGAGGAGAGGTTCATTCAACTTTGGGTTGCACCACAAGATCATGGTAAAGTTAAAAAAAATGAGGATTCAATAAAGAAGTGCCCCGGAGTACAAGAATACATGGTTGAGGGGTAGGCAGTTATAAATGTCTCTTCTGCATAAGGGAGGGACAGGTCCTGTGGAATCCATGCCTGGTTCATTTTTATGAACGTCAGCTTGTCCACGTTGGCTGTGGACAGGCGGCTGCGTTTGTCAGTAATGACGCCCCCTGCCGTGCTGAATACACGTTCAGACAAAACGCTGGCCGCCGGGCAGGCCAGCACTTCCAAGGCATAAAATGCTAACTCTGGCCACGTGGACAATTTGGAGACCCAGAAGTTGAATGGGGCCGAACCTTCAGTCAGTACGTGGAGGGGTGTGCAGACCTACTGTTCAACCATGATAGTGAAATGCTGCCTCCTGCTAACACGTTCCGTATCCGGTGGTGGTGCAGTTAGCTGTGGTGTGGAGACAAAACTTTTCCACATTTCTGCCATGCTAACCCTGCCCTCAGAGGAGCTGGCCGTGAAACAGCTGCGTTGGCGACCTCTTGCTCCTCCTCTGCCTTCGCCTTGGGCTTCCACCTGTTCCCCTGTGACATTTGGGAATGCTCTCAGGAGAGCCTCTACCAGCGTGCGCTTGTACTCGCGCATCTTCCTATCATGCTCCAGTGCAGGAAGTAAGGTGGGCACATTGTCTTTGTACCGGGGATCCAGCAGGGTGGCAACCCAGTAGTCCGCACACATTAAAATGTGGGCAACTCTGCTGTCGTTGTGCAGGCACTGCAGCATGTAGTCGCTCATGTGTGCCAGGCTCCTCAGAGGTAAGGACAAGCTGTCATCTGTGGGAGGCGTATCGTCATCGTCCTCCGTATCCCCCCAGCCACGCACCAGTGATGGGCCTGAGCTGTGTAGGGTGCCACCCCGCTGTGAACCGGCTTCATCCTCATCCTCCTCCACCTCCAGTAGTGGGCCCTGGCTGGCCACATTTGTACCTGGCCTCTGCTGTTGCAAAAAACCTCCCTCTGAGCCACTTCTAACAGACTGGCCTGAAAGTGCTAAAAATGACCACTCCTCCTCCTCCTGGGCCACCTCCTCTTCCATCATCGCCCTAAGCGTTTTTTGAAAAAGACAAGAGGTATTGTAACGCTGATAACGGTGTCATCGCCACTGGCCATGTTGGTGGAGTACTCGAAACAGCGCAACAGAGCACACAGGTCTCTCATAGAGGCCCAATCATTGGTGGTGAAGTGGTGCCTTTCCGCAGTGTGACTGACGCGTGCGTGCTGCAGCTGAAACTCCACTATGGCCTGCTGCTGCTCGCACAGTCTCTCCAGCATGTGCAAGGTGGAGTTCCACCTGGTGGGCACGTCGCATATGAGGCGGTGAGCGGGAAGGCCGAAGTTCCGTTGTAGCGCAGACAGGCAGGGCAGGATGTGAACGCAGGAAGCGCGCACAGACGGCCCACACTTTATGCAGCAGCAACGACATGTGAATGAACTTCTGCACCACCAAATTCAGCACATGCACCAGGCAAGGGATGTGCGTCAAACCGGCTAGGCCCAGAGTTGCGACGAGATTTTGCCCATTATTGCACACCACCAGGCCGGGCTTGAGGCCCACCGGCAGAAACCACTCGGTCTGTTGTTTAATTTCCCGCCACAACTCCTGCGCGGTGTGGGGCCTGTCCCCCAAACATATGAGTTTCAGAATGGCCTGCTGACGTTTACTCAGGGCTGTGCTGAAGTTGATGGTGAAGGTGTGTGGCTGACTGGATGAGCTGGTGGAAGCAGAGGAGGAGGAAGCCGAGTAGGAGGAGGAGGCTACAGGAGGCAAAGAATTATGCCCTGTTATCCTTGGTGGCGGAAGGACATGCGCCAAGGAACTCTCCGCCTGGGGCCCAGCCGCCACTACATTTACCCAGTGTGCAGTTAGGAAGATATAGCGTCCCTGGCCGTGCTTACTGGTCCACGTATCTGTGGTTAGGTGGACCTTGCCATAGATGGCGTTGCGCAGTGCACACTTGATTTTATCGGATACTTGGTTGTGCAGGGAAGGCACGGCTGTCTTGGAGATGTAGTGGCAGCTGGGAACAACATACTGTGCGACAGCCATGGACATCAGCTGTTTGAAGCTGTCTGTGTCCACCAGCCTGAATGACAGCATTTCAAAGGCCAGTAGTTTAGAAATGCTGGCATTCAGGCCCAGGGTTCAAGGGTGGCAAGGTGAGAATTTACGCTTTCGCTCTAAGGTTTGTGAGATGGAGAGCTGAACGCTGCCGTGTGACATGGTGGAGATGCTTGGTGACAGAGGTGGTGGCGTCGGTGGCACATCCTCTGTTTGGTGGGCGGCAGGTGCCAACATTCCTCCCGAGGCGGAGGAAGAGGCCGATGCAGCAACAGAAGAGGGAGCAGGGGGAGCCAGAGTGAGTTCCTTGTTTTTAAGGTGTTTACTCCACTGCAGTTCATGCTTTGCATGTAGATGCCTGGTCATGCAGGTTGTGCTAAGGTTCAGATTGTTAATGCCTCACTTCAGACTCTGATGGCACAGCGTGCAAACCACTCGGGTCTTGTCGTGAGAACATTGTTTAAAGAAGTGCCATGCCAGGGAACTCCTTGAAGCTGCCTTTGGGGTGCTCGGTCCCTGGTGGTGATGGCCAGTAGCAGGCGAACTCTTGGCAGCGGCTGTTCTGCTTTTGCCCCCTGCTCCCTCTTTTGCTACGCTGTTGGCTCGGTCTCACCACTGCCTCTTCCTCTGAACTATGAAAGTCGGTGGCACGACCTTCATTCCATGTGGGGTCTAGGACCTTATCGTCCCCTGCATCGTCCTCCACACAGTCTTCATCCCTGACCTCCTGTTCGGTCTGCCCCCTGCAAAAAGACACAGCAGTTGGCACTTGAGTTTCGTCATCATCAGAGATGTGCGGACTCAGATGATGTGGTATTCCCATGTCCTCATCATCAGGAAACATCAGTGGTTGTGCATCAGTGCATTCTATGTCTTCCACCACTGGGGAAGGGCTAGGCGGATTCCATTGGGAAACCCTGCCAGCAGAGTCTTCAAACAGCATAAGAGACGGTGCATAACTTGAGGCTCAGACAGTTTCCCTGATATGCAATGGGATGATGTGACAGACTGATGGTCTTGGTTTTCAGGGGCCACCTGTGCGCTTTCTGCAGAAGACTGGGTGGGAGATAATGTTGTGAACGTGCTGGATCCACTTTCGGCCACCAAATTGACTAGCGCCTGTACCTGCTCAGGCCTAACCATCCTTTGGACCCCACCAAATATCGCTGTAAATTCTGTCGGTTACTGGAACCTGAGGTAGTTGGTTCATTAGGACGTGTGGCTGTGGCAGAATGGCCACGTCCTCTCCAAGCACCAGAGGGTACACTAACATGAAACACGACTGCGTCCGCGTCCCTTACTAGATGTTTTCCTCATTGTTACCGTTCACCAAGCACCACAATAAGAAAAAAAATTTGGCCCAATGTATTGATTTCAAATTCAGGCCTTCTTTTACTGGCACCTAACACTATCTGCCTCCCCACTGATTTACGGGAATATCTCTTTTAGGGCTAGTATTTAGGCCCTTGATGAAAGGTATCCTTTTATGGACAGATTTACACTTGGAGATGCACAGTAGCGTGAGAAAAAAAATATGTAGGATTAGGCCTTCAGCAATTGTATTTTAACAATTTGTTTAATATACCCTTTAACGGACAGAAATCCAATGGGAGATGCACGGTAGCATGTGAAGTTAATGAGGATGACCCTCAGCACTTGTATATACACCTTGAGTGTAATATACCCTTTTACGGACAGATTAACACTTGGCCTGCAACAGCTGGGACACCAGATTCAGGGTAGTGCTATTTTGGCAAGTAAATTTCACCCCAGAACAAAATATACCCTTTTACGGACAGATTAACACTTGGCCTGCAACTGCTGCAACACCAGATTTAAGGAATTGCCATTTTGGCATGTGAATTTCACCCCAGAACAAAATATATGTTTAGGCGGACACTATTATAGTTTGCCAGCTAGTGCTGTGAAACCAGATTTAGGGGATTGGTATTTTGGCAATTGTATTTAATCCCTTAATAAAATATAGAAATTGCTATCCTGAGTTTCTAGGGGCGACAATAAGCACAGCCAAGCCCCTGATGTAGGATATAGCAAAAAAAACTAGTATTGATGGATTGATGGACTTGGTGGCAGCTTGATCTGGTGCACCACAAGTCACAAAATGGCCGCTGATCACACCAGAAAAAAAGTGACAAAAAAAAACGCTCTGTGCAGCCTAAAAACCAGTGAGCAAGTAACTAGCAGAAGTTGAATCATTCATAGCTGTAGATCGATCACTTCATTAGGTGCTTTTGCTGACTTTTCCCTGCCTAATCTCGCCCTCACAGCAGCTGCATCCTCTCCCTATACTAATCAGAGCAGTGTGACGTGCTGCGGTGCGTGACTCCAGCTTAAATAGAGGCTGGGTCACATGCTGCACTTGGCCAATCACAGCCATGCCATTAGGAGGCATGGCTGTGATGGGCTCTTAGGGCAAGAAGTAAAACGCTAGCTGATTGGCTGCTGTGCAGCCCTTCAGAAAGCGGGAAGAAATCACCAAACAACGAACGTTTTTGAAAATGTTCGGGTTCGTGTCCCGAACACCCCAAAATTCGGTACGAACCCAAACTATTTTTGAACTGTTCGCTCAACACTACTCTCTACCAAATATGGCATTTTCCTCCACCTCTGGTGATGCCCGCCTGCCGCTTCTTTTATGAACCCGTACACTGCTAGTGTGTTCCTCACAGGTAGCCTCCTGAGTAGCAGATGGTGGCTCCAGATCTCCCACTGCTTCGACTCTGTTGTCTCATGGGCACACTGCTACCCTCACCCCCTGGTGGTGACGATGCTCCCTCTTCACCCGGCTCCCACGTGCAGTCGGCTAAATCATCATCTATATATGTTTGTGAGTCACTTGTTTCAACCTCACCTGTCTCTGGCACACGTCCCTGACCTCTCGCAACAAGTGCTCCCACCCGACTGTCGTCATGGGTAGTTGCACGCTGAAAGTCCACAGTGGACCTCTCCTCCAAGTCTGGGCTGGCCTGTAACTACTGACTCTTCACACAAAGCTCATTGTGGCTGAAAAGTGGAGCAGAGTCAGCAGCTATCATAACTTGGCAAGCAGAAGGAGCAGCAAAAGTAAGAGGCAGGTTTAGGACAAGTGAGGGCTTAGAAGCAGTATCTGAGCCATGCCAACTAAGCGTAGTAAAGTTCCAGCAAAACAACAGTTAGTAGTATAAATCAGGGCAAAATCTGACTATTTGTTCCAGCATAGAAAAACACCCCTAAAACAAAATTTCATTTCAAGAATTAAAAGAAATACACCACAATTAATGAGGACCAATCAGAAAAAGTTTGATACAAAACAACGTCCTCTATATGCATACGTCTGATAACAAAGACAGTTTAGGCAAAGGTCAGGCCTACAGTTGGTGGGATAAAGGTCAATGCCTTGGGTTTTGAGATGGGGAGTGAGATATACTCTCCCCATCGCTTTCCCTAGATACTGCCTATGCCCAGCGAAGGCCCCTAATGGTGGGGACTCCCTGTCCTTGTGCCTAATCTGCCTTACCCTGAGTTGCCCTATAATAAGCAAGAGGGTAGTTATATATACCACAAAGTACACTATTATGAGGTCCACCGCCCAACTGGTGTACTCAATGTATAGAACATATATAAGGTACCAGCTGACCAATACCTACATTATGCCAAAATCACAGTCATATAGATCTCTAAAGACATTAGATGACACACCCAGATGATAGTCCCTGATCTCAGACACACATCTAGGGATCAATCAAACACCTTGACGCGTTTCCCCCAGGTTGATCTGGGTTCATCAGGAGGTAAGTATAAATTATAATGTTACCATAATTATCAAACGTATCGCAAAAACTCAGGCGATAATGATAATAAATTATGTCAATGATCAACATATGATGTCATAACCAGTCAATATAGTACCTTAATAATCAATTTGGGCCACAACGTGTCATGCAGACAATGCTGCGACAATAATTAGCATATGGTCCTGCATATAATAATTAGTTGAACGTGAACCTGATAGGACAGTTGTGCCCTGAGAGGAGGAGGTGGTCAAGTGCTGTTGGATCAAATGATATGGAACACGGACCAAAGTATTGTTCCTAGGTCAAAGGGGACCTAAAACATAATCAAATAGATAGATACAAATCAATATAATGATCATAAATGCAGCTGAAATCACAATATATAAAGATCAAACAGTGAAACTATTATATGGGGTAGTAGGTACATGATCAATGGGGCTAGAGCATCTGTGATGGTATAGAGGTGTTGGGGGGTGGGGCGAAGGGTTTTGGAGCGGGGACACCTTTGTCATACAAATTTTCCAGATCATAGTCCATTCCACATAGATGATGTATAAGACAATGATGAAGTCGTCATCATAATTAGATCGCTTTATATGGATGCTTCATGCATCCGGTCTGAAACAGGACCCAGTAAAACTGTTCGTCAAAGCTGGCTATGATAAAGAGACAGCCAGGCCGGTAAGAAGATTGCCGTCCTAGAAAACATGAGAATGTTAGTCTTTCATTCAGACCCTGCAGAGACTGGGATCTGAAACGGTGAATCCAGGTACTCTCTTTTTGTAGGATCTTACGATCCTAATAACCGCCCCTAAAGGGGGTGGGTACCACCTCAAGGATAGAATATCATAGACACCTCGGATTACCCCCTGTGAGCCTCATTTTTATGTAGCGCTACAAGTGTAATGTTCTTCTTGATTACATCATTGACATGCTCCAATATTCTCCTTCTCACTTCCCTTATAGTTTTTCCAATGTAATCCCTAGGACAGGGGCATTGGCAAATATATATAACCCCTTTGCTACGGCAATTGTAGAAATCCCAAATTTTGCAGGTCTGATTAGTGGCTGAGCATGTATTAATTTTAGAGGTAGAGATATAGTCACATGCTTTGCAGGACCCACATTTGTACATTCCTATAGGTTTGCGATCCAGCCAAGTACACGCATTCACCGGAGAAACATAGTGACTAGGAACCAAACGGTCCCTCAAACTTCTGCCTCATCTATAACAAATGCACGGTGGTTCTCCTAGGATATAACAAAGATCCGCATCCATCCTCAAAATAGGCCAATACTTTTTTAGGATGGCTACAACCTTCTCATTGGCGGAATCAAATGTTGATATTACCCGAGCCAATTTCTCACTGTCCACCCTCTCTCTAGGGACCAAAAGCTGTGTACGATCTTTATCCTCAGCATTCTTAAATGCTGACCTTAGATATGATTGAGGATAGCCCCTGTCCATAAACCTTCTTTGGAGCTCTCTTAGTCGTGCACACCTGGCCAGTTTGTCTGCCCTGGTTCTAATGGAGGCTGTTATGGCACCAAACAGGGTTACTAAGCAAGGTAGATCCAGCATGCATGCTGGGCCTGCACTCCCTGGATTTTATGTGGCTGTCATGGCCTTTAACAGGTAGGATTTAGTGTTAGGAGTAGGACCACTCATTTAGGCGGCCTTGGCGCAGCGAGTGGCTTATTACCTTTTGATCAAAATGTACACTGACGCCTCACTTTTCCAGCATATAGGCAGGTTGCATTTTTTCTGTGTTTGTATGTATATTCCGCTACGTGCAACTGCTTTCAGGTACGTGCTGACTGAGCCCCTTTTTGTGTAGTATGTGCCGGGAGGGACACGACAAACTCCCTCAGCACTTTATCCAAGTAACTACCACAGTTTTGGGTAAGGGAACTCACCCCCAATATAATGGGGTTTAGTCCCTTTATGCACCTTCGGCAGTCCATAAAAAGTAGCAATACAAGGGTTTTTTGGTAAGAGGAAGTCATATTCTGCGATGTTAATTACCTTATTTGCGAGGCCTGCATATAGAATACCCTTAAGTTCATCTAAGAACACAGGGGTAGGGTTAGAGGGTAGAACCCATTAGCCCTCCTCATCTTCAAGAAGATCAAGACACATTCGAGTATAGATGGAATGATCTAAAATAACAAGATTTCCCCCCTTATCTGAGGGTTTTATTATCAAGGATTTATCCTGTTTTAGTGTCTTGAGAGCATGCATTTCTTCTCGGGAAAGGTTATAGCTCCTTGGATGAACCTGTCCAGTTTGTTCAAGTTCACCAATCACCATTTGAAGGAAGATATCAATACAGTCATAGTTGAATGGCGGAGGCATTTTCTAACTTTTCGATTTAAGGTTAGTAAAGGAGCCTGTTCCTGGGTCACGACTCCCTTCCTCACCCAACTCAACCAATGTCTGCAGATCTGCATAGTCACTTTCCGTAAGACCCAACTTACCACATGTCTGTCGGTTAGAGTGTTTAAAAAATTTATGCCATTTAAGGCGTCGACTAAAGAGGTGCAGATCCTTCGTCCATGTAAATAAACTGAAGTTAGTTGTTGGAAGAAAGGAGATACCTTTTTTAAGGACAGCAGTTTCAGTTGGGCTCAACATTCGAGACGTTAGATTATTTGCAGGTCAGTGGTCATACTTTTTCCATTCTCCCCCTTCCCATAATTGATAGGGGATTCGGCTCCCCTCTAAAAAAGAGGCGGGGGCCTGTGTCTGAGAAGTGTCCCTGGAGGAAGCTGAGGATGAGGATGATGAAGACAAGGGTAACGAGGGATATAATCCCACTCTTGTGGTTCCTAGTCTTCTTCCTCCGCCACATGGCCATCTCCCTCCTCTGCGATTCGAGCCAGTTATCCCTCTATTATTGTTATATGAATGATATTGTAGCTCCGTGTCTGAGGAATCAACATCAGAGGTGGATACCTCAGATGCTACTGGGGCACTGTTAGACTGATCGTAGGCCCTATTCTCCCTTAGGGGGGGTGACTGGGATCGTAAGATCCTACAAAAAGAGAGTACTTGGATTCACCGTTTCAGATCCCAGTCTCTGCAGGGTCTGAATGAAAAACTAACATTCTCATGTTTTCTATGACGGCAATCTTCTTACCGGCCTGGCTGTCTCTTTATCATAGCCAGCTTTGATGAAAAGTTTCACTGGGCCCTGTTTCAGGCCAGATGCATGAAGCATCCATATATAGTGATCTAATTATGATGACGACTTCATCATTGTCTTATACAGTATCTATGCGGAATGGATTATGATCTGGAAAATTTGTATGACAAAGATGTCGCCGGATGTAGTGCCGTAGCACGGGGATTTCATCTATGTGCAGAGGGGTATATAAGGAAGGGGAGAGTGGCTGTATGCCATGTCTGCATGTGAGGAGACTTGTAGTGGGGAACTGGACCATGTAAGTTTGTTCTTACCATATGACCTGATTATTTTTTCATATACTGGTACTGTAATTGCTAAAGTATCATTTTATTGCACACAGTCACGTGGATTTCATTGGTCTTTGTATATTGGCCCAGTATTTATATAGGATGGACATCAATTATCTGGACATCCTTGTGCTAGATCTTTGACATGTGAGTGAGTGCTCCAGGGAGCGGGAATTATGACAGCTGCACTTATGATCATTATATTGATTTGTATCTATCTATTTGATTATGTTTTAGGTCCCCTTCGACCTGGGAACAATACTTCGGTCCGTGTTCCATATCATTTGATCCACTTGACCACCCCCTGCTCTCAGGGCACAACTGTCCTATCAGGTTCACGTTCAACAAATTATTATATGCACGACCGTATGCTAATTATTGACGCAGTATTGTCTGCTTGAAACGTTGTGGCCCAAATTGATTATTGAAGTACTATATTGACCGGTTATGACATCATATTTTGATCTTTGAAATCATTCATTATCATTATCGAGTTTTTGCGATACGTTTGATAATTATGGCAACATCATAATTTATACTTACCTCCTGATCAACCCAGATCAACCTGGGGGAAACGCGTCAAGGTGTTTGATCCCTAGATGTGTGTCTGAGATCATTTACTATCATCTGGGTGTGTCATCTAATGTCTTTAGAGATCTATATGACTGATTTTGGCATAATGTAGGTACTGGTCAGCTGGTACCTTATATATATATATATATATATATATATATTCTATACATTGAGTACACTAGTTGGGTGGTGGACCTCATAATAGTGTACTTTGAGGTATATATAACTACCCTCTTGCTTATTATAGGGCAACTCCGGGTAAGGCAGATTAGGCACGAGGACAGGGAGTCCCCACCATTAGGGGCCGTCCCTGGGCATAGGCGGTATCTAGGAAAAGCGATAGGTAGAGTATATCTCACTCCCCGTCTCAAAACTCAAGGCATTGACCTTTATCCCACCAATAGAGATGTCCCGAACTGTTCGACAGCGAACAGTTCCCATCTGTCGCCCTGCATTCTTACATTCAGCTTACCTTCCTTCTAAAGCCAGGCATAGTGAATTCAATTTAAAGCTGCAGTGTTAGAGCAGGGAGAGTATTAACTAGTGTCCTCTGTCCACCTCAAACCAAGAAAAGCCCTTTCTAAAAATGATATATCATTAATGATCATTTTCTATCACATTTAACATAAACCATTCAGATCATGCCAAAAGCCAGGTTTGTGCAGGCTGACTATCTATCCATAAGACAGGATGTCAGCATACCTTACAATGACAAACATGAGTTTTAAAACATACAAACCTAAGTTCTCAATCCAAAAGGAGAGAAATTGCTTAGCATTGGTTGGCTATCTAGAGTGGCCTGGACCCTAGACCATTATCATTAGGGCGACAAAAATTGTAATTGTTTTTTTTTTATATGCCAGCCTAACTCCTCTTTTACTGCCTAAGAGAGCTGCATAAACATTTCCTAACATTTAAAACTCATTTGCATACACATGGCCAAGAAATGCTAATGAGCAATATAGCAGTATCTGCCTTGTTTGTAAACTGAAACACAATTTGCATGGCTTTCCCATAGTCCCATGTTATGCAAATGAGTTTATATGACAAAACAGAATAAAAAGATTATAAAATTAGTCTTTGAACAATTGCAAAACCAAAAAAAAAAAAAAAAAACTATGCAGCCTTCCTAATCATTGAGAAGAGAGCTAGGTGGCATATTAAAAAAAAAAAAAAAAAATTGTCACCCTAATGATAATCATCTATGTGCACAGGTCCCCCTAGATACCTAGCACTAAACAACTTTCCTTTGGGAAAAACTGGTTAAAACCCAGGCTGCCTTGCCAAGGTTGGATAGATAGTCAGCCTGCACACACCTGGCTTTTGACATGGTGTAGAGTGATTATTTTTATTTTACAAATAATAAAAGAATGTTAAATAATTAAATTAGCATTTAAAAGTAGGTTAGAAAATAAAGTGTTAGAGTAGATTTAGATGTCATAAAATAGGTTATTTTAAACCATTTAAAAATATTAGGTGATTTATGCCCTTTAAGGATTAAAATTTGACTTTGCATCATTTAAATATTTTTTCATGGGACTTTTGCCATGGATCCCAATCTGGCATACCACAGTCCAGATGTTAGTCAACTTAAAACAACTTTTCTATCACTATTGTAGCTAGAAAGAGTCACTGTGGGTTTTAATATTCGCTTGCCAATAGAAGTCTATTGCGGTTCGCCCTGTTCGCGAACATTTGAGTAAGTTCGGGTTCGCTGTTCGCGAACAGAAAATTTTATGTTCGCGACATCTCTAACCACCAACTGTAGGCCTGACCTTTTGCCTAAACTGTCTTAGTTATCAGACGTATGTATATAGTGGACGTTGTTTTGTATCAAACTTTTTCTGATTGTTCCACATTAATTGCGGTGTATTATTCCTTTTAATTGTTGAAATTTTTTTTGTTTTAAGGGTGTTTTTCTATGCTGGAACGAACAACTAAGCGTGGTGTCTGAGGAACCCATGAATTTTTGGCTGTGTTCAACTGTTGTCACTTGAGATGATATTGAAGATTGAGTCAACCATTCCAGTAAAGCTGGATTGTTGGTCAAAACATGTCCCCTGGGTGATGGTGGCAGCTCTGGCCTGTTGCTTCAGCTGCTACCAACCCATCCCCCTTCTTCTGCTGCTACTTGTGCCAGCTATAGCAACATTTTTGTCACTGCCTGTTCCTTTAGAGGACCCAGGAAACGGTCAATTGGCCACAGTGTACAATAACTGTATCACTAAAATAACAGATTAACTCTGAATGTCGGTGCATTTGAATGATGTACATGGCAATATTACACCTGCCTTTAATAATGAGGCACACTAGCTGTATTACTCAAATAACAGATTAACTCTGAATGTTGTTGCACTAGAATGTGTTGCTCACAGCGATTTAACACCTGCCTCTAATACTAAGGCCCAATAACTGTTAACTCTCAATGTCAGTGCACTTGACATTGATGCACATAGCAATATATTGCTCCTGACTGCTCAGGATGAAGGTTTTAAAGGGCTGTGAGATCACAGGGGAGGACTTATCTGCACATTGGCTGGTTGCACGGCATTATGGGTGATCTCGCATTCCCTTTACTTTCACTTAGTAACACGTGCAGCCACCATTTTAGTAAAAACTGATTTGTTACCATGATGCATGAGGAACCTCGGATTAATTGTAAATCAAAGTTTTTCTAAACTTTGGACCGAATTCCGCTTCAAATTCTTCGCTCAACACTAATCATAATGCATATGTACACTACAGATTTGTATTATTAATTGGCTACCAAGGCGGAAATTAAATGACATACAACAGCCCCTTTTGAAATATGAATGCAGTATGGATATTAAACTGATGAGATACTGATGCAATATAGATGATATACATGTGGCTGGCATATGAATGCATTCATATGTTTAACACTTTAATGTGTTTACCAGCTGCAAAAATTCATAAAACAGCACATGCAACGGCAATGGGAAAAAAGAGATGTAATATATAAATAGATAAAGAAAGTTAGCTTTTCTACTATGCTATATGTACTCTTGAAAGGTCTGCAATACTAATGTCAGTTGTGAAACATTGAAGATATTTTCTGAATACACTTCACAGCAGGGCCATATTGGTTCTGTGTTTGGTGTCAGGTCAGGTAGGCTTGTTTGATCGCCTTTGTTCTGTAGCAGCCAGATGGGAGGTGAAGTAGGGTCAGCTTTGGCAGGCTCACACTCTATAGTGTTGATCACTCCAGCGTGAAAAATGTCACCCTTGTTGGTTTTTCACACAGCTGTTAATGAGATGGTTTGCTGCAGCTAAACAAATGCACAAAGACAGTGCTGCTTCTGGCTTTGAGCAAAATAGCAGGGATAGAGACCAATGTGGCACCTCTAGTGTAAACATGTGTGCCAGTGCTTGGTAGGTGGCCTGTGTTTGTTTTAAAATAGCTTGTCACGTTCATTTACACATTGCCAGTATTTGATATACACGTACACGGCCTTTTGTCAGACGAGGAAAAAAAAAAAACAATTAGTGGGAAAATAAGTATAATTGCAATAAAGGATAGCTTAAATATAGATTTCTTGATTTCTTATTTTCAGTTGTAAAATTATAGATAACATTTAGACTATTGCCATGACTGTAGTGCAGTAGAAATTAGACAAGAGTAAATGCCTTCTACAATACTACCATACACAATATGTTATAGCAACATCATATCAATAAAGTATGATTTGAATATATATATATATATATATATATATATATATATATATATATATATCATATAATGAAAAGAGCATCAGGGGGTGCCGTAACATGTATAAAACAGTGATACTTGGACAAAAGCATTTTTAGAATTTTATAAGATGGATGTTATATTTTGCATGATCTACTGTACCAGTAAACTAATATTTGAGGGACAACTTCTTTAGGGAGATGACAATATACAATACATCCCATAAAAGCAATACCAATATTTAAGCAAGAAAGAGTGATGTACATTGTACAATCATAATACAGTATTAGAACTAATGATGAACAAATCAATTCTTACAAATCAAACTTTTTTCATCCAGAATTTTGCAAAAAATTTGATTTTTTAGAACTCATACTTATTGAGACTCAAATTTTGTTGTATGTATATTTGAGTACGTTCCATGTGCAATTGTGTACACCCCATCGATTTGGGTAGAATCTAATAGAATAGCATGGCAATTCGTACGAATAAGACACACAATTTTAAGAAATTTGCTCAATACTAATTACATAGTAACATAGGGGCATATTTGTTAAGACTGGCATTTTAACCTTACATTTATCAGTTTTAAATCGCTTTAGCCTCTTTCCTGTCCAAGCCTCCAATTTATTTAGATCTGTCTGTAGCAGATCATTAATAAATGTATTAGAGAATAGGGCCCCATACTAAACCCTAAGGTACCCAACTAGGGACAATTACTCAATCTGATTATGTACTGTCAATAACCACTTTCTGTTTTCTATCCCCCAGCCAGTTGCTTATCCACATATACACATTTTCCAGTCCAAGCATTATTATTTTATGTACTAACTAGTGATGATGAGCAAGCATGCTCGGCCGAGTATTGGTTCGGCTCGAGCATCGCTTTGCTCGGTGCTTGGCTTAACTCGGCCAAGCACCAATTGTGTTTGTCGCATTGCTCGAGTCTCTTCCCGAACGTTTGGCACCTTTTAAGCAGCAAATCAAGGTCCAGGTAAGTAAATCCCTTCAGTATAAGGCCATAGCCATGTTAGCTGTAAGCAGGGGCGTAGCTATAGGCTCATGGGCCCTGGTGCAAGAGTTCAATTTGGGCCCCCCCCCCCCCCGTTCGGCCATTCCGTTCCCCTGCTCTGCAGGAGAAAGGAAAGTACGCATTCGGGACATAACTGAGCCGAACGGAGCCTGAGGATCCCATAGACTATAATGGCGTCCGTTAGGTGTCCGCTCCGAAGATGATTTGGGAGCGGAGACAAAAGCTGTGCATGCAGGATTTTTGACTCCGCTCCCAAATCATCTTCGGAGCGGACACCTAACGGACGCCATTATAGTCTATGGGATCCTCAGGCTCCGTTCGGCTCAGTTATGTCCCGAATGCGTACTTTCCTTTCTCCTGCTCCTATAACGGAACAGAAGAACGGAAAGGCCAAACACCGATGTGAACTTAGCCGAATGGTGTCCAGTGACATGGAGGGGGGAGGCGGAGAAATGTGACATGGAGGGGGGTCATGTGACATGGAGGGGGGGCGAAATGTGACATGGAGGGGGGGGGGGAGAATGTGACATAGGGGGCGGGGGGGAGAAATGTCACATGGTGGGGGAAATGTCACATTTCTCCCCCCTCCATGTCACATTTCTCCCCTCTATTAATATTATATAAAAACAATATGCTCACCTGGTCCAGGTCCAGTCTGTAGCAGCTGATCTCCTCTGTGTGGCACTGGTTGACTCCTGGTATCTTCTCTCTGGCCTCCCGACAAGTTGTTTGAGGTCTTGAGGACTTTTCACACTCAGCCAATCAGTGGCCAGGCCAGTGATTGGCTCAGCAGGAAATCGCTGGCGTGACATGTGACACAGCTGCAGCCACTGATTGGCTTAGTGAAAAAGGTCCTCAAGACCTCAAATAACTTGTCGGGAGGCAGCTCTCTCCTGGAGACGGCCCCGTGGGCCCCCCTGACTTAGGAGCCTGGTCGCAATTGCGACCGCTGCGACCCCTATAGCTACGCCACTGGCTGTAAGCCCTACAATGATTGGCTGGCCGGAACACGTCATAAAAGTTCATATAGCAGCTGAGGTCCAACGCTCGGATCATTCAGCGTCAGGGAGAGCAGACAGTAGGCAGGGACCAATAGCGCTTTGCTCTAAACTTACTGATTTTACTCCAAAAACCTTATTGAAAGCAGTGCAGCACTTTTTTTTGTTTTTTGTAAGGCCTCTTTCACACTTGCGTTGTAAAGATCCGGCGTGCACTTCCGTCACCATAGTAGCAGTGGGGAGCGGCATACTTACATTCCGTGAGGCTCCCGGGGCGCTCCTGAATGACGTCAGAGCGCCCCGCGCGCATGGATCACGTGATCCATGCGATCACGTGATCTATGCACTGGGGCGCGCTGACGTCATCCTGGAGCGTCCCGGGAGCCGCACGGAATGTAAGTATGCCGCTCCCCCTACTCTTTACTATGGCAACCAGGACTTTAGCGTCCTGGCTGCCATAGTAACCATTGACGACGTTTAGCTAAAGGCCGGATCCGGACTAATGCCCTTCAATGGGCATTAATTCCGGATCCCGCGTTATGGCATGTCTTCCGGATTCTTGGACAGAGACAAATCCGCAGCATGCTGCGCTTTTGACAACGTCCAAAAAACGTTGACATACTGAATGGAAGACATCCTGAATAGATTTCTCTCCATTCAGGATGCATGGGGATACCTCCTGATCAGTAGCTTTCCGTGAGTGTGAAAGAGGCCTAAGAAGGGGGTTTGCTTCAGCACTATCAGGGACAGGCGTCATCAGGAAGGGACAGATAAAAAAGTGATTTTCAAGCCCTGCACTAACTACCCAAACTTCTAAATGACAGAAAGATTTCAGATTAGTGATATCTACAACATGCCATCATAAAGCAGTGTGTTGAACAGACATTATAAAAAAGGGCTTATTCACTACAGTGGGCCTGGTACTGAGATATACACTGCACCGTCATAAAGCAGTGTGTTGGGCAGACATTATAAAAAGGGGATTTATTCACTACAGTGTGCCTGCTACTGAGATAAACACTGCATCAGAGAAATTATTTTCTCTGGGGAAATTAACCTAACCTGTGCCACATCTGTGTGTGCGTTCAATCCGCAACCGTTATATTAAATACTCCAGCAGAGAGTGATTTATATTTTAGCCATAGTTAACTAGTTTTGGGCACATCTCTGTGTGCGTTTAGGCAGCAACCGTATATACAGTATTCCAGCTGAGAATACATTTTATTTGGTATAAATTTGTATCCAATATAGAACTACATCCAAATACAGTGTGTATATTAAAAATTACATTCTCTTGGACCTAGTGTAGTGGCCAAATCTGTTTTTTCTATCCCATACTGAACTGTATCTGAATAGAGTGTGTATATTACAAATTACATTATCCTGCGCCTAATTTACTGTCAGAAATTTGTTGTATTTTGCTTCCAATACTGAACTGTATCTTAATACAGTGTGTATATTACAAATTCCATAATCTTGGGCCTAGTATAGTGTCCCATATCTTTTTTTTGTATCCAGTACCGAAGTGCATCTCAATACAGTATGTATATAAAAAAAAAAAATTACTGTCTTGTGGGCCTAGTGTAGTGGCCAAAATCAGTTTTTTTTATCCAATACTGTCCTGCATCAGAAAACTATATGTCTTTAGTGGACAGTGAAACAATCTGAGCCACATCTACAGACAAAACCATTAATATGAGGAAGGCAAGCACAAAGGGACGGGGAAGTGGTAGTGATGCTGATGGTGCACACAGAGGCAGTGGCCCTGGCCGCAATTAAACTGTGCCTTCTGCCATTGCACCCGAAATATATATATATTATTAGATGGGCGACGCATGAGTACACTGTCAAAGTCGGACCAGTGCGAACAGTTGGTTGGATTGCAGAAGGTAATGCTTCCAGTCGGTTAAGCACCACCCTCTCTTCCTCCAGGTCCAGTGTCTGTAGCCAAGAGTCTGGTCAACCAAATCCTCACTCTGATCATCCTTCCGCCCACCATCCTTCCTCCCACCATGTAGAGGCTTGCCAAACGAGTGATCCCACTCGGATATTCCGAGGAGCTCTTTCCAGTGCCACTATTACATTTGTCCCTCTCGCACAGCATGCTTGAAGAGGGACCTAAGATATTGTGCCTTGATTCCCAACCTCTTGAGCCTTCGCAGTTGCAAGAAGATGATGGTGATCAGCAATTATCCATTCACGAAGAGCATGATGAGATAAAGTTGCCAAACATTCAGGTTGCGGTTAGGTCAAGTCAGGAGGATGAGCAGAGTGAGGAAGTGTAAGAGGAAGTGGTGGATGATGAGGTCACTGACCCAACATGGGAAGCTGAAAAGCCGAGCGAGGACAGCAGTACGGAGGGGGAGGGATGCTCAGCACAGCAACAGTCTGGAAGAGGCAGTGGTCTTGCAAAAGGGAGACGTCGGCCTACACCACACAGGCCCACAATCGTTACACGGAGCACCCCCATGCATAAATCTACCTTGCCAAGGGGTAGGTGTTCAGCAGGATGGCGCTTTTTTGAGGAAAGCACAGACAACAAAAGAGTGGTAGTTTGTAACCTGTGCTGTAGCAAAATGAGCCCGGGCGTGAACACTAGCAACATCACCACCACCAGAATGATCCGCCACGTGGCATCCAAGTAACCTAATAAGTGGGCCGAAAGCCTGGGTCCACAATCTGTGTTTGCGGGTCACACCACTGCCTCCTCTTCCCTTGTGTTATCCCTTGTCGAAGACCCGGATGCCCCTCGCCCTGGACCTGGACATGAACCGTCAGCAACAATATCCACTTCCCTGTCCCAGCGCCGCATCCAAATGTCGATAACACAGGCATACAGATGTAGCAGGGTTAGCACTCCCGCTGTTAACTCAAATTTCTTAACTCATTGCATTATCTTGAGAAAAAAGCCATTGAAAAGCAATTGAAGGTGTTTGCTTTGATTAGATAACCAAACTTAGAAATCTCAGAAAAAAGGAGTGATAACCATGCTACATCTGTAATAGCACAAATACCCACCGACCCACATAGGCCATAGCACTAAATGCGCAACTTTCAAAATTACTGGACCTTGAAATGTTGCCATTTAGGCTTGTAGACACTGAGGCATTTTGCATCCTAATGTCGGCGGCCGTCCCTCGCAGTCCCTAGCCGCCACTATTTTGCACGGTGTGCCATGCCAGCTTTACACCAGCATGTTTCCCAGAACATCACCCGTGCCCTGACCAACGCACTTACTGGTAAGGTCCACCTTACCGCGGACACATGGACAAGTGCTGGTGGCCAGGGCCGCTACATTTCCGTGACTACACACTGGGTCAATGTTGTGGAGGCCAGGAGTAAGTCGTACCCTGAGATGGCACAGACTCCTGGAATTGGGGGCCCTACGTCCATCAGGGTCCCGCCAGCAGCTCTGTGACTGGCTTCAACTCCCATTTCTCCTCATCTGCTGCCTCATCCATTTTTTGGTTACCTTGCCTCACAAAAAACATATTATAGAGCAATAAAAAATTATATGTACCCCAAAATAGTACCAATAAAACTGGCACCTTATCCCGTAGTTTTCCAAAATATGGTCACTTTTTTGAGTTTCTAGTGTAGGGGTGCATCAGGGGGGCTTCAAATGGGACATGGCATCTAAAAACCATTTCAGCTAAATCTGCCTTCCAAAAACCATATGGCGTTCCTTTCCTTATGCGCCCTGCCGTGTGGCCATACAGCAGTTTACTACCACTTTGTGGGGCGTTTCTGTAAACCGTAGAATCAGGGTAATAAATATTGAGGATTTTTTTGGCTGTTAACCCCTGCTTTTTTAGTCGAAAAAATGGATTAAAATGTAAAAAAATGTTTTCACAAATAAAGGTAAAATATATTGATTTAAATGTATGACTATCATGAAGTACAATGTGTCACAAGAAAACAGTCTCAGTCTCAACCAATCCTGTTAAACAGATCCTGTCATTATAGAGTCCATAAATATCAGAAATAAGTGTCTGTCTATTACATTGCTTAATTTTCTTAGGATAAGGAGTGTATGCCATCTAGACGAGTGATTTGTCTATTTAACTTTTTTTTTTTAAGATAATGCTAGACTTCTTCCTGGGTCAGACAGACAATATTTAATGGGGAGTTTTATTTGACCACTTAGGCCCCTTTCACACGGGCGAGTTTTCCGCGCGGGTGCAATGCGTGAGGAGGACGCATTGCACCCGCACTGAATCCGGACCCATTCATTTCTATGGGGCTGTGCACATGAGCGGTGATTTTCACGCATCACTTCTGCGTTGCGTGAAAATCGCAGCATGTTCTATATTCTGCGTTTTTCACGCAACACAGGCCCCATAGAAGTGAATGGGGCTGCGGGAAAATCGCAAGCAAGTGCGGATGCGTTGCGATTTTCCTGCATTGTTGCTTAGCAACGGGACCCAATCTCTATTATTTCCCCTTATAACATGGTTATAAGGGGAAATAATAGCATTCTTAATAAAGAATGCATTGTTAAATGAAGAGGAAGGGTTAAAAATAATAAAAGTTAACTTACCTTAGCCACTTGATCGCGTAGTCGCGATCTGTCCTCTCTTTCCCTGCAGCATCTATGATCTAAGCGACCTGTGATGACGTCACATCACATGGCCCATCACATGCTCCATCACTATGGTGATGGAGCATGTGATTGGGCCATGTGATGCTGTGACATCATCACAGGTCCTTTTCCTACCAGCAAGCTAACGGAGAGGAGGCCGGGCTTCGCGATCAAATGGACCAGGTAAGTTATTATTAGTTTATTATTTTTAACCCATTCAGCACCGGGTTCAACATTAGGAAGATGGCCAAGGGTATTATTTCACATTATAACTATGTTATAATGTGAAATAATACCAGCGGGACAATTTCTGGGTACCAAAAGTGCAGATTTTTCTCCCGCGCGTGCAAAACGCATGACAGCGCTTTGCACTCGCAGGGAAAAATCGCGGCGATTCCCGCAACGCACCCGCAATGTTTGACGGAGTGCACCCGCAACGCCCGTCTGAAAGAGGCCTTAGTTAGAACCACTCAAGTAACATTTTGTATGTTTCTATCATGCTACCCATCATGTTTCTCTCTCCATGCCCTTTACAGTCTCCCCAAATAGGCATGGGCATGCAATTTCATCCTCATTAACTCTTTCTGCAATTCATGGGGTAAGGGGTGCATATTTTAGATCAGAATAGCTAGTCTATCTCAATAGCATGGTGGGTGCCAGGGGCAATTAACCCTCTCCACAATTAGTAAAGACTTAATGCCATAGAAAAGTGGTACCTTACTGTCTTGGTGGTGCTAGACCTTCTAAGATGTCTGTTCTCTTCCTCTCCAGGATAGTCCTATCAGTTGAATTGTTCTATGGCAGCTTTTTTAGTCTCATGAGTGGTGCATCCTGGATAAGGATTCTCTTTGGGCCTACTTTTGCAGGAGCATGAACATGTAGGTCTTGTCTCTTGTTCTGTTCAACATAGACTCTCTAACCACATTCTGTACTGTGACAACTAGAGTTGAGCGGCCACCTGGAAGTACGGGTTCGACCGGTTCAGCCGAACTTCACAAAAAAGTTCGGGTTCGGGATCCGAACTTGACCCAAACCCCATTGAAGTCAATGGGGACCCGAATTTTTTGGCACTGAAATGGCTGTAAAAAAGTCCTGGAAAGGGCTGCAAAAGGCAACAAATTGTGAGTAAGTGCCCTGCAAACAATTATGGATAGGGAAATAACTTAAAATAAAATAAATACAAGTTAAAAATAACAATCTTGATATAGGAGGAGGAAATGGATGTGGAGTAGGAAGTTGAGGAGGCATCAGGTATGAATGCCATCAGCAGCGCGTCTATTAGCGTGCATTTGTAGTCACGCATCTTTCGATCAGTAACAGACGTTTTTACCAAATTTGGTTCCCTGTCAGCAATGCACAGCAGGGGTTTTTCACCAGCAAAACTGGGTTAATGTCACCCACCAATGGAATAGACTATTTTTAAAAATGTAGGCCCCTGGCACCCAGTCAGAGCAGCGGTTTTTCACTGGTAAACCGGGGTTCATGTCACCCACCAATGGAACAGGCAATTTTTAGAAATGTAGGCCCCTGGCACCCAGGCAGAGGAGGGGTTTATTCATGGCAAAACGGGGTTCATACCACCCACCAATGGAACAGGCGATTTTAAAAAATGTAGGCCCCTGGCATCCAGGCAGAACAGGGGTTTATGCACGGCAAAAATGGTAATATTGCACCCAACAATTTAAAAGAAGATTTTTCAAATTTTCGGTCCCTGTCACCTATGCAGAGCAGGGGTTTGTACCCGGCAAAAATGTTAATATTGCACCCAACAATTTAAAAGAAGAAAGCCGTAGCAGTTTGCACCTGTGTTTCTTCATACTCGGAGACATGCTGCTGTGGTCTTCCCATGTCCTCATCCTCAAACCTAAGTGGTTGGGCATCCGTGCACTCAATCTCTTCCACTTCTGGGGCAGTGCTATGGTTATGGCCCTGGGAAACCCTGCCAGCAGAGTCATCAAAAAGCACAAGAGACTGCTGCATGACTTGGAGCTCAGATTGCTTGGCTGATTTGCAAGATAGATGACAATAGGCTGCAGGTGCCAAATCTGCGCTTAGCAGGGGACGGGCTGGGAGACAATGTGAAGGAACAGGAGGCACTGTCAGCCACCCAATCTACCATCGCCTACACTAGTTCTGGCCTCACCATCCGTAGAGCGGCATTCGGGCCTACCAAATAACAGTGCAGGTTCTTTCGCCTACTCGCACCTGAGGAAGGTGTTTCACTTGGAACTGTAGCTGGCGCAGAACCGCCACGTCCTCTCCCAGAAACAGGAGCTCCACCAACACCACGAACATGTCAACGTCCCTTATTTGATGTTCTCCTCATTATTTGCGTTAACCCACCAAACTAACAGATGGTTTATCTCAAGTGTCAATTTAACTGCCAATAGTCAACTATTAAGTTCACTATCAGTAAGGCAATATCCGTGTGATAAACAGAATAAATTTCATTAGGTCACACAACAGTGTAACTCAAAACAATTACTTCACTATCACCAAAACTGTGATTTTTCAAACCAACAATGTAACAGCAGAAGTTAATGGTTTAATTTGACTGTCAGAAATGCAGCGTACACCGCAAATGTGCTATCTACCACAAAACCAGTGTTTTTGCAACCAACTATGTAAATGCGGCGTTCAAAAGGTTACTTAAAATAACTGAAATACAGGTTAGGCCTCAGATCTGCCATGTAGCACAAAACCAGTGTTTATTGCAACAAACTACAGAAATGCATGTCACTGCTAAATTTTAAAATAGGTTTTTCAGTGTTGTATGCAAAACTGATCTGTGGAACAACGGTATGGTTTCCCCAACTACAGAAATGCAGTATGCCACTGCTAAATTATAGATTAGGTTATGTAAGGGGACTTGACCTGCCAGAAAAAAGAAATTTTTCCTGCCCTGAGCTACCAGAAAATAACTAGACTAATGTCCCTGGCACACGTGCAGGTCACATGCAGTTCCAAGGACACTGCAGTTGCTAAAATGGCCACCGACCCCCACCTCACTAACAGATTGATTAAAAATGATTTTGAAGTATCACTGGGCTCAGGGCTGGGTATAAATATGTAGCATAACACCCTCAATAATTGCTGAATTTCAATTATTAAACCCCACCAAGTTCAACAGATTTCTTCCCTAATCTGTCCCTCACAGCAGCATCCTATCCATACACTGAGACGAGCAGAGTGACATGTGGTGCTACGTGACTCCAGCATAAATCGAGGCTGGGTCACATGCTGCACTTAGCCAATCACAGCCATGCCATAAGTAGGCATGGCTGTGATGGCTTCTTAGGGCAAAGTAGTGAAATGCTTGTTGATTGGCTGCCCTGCAGCCTTTCAAAAAGCGGGAAGAATCAACGAACCCAAGCCCGAACTTTTACAGAAATGTCTGGGTGCGGAGAACCGTAATGTTCGGTACGAACCCGAACTTTACAGTTCGGGTTCGCTCAACCCTAGTGACAACTGCAGTGAGTACTGTATTGGAACCTTTTTCAGTAAAATAACTGTTCTACTGTTAATCCAGACTCTTCATTATCCTCATACCTCAAAGAATTGTGCTTTTCACCTCAGAATTCATCTACACCAAGGGAACTCCACTAAGGAGCAGAAAGCAGAACCCTACACTCAGAAAGTACCTTGAAGAGAGTAAAAAGTGTGCCTTCCCCCATCACTGGACAGCCCCTAGGAGTGCCATCGTTAGTAACCACTGTAAGTAACCACTACCACCATCTACTAATGTAAAGAAAGTAATAAATGACAAAAAGGAAGCATATAAATCACAAACAGGAGGGTAGCGAGTAGGGTTGAGCAAACAGTTCGAGCATAGTTTGGGTTCGTTCTAAATTTTGGGGTGTTCGGGACACGGACCCGGACATTTTCAAAAAAGTTCGGGTCCATTGTTCGGCGATTTCTTCCCGCTTTCTGAAGGGCTACACAGCAGCCAATCAGCTGGCATTTTACTTCTTGCCCTAAGAAGCCATCACAGCCATGTCTACTAATGGCATGGCTGTAATTGGCCAAGTGCAGCATGTGACCCAGCCTCTATTTAAGCTGGAGTCACGTAGCGCTGCACGTCACACTGCTCTGATTAGTGTAGGGAGAGGACGCAGCTTCTGTGAGGGCAAGGCACGGAAAAGTCACCAAAAACACCTAATGAATGAAGTGATCGATCTACAGCTGTGAATCATTCCAATATTGCTAGTTAATTGCTCACTGGATTTTAGGCTGCACAAAGCGTTTTTCTGTCACTTTGATCGGCGGCCATTATGTGTCTTGTGGTGCACCAGAACAAGCTGCCATCAAGTCCATCAATACTAGCTTGGCTATGCTTATTGTCACCATTAGAAACTCAGGATAGAAATTTCTATATTTTATTAAGGGGTTAAATTAAATTGCCAAAATTGCAATCCCCTAAATCTGGTGTGCCAGCTGTGGATAGCCAAGTGTAATTGTAACGGTCCTTGGCTTACCTGAGTCAGAGGACAGCCGGCTGGTGGTTGGAGTCCAGTGGCAAAGACCCACAGAAGCAGGAGGCAGGTAGCGTGGTCGATCAGTCCGGGTCGGCAGTAGAGATGGCAGCGAGGTAACACCAGGTGTAGACAGAGGCGTGGTCGGTGGAAGGCAAAGGGTCAATGCAGGCGGCAGTTCAGCGAGGTCAAACGGTCCGGGTCGGCAACAAAGGTAAACAGCAGTAGTCGTGGAGGAGCAGAGAGGAAGCTTGCTACAGGCTTGGAGGCACAATAACCAGCAAAGGTCTGGTGCTAGAGGCTGGGCTTATAAAGGGGAAGTAACAGGTGCACGGAATCAAGACTGATGAACAAGAGTAGGCTGGAGCAAGATAGATCAAAGAGTTCAGCAGGAGGAAAAGTCCAGAAGGGCTGGTAGTCTAGTGGCTAGAGCTACCGCCTAGGACATGACTGGTCACAGGTTCGATTCCCGACAGTAATACTGTCTGGCAAAGGATAGATTATTTTCTGTGGTGAAATTCAATTGCCAAAATAGCAATCCCCTAAATCTGGTGTCCCAGCAGTGGCTGGCAAAGTATAATAATGTCCGGCACAGGATATATTTTGTTCTGGGGTGAAATTTAATAGCAAAAATAGCAATATCGTAAATCAGTGGTTTCAGCTGTGGCTGGCCAAGTTTAATAGTGTCCGGCAAAGGATAGATAATTTTCTGGGGCGAAATTCAATTGCCAAAATAGCAATACCATAAATCTGGTGTTCCAGCTGTGACTGCACACGTTTCATAGGGTCCGTCATAGGGTATATTATTTTCTGCGCTGAAATTCAGTTGCAAAAATAGAAATACTGTAAATCTGGTGTTCCAGGTGTGACTGGACAAGTTTAACCACTTCAGCCCCCCTAGCTTAAACACCCTTAATGACCAGGCCACTTTTTACAAATCTGCATTAGGCTACTTTCACCGTTTATTGCAACGTCATAAAACTTACCACCCAAATGAATTTAACCTCCTTTTCTTCTCACTAATAGAGCTTCCATTTGGTGGTATTTCATTGCTGCTGACATTTTTACTTTTTTTGGTATTAATCAAAAATGACAGAATTTTTTGCAAAAAAATGACATTTTTCACTTTCTGTTGTAATTTTTTTTTAAAAAAACGACATTTCTATATAAATTTTTCTCTAAATTTATTGTTCTACATGTCTTTGATAAAAAAAAATTCAATAAGTGTATATTTATTGGTTTGGGTAAAAGTTATAGCGTTTACAAACTATGGTGCAAAAAAGTGAATTTCCGCATTTTGAAGCAGCTCTGACTTTCTGAGCACCTGTCATGTTTCTTCAGGTGCTAGAATGCCAGGATAGTATAAATACCCCCCAAATGACACCATTTTAGAAAGAAGACACCCCAAAGTATTCGCGGAGGGGTATAGTGAGTTCATATATGATTTCATTTTTTTTCACAATTTAGCGGAAAATTACACTTTCTGAGGAAAAGGTTTTTTTTAATAAAGTTTCCATTTCTGCTAACTTCTGGAAAAACAAAAATCTCCCACGGACTGACTATGCCCCTCAGTGAATACCTTGGGGTGTCTACTTTTCGAAATGGGGTCATTTGTGGGGTGTGTTTACTGTTCTGCCATTTTGGGCGGGGCTAAATTGTGAGCAGCCATGTAAAACTACACTTGTTGGAATTTGGGCTCCTTTGCGCACCCAGGCTGCAAAAAAGTGTCACTCATGTGGTATTGCCGTACTTAGGAGAAGTAGGGCAATGTGTTTTGGGGTGTATTTTTACATATACCCATGTTGGGTGAGAGAAATATCTCTGTAAACTGACAACTTAGTATAAAAAAATTTAAAAAGTTGTCATTTACAGAGATATTTCTCACAGCCAGCATGGGTATATGTAAAAATACACCCCTAAACACATTGCCCTACATCTCCTGAGTACAGCAATACCACATGTGTGACACTTTTTTGCAGCCTGGGTGCACAAAGGGGCCCTAATTCCCATGAGTTCCTTTAGGATTTCACAGGGCATTTTTACGCATTTGGATTCTCACGCTTTAGGACTCCTAAAATGCCAGGCCAGTATAAATACCCCACATGTGACCCAATTTTGGAAAGAAGACACCCCAAGGTATTCCATGAGGGGCATGGCGAGTTCACCGAAAAAAAAAAAAATTTGGCACAAGTTAGCGGAAATTGATATATATATATATATATATATATATATATATATATATATATATTTTATTTTTTTACAAAGTCTCATATTCCACTAACTTGTGACAAAAAATAAAATTTTACATGAACTCACCATACCCCTCACGGAATACCTTGGGGTGTCTTCTTTCTAAAATGGGGTCACTTGTGAGGTGTTTGTACTGCCATGTTCTCCGCAATCATTACATGTATGCCCAGCATTAGGAGTTTCTGCTATTCTCCTTATATTGAGCATACGGGTAATGAGATTATTTTCACAGATTTTTTCATTCGCATCGATCAATGTGGATGAAAAAATCTCTGCCAAAATCAGTGACTGCGGTAAGGTGGGCTGGACGCTAACTACCTAACAAGTAGCTAACTAAGTGGCAGTGATAAGGGACCGTTAAGCCCCATTCACACGTCCGCAATTCTGTTTGCGGAACGGAATTGCGGACCCATTCATTTCTATGGGGACCGACTTTGTCCCACTCGGATCCGGAATTGCGGATCCGCACTATCTGGGTCTGCACTTCCGTTCCGCAAAAATATAGAACAGGTCCTATTCTTGTCCTATTCAGGTCCTATTCTTGTCCGTGGATCCGCAAAACACATATGGACATGTGAATGCAGCCTTACAGGGGGATGATCAGTGACAGGGGGGTGATCAGAGAGTCTATATGGGGTGATCAGGAGTTAACAAGGGGTTAATAAGTGACGGGGGGGGGTGTAGTGTGGTGATTGGTGCTACCTTACATAGCTACCTGGTCCTCTGGTAGTCGATCCCAGAAAATGGGTCCACCAGAGGACCTGGTAGCAGGTATATCAGAAGCTGTTAACAAAACAGCGTCTGATATACATGTTTAATGCTTTTTATTTTACATCTCCAGCCTGCCAGCGATTGATCATCGCTGGCAGGCTGCAGTATAACTGCCGAGCTGCGAGCTGCTGTGAACGCGTGCGCGCGTTCAAAGCAAATCTCGCCTCTCGCGAGATGACGCGCCGACGCGTCAAGGAGGAACAAACCTGCCGCCTGGACGCATCCCTGTGTTAGGCGGTCGGCAGGCGGTTAATAGTGTCCGCCAAAACATATATTTTGTTCTGGGGTGAAATTCAGTTGCCAAAATAGCAATACGATAAATTAGTGGTTTCAGCCGTGACTGGCCAAGTTTAATTGTGTCCGGCAAAGGATATTTTTTTTTCTGGGGTGAAATTCAATTGCCAAAATAGCAATACCGTAAATCTGATGTTCCAGCTGTGACTGGACAAGATTCATCGTGTCCGTCATAGGATATATTATTCTCTGCGGTGAAATTCAGTTGCAAAAATAGAAATACCATGAATCTGGTGTTCCAACTGTGACTGGACAAGTTTAATAGTGTCCGGCAAAGGATTTATTATTTTCTGAGGTGAAATTCAGTTGCCAAAATAGCAATACCATAAATCTGGTGTCCCAGCAGTGGCTGGTCAAGTTTAATAGTGTCTGGAAAAGGATATATTTTGTTCTGGGGTGAAATTCAATTGCCAAAATAGCAATACCATAAATCTGGTGTCCCAGCAGTGGCTGGTCAAGTTTAATAGTGTCCGGCAAAGGATATATTTTTTTCTGGGGTGAAATTCAATTGCCAAAATAGAAATACCATGAATCACTGGTTCAGCTGTGGCTGGCCAAGTTTAAATCGGTCCGTAAAAGGGTATATTTTGTTCTGGCGTGAAATTCACTTGCCAATATAGCAATATCCTGAATCTGTTGTTCCAGCTGTAACTGGAAAAGTTTAATATTATCCGTCAATGGATAGATTTTGTTCTGGGGTGAAATTTAATTTCCAAATTAGCAATACCCTGAATCTGGTGTTCCAGCTGTGATATATTTTTTTATGGGGTGAAATTCAATTGCAAAAACAGCAATACCGTAAATCTGGTGTCCCAGAAGTGGCTGGCCAAGTTTAATAGTGTACGGCAAAGGATGGATAATTTTCTGGGGTGAAATTCAATTGCCAAAATAGCAATACCATAAATCAGTGGTTTCAGCTGTGGCTGGCCAAGTTTAATAGTATCCGTCAAAGGATAGATTTTGTTCTGGGGTGAAATTCACTTGCCAATATAGCAATATCCTGAATCTGGTGTTCCAGCTGTTGCAGGCCAAGTGTTGCAGGCCAAGTGTTAATCTGTCAGTCAAAGGGTATATTACACTCAAGTGCTGAGAGGGTCATCCTGAATAACTTCACACGCTACCGTGAATCTTCCATTGTATTTCTGTCCGTTAAAGAGTATATTACACAAAGTGTTAAAATACAATTGCTGATGGCATAATCCTACATATTTTTTCACACGCTACTGTGCATCTCCAAATGTAAATCTGTCCATAAAAGGATACCTTTCATCCAGGGCCTAAATACTAGGCCTACAATTGATATTCCCCTAAATCAGTTGTTACTGCTGTGCCTGGATTAGTGTAATACGGTACATAAATAAATAGGCGCTAAATAGGTGTTAGGTGCCTATAAAAAAAAGGCCTGAATTTGAAATCAATACATTGGGCCAAATATTTTTTTTCTTATTGTGGTGCTTGTGGACTGTAACAATGAGGAAAACTTCTAGTAAGGGACGCGAACGCGGTCGTGGTGGTGTTAGTGGACCCTCTGGTGCTGGGAGAGGACGTGGCCTTTCTGCCACAGCCACACATCCTAGGGAACCAACTACCTCAGGGTCCAGTACCCGCCAGAATTTACAGCGATATTTGTTGGGGCCCAATGCCGTTCTAAGGATGGTAAGGCCTGAGCAGGTACAGGCGCTAGTCAATTGGTTGGCCGACAGTGGATCCAGCACGTTCACAACATTATCTCCCACCCAGTCTTCTGCAGAAAGCGCACAGGTGGTGCCTGAAAACCAAGCCCATCAGTCTGTCACATAACCCCCATGCATATCAGGGAAACTGTCTGAGCCTCAAGTTATGCAGCAGTCTCTTATGCTGTTTGAAGACTCTGCTGGCAGGGTTTCCCAAGGGAATCCGCCTAGCCCTTCCCCAGTGGTGGAAGACATAGAATGCACTGATGCACAACCACTTATGTTTCCTGATGATGAGGACATGTGAATACCACCTCATCAGAGTCCGCACGTCTCTGATGATGACGAAACATAGGTGCCAACTGCTGCGTCTTTTTGCAGTGTGCAGACCGAACAGGAGGTCAGGGAAGAAGACTGTGTGGAAGACGATGCAGGGGACGATGAGGTCCTAGACCCCACATGGAATGAAGGTTGTGCCACTGACTTTCATAGTTCAGAGGAAGAGGCAGTGGTCAGACTGAGCCAACAGCGTAGCAAAAGAGGGAGCAGGGGGCAAAAGCAGAACAGCCGCCAAGAGAGTTCGCCTGCTACTGGCCACCGCCACCTGGGATCGAGCACCGCAAAGGCAGCTTCAAGGACTTTCCTGGCATGGCACTTCTTTAAACAATGTGATGACGACAAGACACGAGTGGTTTGCACGCTGTGCCATCAGAGACTAAAGCGAGGCATTAACGTTCTGAACCTTAGCACAACCTGCATGACCAGGCATCTACATGAACTTCAGTGGAGTAAACACCTTAAAAACAAGGAACTCACTCAGGCTCCCCCTGCTCCCTCTTTTGCTGCTGCATCTACCTCTTCCTCGGGAGGAATGTTGGCACCTGCCGCCCAGCAAACAGAGGATCTGCCACTGACACCACCACCTGCGTCACCCAGCATCTCCACTATGTCACACGGCAGCGTTCAGCTCTCCATCTCACAAACCTTGGAGAGAAAGTGTAAATTCCCACCTAGCCACCCTCGAGCCCTGGGCCTGAATGCCAGCATTTCTAAACTCATGGCCTTTGAAATGCTGTCATTCAGGCTGGTGGAGACAGACAGCTTCAAACAGCTGATGGCCATGGCTGTCCCACGGTATGTTGTTCCCAGCCGCCACTACTTCTCCAAGACAGCCGTGCCTTCCCTGCACAACCAAGTATCCGATAAAATCAAGTGTGCACTGCGCAACGCAATCTGGGGCAAGGTCCACCTAACCACAGATATGTGGACCAGTAAGCACGGCCAGGGACGCTATATCTCCCTAACTGCACACTGGGTAAATGTAGTGGCGGCTGGGCCCCAGGTGGAGAGTTCCTTGGCGCACGTCCTTCCGCCGCCAAGGATCGCAGGGCATCATTCTTTGCCTCCTGTAGAATTCTGTATTATTGAACAACAGACCGAAGAGTGAATTCTGCCCGGTGGGCCTCAAGCCCGGCCTGGTGGTGTGCGATAATGGGCGAAATCTTGTCGCAGCTCTGGGACTAGCCGGTTTGACGCACATCCCTTGCCTGGTGCAAGTGCTGAATTTGGTGGTGCAGAAGTTCATTCACAACTACCTCGACATGTCAGAGCTGCTGCATAAAGTGCAGGTCATCTGCTGCTAGCCTGTCTGAGCTACAGCAGAACTTCGGCCTTCCCGGTCACCACCTCATATGCGACGTGCCCACCAGGTGGAACTCCACCTTGCACATGCTGGAGAGACTGTGCGAGCAGCAGCAGGCCATAGTGGAGTTTCAGCTGCAGCACGCATCAGTCGCACTGCGGAATAGCACCACTTCACCACTAATGATTGGGCCTCCATTCGAGACCTGTGTGCCCTGTTGCGCTGTTTCGAGTACTCCACCAACATGGCCAGTGGCGATGACACCGTTATCAGCGTTACAATACCACTTCTATGTCTTCTTGAGAAAACACTTAGGGCGATGATGGAAGAGGAAGTGGCACAGGAGGGGAGGAGAAGGAGGATGAGTGGTCATTTTTAGCACTTTCAGGCCAGTCTGTTAGAAGTGGCTCAGAGGGAGGTTTTTTGCAACAGCAGAGGCCAGGTACAAATGTGGCCAGCCAGGGCCCACTACTGGAGGACGAGGAGGATGAGGAGGAGGTGGAGGAGGAGGATGAGGATGGTGCGTGGCTGGAGGAGGATGAGGCTGGTGCGTGGCTGGGGGGATACAGAGGACGATGACAATACGCCTCCCACAGAGGACAGATTGTCCTTACCTCTGGGGAGCCTGGCACACATGAACGACTACATGCTGCAGTGCCTGCACAACGACAGCAGAGTTGCCCACATTTTAACGTGTGCGGACTACTGGGTTGCCACCATGCTGGATCCCCGGTACAAAGACAATGTGCCCACCTTACTTCCTGCACTGGAGCGTGATAGGAAGATGCACGAGTACAAGCGCACGCTAGTAGACGCGCTCCTGAGAGCATTCCCAAATGTCACAGGGGAACAGGTGGAAGCCCAAGGCGAAGGCAGAGGAGGAGAAAGAGGTCGCCAACGCAGCTTTGTCACAGCCAGGTCCTCTGAGGGCAGGGTTAGCATGGCAGAAATGTGGAAAAGTCATTACTGACAAACGCAGCCACCTGTTCATAGCCAACGTGGACAAACTGACATTCATAAAAATGAACCAGGCATGGATCCCACAGGACCTGTACCTCCCTTGTGCAGAATAGACATTTATAACTGCCTCCCCCTCAACCATGTATTCTTGTACTCCGGGGCACTTCTTTATTGAATCTTCATTTTTTTAACTTTACCATGATCTTGCGGTGCAACCCAAAGTTGAATGAACCTCTCCTCAATCTGGGCGCCGGGGCCTAAATAACTGAAAGTGGCCTGTTACAATGGTGGGTGACATGAAGCCTGAACCTCTGCCATGCGACCTCTCTCCTCTGTCTGTGTGCCGTGGGCTAACTATCTGGAAGTGGCCTTCTCCAGTGGTGGGTGATATGACGCCTTATTCCTTGCTGTCGGACCTCTCTCCTCTGTCTGGGTAATGGTGCCTAAATAACTCAAAGTGGCCTTCTTCAGTGGTGGGTAATATGACGCCTTATTCCTTGCTGTGGGACCGGTCTCTTCTGTCTGGGTGCTGGGGCCTTAATAACTGAAAGTGGCCTTCTCCAGTGGTGAGTCATATGACGCCTGATTCTCTGCTGTGGGACCTCTCTCCTCTGTCTGGGTGCTGGGGCCTAAATAACTCAAAGTGGCCTTCTACAGTGGTGGGTGATATGACGCCTTATTCCTTGCTCTGGGACCTCTCTCCTCTATCTGGGTGCTGGGGCCTAAATAACTGAAAGTGGCCTTCTCCAGTGGTGGGTCATATGAAGCCTGATTTTAGGCTATGGGACCTCTCTCCTCTGTCTGGGTGCTGTGTCTGAAATAACAGAAAGTGACCTTCTCCATTGGTGGGTCATATGAAGCCTGATTCTCTGCTATGGGACCTCTCGCCAATTGAAATTGGTTATTTTTTATTCATTTTATTTTAATTCATTTCCCTATTCACATTTGTTCGCAGGGCATTTACCTACATTTCGCTGCCTTTTGCAGCCCTCTAGCCCTTTCCTGGACTATTTTCCAGCCTTTTTAGTGCCCAAAAGTTCGGGTCCCCATTGACTTCAATGGGGTTTGGGTTCGGGATGAAGTTGGGGTCAAGTTCGGATCCCGAACCCGAACATTTTTGGGAAGTTCGGCCGAACTTCTCGAACCCGAACATCCAGGTGTTCGCTCAACTCTAGTAGCGAGGAAACACTGAAAAACGATAAGGAAAAAAATAGAACATGTAAAAAACAAATAAAAGCGGCCAAACTAGAGACCAAGAGATTAATTGCCAAAGAGAGTAAAACTAACCCTACAATTTTCTTCAATTATATAAATGTTAAAAAGTATAAATCTGACGGTGTCGGCCCTTTAAAGAGTAAGGAGTAGAGAGCGATGAGGAGAAAGCAAAGCTGTTAAATATTTTTGTCTCCAATGTATTCACTGAGGAAAATAAACTGTCAGATAAAATGCTGAATGTAAAAATAAATCCCCCATTAAAAGTGTCCTGTTTGACCCAAGAAGAAGTACAACAGCGACTTAAAAAGATTAAAATAGACAAATCGCCAGGACCGGATGGCATACACCCCTGTATCTTAAGGGAATTAAGTAATGTCATAGCCAGACCCTTATTTCTGATATTTCCGGACTCTATACTGACAGGGAATGTTCCACAGGATAGGCGCATAGCAAATGTGGTGCCAATATTCAAAAAGGGTACAAAAACAGAGCCCGGAAACTATAGGCCGGTAAGTTTAACATCTGTTGTGGGAAAACTGTTTGAAGGTTTTCTTAGAGATGCTATCTTAGAGGATCTCAACAAAAATAAGCAAATAATGCCATATCAGCATGGTTTCATGGGGGATCGGTCATGCCAAACCAATTTAATCAGTTTCTATGAGGAGGTAAGTTCTAGACTTGACGGCGGTGAATCAATGGATGTCGTAAATCTGAACTTCTCCAAAGCATTTGACACTGTACCGCATAAAAGGTTGGTATATAAAATGAGGATGCTCGGAATGTGAGAAAATGTCTGTAAGTGGGTAATTAACTGGCTGAGTGACAGAAAACAGAGGGTGGTTATTAATGGTACACACTCAGATTGGGCCACTGTCACTAGTGGGGTACCTCAGGGGTCACTACTGGGCCCTATTCTTTTTAATATATTTATTATTGATCTTGTATGAGGCTTGCATAGCAAAATATAAATTTTTGCAGATGACACTAAACAGTGTAAAGTAATTAACACTGAAGAGGACAATATACTGCTACAGAGGGATCTGGATAGATTGGAGGCTTGAGCAGATAAGTGGCAGATGAGGTTTAACACTGACAAATGTAAAGTTATGCACATGGGAAGGACTAATGCAAGTCATCCGTATATACTAAATGGTAAAACACTCGTTAACACTGACATGGAAAAGGATCTAGATATTTTAATGAGCAGCAAACTAAGCTGAAAAAAACAGTGTCAGGCAGCTGCCGCTAAGGCCAATAAGATAATGGGTTGCATCAAAACGGGCATAGACGCCCGTGATGAGAACATAGTCCTACCACTTTACAAATCGCTAGTCAGACCACACATGGAGTACTGTGTACAGTTCTGGGCTCCTGTGAACAAGGCAGACATAGCAGAGCTGGAGAGGGTTCAGAGGAGGGCAACTTAAGTAATAACTTGAATGGGGCAACTACAGTACCCTGAAATATTATCAAAATTAGGGTTATTTACTTTAGAAAAAAGACGACTGAGGGGAGATCTAATAACTATGTATAAATATTTAAAGGGTCAGTACAGAGATCTCTCCCATCATCTATTTATCCCCAGGACTGTGACTGTGACGAGGGGACATGCTCTGTGTCTGGAGGAAAGAAGGTTTGTACACAAACATAGAAGAGGATTCTTTACGGTCAGAGCAGTGAAACTATAAAACTCTCTGCCTGAGGAGGTAGTGATGGTGAGTACAATAAAGGAATTCAAGAGGGGCCTGGATGTATTTCTGGATTATAATAATATTACAGGCTATAATTAGTAGAGATGCGTCATTGATCCAGGGAGTTATTCTGATTGCCTGATTGAAGTCGGGAAGGAATTTTTTATTCCCCTTAAGTGGGGTAAATTGACTTCTACCTCACGTTTTTTATTTGCCTTCCTCTGGATCAACTAGCAGGATGACAGGCCGAACTGGATGGACAGATGTCTTTTTTCGGCCTTAAGTACTATATTACTATGTTCATAGCTACTACTACTCTGATCCTCCACTCAACTCTCTCCTAGTCCTGCCGTATTCTGATATTCTGATATATTCATATTTTTTGCGCAATATAGCTGTATATGATTTTTTTTGTGCTGTTGCACTAATTTTGTGGTACATATACAGTATATTAGCATTGAATTTATATCTAGAGATGAATGAATCAAAGCTGACGAAGAGGAAAAAAATTTGATTCGCACTGAATGCGAATTTCCTTGCGCTTCGTGGTAACGAATCGCATTTTTCCTAAAATGGCTGCTGCACGTGTGAGGACCTGGAGAAAGGAAGTATGGGAAGGCGGGATCACCCAGACTGACATGCATGATGCAGCCAATCAGCAGCCAGCCCTGTGATGTCACAGCCCTATAAATACGGTGGCTATCTTAGATTCAGACATTTTCCAGCGTTCTGAGTACAGCGACAGAGATGAGAAGGCGCTAGGGACAGCAATTGGAAAAACCTAATTGTAAAAAAAAAATAAGAAAAAACAATATATAAGTGCATGGAAAGGATAGGGAGGAATCATTTCACAGCATCTTAGTGCAGGGAGAGACATGAGAAGGCGCTAGGGACAGTGCTAGAAAAGCGATTTACAAGTACAGGGAAAGATAATTTGGGGATCCAAATAGCCATTATACAGCTTTGTCATTCCAGCAATTTGTTCTTGTGGTGCAAGTGCTATATTGAAAAGCCTTTAGTGGCGTATATCTGTGAAAAATGAAAAATATATACGCAGTTCACTTCTACAATTATATGTGGTGAAAGGGTTTAGTGGCATATTTTAGTACAAAAAGAAAAATATGTACGCAGTTCACTTCTGCAGCTATATGTGTTGAAAGCGTTTAGTGGCGTATTTCATTACAAAAAGAAAAATACTTTTTCACTTCACTTCTGTAGCTGTATGTGGTGAAAGCATTTAGTGCCGTATTTCAGTAGAAAAAGAAAAATATAAACGCAGTTCACTTCTGCAGCTATATGTGGTGAAAGCGTTCAGTGGCATATTTCATTAGAAAAAGAAAAATATATACGCAGTTCACTTCTGCAGTTATATGTGGTGAACGCGTTTAGTGACATATTTCAGTGCAAAAAGAAAAATATATACGCAGTTCACTGTTGCAGTTATTTGCGGTAAAAGCGTTTAGTGACGTATTTCAGTACTACAAGAAAAATATACGGTATGTGCAGTTCACTGTTGCAGTTATTTGCGGTAAAAGCGTTTATTAACGTATTTCTGTATTACAAGAAAAATATATACACAGTTCACTGTTGCAGTTATTTGCGGTAAAAGCGTTTAGTGACGTATTTCAGTACTATGAGAAAAATATACCGTATTTTTCGCCCTATAAGACGCACCTAGATTTTTGGGGAAGAAAATAAGAAAAAAAATATTTTTAACCAAAAGGTGTGTTATTGGTGGGTTTGGAACTAATGGTGGTCTGTGCATGACACTATTACTGGGGATCTGTGGATGGCACTGCTATGGGGGATCTGGCGATGACACGGTTATGGGGGATCTGGGGATGAAACTGTTATGGGGAATCTGTGGATGGCACTGTTATGGGGGGATCTGTGATGGACTCTGTTATGGGGGATCTGGGGATGACACTGTTATGGGGGATCTGTGGATGGCACTGTAATAGGGGATCTGTGGATGGATCTGTGGATGGCACTATTATGGGGGATCTGTGGATGGCACTGTGATGGGGGATCTGTGGATGGCACTGTGATGGAGGATATGTGGATGGCACTGTGATGGGGGATATGTGAATGGCACTGTGATGGGGGATCTGTGGATGGCACTGTTATGGGGGATCTGTGGATGGCACTGTTGTGTCATCCACAGACCCCCACCCCATAACAGTGCCATGCACAGATCCCCCCATCCTGCCGCTCACAGTCCTGCACTATAAAGTTATAAAATGTCCCCTCATTCAATAAAACATGCCCCCTCACTTATTACTGTAGTTACCGGAACATAGTAAGAGCTTACGAATAATGCGGGCAGGCCGGCTGGGCGGACGGCAGCGTGACTCCCTGATGTCACGTGCCCACGCCGCCTACTTTATGAATGAAGCAGGCGGCGCAGGCACGTGACGTCAGTGAGTCACGCTGCCATCCGCCCAGCCGGCCTGCCCGCATTATTCGCAAGCTCTTACTATGTTCTGGTAACTACAGTAATAAGTGAGGGGGCATGTTTTATTAAATGAGGGGACATTTTATGAATTAGGGGACATTTTATAACTTTATAGTGCAGGACTGTAAGCGGCGGGGCCGGAGCACAGTGAACGCACCTGCCCCGCCGCAATTGCCTGCTCCCAGCTCCTCCTCCCGGTCCCTCCCCGCTCATACATCGCAGGCTGCGATGTAAAAATGTCAGCATTCGCCCCATAAGACGCAGGGACATTTTCCACCTATTTTTGCGTCTTATGGGACGAAAAATACGGTATATGCAGTTCACTGTTGCAGTTATTTGCGGTAAAAGCGTTTAGTGACGTATTTCTGTATTACAAGAAAAATATATACACAGTTCACTGTTGCAGTTATTTGCAATACAATTTACAGGGCAGTGTAGGAACAAGCTGCATGAGTACTCTGCTCAGAAGCCCCAGGTAGATGGGCGTTGTTCAGTCTTCTTCAGTTTCTTGTAGTATATATTGAGGGTAGCGGCCACATTTAGACGCTCTAAAACATTATATGCGAGTGTATGCTGTTCAAATGACGCTCTAAAACATTATATGCAAGTGCATTCTGCACAGCTGACGCTCTAAAACATTATATGCGAGTGCATGCTGTTCAGCTGACCCTATAAAAAAATTGAGTTGAGGGCCTGCAGTTGGGCTGACCCTATAAAAAAAATTTTGAGAGAGGGAATATATACAATCTAGATGAGGAGGAGGATAAAACAAGATTCAACCATATACTCTTTTTTTGTGGTGGAAAAGGTGCATGGGAATACACTACATTGAGATTGAGTAGATTGAGTACATTATAAATGATAGATTGAAATTGCCTTTATGTTAATCTCAGCTCAGCTCTCCTCTGGTGGAGTTGATAAGTCAAGGGCAATCCAGGCCTTGTTCATTTTTATCTTAGTGAACCTGTCAGCATTACCAGTGGACAAGCGGATACGCTTATCTGTTATAATGCCACCAGCAGGACTAAATACATGCTCAGACAAAACGCTGGCGGCAGGACAGACCACCGCCTCCAAGGTGTAGATTAGTGATGTCGCGAACATAAAATTTTCTGTTCGCGAACAGCGAATACGAGCTTCCGCAAATGTTCGCGAACGGGCGAACAGGGCGAACCGCCATAGACTTCAATTGGCAGGCAAATTTTAAAACCCACAGGGACTCTTTCTGGCCACAATAGTGATAGGAAAGTTGTTTCAAGGGGTCTAGCACCTGGACTGTGGCATGCCGGAGGGGGATCTATGGCAAAACTCCCATGGAAAATTACGTAGTGGACGCAGAGTCGGGTTTTAATCCATAAAGGGCATAAATCAACTAACATTCCTAAATTGTTTGGAATAACATGCTTTAAAACATCCAGTGTGTGTATACGATCAGGTATGATGTTGTATCGATCAGGTAGTGTAAGAGTTACGCCCACTTTACAGACATTGACAGACCAAACTCTCCTTTTAATGCACCGCAAACAACCGCAAACAGTTCATTTGCACAACCGCAAACTCCCCATTTGCACAAGGTTGGATACCAAGCTAGCCACGTCCCGGTGATGTCATTGAAGGTTTCTTCCTCCACCCAGCCACGTACAACACCAAGGGTCCCCGAAAGGTGAATTGAATTGATTTTTCGAACGGGGAGATGGTTAAAAAAACGCTGGCTCCCTCCACTCTGTTTTAATCCACGGTGACTGCGTCTGCGCCGTGCAATTTACTGTCACACCCGATATGAGTGGTATTTTCTGTAGTACTATTCTCATCAGTTTAATCCCTCTAACGTCCCCAATCTGGGGGCCATTTATTGAATAGATTTTTCGAACGGGGAGATGGTTAAAAAAACGCTGGCTCCCTCCACTCTGTTTTAATCCACGGTCACTGCGTCTGCGCCGTGCAATTTACTGTCCCACCCGATATGAGTGGTATTTTCTGTAGTACTATTCTCATCAGTTTCATCCCTCTAACGTCCCCAATCTGGGGGCCATTTATTGAATAGATTTTTCGAACGGGGAGATGGTTAAAAAAACGCTGGCTCCCTCCACCCTGTTTTAATCTACGGTCACTGCGTCTGCGCCGTGCAATTTACTGTCACACCCGATATGAGTGGTATTTTCTGTAGTACTATTCTCATCAGTTTCATCCCTCTAACGTCCCCAATCTGGGGGCCATTTATTGAATAGATTTTTCGAACGGGGAGATGGTTAAAAAAACGCCTGCTCCCTCCACTCTGTTTTAATCCATGGTGACTGCGTCTGCGCCGTGCAATTTACTGTCACACCCGATATGAGTGGTATTTTCTGTAGTAATATTCTCATCAGTTTAATCCCTGTTACATCCCATATCAGGGATTGCCTTTTGTGAAAAAAAATTTAGGCCGGGTACCTTCGACTGCCTTCACAGTGACAGACCAAACTCTCATACACCAAACTGAATTGATTTCAGGATCCGGAAGATGGAAAAAGCAGCTTGGTCGGTCCTCATACTCCCAAATTGGGGCACTGCGCGTGCACAGAGCAATGTGCTGTGACACCCTATATGAGTGGTGTCTTAACTAGTACTATTCCTATCAGTTTAATCCCTGTTACGGACCCTATCCGGGGACGTGTGTCGAATTGATTAAACATTGTTGAATTAACGAACCATTATGACATCATGAAATAATTTAGTTCTGAGCTCTGTACTTGCTTTGTATTGGAATTGATGGGGATTTCTTTAATTGTCTGCATCATTTCTAATAAACTATTAAGAGACTTTATTATGATTTTTTATTTTATGTATTAAAAACCCATACAACATATAAAAAAAAAAGGTAAATTAATGTTTTTCTATGAAATATTATCCAGCAGTCCGATCGCTTTTGGTCTGACCATAAAGAAGCAACGGCCTTATCATCTGGGGTGTGGCAACATTGCCAACACAATCATAGAGGTGATGATTGCTTCATTGTGATACGCAAGCCCCTTCACCACAACAAGGTAACAATCACGAAGGGGAATTGACACTTGTATGTGCCTTTTTTTTTTTTGTTTTGTTTTTGCAGCCACAGTGCTGCACCATAGGACAGAAAAATTAGGCATGTACACATGCCTGAAAAATAATGGCATTGTTGCAGCCGCTATTGTAGGAGCGGCCAGAAAAATTGATGTTTTCCAGGCAGAAAAGTGACTAAAACATTGCGGCTTGAACCCTAGTTGGTGGTGGAGAATTCACAAAAGTCATCCGGTATGCAGACATTAAATACAGCAGCGTGGGGACCATTTTGAGGCAAAGGCATGTAATCAGGCCTTTTGTTAGTCAAACGTATCCCCCACTGTCAGTCCCTTCGGGATCCATGCCTCATTCATCTTTATGAAGGTGAGGTAATCAACACTTTTTTGACAGAGGCGTCTTATCTTGTCAGTGACAATGCCTCCTGCTGCACTGAAGGTCCTTTCTGACAGGACACTTGTAGCAGGGCAGGCCAGAAGTTCTATCGCGAACTGGGATAGCTCAGACCACAGGTCAAGCCTGCACACCCAGTAGTGAAGGGGTTCATTGCTCCTCAGAGTGTTGATATCTGCTGTTAAGGCGAGGTAGTCTGCTACCTGTCGGTCGAGTCGTCCTCTGAGGCTGGATCCCGAAGGGCTGTGGCGATGAGTAGGACTGAAAAAGCTCTGCATGTCCTCCATCAACAACACATCTGTAAATCGTACAGTCCTTGCCGCCGTGGTAGGAGGAGGATTACACTCACCTCTTCCCCTGTTAGATTCCCGTTGTGCTGTGACATCCCCCTTATAAGCTGTGTAAAGCATATTTTTTAGTTTGGTTTTGAACTGCTGCATACTTTCCGACTTTCGGTAATTTGGTAACATTTCTGCCACTTTCTGCTTATACCGGGGTCTAGTAGCGTGGCCACCCAGTACAGGTCGTTCTCCTTCATCCTTTTTATACGTGGGTCCCTCAACAGACATGACAGCATGAAAGACCCCATTTGAACAAGGTTGGATGCAGAGCTACTCATTTCCCATTCCTCGTCCTCACTGATGTCATTAACAGTCTGTTCTTCCCCCCAGCCACGTACAACACCATGGGTCCCAGATAGGTGACAACAACGAGCACCCTGGGGTGCCTGCTGTGGTTGGTCTTCCTCCTCCTCAAAGCCGCCACATTCCTCCTCTGACTCCTCTTCCTCATACTCCTCTTCCAGCGTTGCCGCAGGTCCGGCAAGCGATGATGACAAGGCTCTTTCTGGTGGTGATGGTGACCACAACTCTTCCTCTTCCTCTTCACGCTCATCTACAGCCTGATCCAGCACTCTTCGCAGGGCATGCTCCAGGAAGAAAACAAATGGGATGACGTTGCTGATGGTGCCTTCGGTGCGACTGACTAGGTTTGTCACCTCCTCAAAAGGACGCATGAGCCTACAGGCATTGCGCATGAGTGTCCAGTAACGTGGCAAAAAAATTCCCAGCTCCGCAGAGGCTGTCCTAGCAGCCCGGTCATACAAATAATCGCTGACGGCTTTTTCTTGTTGGAGCAGGCGGTCGAACATTAGGAGTGTTGAATTCCAACTTGTCGGGCTGTCGCATATCAAGCGCCTCACTGGCATGTTGTTTCGCCGCTGAATATCGGAAAAGTGCACCATGGCCGTGTAGGAACACCTGAAATGGCCACACACCTTCCTGGCCTGCTTGAGGACGTCCTGTAAGCCTGGGTACTTAGACACAAAACGTTGTACGATGAGATTCAACACATGTGCCATGCACGGCACATGTGACAACTTGCCCAAATTCAATGCCAACAAAAAATTTGTTCCATTGTCACACACCACTTTGCCGTTCTCCAGTTGGTGCGGGGTCAGCCACTGATCCACCTGTGCGTGCCGTTCAGGGCGGACAGGAGTGCCGGTCCTGTGTGGCTCTCTGCTTTCAGGCAAGTCAACCTCAAGACAGCGTGACACTGTCGTATCCGGGATGTGGAATAACCTCTGGGGAGCTGAGGGGATTCAGTTGATGTGCAGCCAGATGCCGCAGCAGAAAAGGACTCAGCTGAGGAGGATATCGAAGAAGATGGAGTAGGAGTTGAGGAGGTGGCAGTAGGTCTGCCTGCAAGTCGTGGTGGTGTCACCAACTCTGCTGCAGAGCCACTCATTTCATGCTTGTCAGCCGTCAGCAGGTTGACCCAATGCGCAGTGTACGTGATATACCTGCCCTGACCGTGCTTTGCAGACCAGGTATCAGTGGTCAGATGGACCCTTGCCCCAACCCTGTATGCCAGAGATGCCATGACTTCCTTTTTAATGATATTGTATAGGTTTGGGATTGCCTTTTTTGCAAAAAAATTTCGTCCGGGTACCTTCCACTGTGGTTTCCCAATAGCGACAAATTTTTTGAAGGCCTCAGACTCCACCAGCTGGTATGGTAAAAGCTGACGGGCTAAGAGTTCCGTCAAGCCAGCTGTCAGTCACCGGGCAAGGGGGTGACTCTGTGACATTGGCTTCTTATGCTCAAACATGTCCTTGACAGACACCTGACTGTGGGCAGATGAGCAGGAACTGCTGAAGGTGAGAGGCGGAGTGGCGGTTGGTTAAGAGGGGGCAGGGAGGACAGCAGTGGTTGACGTGGCTGAAGATGCTGGACCAGGAGGAGCATGGTGGCTTTGAGTTTGTGTGCTGCTTGTACTCATGTGTTGATCCCATAGACGTTTGTGATGTGAGATCATGTGCCTTCGCAAAGCAGTTGTACCGAGGGGGGTGTTGGACTTCCCACGACTCAGTTTCTTTTGGCACAGGTTGCAAATGGCATTGCTGTTATCAGAGGCAGACACACAAAAAAAATGCCACACTGCTGAGCTTTGCAATGACGGCATTCTGGTGGTAGCAACAGCATGCGTTGACTGGCGTGCTGTCTGGCTGACCCCGGGTGCCGATACATGCTGTCTGACTGTGCTCCTTGCGACGACCTCCCCCTGCTTCCAATTCGTCTCCTCATTCTCTCTGTCTCCCCTTCTGAACTTTCCCCCTCTTCTTCTCTTCGAGCAGGCACCCACGTGGCATCCGTGGACACATCGTCATCATCAACCACTTCACTTGTATCTGAAACCTCAGCAAAGGAAGCAGCAGCGGGTACAACATCATCATCATCACACTGTACGTCCATGTGTGTAATCCTGCCTGACTGAGACATATCCCTGTAATCTTCATCATTTGGCAATAATGGTTGCGCATCACTAATTGCATCCAACTGATGTGTAAATAACTCCTCTGACGGATCAAGTGAAGCGGCTGTGGTGGCTGTGGTGGTAGTGGTGGTGGTGGAGGCGGGCAGGAGCGTGGTAACTTGAGAGCAGGTGACCGAAGCTGAGCTGGAGGAGGATGGTGCGTCAAGGTTCTTAGCGGAAGCTGTTGAAGATTGGGTGTCCTGTCTAAGCCAGTCAACTATGTCCTCAGAATTTTTCGGGTTAAGGGTATGTGGCCTCTGAACACTAGGCATTATTCCAGGGACAGTGGAAATCACAGCACCGCGACCACGACGGCCCCTGCGGGATGGCCTGCCTCTGCCTGTCATTTTTTTTTAGATTTGGTACTACGCGTGCTAAGTACTGTACCACCCGGTATGAGTGGTTGGCACTGGCAGTGGGCACACTACAGTCTGTGGAAGTGGGCCTGACACACGCTGGCAGCAGGCAAGCAACTGAAATTAGACTAATGTGTAAAAATTAAATGCCTTATTTATCGGCAAGCTACTGTGCCTCCCGGTATCAGTGGTGTGCACTGGCAGTGGGCACACTACAGTCAGTGAAAGTGGGCCTGACACACACTGGCAGCAGGCAAGCAACTGAAATTACACTAAAGTGTAAAAATTAAATGCCTTTTTTTGATGCAAAGTCCTGTGCCACACGGTATGACAGGGGTGGGCACTGGCAGTGGGCACACTACAGTCAGTGGAAGTCGGCCTGACACACACTAGCAGGCAAGCAAGTGAAATTACACTAAAGTGTAAAAATTAAATGCCTTTTTTTGATGCAAAGTCCTGTGCCACACAGTATGACAGGGGTGGGCACTGGCAGTGGGCACACTACAGTCAGTGGAAGTCAGTCTGACACACACTAGCAGCAGGCAAGCAACTGAAATTACACTAAAGTGTAAAAATGAAATGCCTTCTTTTGATGCAAAGTCCTGTGCCACACGGTATGACAGGGGTGGGCACTGGCAGTGGGCACACTACAGTCTGTGGGCCTGCAGCTCCTCACACACAGACAGGCCAGGCAACTGCAATATATATATATGGAAAAAAAAAAAAGCAGACTAATGTTGCAGCCCTAAAAAGGGCTTTTTGGGGTGCTGTCAGGACGCTGTCCTTACAGCAGAGATCAGATGGGTCTTTCAGGACTGGAGTGGACACTGAATTAACTAGCCTAGCTATCGATTTCCCTATTAAATAAGCAGCAACTACACTCTCCCTCCTCTTACTAAGACTGCAAATTCTGAATGAATCTAAAATGGATGCTGTTCAGGAGATGGGAGGGTCTGGGAGGGAGGGTATGCTGCTGATTGGCTGTAATGTGTCTGCTGACTCTGAGGTACAGGGTCAAAGTATGCTCAATAATGATGTATAGGGGGCGGACCGAACATCGCATGTGTTCGCCCGCTGCAGCGAACGCGAACAAGCTATGTTCGCCGGGAACTGTTCGCCGGCGGATAGTTCGGGCCATCTCTAGTGTAGATCGCAAGTTCATGCCAAGTGTCCAGCTTGGACACCGAGTAGTTGTAAGGCACTGAGGGATGATTTAGGACGCTGACACGGTCTGCTATGTATTCCTTCACAATCTTCCCAAAATTTTCCCTCTTTGTAGCACTAGGCCGCGCTTTAGGGTGAGGTTGCTGGCGGGGTGTCATGAAAGTGTCACATGCCTTGGAGAGTGTTGCCCTGCGTTTGTTGGAACTACTGTGTGTTCCCCTTGTCTTCCTTCCTCGGTTGCCTAAGGAAGTACGGACTCTGCCGGCCGCGTTGTCAGATGGAAAATTTTGGACCAATCTCTCAACAACTACCTTCTGGTATTGCACCGTTTTACTCGTCCTCTCCACCACAGGAATGAGAAGTTTTCTTTGTAGCGTAGTTCGAGAAGGGTGAACACCCAGTAATTCGTGTTATGTAAAATGCTTATAACGTGAGGGTCAGGGGAAAGGCAGCCTAACATGATGTCAGCCATGTGTGCCAGAGTACCAACAGGCAAGACGTCAATGTCGACATCAGGATGACTCTGCATCTCCTCATCCTCCTCTTCTGCCCATCCACGCTGAACAGATAGAATTAAAGTTCCATGGGTACTACCCTCTGTAACAGAGGCAACTGTCTCCAGCTCCTCCTCTTCATGTTCCAATTTGCGATTAGAAGACGAACTGTGGGTGGTCTGGCTATCACCTTGTGTAATGTCCTCATGTCCTCCCCCATTTCCTCATCTGCCACATTCAGAAAGTCCTCCTTAATTGTGAGCAGCGATCGTTTGAATAGACACAGCAGTGGGATGGTTACGCCGATAATAGCGTTATCGCCACTAACCATCTGTGTGGATTCATCAAAGTTTTTAAAACCTCACAGAGGTCTGACATCAATGCCCACTCCTCGCTTGTGAATAGTGGCAGTGGACTAGAAAGGGGAAGACCATGTTGCAGTTAGTATTCCATAACTGCCCTCTGCTGCTCACAAAGCCTGGCCAACATGTAGAACGTAGAGTCCCAGCACGTGCTCACGTCGCACAACAGTCGGTGAGCTGGAAGCCACAAATGCTGCTGTAACATTGACAGACCGGCTGAATCTGTGGACGACCTTCGGAAATGGGCACTCACGTGGCGCGCCTTCACTAGTAGCTCTTGCAAATTGGGGTAGGTTTTGATAAACCGCTGAACCACTAAGTTTAAGACGTGGGCTAGGCATAGGACGTGTGTCAGGTTGCCGAGCTCCAAAGCTGCCACCAAGTTACCACCATTGTCAGATACAATCATGCCTGGTTGTGGGTTGAGTGGCGAGAACCACAGCTCAGTCTGGTCCCTTATATCCTGACATAGCTCTGCGGTGGTGTGCTGTTTGTCCATTAAGCAGATCAGCTTCAGCATGACCTGCTGATGCTTACCCACAGCAGTGCTACACTGCTTCCAGCTAGCGACTGATGGCTGAATGCAGCAGGTGGTGGAAGTGGAGGAGGAGGCGGCGGAGGAAGAGAAGTGGGGGTTGGAGCCAGTAACATAGCTTCTGGCGGAGACCCTGACAGACGCAGGGCCCGCAATCTTGGGCATGGGTAGCGCCTGTGCCATCCCAGGGTACGACTCACTCCCGGCCTCCACAACATTCACCCAGTGAGCGGTCAGGGAAATGTAGCGGCACTTGTCCATGTGTCTGTGGTGAAGTGGACCGTCCCAGTAAGTGTGTTGGTCAGGGCATGGGTGATGTTCTGGGACACATGCTGGTATAGGGCAGGCACGGCACACCGTGAATAATAGTGGCGGCTGGGGACTGTGTACCGAGGGACGGCCGCCGACATCAGGCTGCGGAAGGCATCAGTGTCCACAAGCCAAAATGGCAACATTTCAATAATTTCGAAAGTTGCGCACTTAGTGCTATGGCCTGTGGGTGGGTATTCCTGTGGGTGGGTATTTGCGCTTGCGTTCAAATGCCTGTCTTATCGACGCTGGGACAGGGAAGTAGATGTGGTTGCTGACGGTACATGCGAAGGTCCAGGTGCAGGGCGAGGGGCATCCGGGCCTGCGCCTTCGACAGGGGATTGACAAACAGTGCGTAACACAGGGGAAGAGGAGGCAGTGGTGTTACCCGCAGACCCAGATTGTAGACCCAGGAATTTCAGCCCACTTATTAGGGTGCTTAGATGCCATGTGGCTAATCATGCTTGTCATGGTAAGGTTGCTAGTGTTCACGCCCCGGCTCATTTTGCTATGGCACAGGTTGCAAACTACACTGTTTTGTCGTCTGCACTTTCCTCAAAAAAGCGCCATACTGCGGAACACCTACCCTTGGCAAGGTAGATTTACGCATGGGGGTACTCAGTGTAACGGTTGAGGCCTGTTTGGTGTGGGCGGACTTCTCCCTTTTGCAACTCCACTGCCTATTCCAGACTGTTGCGGTGCTGCAGATTCCTCCCCCTCTGTACTGCTGTCCTCGCTCGGCTTTTCACCTTCCCATGTTGGGTCAGTAACCTCATCGTCCACCACCTCCTTTTCCACTTCCTCACTCTGCTCATTCTCCTGACTTGACCTAACCACCACCTCAGTGATTGACAACTGTGTCTCATCATCAACCACCTCATTAACGAATGATTGCCGTTCACCACCATCATCTTTTTGAGTCTGTGAAGGCTCAAAAAATTGGGAATCAGGGCACAATATCTCAGGTACCTCTTCAAGCATGCTGGGCGCGAGGGCCAAATCTAATAGTGGTGCTGGAAAGAGCTCCTCGGAATTTCCGAGTGTGGGATCACTCGTATGGCAAGCCTCTCCATGGTGGGAGGAAGGATGATCATAGTGAGGATTTGCGTGACCAGACTCTTGGCTACAGAGACTGGACGAGAGGGTGGTGCTTAACCGACTGGAAGCATTATCTTCAGCAATCCAACCGACCAACTGTTCGCACTGGTCCGACTTGGACAGTGTTGTCCTGCGCTGCCCAGCTAAGTTGGACATGAAGCTTCTTCATATTAATGGTTTTGTCACTAGATGTGGCGCAGATTGTTTTACTGTCCACTAAAGATACAGTTTTCGGATGCAGGACAGTATATCCAATGGATCTTATAGAGGATTCCTTGAATAAAGTGAGAAGAATAAATAGGGATTCCTTTTTTCAGGAGAAAGATGAGACGAGAGACCAACAGGAAGTTGACAATATTCACATTATATTACCCTTATATTACCCTAGTGATGATTACAGTACTATTAGACATATTGTTAAAAAATATTGGCATCTTCTTAAAAAAGATAAAACAATAGGTCATTTAATACCGATTAAACCAATGATTACATTTACCAAAGCCCCGAACTTGGGCATTAAAGGGCTTCTGTCACCCCCACTTATGCAATTTTCAGTAGCTGACATTAGCTACTTGCTAATGTCAGCTGAGTTCAAACAAATGTTTCATACCTTTATTTGAGTTTTCTATCTTTTAAAAATCTTACATTTATAATATGCAAATTGTCTTTGCTACCAGCAAGTTGGGCGGGTACTTGCTGGTAGCCGCCGCATCTTCATTCTCTGGGAACGCCCCCTATGCTCTTGATAGACAGGGCCAGCACGCTCTCCTCCTCCCGCTGGCCCTGTCTGCAGCCGAAATCCCGCGCCTGCGCCGTATCGGTCTACAGTCGACGCAGGCGCTCTGAGAGAAGGAGCAGCCAAGCGAAAGCCACAGAATATGGACACTATATTAGGCTCAGATTATTGGAATTTGTAATGCAGACACTGTTTGCAGTTGTTCTACAGTATTGGTTTCAGAACACCCCAGATTATGGACACTATATTAGGTCCAGAATATTGGAATTTGTAATACAGACACTGTTTGCAGATGTTGTACAGTATTGGTTAAAGAACAACACAGATTATGGACACTAGATGTGGCCCAGATTATTGGAATTTGTAATACAGACACTATTTGCAGATGTTTTACAGTATTGGTTACAGAACACCACAGATTATGGACACTAGATGTGGCCCAGATTATTGGAATTTGTAATACAGACACTGTTTGCAGATGTTTTACAGTATTGGTTACAGAACACCACAGATTATGGACACTAGATATGGCCCAGATTATTGGAATTTGTAATACAGACACTGTTTGCAGATGTTCTACAGTATTGGTAACAGAACACCACAGAATATGGACACTAGATGTAGCCCAGATTATTAAAGACACAGTCTGAGGATGATGTACAGTATATGTCACTAAAAGGTATAAAATAAAAATATATTTCTGCTGTCAAACACACACATTTGTCCTTAAAAGGACTTTGGGGTTGTTGAAAAACATTTGGTAGTATGAACAGCAAATGACTCTCCCTGCACTGTCCCTTCCGAAGCAATGTCCCTGAGACTGAAGGAGGTAAATAGATTGCTGCTCTAAAACACACACACAGTCCTTAAAAGAATTTTGGGGTCTTGGAAAAGCTTTCTCTGAATCAAAACTGTGAAAATCGCTCCCTACACTGTCTTTCCCTTCCTATGCTCTGCTCTCTCTGTCTATGTCTGAGCTGAACATGCGTCATCGGGTGCTATATAGCGGAGAAAATAGATTCTGGGTGACTAGAACGCTCCATGATCTTCCCAGGAGCTGCTGTCAGAAGTAGCGGTTCATTTCTGAGACGTCTGTATAGTGCGGGGGGGAACCAAAGACCATCTCCATCTCCGTGCACCACAGGATGTCCTCCTTTCCATCCATGATGACTGGGAACTTGTAAGGGTTTCCCTGACGAAGAGACCAGGGGCTGGTAGTTATGGTTTCAATCTTGATGAACTTCGGGACTCTTTCGGGCTCCAAGCTATCTTGAAGCTTTGGCTTCTCATTGTCTGTAGCTACGGTACTAGAGGTCTTTTCATGCCAGGCAGGTTCCCCCAAAAGTATCTGGTAGAGATGTCCCGAACTGTTCGACTGCGAACAGTTCCCTGCGAACAAGCAATGTTCGCGTTCGCTTCTGCCAGCGAACATTATGCTATGTTCAATTCACCCTGCATTCAGCTTACCTTCCTACCAAACCCAGGCATAGTGAATTCAATTTAAAGCTGCAGTGTTAGAGCAGGGAGAGTATTAACTAGTGTCCTCAGTCCACCCCAACCCTCAATACAAGAAAAGGCCTTTCTAAAAATGATATATCATTAATAATCATTTTCTATCACATTTAACTTAAACCACTCAGTTCATGCCAAAAGCCAGGTATGTGCAGGCTGACTATCTATCCATAAGACAGGGTGTCAGCATACGTTACAATGACAATCATGAGTTTTCAAACACAAGTTCTCAATCCAAAAGAAGAGAAATTGGTTAGCATTGGTTGGCTATCTAGAGGGGCCTAGACCATTATCATTAGGGCGACAAAAATTGTAATTTTATATGCCAGCCTAACTCCTCTCTCACTGCCTAAGAGAGCTGCATAAACATTTCCCAACATTTAAATCTCATTTGCATACACATGGCTAAGAAATGCTAATGAGCAATATAGCAGTATCTGCCTTGTTTGTAAACTGAAACACGATTTGCATGGCTTTCCCATAGTCCCATGGTATGCAAATGAGTTTATATGACAAAACAGAATAGAAAGATTATAAAGTTAGTCTTTAAAAAATTGCTAAATGAAAAAAAAATATGCAGCCTTCCTAATCATTGAGATGAGAGCTAGGTGGCATATTAAAAAAAAAAATATATAAATAAAATAAAAATGTTGTCACCCTAATGATAATCATCTATGTGCACAGGTCCCCCTAGATACCTATATTTATACAGACAATTTTCCTTTTGGAAAAACTGGTTAAAACCCAGGCTGCCTTGCTGAGGTATGCTGATGATCTGTCTGTCTGATGGATTGTTGGCCCTGCATATACCTGGTGTTTGGTAGCCATAGGGGAGAACTGTTCTGTGTTGTCCATTGAATGTTTTATGTAATAATACAAATAATAATAAGATTTTATGATAGGCAGGCTAGGGTAAATGTCGGTTAGAAAATAAAATGTTAGAGTAGATTTAGATGTCATAAAATAGGTTAGCTAGAAGCAGTCACTGTGGGTTTTAATATTTGCCTGCCAATAGAAGTCTATTGCAGTTCGTGAACATTTGAGTACATTTGAGTAAGTTCGGGTTCCTTGTTCGGGAACAGAAAATTTTCTGTTCGCGACATCTCTAGTATCTGGCTCGATTTGCAGCCAATACCCTACTTGCATCAATCTTGACAGGATTCATCTCCAGATGGAGAAAAAAATTTTGGAATGCTTTTCGTTTTTTAAGCAGCACTTTATAAAGTTGAGAAATTTTAACCTTCTGTTCTGTCCCATATTCACTATAAATGAATAGATGAAGCGGCCACTCTCTGGCCTCCTCATGCTGCTGCCACCTTAACAATCTCTTGTTGTCTCGTTCCTCATTATTAAAGGCCTTCCGGGTGTAGCGGTGACATAATCGGCGCAGGCGCACTGAGGACGGAGCGGCAAAGCTTGCGTCCTTCACTCAGAGCGCCTGCGCCGACTACTGAGCGGTACGGCGCAGGCGCGGGATTTCATCTTCAGACAGGGCCAGCGCGAGGAGGAGAAAGCGCTGGCCCTGTCTATCAAACGAGGAAGGGGGCGTTCCTAACTAATCTAGATGCGGCGGCTACCAGCAAGTACACGCCCAACTTGCTGGTAGCGAAGATGATTAGCATATTATAAAATTGCCTTTTTTACAGAATTGACAACTTCAGAAAAGGTAAAAAAGATATATTTCAACTCAGCTGACATTAGCAAATAGCTAATGTCAGCTAGTGAAAAATGGGTTAAGGGGGGTGACAGAAGCCCTTTAATGGCTGTGTGGCACCACAATGGACCATAATGGACCTTTAAACAGGGGCTATACCCTATTCTTCAAACCCAGCACTCTCCTGGCCTACAGTTGGAAGCCCTTGTTCTGCCATCTGCTTTTCCTACTTTTCCACATCATCTAATATTGATGAGAATATGTCATCAGGAACATCCAGCTCCTCTCTCTGCATCTTGCTGACTTTTCTAGAACATGGAGAATTTGAAGGATGATTTGGAAGAAGTAAAGCAAGCAAAAGATGATGATGGTCATCATTAAGATCTGCCCCCCTCATTAAGACCTGCAGACTAGGTGGTATTGGTTGGCATGCTGGCATGAGTAAGGACTGCAGTTTAGTGATCTTGTACTTGGATTTTACCACAAATAAAATATAGAAACTATATTCATTGGAAGCTGGACCCCAGCACTGATTTTTTTTTCATTCAAGGCATGCTGGCACTGGAATAAAAAAGGCTTTCATCTTATTGGTATTGAATTACATATCTTAGTTTACGGTTGATGTAGGAATATGTAAACATAGGAATATGTTTACTAAAACTGAAACAGAATAAGTATCCATTCATACATCTGCAAAATGGGTCCTCATCCGCTCTGCAATTTTGCTGAACGGGTGCGGACCCATTAATTTCCAATGTGGACGGAAAAGATGCGGACAGCACAGCATTTTCGGATCCGCACTTCCGTTTCCGCAACAAAATAGAACATGTCCTACTGTTGTCTGCAATTGCGGACAATATTAGGTATTTTCTATTATAGTGCTAGTGATGTGCGGTCCGTAAATTGCGGAATGTACATTGCCGGTGTCCGTGTTTTGAGGATCCGCAAAAAACTTACAGATGTGTAAATGGACCCTAGTCCCTAGTCTCTTTAAACTCTCCTTGTACTCTACCTCTCCAATTGTATTCTATTAATTGTTTTCAGCAACACTGTCCCTAGCGAATGAGTGCTTTCCACTTCCCTCCCTATGCTAAGCTTACAGGACAATTGAGGGTTTTATATATGCATATATGCAGAGCTGACTACAAATTACTGAGCACTATTTAACATTTCTTGCCAAGTTGCTCTGGACTGGATCTGGAATGCACAACAGCTCATTTGCTTGTACAACAGCTTCACTTGTGGGTACTTTCCCACTTGTGAAGATTCCTTGCTAGGCTGACTGATGCATGCCCATCATCAACTGTCAGCCAATCACAAAGGTGCTCAAAAAGGTGCCTCTCTGTGATTGGCTAACAGGATGTGGTACAAGAATCAGTCATAAGAACATAGAGAAGCAGTGGCAGACAGTGTTATCTGTTGGGCAGAGCCAGGGAGCTGTCTGCTATGGCACCAACTGCTGTGTCTGAACTGCTAGAGCCCATCACAAAATAGTGACCGGCACATCAGGACTCCTTCCTCCTCCCTTGTCATGCCTTCAGCAAGCTTATTTGTTAAGTTATGTATAATTTTCATGCATATTCAATGTATATTCTGTATAATTCTCTATTAGTTATGTAACATCACCATCTAGTGGCTGTTTACATACATTGCAGCTATTCACTTTAGAGGTTTGGCCTATTTCAGTTCCCATACCTTAGTGATATTATCATCCCTGCACACAGCAGCCATTTTCCTCATTCACATCCTTGCCACAGGTAGCACATGGTGTGGATGCCTCTGGAGTCATCCTCCACATCTAAGCCCACGGTAGCTTCACTGGTAAGCCACATTATAGCCTGTTTGCACCTGTTTACTTATGTATTTGCATGTCTTTCTCCTGCTCCTCTATAGTAGCTTCAGTTAGGTAGGATAGCATGCTCCTGGTTTATATCTGTATACTTCATGGATGTTTATCATTGTCATGCACAGTAATGTTATAATATGCATTGTGATATGTCAGACCCCTTTAGTAAATGTATTATTTTTCTGTTCCCTTGTTTTACCGCACGTGCACACGCGCATTTACATCCTTGCAATAAAGATAAAGTTGGATGATACTCCATTGTCAATTAATTGCCGGGATAAGGTTTAGCTGTCTGTCGAGCTATGTTTGTACCTTCACACATAAGGAGGATAGAACAGCCCTCCTCATTGTCCTCCCAAGCCCTTACGAAGGCAACTCACCGACGCTAGTAACAAGTGTCTGCACGGCAGACTGAGGGGGCCCCTGCCATCTGTGCAAATGGTTTATGATACTGCATGCTGTAGAAAGTGGGCCCCCTCCCTCCTCTTGCGCCAGTAGCAGAGCAGTGTAAGAAATTGTGGCGGATTAAGTGTATCATAGGCCCGGGGCAGTTCACCTGTCTTGGGCCCCCTCCCTCCATTTTCCCCGACTGTCCCCTCTTTCGCATTGTGACCCATGTTTATTTTTTTTCTGGTACAAATTAAAGAAAACTATGCCACGTATATAGTGTAATTGCCCATATACACCTGAGGATGCCGGAGATCTGGCAAAACATTTTGGGGGTAGAGTATGAAGTGATTTTAGAAGACGGCTATCATCAGTGCTGATGCTAAACTGTACAATCAATATGGTTGATTATTGATAATGAAACAATAGAGGGACTAGAGGTGACAGTGCACACAACCACAATCCCTCATGTAGGAGGGAACACACAGAACAATACACTATAATAGCTCACTGGGTGTTTAGTGGTCAGAAGAGTGGTTTTATTATTACAGGTTATGGGATAAATGTAAAATGGGGACTATCAGCTGTAGGTTGGCCAGTTTTTGTTTAGTAGTGTTGAGCGCGAATATTCAAATTTCGAATTTCTTATCGCGAATATCCTTAGAAAATTTGCAAATATTTCTAATATAGTGATATATATTCGTAAAAACAAATATTCGTTTTTTTTTTAATCTGAACCCTGCTTCTTGCTTGTGTGCCAATGTGAGACGGCTGCAATAGTGTAGTCTGTAGTGAATTAGAATATTCTTCATTATTTAATTTTTTTTTCCTCTTATGCGAAAAATCGGCAATGTATTTTTCGCTTAATGCGAATATTCTAACACCTGAATATATAGCACTATAGAATATAGTGCTATATTTTAGTTTTTTAGAATAGAATATATGACAATTATTCTAACGAATATTCACGAAATATCACGAATTCGAATATTGCCCCTGCCTCTCATCACTATAGTTTAGGAGGACCTTCATTTATCTGGGTAAGACTTGTTGAATTGACGTATAAAGTATAACCCCCCCCCCCCCCCCAGCTCCTTATAGTGTAAAACACTATGCATGCAGCATACAGTGTAATACCCCACAGTTTATAGTACCCCACTGTATACAGTATATAGTGTAACACCTCACAGTATACAGCACCCAACAGGATGTAGTATAGCACCCCACGGTATACAGAACACCACAGTATACAGAACCCCATAGTATACAGAACTCCACAGTAATCAGTATAGCACCCAACAAAGAACAGAACCCCACAGTATTCATTATAGTACCCACCAATAAAGAAAAGGGGGGTCAGTCAGCACATCTCTATGCACAGGTGCACGCTGCCATGGCTTGAAACATGCAGGAAAAAAAGGGGGTTATGCAGCAGCACTCTTCCAACACAAATAATGGACATATGTTTTCTATGGCATTGTTGTACATTATTTGTGTTGGAAGAGTGCTGCTGCATATCCCCCTTTTTTTAGCACCCAACAATATACAGCACCCCACAGTATTCAGCAGGGGCGGATTAAGTGCATGATAGGCCCGGGGCTTTCTACCCAACTCGGGCCCCTCCATCCATTTTAGTTTATTTTTTTTCTGTATGAAGAGGCTGCGGTGCTTCGTGAGCGTCACAGTCTCTTTCTAGGCCATATGACATCACATTCATCGTTCACATGGTCTAGGTGTAGCTCAGTCCCATCTAAGTGGTTGGGGATGATCTGAAATACCAAGCACACTGCTATCAAATGGACATCGCTGTGCTTGTTAAGTAGCAAAGAGGCTGCGGCGCTCACTGGAACATCGTGGTCTCCTCAAACAACGGATTGGCGGGGGTGCCAGGAATCATACCCCCACCATCTCATAACTCTCTGAGTACAGATGTCATAGATGTTACCTGCAGTCCTATGTAACACCCCCACATAACACAGTGAACTATTGTGTTATGTGGGGTGTTAAATAGGACTGCATGGAACATCTACTACATTATCTGCACAAAGAAAGTTATGACTATTATCTGGGCTGTTACATAGGACTGCAGGTGACAAATTAAAATTTTAGTTGCCAAATTTAAAATACATATGATTATGATAAAAAAAACTTGGAGGAGAAGATGAGAGGCAGGTCACAGTAGTGAGCCACCTCTACATATAGGAGAATACAGCACCACATACCTCTTACATCCAGGGACATCTCCTGTCATGTAGACCTTCTCTTTCCTCTTCTCCTCCATTTGACTTAGTACGGCATGACAAATTCTTTCCGCCACATCTCGTCTCTACAGAGTTTGTTACACAGACACATTAGATTTCTCATAATTGGGGTCATTTATCAAACTGGTGTAAGTAGAACTGACTTAGTTGCCCATAGCAACCAATCAGATTCCACCTTTCATTTTCCAAAGGAGCTGCGAAAAATGAAAGGTGGAATCTGTTGCTGTGGGCTACTAAGCCAGGTCTACTTTACACCAGCTTTATAAATTATCCCAAAGGTCCCTATAGTGTCTACAGCAGTTATAATGTCCCCTAGAGTGTCCCCAGTAATAACAACAACACCCTATATTGTGCTCCAGGTAATAATGCCTGTATAGTGTCCCCAAAAATAATGTCCCCTAATAGCAATGCCCCTAATTTCCCCACACTGCTCCCACATAATAATTTCCCACACACTGCCCCCATATAATAATTTCCCCACACTGCCCCCACATAATAATTTCCCTACACTGCCCCCATATAATAATTTCCCTACACTGCCCCATACAATAATTTTCCCCACACTGCCCCATATAATAATTTCCCCACACTGCCCCATATAGTTATTTCCCCTACACTGCCCCCATATAATAATTTCCCCTACACTGCCCCATATAATAATTTCCCCACACTGCCCCATATAATAATTTCCCCACACTGCCCCATATAATAATTTCCCCCACACTGCCCCCATATAGTAATTTCCCCTATACTGCTCCATATAGTAATTTCCTCCACACTGCCCCATATAGTAATTTCCTCCACACTGCTCCCATAAAGTAATTCGCCTCCACACTGCCCTCCCATGAAAATATTTGCCCCCACACTGCCCCCATGAAGTAATTTTCCCCCACACTGCCCCCATGAAGTAATTTTTCGTCACACTGCCCCCATAAAGTAATTTGCCCCCACACTGGAAAGTCTTGTAATAAAGCATAGGCAGGCCATCTGGGACCGGGCTCTTATGCAGATCGGTAGATCGAAAAATTATCTCTAACTCTTGCATGGTAAAAGGCCTAATAAGGAAGTCAGCTGTTCCTCAGAGATAGAAGGTAAATTCAGGGCATTCAGCCATGAGTCTATTTCATGTGTTCTATCTTTTTCCTCTTGTTGTGTAGGGGGTTGCCTAATATTACATAAGGCTCTCTGGAATAGAGGACTATCTCTTCTATAGTCATCAGAAGCGCGATGTATTTTTAACAGAACGAATATATAAACAGGATTTCTGTTTCTTGATTTGAGACATTATGAACTTAGATGCCTTACCTCCGTGGGCATAGTTAATATCTTGCCGAGAGATATAATTTGGCAGTAGGGACATTCCATATGTTTTTAAGTCTTGATCGCAAATGAGTCAGTTGCTCTAAGACTGAATCTGAAAGATTTTTTTTTATAAGTTAACTCCAGTTACTGGATTTGGCTTTGTAGCTGTAACACTTTCTGTTCTTTTTTCTTTTTAAGATCTGCTCCGAGAGATATTAAGTAGCCTCTTATTACAGCTTTGTGGGCTTCCCAGACCAGGCCAACAGAAACCTCTGGTGTGGAGTTATGTTCAAAGTACTCCTCCAACAATCCAGATATCTTCTTGACATGATCTGGGTTATCCAACATTGTCTCATTCAGCCTCCAGTTACTCATGGGTTTCTAGAAGTGTTTAGGTGTAAATTCCAGGTACATAGGTGCATCTAAGAACAATAAGCTACTGGTATATGTAGTCAATAGGTGGTGTGGAACAAAAAGGTAGTCTAAACGCTGGTAAGAGCGATTTGCCACAGAATAGAAGGTATAGTCCTTACTAGTTGGATGTACTGTAGGGTTCTCCAAATGTCTGCAAGGCCTAATGATCCTAAGGAAGCTTTAACTCATCCTTAAAGCAAGGCATGAAATAGCTGATGTATGTGTGGAGGCATCTAATTGGGGATCCAGGGTCAAGTTCAGGTCCCATTCCAAAATCACCACACTTTCTACAAAATCTTGAAACAAGCGAAATGTTGTAGAGAACCAGGGAGACTGAGAGATATTGGGGACATATATATTCCCATAGGTAAATGTATCCATAATATCTCCTTAATAAAAAGATACTTCCCTTCTTGGTCTACAAGGGTTGAACGCACTTCCAGCGGGAGATTTTTATGTAAAGCTATAAATACCTCTCTTAATGCAGAGGAGGGTGACTTACTGTGGAAGTACCATAGGTAATTCCAGATAATCTCTGCAAAATTGGAAAACAAGAAAGGTAAGAAAAGGGACAGGTAAGGAAAAAAGAACATAGGGTGCCAAACAAGTAGGCAAAAAATATGTTAGCATAACAGTTGCATAAAGAAAGAACAGTATCGTCGCTATTAAAATATAGAAAACGGCAGCGCACCCTACACAAATAGTGGCCCTGGGTGCTCTTGTGCCAGGACTGCCCCACGGTCCTTTAAGGGATATATGGAGTGAGTGAGTTAGGGGGAACAGGCACTCTATCACCTGTGGCTGCATAGAGGGATAACTAATAGGTAAGTATATAATACACAATCAAGTAATATGATATAAGGGTTTGATCTAAATTATCCAATTTATGTATACTCATTCAAAAGGTAAAAATGGGTAAAAGGCCTACAATTATGTCCTAAAAAGTATTTCATATAGAACGATTCATGTAGGAAAATCCATGTAAAACAATAGTTTCAGTAGTTCATAAAAAATAGTTCATAAAAGGTAGTTCATATAGGAAAGTAGTTCATAAAAAAGGAATAGTTCATATAAAGAAAAAGAAAAAAGAAAAAGGAAAAACTTGATAGTTCATGTAACGAATTAAAAAAAAATTAAATCCTATGAGGATGATTCATATATGAAATGGGTATACCAACTGGTGTATGGCTTTAATAGCCTAAATGATCCGCTTTAGAGTATATCACTGGAGGGTTTCACCTGGTAAGTAGCCTGTCACTTCTGTGTCTCCTCGTGTTGGTTTGGCTTGCTGGAGTGGTATGTTTCTCCAAGCGTGCGGGATGTAGTGTGCAATACTTCCGGGTGATTGGTCATGTGTGTGGCGTCCCACGTGACCGGAGTACGGCCGACCGAGGTGGATACCTTCTTGGTGCGTAGTTTTAACAGGTACTGTTCTTCCTCCTAATATGATGCGATGCAATCGAGCTTTCTTTGTGGGAATAATGCTGTTGATCAGACACATTTCGAAGCTAAGACTGCTTCTTCCTTGGTGGCTTGGCATTATCCCACATATGTGCATCTTTTATACTCGCCTTTAAGGTGTGGCTATCTGGTTGATTGGAATTAATCAAAAGCTGTGGACTGGATTACCCTCTAGAAGGTGACAAATTGGTGAAGGATGAGTGCTTAAATACATTCTTTAAAAAAAGGAGATTGATTCTTTATAGTAAACAATATAGCTAGTAAACAGGTTATGTGTCAGTTTGATAAACCTTAAAAGGGTATTATGGTTCGCTTCTATATATCCACTTTACTACACATATCAGTAAAGAAACTGATGATTTTCTAGACATCACCAATCACCATCAAGAAAATAGACCACAATCTCACTTGCAGAACATACCACAGACCCACAGCCAAAAACAACTACATACTATTTTCTAGTTGTCACCTTCCCAGGTGGCTAACCAATATACCCACCAGCCAATTTAGACGCCTCAAAAGAAACTGCACAGACAACGACCAATTTGAACTTGAAGCACAACAACTAAGCAAACAACTACAGACCAAAAAATATCCCACAGAAATAATCAACACTTCCCTCCAGAAATTAAGGAAAGTAGAAAGGAGCACTTTCTTTAACACAAAATCACTCAATTCAGACAGTGCCGAGACATTATGAATCATTCTACCCTTCAACAGCCACTTCAAAAACATAGTTAAAATAATCTGTAAACATTGGCCCCATCTATTGGCAGATAAAACCATAGGACAACTATTAAACCCGAAACCCAAAATTACATATACCAAAGCCCAAAATTTGGGCCTGAGATTCGCCCCCACTTGCAAAAGGACGAAAATGAAAGAAGCCACCAATTGGCTATACTTCAAAGGCTTTTTTAGATGTGTCACATGCAACAATTGCAAAGCGACACATTTCCCCCAAAAACGTCCAATCCACCAATAACCAATTCCAGGTAGACATAAAAGACCACCTCTCATGTAATTCATCTGACGTAATATACATGCTACAATGCCCATGCAAAAAACAATACATCGGCCGCACCAAACGTACCCTCAAGAAAAGAATATCTGAACACATTAACAACATCAAAAAAGGATTTGAACAATACTCCCTTTCCAAACACTACAAAGACATTCACAACCAAGATCCCTCTTCACTCATTATATGATTTGCAGCCATAGAAAAAGTCAAAAAACCCTGGAGAGGAGGTAACCACATAGCAGCAATGTCAAGACTTGAATCATGAAGAATTTATGAATTCGATACCCTCATTCCCAAAGGCCTCAACGCAGAAATATAAATATTTGGGTTCCTTTAACCCTGGGGTGTGATGTCCTCCGTCGACGGGACATGGAGTGTCCAGCTGTCTATCAGCACCTCCATGTCTCCTCGTAGGTAGACACCCACTCCCAGTACCACATAATGATCACACAAATCCACACAGTAGGAACAACATGACCCAACCACCATCTCACAGACAACACGTACTCAATTAATATATCTAGAAATATAACTACATAAAACACCCCTGCACAGATGAAGAAACCAATTCACAAATAATTCCCCCAAAAAACAATAATTAGGACACAAAACACACCAAAAACGCAACCAGAACGCACCTGCGTTTTTCTTAAAAACTGCCTTCTCCCTTTATGACAATGAACATAACTATATACACAATATATAGAAGCGAACCACAATACCCTTTTAAGGTATATCAGACTGACACATAACCTATTTACTAGCTATATCGTTTACTATAAAGAATCGATCTCCTTTTTTTAAAGAATGCATTTAACCACTTATCCTTCACCCATTTGTCCCCTTCAAGAGGATAATCCAGTCCACAGCTTTTGATTAATTCCAATCAACCAGGTAGCCACACCCCGAAGGCGGGTATAAAAGACGCACAATTGTGGGATAATGCCAAGCCACTGAGGAAGAAGCAGTCTTAGTTTCGAAACGCATCTGGTCTACAGCATTATTCCCACAAAGAAAGCTCGATCGCATTGCATCATATCAGAGGAAGAAAAGTACCTGTTAAAACTACGCGCCAAGAAGGTATTTACCTCGGCCGTACTCCGGTCACGTGGGACCACCACGGAAGTACTGCACACTACCTCCCGCACACTTGGAGAAACATACCGCTCCAGCACGCCAAACCAACACGAGGAGACACAGAAGTGACCGGCTACTTACCAGGTGAAACCCTCCAGTGACATACTCTAAATCGGATCGCAAATAAGCGGCTCATTTAGGCTATCAAAGCCATACTCTGGTTGGTATACCCATTTCATATAATTTGTTTTCTTTTTCTTCATATGAACTATTCCTTTTTTATGAACTACTTTCCTATATAAACTACCTTTTATGAACTATTTTTTATGAACTACTGAAACTATTGTTTTACATGGATTTTCCTACATGAATCGTTCTATATGAAATACTTTTATAAGGACATCATTGTAGACTTTTTACCCATTATTACCTTTTTGAGTATACATAAATTGGATAGTTTAGATCAAATAAATACCCTTATATGATATATTACTTGATTGTGTATTATATACTTACCTATTAGTTATCCCTCTCTGCAGCCTCAGGTGATAGAGTGCCTGTTCCACCTCACTTACTCACTCCAAGTATCCTCGCTATACCTATGGTGAAAGAGGTGGGCATTGGCGGTCGAGGTTGACCAAAATTGGGGCATATCTAGTGGGAAGCGAGCATATAGCAAATGAAGCCATAAATGGGGCCATAAACTCATGCATCTAGGGCCTTGAGGCCTAGTATTGTTAATCAACACAGTGAGATTTAAATTGTTGTGACTAGTTAAAAAATGAAGGCCCTATAGAAGCATTGTCTGGACCTCTGATCCAATAAAAGACAATACATTGCCTTTAAAGTTAGAAAAATAAAATGAAAGATAGATACGAATGAATCAAAAGCATAGATAACCAAGATATTAATCGGGACAGTTAACTCAGGTTCAATATGTACCCTCCTTGGAGTCATTTTGTCTAGATTCCTCTTCTGATGCTGCAATTTCGCTGTGGTACTGAGTGCCCAGGTAGGGATCATTGGTAAAGCCGGTAAATCCGTGAGGTCTTTGACATTGTTCCAGTCAGGAATATCCAACACTGTGATGTCCAGGTATCATATACTTGTGCCAGGTCAGCTGGAGATCGGACCACCATTTTGCACCAAGGGGCATTAATCAGCAGCCCAAAAGTATGAAGCTAGTGGTAGGTTATAGATTTATTTTTCATTACCTCCAAGAGGGGCTATAAAGCCCTGTGTTTTTGTCAAGTCATAGGCTCTAAGTCCTTATACAGGGAGATAGTAGTCCCAGCAAAAGTAATGGACTGTTTGTTTCTAGCCACTTTCAGCAATTTTTCCTTGGTCTGGAAGCTGATCAGTCAACAGATCACGTCTTTGGGGGGCTCATGTGGTTCAGGCAGTGGACGTAGAGCTCTGTGTGCCCGGTCCATTGTAACATCGTCAGACACCTCAGGGCCTAGTAGTGTGGAAAATGGCCCCAACACCGATGTTATAATGAAGTCTGTAAGTATAGATTCAGGGAGGCCTTTAATGCTTAGAATATTCCTCCGCCCATGGTTATCTTGATCTTCATTAAAATTATATAAAAGGTTCATTTGGGCTTGTGTATGGTCTAGGCCCTTGATGGCTAACCTCTTGCTGTGGTAAAACTACAACTCCCAAGGTGCACACTTGCTTGGCTGTTCCCAGAAATCCACAAAAATGAATGGAGCATGCTGGGAGTTGTAGTTTTACCACAGTGCCGGAGCTTAGCAATCCCTGGTCTAGGCTGTGAGAGACTGCTGTGTTAAATAAAACTATCACCTTGTGGCATGCCTAAAGTGTTTTTCACCCTCTCACTGACCTGTTTGAGCTCTCTCTTTATGTCCTGTATATCCTGTTTCAGAGGAGCCAATGCTTCACCCAAAACATCTCGGATGAAAGCCCTGGAAACCGAAATGTTCTCCTGTGGGTGCTTAGACTCAGCGTCACTGTCACGATCCGCATCAGAGTCCACTGAGTAGTGTTTGCTGTGTTTGTGGCGGAAATTCTCTACCTGGCGCCATCTTGTTTCCCGCCTTAACGGCCAGGTTTCCCTTTTTAACAAATTTGTCCATTTCCCCCGCGACTTTAACTAATTTTCTGAGGTCCTGGAGTGTCTCTGGACTTGTCTCTGGTGGGTTTGCCGATTTTGTGCTCTGAAATAAAGCTTATGTAACCCGCTTCTACTTAGTCCTCAGCAGAGCTGACGCAGGCATGTGTATCCTGCTCTGCTGCCAAACTCTGCCCCTCAGTGCCCCACAATATACAGACACCCCACAGTATATAGTCAGCGACCCATAGTGTACAGCACCCCACAATATACGGCAACTCACTGTATACAGCATTCCACAGTACTCAGTAAAGCAGCCAACAGTGTATAGTACTCCAAGGTATGCAGTATCCCACAGTATGCCACAGCCTACAGTAAAATAGCATAACACTCTCTGTCACCTTATTCTTCTAAAAAAAAAACTTATATCAAATTGTGGAAAACATCTCCTGCAGCACTCCTGGCAGAGAGAAGGGACTTTTGATTATGTCATTGCCATGTGACCAGTAACATCATTACTGTATATTACTGGTCACATGGCAATAATGTCATCAAAGGTCCTTACTCCTAATCACAACTCTGTCTTCATGTAAGGTCCTTTGATTACGTCATCCCCATTTGACCAGTAACATCAAATTATTACTGGTCATATGGCAATGATGTCATCAAAGGTCCTTTCTTCTAAGAGAATTACAGTTATATATTCTTGTAATGGGTGCTTTAAGCGGCGATGAGCCCCCTCCTATGCTGGGCCCCTGTGCAGCCGAACCTGCTGCACAGGTGGTATGTTATCAGTAGGGCAGAACATCACTCCCCCTCCCTCCTATCACATGTGTAAAGTCAAGCATTGCCATGTGGCATTGGAGCTGATCAGCTTGGATGAGTGTAGCCACACAGCCGATTACTTGCTAAAGTGCATAATGCAGAATCCTGCTGGCTGTCTCCCTGCCAACTACAAATGGTGAAGGTGGTCAGGGACAATGGCCGGAGCATCGTCGTTGTGCTGCATTTGAAGGAAATAACCATGCTTCCTACATGGCGCACCACATAAACAGTTGTGCAATGCTTTTAAAAAGAGTACACTGGTTCGCAGAAGGTGCTGTCAAGGTCCCGGAGACTGTCCTCATTTTGCACACGCTAGAGCATCTGTGTGGGCATCGTAAAGCTGTGAAGGATTTTTTCATGCACCAGAACACCTAAGCAGTGGTCATGTGTTGTTTTGAGGTCAGGCAGTGGCAGCTCATCAAGTACTGAAGCCAGGGCCGGATCCAGGATCATGTGGGCCCTTGGGCGATAAATTCCAGTGAGCCCCCTTCAGGCATTTTTTTTAATTTACATGTCCCCCTGTGGCTTCCACATGGTATAATGACCCCCAGTGGACCCACACACAGTATAATGACCACTAGTGGCCATTCACACAGTATAATGACCACCCACACAGTATAATGACCCTCAGTGGCCCCACACACAGTATAATGACCCCACAGTAGCCCTCCATTAAGAACAATAACCCAAAGTCGTCGTCCCCCCATTCAGAATAATGACCCCTAGTGGTCCCCACACTGGGGGTTATACTGTATGGAGGGGGCATTGGGGGTCATTATACTGTGTAAGGATCCCTCCATTCAGAATAATGACCCCCAGTGCCCCCTACACAATATAATGACACCGCCATACTGTGACCGGATAAGAGGGTATAAGAGGGCATAGTACAGGGAATGACTAGTGGCACTGCAGAGGGTGTGGTAAGAGGGCACAATGCAGGGTATAAGGTGGCACAATATGGGGTAAAGGGCACAGTACAGGGGGGGGGGGGGCACATTCACATGACCCTGTGATGTTAGAAGGTCCTTATGGTGAATGTGGTTTAGACACCACTATAATGAGAGACACGGGTGCCCGGGGCCATGGATGGACAGTAGGGGTGAACACAACAAGTAGGTGTAAGGGGCTGAGGGGGATTCATATAAGAAGTAGTGGCAGGAGGTCTGTGCAGGGCAGCAAAAGGAGACAGGAGCTCTGGATACATGAGGGAGGAAAGGAAACTGCAGGGGCTCCTGAGATAGGACAGGATATGAGCGGGGAAGGTGTCATGGACTCAAACTGCTTAATGAAGCAGTAAAACAAATAGCATAAAGCTGCTTGTCTTCTACAAAATCCAGCAGCACCTGGAAAAGTTCCCTGTCCAACAGATAAAAGGCAGTCACAGTGCAGACTCACTACTCACTGACAAACTATGATCTTATCTCCTCACTGTCCTCAGGCAGCATGTAGAAGGGACCTGTCTGAGTCTCTGCAGCAGCCTCAGAGGGCCCTCCAGAAGGGTGTACTGTGTAAGTGAAATGACAACAGCTTCAGCAATGAGTTCTTCCATCTGTATTGATGGAAGTGCTCATAGCAGCTCAGTTGGCCCCCCCAGAAGCAGTGGGCCCCGGCAGCTGCCCGACCTTGCCGGGTTTTAGCTCCGGGCATGACTGAAGCAATTCGAAGAGACTAGAAAATGTGTCAGTAGGGATGACTACAGCATAAACAGTATCCTCTCCCTCATTTTTATCTTAGAACAGGCACTCACACTAATGAAATAAGGGGTGATGGTGGAAGAAGAATGGTTTACACTAGGGCTGCAGCTATTGACTATTTTTGTAATTGAGTATTCTATTGATTAATCCAATGATTAATCGAGTACTCAAATAACAAAAAAAAAAAAACATTTTTCTTTATAGCTGCCCCCCCCCATGCCATCAGGTTCCCCCCAGTGTCATCAGCTGTCCCCTCAGTGCCATCAGGCTCTTCCCCGTGCCATCAGCTGTCCCCCAGTGCCACCAGCTTGCCCCCCAGTGCCACCATCTCCCCCTCCTAGCCATGTCCCCAGCGCCAGTAAAATAAAATACTTTCCTTTCCTGTAGGGGCGCCACTACACAACTCCTCCATCTTCTTCTCTACGTGCTGCACGTCATGACCTGACAATGTGTCAGAATACAGTGCAGCTCGACACAGGCCAGCAGGTGACCACTGAGTGGTGAGTAATAGCAAGCTCTTCACTCCTGCTTCGTGGTCACATGACACAAACGAATCCTCAATGCCAAAAGTTATCATCAATGATTTTTTGTGTCAAATTACTCGATTCAATCGTGTAATTGTTTCAGCCCTAGCTTACACACCTTGCTGCCCTTGCCTGTAGGTCCCATGGAGGAAGAGGAGGAGGATGAGGAGGAGTTGGTGGCGGAGGAGCAGGAGGATGATGATGACACTGGCCACAACACCCAATCATCTAAGTGGGGGACAGAGCTGGAAAGAACTGGATCCTTGGATATGCTGGCCAGAATGGTTATCTGTATGTTTGCTTTCTTCCATACTGACAGGCTTATCATTTGCATCATGCAGTCTGATGATTAATGAATAGCCATTCTTTCAGACCCTCACTATCAAAGGAAAATGGGGGAATGTTTTACTTCTGCTGAATGGAATCACTGTGTACCCAACTTTCAGAAAGCAGATACCCGATTCCCACATTTCTGATGCCCCTCTGCCAGGGGCGTAGCTAATGACTCATGGGCCCTGGTGCAAGAGTTCAGCTTGGGCCCCCCTTCCCTCAGTGCTTTGTGTGTCTTCTTATGCGGCATAAGGGTCTTTGGGCCCCCTCAGGCTCCTGGGCCCGGTAGCGACTGCTACCTCTGCACCCTCTATAGCTACGCCCCTGCCCTCTGCGCCTGCTTCAGAGTCACCCACCTCCAGTTGTCTCCACTTCCCCAAGCAGAAGCTGCAGGAGCAGCCAGTTCAGTATCAATATGATGGAGAAATTTTTCAATGCCCCATGCCTGGTGGAGGCTAATCAGCAGACGGAGACCTTTCACCTCAAATCTGGCTTTTCCCAGTTGCAGGCTGAAATAGTGGCCCGAATTGACTCACTGTGCTCTCTTGCCCAGTCCCTAGTGTCATCTCAGAGAAGGTTTTGGTGCAGCAGGGGATTTTGTGAGATGCAAACGGACCAAGTTGTCCTCTGACAGTGTACAAATTTTGGTTGATAAAAAAATTGTCATTATACTTGTTGCAAACAGATACCTTGCACATGCAAACAATAGAACTGAGAAATGGGGATCAATCTAAATAAAAGTGGTATTATACCTACTATAAATGAGTCAATGGAAGCTCTTAGCGCACATTTTTGATCAAACGTGTGTCGGGCCGATCTACCTGGTTTCTGCAGATAGGTCCCTAACACTAATATACCGTCTGTCTTGGTCTTACCTAAGCCTAAAATTTTCAGGGCAGTGTAGGAACAGCTACATTAATACTCTGCTCAGAAGTCCCAGGTAGATGGGCTTTGTTCAGTCTAAAAGAGGCCGTTACCCTCAATATATACTACAAGAAAATTTAAACTAGAACATTCAGAATCACAGTTGCCCATTTCCCCATTTCTCAGTTCTATTGTTTGCATGGATAATGGTGTGCAGCAGTTTTTTTTATCAACCATGATTGCTTGATGGATATTTACCTGTGATTCTGAATGTTCTAGTCAGTTTGTCAGTACAGCAGAGTGAGAGAAGGATAGAGCAGAGTTGAGTTTGCCTGCCAGTTTAATGCTATAGCCTGCTGAAACCAAGACAAAGCTTGAAACTGTTTGGAGAAACATTTATTCCAGTAAAGCTGCCATTGAACTTCATCTCAAGGTCTGGATGCAAGTTATTTCTTCAAATCCCTCAATTATTCCCCCTATTTATTGCTTCGGAGCCAAAGCCTTGGGTTCGGCCATATCCAGGTAGGAGCACCGTGACACACATAAAGAGAAATTTAGGCTGCCCTACACCACTTTCCTACACCTGAGACGCGCGATAGAGAGGGCCCTGGAGGGAGGCGCCTGTTGCACATGCTGTGCTGCTACTGCTGCAATTACTATTGCGGACACATGCTACAGTTACCCCACTGTACTGCTAGTGCTTCTAATTAAAAGAGAATATTTTTCCAGACTTGTTCAGAACAAGGCCCTCTTTCTTCTGAAAATGAACATTTGTGTGTGCTGTGTATAAATTTGAGCAGGCATTCTGCCCCCGTTGAGACCTAACTTTTGGACACTTGTGCAGAACGAGCCATTCATTCTAATGACAATTAACATTTGTGCATAATTAAATACAGGCAGGCATTATGCCCCTATTACTGCATAATTTTGGACACTTGGTCCCAACAAGCCACTATTTTTCCCCTTAACACTGTGTGTGTCTTAACACATCTGTCCCAGGTATGGGACCAATTTTGGAAGATTCCTTATATGAAAAGGCATAATACATACAATGGTGCAGTGTGTTTTTAAACATGCTGTTAACACTGTCACAACCCATAGTTAGGCCCCTTTTAAACAAGTGAGTTTTCTGTGCGGGTGCAATGCGTGACATGAATTCATAGCACCTGCAATGAATCCTGACCCATTCATTTCAATAGGTCTGTGTACATGAGTGTTTTTTTTCACCAACCAGTTCTGCATTGCGTGAAAAACGCAGTATGTTCTATATTCTGCGTTTTTCACGCAGCCCTGGCCCCATAGAAGTGAATGAGGCTTCAGTGAAAAATGCATTGCATCTGGAAGCAAGTGCGGATGCAATGCGTTTTTCACTGATGATTGCTAAGTGTTGTTAAACTTTCAGTTTTTTAGGACGTGCAGAAAAAAATGAACAACTGAATGCAATCGCAGACAAAACTGACTGAACTTGCTTGAAAAATAGTGCGAGTTTCCCTGAACGCATTCAGACCTAAAGAGGCCTTAGTCATTCAAGAGTTCAAGAGCTTACGGATGGGGGAAAAGAGAGAGCAAAGATAACTAATTAACAAAAAGAGAGAACATATTTTCCTAAAAATCAGTCCTATGAGACTAAAGGATATTATCCCCATTTTCAGGGCATTTGGTGCAATTTCAAATCATGACTATTTGGGTATGAAGCAATTTTTTTTTTAAATCTGCAACTAGATCTGAAAGAAATTCACTCGTCCTTATTTTACTCACTTTTCCGTTCCGTGTTTCCGTTTTTCAGTTTTTGTTTTTTTCAAAAAGAGTAGGAGGAATACATTTTGCCAGGGTAAGCGGATCCGCAAAATCGGATGACATTTGGATGCTAAACTGCATGTCTTCCGTTTATTTTGCGGATCTATTGACTACAATCGGAAAACGGAAAGGAAAGTTGGACAGAAAGTAGGACAAGGTGTTTCTTTTTTCAGGATCCGCATGCAAGGATCCTGAGGAACGGAATGGAGTCACGGATGCGGACAGCACCATGAGTGCTATCAGCATTTTTGCGGAGGCCATAGCAATGAATGGATCCGATTAAACGTTCCGATTTTTTTCGGAACGGAATCGGATTGCAAAATCGGACGTGTAAATGGACCCTTATAGTGCTCATATATTCGGCAGTGGTTGTCATCACTTTCTGTCCCTAATGGGGCTCACAACTTATGTTTCCCATCAGTATGTCTCTGGATTTTTTTCCTCACACAAACACAGGAAAAACATAAATGCAGAAGTTGTCCTTGGTCATGATTTGAACCTAGCACACCAGTGTTGTAAGGCACCAGTGAGCCACCATGCTGCTCATATATATATATATACATATACTAGTATTCTTCCCAAAACTAATCATCTCACACCACCAGCCATAATATTGCTGTTCAAAGTCATCGCTCATTTTTTTAAACAGCTCATAAAGCATAATTTGGATAATAGCAAAACCAGCATTTCATCTGCACACAGTTCTTTCCAGATGATTATCATTTATCAGAGCATATGAAATTGACTTAACTAGCTTAGAGGCCTTTGTTGGGTTCTGGTGGGGGGGGGGGGGTCTCTTTTTCATTATGAAGAGCACATAGAATGTGTGAGTAGTATTGTAGACAAGGCTGTTGTGAGTTTTCAAATTATCTTTCCTTCCAAAAGGAAAAGAAAGTTAAGCCGGTCTAATGCCAGCAGAAGTAACATATGATAACCCAGCAGCATGTCCTGAACAACAATCTCTGTTTCTCTCTCTCTCTCAAAAAAATTAAATAAAAAATCCAGAAATTCACTCATCTCTATGTGCAGTAATACATGCACTTACACTGTCTTGGCATGCTATCCATGAGGTCTTATGATGAATGCTTCAGGTATGTTGTGCCATGTTGAATGCAGTTAGGCACACAAATCATCAAAATTAGCTCTTGGCAGCTCGCTTTGCCAACCAATGATGTCCCCAATGTGCTTGATGGGAAACAAGTCCGAAGATGCTGCATGACATGGTAGCAAGTTTAGGCCATGCAAGCTGTTCACAGTAGCATGAGCAACATATGGGCTGTCTTTGTCCTGTTAGAAAAATGACTCTTGGGACAATTTAGTGAAATGGCCATACCACTCGTTCCCTGACTGAGTCAATGTAATGCCAAGCTGTTAGTGTACCCCAAATGAAGACCAGAAAGGTCTGAGTACCATACATTATGCCACCCTACATTATAATCCCAGAAGTAAAACATGTGTGGCATTCACTTGTAAAAAAAACTCTTCATGGCATTGACCATGTGGTCTCCAGACCATTATCCAGGTGTCAATACATTCGAGACAAAACTGGGACCTCTTGCAGTGCACCATAATAGCCTTTGAGAGTGGTGGCATGAAGTCAATGGATTACCTATAGCTGGATGTCTAGATAATAGCCCAATGTCATTCACATGCTTTCCGATAGGTTGTGTAGACATTGCTTGCTACCCTAGGCTTGATATATGATGTCTAATTTCACTTGTAATACAGAGTGGATTACTATGCACCATTCTTCTAATCAAATGATCCTTCCATACAAAGGTTCACCTCTGTGCACCTCTTGCTGTCATTCCAGTTCATCATTTTTCTCTGAACATGGGACATGCAATATTCAGCAGTTCACTGACATCTCAGTCTGAGCACACAGCTATCTGCCAGATTGATAAAACAAGGTATCTGTTTGCAACAAGTGGCAATATATGGCAGATCAACAAAGAGAAGGCATCGCACAATCATCCCACACCATCCAATTTTTCAAGTTTCACATGGCTAAAAAACCTTCCTCCCTCCCACATGCCACAGATTGCAGCAAGGTGCTTGAAAATTTGATAATTTGCAGATAATAGTGAAACCTGCTGCTTCCTCGTTTTCCTCGATTTGCATAACTGTAGGGCTTGGCCACCTTAGTGTTGCAATTTCAATATTGAGGAGTGTATATATATATATATATATATTAAAAAAAAAATATATATATATATATATATATATATATAATGTATTTTTTGGATGATGACTGCTGTGCATGCAATTCCTTGAAGTCATTTAAGCTTCATCAAAGATGAACTTACAATTTGCTGGCAAGAAAAATAACAGCATGAGAAATCATTATTTTTCAAAGTAATAAGAATAACAACAAAAATAAAAATAACAATAAAACCATCTTTGTAATAGCAAGAAAAATACTATTTTGTTTGGCCTTCAAATTTTAGAAACAAACAAGACAGACAGACATAAAATTACTAACACAGCTAGTAGCCACTTACTAAAGCTGCATTTCCCCTATATTGTAGGAGAAGAAAATTAAACACCAAAGGCTTTACTTTCCACGTTAAGTGCATATTGAAGATTTAAGTAGCAATTAAGGTTGTAGAAGAAGATGGGAAAACAGCACGTTTATTTCCAGTTGGGGGAAAAAAAATAAGAAGAAACATCAATTAGGAGAATAGAGCAAAGTTTAAAACAAATTGAAATATTTCAAACCATGTTTCAGTAAGGAAACACAGTGCTGAGAGCATTTCAAGACTTGTAAGAGAGAAATTACTGTAACACGCTGTTTACATAGCAAAAATCTGAGGAAATTATGCTGTCACACTGACATCTGTAGAAGACGGACGATTTTAAAATTACACCGTTCAACACCTTTAATGATTTGTAACACAAGAGGTGTGGCTATTCCTATTAAATGTGTTGCCAAATCAATAAAAGGCATAATTGGAGTTGTTAGAGCAAATTATAGCACCACCGTTATGTTGCAATACAATGTTCCGTTGTAAACTGCTATTACAAGCAAAGCTGTATTTCTCTCATATTTGGCTGTTTTGAAATGAGTTGGCATTTTGCTCCATAATAGTTCCTCTTTCTTTTATAGAGCTTTCACTTTTACTTTTGCGTCTTTTGTAAAGCCTATAATTTCCTATCTCTTCCTATTTCTAGGCATGTTTTGAAAGTTGTATGGAGCTGGTGTAATAGCTATAATGTTTTCGACTACATTGCTTAACCACTTGAATACCATTCTTGGCGCTTTAGAATTCCCCTATTGAATTTTATTGTATCTACAGGGCACCCACTGAACAGTAAATGTAAAGATGTCGTTTGGAATTGTTAATAAAAATGTTAATGTCAACCTTTTGCATTATACTTGCAACAAGCCCACAGGGGGAGAGCCAGGAGGAGGGGAGTGGTAGTTGTAAGACTGATAGGAGTGATGCACAGTGACTGTCCTTACTTCAACACTCCCTGGGGCCATGCAGTAAATGGAGGACACACTATTCCCTTGAGCACGCTCTGGACCTTCTGGAGCTACTGCCTGGTGTTAGTTAGATAGGTACAAGGCAGTAGGGCAGATGGCCAGGCCCTTTGGTTGCAATAAATAAAGTCTCCCTTTACTGAATTAATAATAATAAGTAGTAGTAATAATAATAATAATAATAATAATAGTAGTAGTAGTACAAATAGAAGGAATAGACACAGTTCCAAAGTATATTGCAATATAATCTTTTCCCAATAGCTGTGGTACAGGCAGCAACAATGATGATATTAATCCTCCCTGAGCTTTCACGTTGTTATAGGCACTTGATGAAAAAAAAATTTTTGGATTGTCTTTCTCCAGGACAGAGATCCTGGTCTGTTTTACTGTCTGAGGTGGGTTCCCCGGATTGGGAGAATATAGGTGATGGTTTGAGACTGGTCTCTCACAATTTTAATCATATTGTTGTACAGTTTAATATTATGCACAAAATATATCTGACACCTTTATGGCTCCATAGGAGGGGATGCAGAGCTTCCTCTGACTGCCTTCGATGCAGGGACCCCGAGGCAGATCATCTTCATCTGTTCTGGGACTGCCCGATAGTGAGCAAGTATTGGAGAATGGTTCAAATAGTTCTGGCTCAGAGGCTTAATGTGGATATTCCTTTATCCCCAAAGATTTGGGTCCTTGGTGATCTATCGGAAGTTAACTGCCAGCCCCCGAAGCGCCAATTGTTGATGAAAGTGATTTTTTTGGCTAGGCTTCTCATATCTAGAGAATGGTGTTCCCCCTCTGCTCCAGAGTGCAACAATTGGCTATGCTTAGTCAAGAAGGTGAAAAGTTACGAGAGGGTTTTGTACAGACAAAGAGGTTCTTATACAAAGCGGAGTACTATTTGGAAGGATTGGGACGATTAAGAGCTTTTTTTTTTTTTTCCCCTGCGGGGCCGGGGTGGGGGGGGGGATTGTGGGGTAGATAGGTACGATTTTGTATTATTGTCCTTTCATGGATTGTATGTTTTAAGATGCTTAAAATAAAAATTTATAATAATAAAAAAAAAAATCCTCCCTGAGGCTCACTCCAAGTTCACTTTGCAATTTTTTTCAAATAATTACAGATATGCAAATCAGTTCTCCCATGAGAAATAATCTACAGTTTTCAAACCAGCACCTGGATGTGAATACTTTTGTAATTGCATGCAGGGGCGGACTGAGAACCCTCAGGTCCCCCTTCCAGGCCCCACCCATGCCCTACCTCCAGCCACACCCATGTTATTCCTCCATCCACACCTATATCCTGCCTCCACTACCTGGTCACACCGCCATCGTTATGCCTCTGATCCCATCACTACAGAAATACAGGGCACTTACCTATTACATCCAGTGACGTCTTCTTTGATGTAGATGTTTTCTGTCCTCGTCTTCTCCTTTCAGACCTTCAGACCAGACCGCCATGTTGTCGTCATTTTCCATATCTGCAGTTTAACAAAACAAAATCTTAGTTTACTACTTTTCCATCATCCTCCCATCTTCTGGACAAATCATCCTATTACCCCCAATACTGTGCCGCTGTGCTCCCCAATACTACACTGCAGAAACAGATAATACCCCTGGTAATACTAGTACCACACAGAGCCCCCCCATATAAAATGCCCATTCTTTGTGGCCTTAGTAGAAGCCCCCATAGTGCCCCATAATATTGTGCCAGTAACACGTGCCTCTCCATGCCACCACATGTGCCAGTAATAAGTGCCTCTCTTGTGCTTCCCCCCATGTGCCAGTAGCCCCCCCTTATTATGTGCCAGTAGCCCCTCCCATATGTGCCAGTAGTCCCCCCTTATGTGCCAGTAGCCATCCCCCCTTATGTGCCAGTAGCCCCCCCCTATATATGCCAGTAGCCGTCCCTCCTTATGTGCCAGTAGCCGTCCCTCCTTATGTGCCAGTAGCCGTCCCCCCTTATGTGCCAGTAGCCGTCCCCCCTTATGTGCCAGTAGCCGTCCCCGCTTTTGTGCCAGTGGCCGTCCCTCCTTATGTGCCAGTAGCCATCCCTCCTTATGTGCCAGTAGCCGTCCCTCCTTATGTGCCAGTAGCCGTCCCCCCTTATGTGCCAGTAGCCGTCCCTCCTTATGTGCCAGTGGCCGTCCCCCTTATGTGCCAGTGGCTGTCCCCTTATGTGCCAGTAGCCCCTCTTATGTACCAGTAGCCGTCCCTCCTTATGTGCCAGTAGCCGTCCCTCCTTATGTGCCAGTAGCCGTCCCTCCTTATGTGCCAGTAGCCGTCCCTCCTTATGTGCCAGTAGCCGTCCCTCCTTATGTGCCAGTAGCCGTCCCCCTTATGTGCCAGTAGCCATCCCTCCTTATGTGCCAGTAGCCGTCCCCCTTATGTGCCAGTAGCCGTCCCTCCTTATGTGCCAGTAGCCGTCCCTCCTTATGTGCCAGTAGCCGTCCCTCCTTATGTGCCAGTAGCCGTCCCTCCTTATGTGCCAGTAGCCGTCCCTCCTTATGTGCCAGTAGCCGTCCCTCCTTATGTGCCAGTAGCCGTCCCCCTTATGTGCCAGTAGCCGTCCCTCCTTATGTGCCAGTAGCCGTCCCTCCTTATGTGCCAGTAGCCGTCCCTCCTTATGTGCCAGTAGCCGTCCCTCCTTATGTGCCAGTAGCCGTCCCCTTATGTGCCAGTAGCCATCCCCCTTATGTGCCAGTAGCCGTCCCTCCTTATGTGCCAGTAGCCATCCCTCCTTATGTGCCAGTAGCCGTCCCCCTTATGTGCCAGTAGCCATCCCCCTTATGTGCCAGTAGCCGTCCCTCCTTATGTGCCAGTGGCCGTCCCCTTATGTGCCAGTGGCCGTCCCCTTATGTGCCAGTAGCCGTCCCTCCTTATGTGCCAGTAGCCGTCCCTCCTTATGTGCCAGTAGCCGTCCCTCCTCATGTGCCAGTAGCCGTCCCCCTTATGTGCCAGTAGCCGTCCCTCCTTATGTGCCAGTAGCCGTCCCTCCTTATGTGCCAGTAGCCATCCCTCCTTATGTGCCAGTAGCCGTCCCTCCTTATGTGCCAGTAGCCATCCCTCCTTATGTGCCAGTAGCCGTCCCCCCTTATGTGCCAGTAGCCATCCCTCCTTATGTGCCAGTGGCCGTCCCCCCTTATGTGCCAGTAGCTGTCCCTCCTTATGCGCCAGTAGCCGTCCCTCCTTATGTGCCAGTAGCCTCCCCCCTTATGTGCCAGTAGTCCCCCTTATGTGCCAGTAGTCCCCGCTTTTGTGCCACTAGCCGTCCCCCCCTTATGTGCCACTAGCCGTCCCCCCCTTATGTGCCATTCGTCCCCCCTTATGTGCCATTCGTCCCCCCTTATGTGCCATTCGTCCCCCCTTATGTGCCAGTAGCCCCCCTTATGTGCCAGTAGCCCCCCTTATGTGCCATTAGGCCCCCCTCATGTGTTATTAGTCCCCCCTCATGTGCCAGTAGTCGTCCCCTTTATGTGTCAGTAGCCCTCTTATGTGCCAGTAGCCGTCCCCCTTATCTACCAGTAGCCGTCCCCCCTTATGTGCCAGTAGCCGTCCCCCTTATGTGCCAGTAGCTGTCCACCTGATGTGCCAGTAGCAGCACCCTTAGGTGCCATTCGTCCCCCTTAAGTGCCAATAGCCCCCCCCCCCAAAAAAAAAAAAGAACACTTATACTTACCTCCAGCGATGCGATGCAGGCCTCTTCCGGCCTGTGTCTCAAGCTGTACTGCTCTGGCGGCGCGATGATGTAATTGCCTAGCGCTGGCAGCCTATCAGAGGAACAGGGATAGGACACGCCTCTCCCTCCTCTGCCGCTGCACGGAGATGAGCGCAATGGAAGCGCTCATCTCCTGATGTCCACTGCCGCCGCGTCTGCCCTGGGGACGGGCCCCCTACTGGCCACAGGCCCTCGGTCCATGCCCGAGTGCCCTAATGGTCAGTCCACCCCTGATTGCATGTAACTAAACATTTTGTATAGATACTGAGTTATTCAATAAAATGTATCTTTATAGTACCACTTAATTTCTTATTTCTTTCATCGGCTCATTAAGAAGGCTGCATATGCTTAGTTTCATCTTTCAACTGCCTCCTGAGCTGTGATAGGCAAAGCATGGACACACCCCCTGAGCAGCAGCAGAAAAGACACTCCTCTTGAGCTGCCATCTTGATATCAATCTAGCAGAGCAATGAATGGGGAGATCTCTAGATCCATATGGGGTACAGGGCTGGTTTAAGCATTGCTAGAAAGAGATTATCATGTACTATATGATGTCTATTCTGTATTCATATACGTTCACACAGTGTGCAGTCTGACATTCAGCATAAACCATTCCTGTCTTCCTAATAAGACTACTGTTTTCTGTAGTCTAACTTGTTAATTGGTCAACAGGATTGTGAATTGTGGTAAAACTGTTAGAATACAAATATCTTGTGTAAGTAAAACATATAGAATAGCATGTACAGTAAGACATTAATAGATAAACCATAAAACAGCATGTATATAACATTTGCATATCACTGAGCATATGTCCAAAATGGCTGCCTATACATGGATTGCATGTCTAGCATCTAACAATATAACAACTTCTTTATTAAGTAACACTACAACTATTAGAACAGGTCTGCATTACATACACTCCCTGAAACAAAGGTAGATGTCAATTAGGCTACATGCACACGACCGTTGCCTGCCTCCGCGTCCGCTCCTCCTTGAAATTTTGCGTCCGTCAAAAAAAACGGATGACGGACCGTTTTTTTTGACGGACCGTTTTTTTTGATGGATCCATTGTAAAAATGCCTATCCTTGTCTGCAAACGTGAAAAAAATAGGACATGCACTATTTTTTTGACGGAATGAAAACACGGATCACGGATGCGGAACACAAACGGTTGACCATCCGCATTTTTTGACGGACCCATTGAAATGAATGGGGAAGCATCCAATCCGTGAAAAAAAACGGAACGGACGCGGAAACAAACAACGGTCGTGTGCATGGGGCCTTACCAGTAGGGCTTCTGGCTCACAGGTAATGTCTGAGCTGTATGAACTAGACAGGCTATAGCACGAACGAGCAACATCCAGGTGAAGAGTAGTGTTGATCACGAATTTTCGAATTGCGAATTTTAATCGCGAATATCAGCACTTCGAGAATTCGCGAATATTTAGAATAGCGCAAAATATATTCGCAATAATGTCATTATTTTCTTGTTTGCGAAAATGCGCATTAAAAATTCGCATAAATTAGCATAAAATTCGCATAAATTAGCATAAAAAATTGCATAAGCTGGTATTTAAAAGGTATCTTTTAAATGCCAGTTTATGCGAATTTTTATGCTAATTTATGCGAATTTTTAATGTGAATTTTCGCAAACAAGAAAATATTGTCTGGAGATTACGAATTTGCGAATTTTCGAATATATGGCGAATATTCGCGAAATATCACGAATTCGAATATTGCCCCTGCCGCTCATCACTAGTAAAGAGCCTGCCGAAGCGATGGAATGGAGTTGATGGTCAGAAGTCACTGTATGTAGAGTAGATACTTCAGGTCAGATTTCTTCATCCGCATCTGGGTCTACTAATTCAAATGTGTCGAATTAGATGTTGCAAGACTTTGGACGGTACAGGAATGCAGGACCCATACACCATGTAGTGTCCTTAAGGTGGCTTGGTGCGACGTATCTAGTCTTGTGGTCTGCAGGATTATGCTGTGTGGGCATGTAGTGCCACTGTTTAGGACAAGTGGATCTCCTGATCCTTAGCACCCGATTGCAGACGTAGACGTAAAAACATCTGGTTTCATTGCAGATATATCCAAGGACTACCTTGCTGTCCATTTAAAACTCGACTTCCTCAAATTCCTGGTTCATTCCTGTTGTTATAAGTTCAGCCAACTCCACTGCAAGCACAGCAGCGCAGAGCTCCAGTCTGGGTACCATGTGTTCGCGGAGTAGTGTCAGTTTGGTCTGGCTCATGAAAAGTCCTATATGGCATTGTTCTTTGACGTCAATGGTCTTTAGGTATGCTATGGCAGAAATTGCCTGGACTGAAGCATCGCAGAAGATATATAGTCTTCGCATCTTGACTTCAGTAGATGGCATGGAAACATATGGTTGTGCCACATGAAGGCTGATCAAAGCTTCCAGAGACTTCTTCCAACCTGTCCACAGGTTGTCCATCATTTTAACTTGGATGGTAACAGGCGCTACAAATTCCAGAGGATCATAAAAGCTGTTTATGGTGGACAGGAATCCTCTGCGTGTGAAGGGCTTATCTTCCTTGCTAATTTGGAAGATGAAAGTGTCTGCCTTTAAGTCCCACAGCAAACCGCGGCTCCGCTGCATGGGAAGGGAGTCAGTGCTAAGATCCAAGTCCTTTATATCACTTGAATGGTCTTGGGGTAAGAAGGCTTCCATTAACACACAGTTGTTTTTCCATTAACACACAGTGATTTTTGTGCAATCTCAGATTAAATAGAGTGAGCATCTCTTGAGCCTTTTTCAGGAGACTGATTGCGGTCTTGTTCGTGGGTGTGGATTTCAAACAATCGTTCACATAGAAATCCTTTTCCACAAAGGATCTGACTAGTGTTGATCGAGCACTCAAGTGCTCGGGTGCTTGGGCCAAGTATAATGGAAGTCAATGGGAGAACATGGCATTAAACCAGGCACCCCCTGCTCTGAAGAGGGGAGAGTGACTGGTTCATAGGAGAAGGTCCGAAATTGATGGAAACACCACCAAAATGATTCGGGAACAGCATGGGTAGTATGTCTGGATGCATCTTGGACTTCCAGGTCGCTTCTGGGAACAATGTTGTCCGAGTAGTATGCAACCTTTACAGACTGACAATAATAAGCACAAAACCAAAGATAAAATCTATTTTAGAGGAAAAATTGTTAGGAAACATTCTTTCCTGTATATTTACAAAAAGTTACATGCAAGAGGCACTCTGATACAACCTGTATATCACATAAAGGAGGGCCTCATTCACATTGTGGTACAATTGTTCATGTAGTGGGACTCCTACACTCATAAAGCCTATGAACTAAGTGAAAGGGCTGCCAAAAATGACAAGGAACTAGCACTCCAATACCATTTGTTACACATAAAGGAGGGCATCTGTCATGCCGGGAAGGGTACAAGATACAATTGAAACACAAGAAACAACAAACAAGCGTCAAGGCAAAAGCTGGGGATAATGGTCACCTCCTGACAAGATCCTATCAGCTGACCCTAGACTGCTGTGCACACGTTTAGACCCCAGAGGTGGGAATAGATGTGCCCCCGTGCCTAATACTGTATAAACCTTATAGTTGGGCCTCATGCACACGACCATTTTTTTATGCTGTCCGCAAAAAGGGGTTCCGTTGTTCAGTGATCCGTGTCCGTTTTTGCCTTCCGTTGTGTTTTTGTGTGTCTTCCGTTTTTTTAGCGGACATGACCCAAAAGATTTTACCAAAAGACAGGCTGACAATTTTTCCCAAGTGCCTGCCAAGGGATCCGCAAAAAAAACGGACACGGAACGCGGATGACACACGGATGGCCATCCGCATTTTTCACGGACCCATTGACTTGAATGGGTCCGTGAACCGTTTTTCACGGACAAGAATAGGACAGGTTATATTTTTTTGACGGACTGGAATCACGGACCACGGACGCGGAGGACAAACGGTGCATTTGCCGAGGTTTTCACGGACCCATTGAAAACCAATGGGTCCGCAGAAAATCACAAAAAACGGAGCAACGGACACGGAATCAAACAACGGTCGTGTGCATGAGGCCTTACTGAGATAGTGGACAAGGGGGAAAAAAGGCAGCCTGCTTCCTCTAATCCTGGAGGAAGCAGGTGTCTAACTAACAGCCTAGACAGTTCACAAATGGAAACCAAAAACACATTTATCTTTGAAGCAGAGCAGAAACAGCAATCCAACTTTCTTCAGAGTGAGAAAGAAGCCATAACCCGAATGGGACACTGAATAGGTGCTTGATTTAAACTCACCCAGTGCACCTGAAGGGAGGCAGGTACAGCTCACTCCAAGTAAACAGAAAACTACACACGTGCTACCAACCTGACAGACCTCAGCACCTCACCAGAGCAGGGCATGACAGCATCATACACATCCTTGAAAAATTATGATTGATGGTCTGCTGGTGACCCTCAAAAACATTCGGAGCAAGGGCCTGCTGATCTGACCATCTAAAACATTAGGGGTGAGGGCCTGAAGCTGCTGATCTGATCCTCTAAAACATTAGGGGTGAGGGTCTGCTGGTGAGCTGACCCTGTAAAAGATTGTAGGTAAGGGCCTGCAGGGGAGCTGATCCTGTAAAACATTATATGCGTGGGTCTGCAGGGGAGCTAACCCTCTAAAAGATTGTAGGTGAGGGTCTGTTGGTGAGCTAACCCTGTAAAACATTATATGCGAGGGCCTGCAGGTGAGCTGACCCTGTAAAACATTATATGCGAGGGCCTGCAGGTGAGATGACCCTGTAAAAGATTGTAGTTGAGGGCCTGCTGATGAGCTGACCCTCTTAAAAATTATATGTGAGGGCCTGCAGGTGAGCTGACCCTGTAAAAAATTATATGGGAGGGCCTGCTGGTGAGCTTACCCTGTAAAAGATTGTAGATGAGAGCCTGCTTTTGAGCTGACCCTGTAAAAGATTATAGGTAAGGGCCTGCAGGGGAGCTTATCCTGTAAAACATTATATGCGTGGGTCTGCAGGGGAGCTAACCCTCTAAAAGATTGTAGTTGAGGGTCTGTTGGTGAGCTAACCCTGTAAAACATTATATGCGAGGGCCTGCAGGTGAGCTGACCCTGTAAAACATTATATGCGAGGGCCTGCAGGTGAGATGACCCTGTAAAAGATTGTAGTTGAGGGCCTGCTGATGAGCTGACCCTCTTAAAAATTATATGTGAGGGCCTGCAGGTGAGCTGACCCTGTAAAAAATTATATGGGAGGGCCTGCTGGTGAGCTTACCCTGTAAAAGATTGTAGATGAGAGCCTGCTGGTGAGCTGACCCTCTAAAAGGTTGTAGGTGAGGGCCTGCAAGTGAGCTGACCCTGTCAAACATTATATGCGAGGGCCTGTAGGTGAGCTGACACTGTAAGAGATTGTAGGTGAGGGCCTGCTGGTGACCTGACTCTCTAAAAGGTTGTAGATGAGGGCCTGCAGGTGAGCTGACCCTTTAAAACATTATATGTGAGGGCCTACAGGTAAGCTGACCCTGTAAAAGATTGTAGGTGAGGGCCTGCTGGTGAGCTGACCCTCCAAAAAATTTTATGCGAGGGCCTGCAGGTGAGCTGACCCTGTAAAGCATTACATGCGAGGGCCTGCAGGTGAGCTGACCCTGTAAAAAGTGATATGCGAGGGCCTTGGCTACTGAGAGTGGAGTTGGTGGAAGACAAGAACAGTTTCAACACGCCAGGGCCACGGCCTCTGCGCGCACCATCAGCATCACGGTCACTTCCCCGTCCCTTACTGCTCGCCTTCTTCATTTTAAATGTTATATATATTTGAAAGTATGTCACACGTACAGTAGTGTAGGATTTGGAAGTGTATGCACAAAAATTTTTAAAAAGGTATTTGGGATGTGGAAACGTCACACAGGAGATATCCCGAAGATAATGTCAATGCTGTTACCAGTGGCTAATAAAAAAATTACAGGGAATGTCACAGGTATTTGGGATGAGGAAACGTTATACAGGAGAGGCACCTCGGGTAATGACACTGTCCACAGCGTCTTTGGAAAAAGTACACTGTATGTCACAGATAATAATTCTATGCACACGTAACACTGCAGATGTAGCACTGGTAATGTCACTGTCAGAAGCGGACATCGTCTATTGAAAAAGTACACTGAAGGTTGACTCACTGATACATTTTTTAAGCGCACACGTTACACTGCAGATGTGGCTCAGCTAATGTCACTGTCCGCAGCAGACACCGTCTATGGAAAAAGTTCACTGGATGTCACAGATATTTTTGGGATGTGCACAGTTTACACAGGAGATGTGGCACAGCTAATTTAACTGTCCGCAGCGGACACCGTCTACGGAAGAAGTACACTGGATGTCACAGATATTTTTGGGATGCGCACACTTTACACAGGAGATGTGGCGCAGATAATTTAACTGTCCGCATTAGCCTTTTAGATTCTATTTAGCGCAGGATGCGCTAAAAAAATATATTGCTGCTGTCACACACAATAGTCCTTAAAAGGAGTTTTGGGTCTGTAAAGTTATAGCAATTTAGCGCAAGTTGCGCTAAAAATATATATGGCTGCTGCCTGCAAAGAAAAAAGCAGGTCAGTCAGCACATTCCAATGTGCAGGTGCATGTTGCTATGGCTGAAAACACAAAGCAAAACATACAGTACAATGCAACAGCACTCTGCAAACCAAATAAAGTACACAAAAGTATTCTAATGCTAATGCTATGCTTATTTTGTAAATGAGATGCTGGGCAAATACATATTGTACAAATTTATTTGGGCCCGTCTGCCACACGTCAAGGCAATCTCTGTAAAGCGGGAACCTAACACTAAGTTCTACCGACTATGTTCCATGATGGCTACCATAAAATTCAGGGAGTGTAGGTTCCACATGCATGCTGGGCCCACCTTAATTTTTGTCATTTTTGGTGCCAAAATGACCTCCGTTGAATCTAGGGAAATCTGGTAGCAACAGGCATGCCGAGCCCACTCCACACCTCCCCTGGTGCCAGATGGCTAGCAACGAATGCAATGAGAGTCCACCCTGTACCTCTCCTGGTTTCACAGGCTTCCAGTGAGTGAGGGAGAGCAGGCTAAGATTTATATTCACACTAATCAAAATCAGCCTATGGGGCAAACAGGCTGGTCAGGAGTGGATTAGAATACTTTCCTGTACTTTATTTTGGTGCTGTTGCATTGTATGTTTTGCTTTGTGTTTTCAGCCATAGCAACATGCACCTGTGCATTGGGATGTGCTGACTGACCCCCTTTTTTCTTTGTAGTTTGTACTGGAGGTGTGGCTGACACTTCAGTCGTGCACTCATGTTTTGCTATATGGCTGTTGCCACACAGAATAGTCCTTAAAAGGACTTTTGGGTCTCTGAAAAGTGACCTAATAAATTTCTAATAAAAATATTCCAATATCACTCCCTACACTGTCTGGCCCTTCCTGTGCACAGCTCTCCCTGACCAAGACTGAGCCGAACACGTGCCATCGGGTGCTATATAGCCCCCTGATGACATGTTCCAGCCAGCCAATCACTGTAATGCCAGTAACCAGCATTGCGCTCGAGCACAGGCGGTATTCGGCCAAATAGCGCCATGTCCCGAGCATAGCGATGCTCGAGCCGAACTAGTGTTCGGCCAAGCATGCTCGCTCAACACTAGATCTGAAATCTGACCCATAGTTTGCTTCACCCTCTCGGGCTGAATGTCTGAGATTGTAGATAGCGACTGCAGGATTAGGACTGTTTCCAAAGATGTGCACTCTCATTCATTACTCTACAACGTCTTCATTGAGGTTATTGTTGCAGTACCAGAAGAACCTCAAGTAGTTTCTGTGTTCTTCCTTGACGAGTAAGCAGTGGAACATTTGTTGTATGTCAGCCCTAAATGCTACAGAGTCTTTGTGGAAGCGTAGAAGTACCTCTAGAAGTCTGTTGTTGAGGACTGGACGAGACAGTAAGACATCATTTAGCGAGACGCCTTCGCACCTGGGGCTCAAGTAGAATACTACTCATATCTGCCCTTGCTTTGTAGGATAATACCTGCCTAATATGAGTGGGTACCAACACTCCTCAGAGTCTTGGAGCGCAGGTGCTATTTCTGCGTGGTTGTTTTGGAATATTCTTTCTATGAAAGTAAAGAAATGTTCTCTCGTCTCTGTTTTCCTCTGAAGTTTGTGCTTGAGGGAGATAAATTGACTGTAGACAAGTTCTTTGTTGTTAGGTAAGCGTTGTCTCCGGGCTTTAAACGGTAAAGGTGCGACCCAGCTTTTCTTTTACTATTCCTTGATCTATAATATCCAAGAACAGCCTGTCTTCTATGGACATTGTGACCCTGTTGTCTTCTCTTATCCTGTGGAAAACTGTGCACCCCAAGTGATCTTGCTCACCATCACAGGCGTGGTCTTCACAGGAGGGATCCACTAAAGGACAAGGCACAGGAGCTCTGTGTGGCAATTCTTTTATTAGGAAACTGCTCTGACAGCTGAAATAGGGAAGGATGAGGTTGGCTTGTGTCTCCTCCAAGACAGACGTCTGCTATGATGACCCATCCTAGGTCAAGTCTCTGGGCGTATGGAGCGTTTTGGGGACCGTTAATCTGTCCTCTAGCCTTGTGAACTTGTAGTATGTCTCTTCCCAGGAGTAATACTATCGGGGCTTCTGGGTCCAGTTCCGGTATCAGGTGAGCTTTACGCTTCAGATGGGGGTGGTATGCTGCTACCTGTGGTGTAGGTATCTCAAACCAGTTGTCAGGTATGTGATTGCACTCCAGTATGGTTGGCAGGGACAAGCAAGTCTGACCATCTATGGACTCCACCTTGTACCTAGTTGCTTTACTACCCGCCGTCTCGACGGTACCTGCACATATCCTTAAGAGTAGGGAGAACAGGGCCCTACGATGTGGAAGGTGTCGAAGAAGGTGGATTTAGCTAAAGACCTGTTGCTTTGATAATCTAAGATTGCGTACACCTTGATCGCCCTATCTCGGTGACCCCTGAGCAGGTCTTCCCTCCTGCGAGTCCTTTACAGATCTCAGTACAGTGAGAAGTGACTACTGTGGTGTCTACGTCAGTGTCTATCTGCTTCACGTCATGTTCCTCTGATTGGGGTGATACCAAAGCTGGTGTTCCAGGGTGTACAGCCGTGTTGTGTACTGTGCTACCGCATTCTGTGCAGGTCACACTGACCTTACAGTTCCTGGCGAAGTGTGATGTTGCAGTGCAGCACCTGAAGCAGATGTTGTTTTTTTTTTTCAAGAAATCTTTGCAGTCTTCTAAAGACTTCTCCCTGAAGGCTCTGCATTTTAGTAGAAAATGTGGTTTCTTGTGCAGGACGCATTCTTTGTAAGATCTTTGGGTATGTTCTCTTTAGAAGACTGAAACTGCCTGTAAGGAGAACCTGTGAAGGCAACAATAGTTTTGTGGACTGCCACTGGTGTTTTATGAAGTTTGACACTAGGGGTAGAGGGACATGACAATGTAAAGTCAAAACTGTGATAGTTTCAGATCCTTGCCTCTTGAGTAATAAAGTCTACAAACATCCACAAAGGGGGGAAATGGTACATTATGAACCTGCTTATAATGTAAAACCATGCGCGATCCACTTCTCCTGTAGAGATGTCGCGAACATAAATTTTCCGTTCGCGAATGGCGAACGCGAACTTCCACAAATGTTCACGAACCGCCATAAACTTCAATAGCCAGGCGAATTTTGAAACCCACAGGGACTCTTTCTGGCCACAATAGTGATGGAAAAGTTGTTTAAGGGGACTAACACCTGGACTGTGGCATGTCGGAGAGGGATCCATGGCAAAACTCCCATGGAAAATTACGTAGTTGACGCAGAGTCGGGTTTTAATTAAGAAAGGGCATAAATCACCTAACATTCCTAAATTGTTTGGAATAACGTGCTTTAAAACATCCTGTGTGTGTACCATTAGATATGATGTTGTATCGATCAGGTAGTGTAAGGGTTACGCCCACTTCACAGTGACAGACCAAACTCTGACAGACCAGACTCCCCGTTTAACGCACTGCAAACAACCACAAACAGTCCATTTGCACAACCACAAACTCCCCATTTGCACAAGGTTGGATACCAAGCTAGCCATGTCCCGTTCCTTGTCCTCACTCATGTCATTGAAGATCTTTTCCTCCTCCCAGCCACGTACAACACCAAGGGTCCCCGAAAGGTGACAACAAGCCCCCTGGGACGCCTGCTGTGGTTGGTCTTCCACCTCCTCAAAGCCACCTTCCTTCTCTGACTCCTCTTCTTCAGACTCCTCACAGGTCCTTTAGTTCTTAGCTGATGCTGGGAAAGAGAGGACAGATCGCAACTACGCAATCAAGTGGCTAAGGTAAGTTAACTTTTATTATTTTTAACCCCTTCCACTTCATTTTACTATGCATTCTTTATTAAGAATGCTATTATTTCCCCTTATAACCATGTTATAAGGGAAAATAATAAATTCTCCAGAAGACCCGAAACCGGACTTCAGTGATGAAGTCCGGCTTCGGGTCTGGGTACCAAACATGGCGATTTTTCTATCGCGCGTGCAAAACGCATTACAAACGTTTGCACCCGCGCAGGAAAAACGCGCATATTCCCGCAACGCACCCGCCTCTTATCCGGGCATCAAACATGATGCCCGTGTGAAAGAGGCCATAGACGTGAATGGGGCTGCGTGAAAAACGCATTGCATCCGCAAGCAAGTGCGGGTGCGTTGTGTTTTTCACTAATGGTTGCTAGGAGATGTAGTTTGTAGACTTTCAGTTTTATATCATGAACGTGAAAAACGCATCAAAACGCATTGCAGCCGCACGGAAAAAACTGAACAACTGAACGCAATGGCAGGCAAAACTGAATGGCTTTGCTTGTGAAATCCGGACCTAATCCGGACACGCTCGTGTGAAAGAGGCCTAACACTGCAGCTTCAGAATGAATCTATTATGGATGCTGTCCTTGCTTTTTGATAGGAAGTGGGAGGGTCTGGGAGGGAGCGTATGCTGATTGGCTGGAATGTGTCTGCTGACTGTGAGGTACCGGGTCAAAGTTTGCTCAGTGATGTATAGGGGGCGATCCGAACATCGCATATGTTGGCCCGCCGTGGCGAACGTGAACATGAGATGTTCGCCGGCGAATAGTTTCGGACATCTCTATTCTCCTGTAGGTTATAAGGGAGTTTTTGGATAATCGGGTTGACACCTCTGGCGGTGTCCAGGAATGCTAGCCCTGGCAGATCTCCTTCTGCTTGAGCAACCTGTACCTCTACTGTATTAACAAGTTGCTGAGTTCCCTGACCTTCTGGTGACCCCTACCCACTTTTCTGGGAAAAGTATCAATTCTCTTAAATAAAGCATTTTCTATAGCATCTATTCACCTACAGCACTCATCAAGTCTTTCCTACACCATCTCCACTCTTTTCCCAGACAGTTTATTTTAATGTATCTGATTCTTTTGGCGTGTTCAGCAGACTCGCTTCCAAGCCAATTTTTCAAGAGATCTAACTTCTCACTATAGAAAATATCTAAGTCTCTTATGGCATTCTGGAAGGAGGCTCGCCATGCCCTGTAGTTCTTGGGGCGATCAGTGAACTTTATACATCCTTTAGTAACCAGCTCCCGTTTAACAAAGAACTTAGCAAAGTCCATGGCGACGTGGTTAGTGCCTGTACTACCCGATGTACTGCTGCATGTGTGGTGTATCACCATACCTTTTAGGAGTTTCTGGCTTAGGGAAGTCTGTATAATACCGTACTGATGCAAATGGTGTCCCTTTAAGTCGAAGCGAAGGTTGTAGCTTTCGTTCTGTAGAGTGGTAGTTGTGGTCATCATCGTGTTGTCACATCACATACCATCCTGCTTTAGCACTCTGTATAAGCTGGCTGATATACTGGATTACAGTTGTCATCTGTCTTGGGATGCTAATGGACATATTCTGAGACGCGCTGTGCTGGATCTTGTTGATCTAGGTCTGGCCAAAATATTTGGCTGCGTTTCTCGGATTCGGGGAACTCCAAGGCTTTAAGGAACTCTGCTTTGGGTACTGCGGCTGCCGCTTCTTTCTCTGCGGCGAGTTTTTCCAGTGACACTTGCAGTAGTACTCTCTCCTTTTATATTGACGCTTGACGGCGTACTCTCTCTTCTTCCAATGACGCTTGCAGGCGTACTCTCTCCTTTTCCATTGATGCTTGCAGGCAGGCTTTCTGTTTCTTAATCTGCTTGCCTTAACTTCAGTTGCATCTCTTGTGCGGCAAAGAAAGACCTTACTTTTACTGCCTCAGCTTCTGCACGGGCAAAAGCAGTTTTTTCTCTTATTGAGGATTTGCTAGAGCAGCTTGCTCTGGACCTGGTCCTGTATGATGATGCCTGGCTAGTGAACATTGTGTGTCTGTTTGCTGGCTTCTTAATGTCTCTGTGCGGACTTAGTCTATGTAGAAACGGACTTCAGCGTGGTCTAGATCGTGCTGCACTTGCTGGGGGCTGCACTCTTACTTCTTCTGACTGTATGGCAACCACTGCAATCTTATACGCAGGAGCACGTGTTTGATGGTGGCTCTGTGTAGTCAGATCCACTATCGCTGGTAACTAGCATCTGTTTTACTGTCCTGTCTTCATACACCTTCACACAGTGTGCAGTCTGAAATTCAGCATAAACCATTCCTGTCTTCCAAATAAGAGGACTGTTTCTGTAGTCTAATTTGTTTATTGGTCAACAGGATTGTGAATGGTGGTAAAACTATAAGAATACAAATTGCTTGTGTAAGTAAAACATGTAGAATAGCATGTACAGTAATACATTGACAGAGAAAGCATAGAAGAGCATGTATATACCATTTGCATAACACGAGCACATGTCCAAAATGGCCGCCTATACATGGCATCTAACAATATAACAACTTATTCCCTGAGTAGCACTACAACTATTAGAACAGCTCTGCATAACATGTCCCTGAACTGAACTTAACTGTCCCTGAAACAAATGTAGATGTCACTCACCCGATATACTTGCACAAAGATGGTGGAGTTTAAGAAGAAGATATACAGACAGCTCTGCTGATGTCCTATAACATAGAGACTGGGCTTCTCCTTCCCAGAATGCCTTGCACTACCCACAATGTTCAGCACCTCCCACAAAGCAATAATCTTTATTAACAAGAAAACAAAATGCAATACATTTTTACCACCGCTAGATGCTGCTGTATCCTAACTAATAACTACAGAAATACAGAAATTGCAGCAGAATGAATTATAGAAAAAATAGACATGATCTGAAAGGAATCTCCCTGTGCTGGGGCAGAACAATGTCTTATTAAAATTTTTCACATTATTTGTGGGATAACCCTTTTAACTCTTTCTGCAATTCCCAGGCCTGCGGGGATAGCCAGTCTGCCTCAAAGTGTGGTCGGCACCAAAACAATATATCCTTTCCACAGCAGTAAAGTATTATTGTCATAAACATGGTAGTTATACAAATTGGGTGCTTCCCATGTAAAAAAAAAAAAAAAAACGGGATCTTGGATCTGGGGTGACAGGGTATAGTCCAAGTATGCCATAACCTGCTGGTTCAGGTTCTGCTCCATGTCCTGCTGCTGCTGGTTTCTTCAGTAGGCAGATGAAGAAACATGCTCATCACAGACTGGATACTCAAGTTACTGCTGACGGAGCTGGTGCTGCTTCTGCCCCCCTCCAGCAGTCAGGGCAGTGAAACATAAGTGCAGAGGGTCCCCCGGATCAGACCTTTGTGAGGTTGAGCGATGGCGAACATAGGCAGCGACCAACTTACTAATGAGGATGTCCTTATAGTAATTGAGTTTGGTAGCAAGGGTCTAACATTGTGGAGAGCCAGTAATCATCCCTCTACCAAATGGTTATAATTACAGATGAGCAAATTTTTCAAAAATTCGATTTACCGGTTTGCCAAATTTTTCGGGAAAATTTTGTTTCGATCTGAATATATTTGCAGCAAATTACGTTAAATAAACAGCTATTTCCTGTCTGCAGAGAGCCTTTATAGTGGTGTAGAATACTGTGACTTGCAGTAACACGCATAGGGAGTCTGCTTGGGTAGTGAGTCCGTATGACATGCAGATGACAGGCGTCGATCTTAGAATCACTGGACACTTCACTTATTTGGGCAGTCACGGGGCCAAAACTGACCAAAAAACTCAAGTATGAACTCAGCCTTACAGGTTGATGTTAGCACCAAGAAGAAGCGCATTCCTTTTACACTGATTTACGGCTGATTTCACATAGATGTCTACAGAACCTGTTCTATTAAACGCTTATATAAGTAGAGCCCCCCTGACAGAGTGGAGAGAGTGTCAGCAGTAAGTTTTTATTGATGTCACTGATTAATTTGCCCTTCCTCTGATCCGTAAGAACAATAACCCACAAAAAACGAATCTTGTCTGTTCTGCCTTCACTCGTCTGCATTTGCTCAATAATCCATCAGTATTGCTAATGCCAAAAAAAACTGGAGTGGATCTAAAACACAGATGACACATGAATGGAACATTTGCATGTCTTTTGTGTTTTGTACCCACTCCTGTTTTTGGCTACCAATTCATAAGCCAATTCTGATTGGACCATAAAGGCCTTACAGCTGCTACACAGACAGGATCCATTGTGCCTCTCATTTTTCCTTCCTTCTGACAGATCAGAACAAACGTCAAATAAATGATGATGTCAGCCAGGCCGAAAACCAAAATAGTGGACCAGTCATGAAGTGGGGAGGGTGGGAACAGCATGAGAAGTCCACAGAATGGCACAATGACACAGTCTGAAGTTGAAAGCATCAGTAGAAGGCCACAGAGTGGCACAATTACAGAGTCTGGAGTTGGCAGCATTACGAAGAGGCCACCGAGCGACACAATGATAGAGTCTGGAGTCGGCAGCAGTATGTGGAGGCCACCAAGTGGCACAATGACACAGTCTGGAGTTGGCAGCAGTATGAGGAGGCCACCAAGTGGCACAATGACACAGTCTGGAGTTGGCAGCAGTATGAGGAGGCCACCAAGTGGCACAATGACAGAGTCTGGAGGTGGCGGCATCAGCAGTAGCAGCATCAGGAGAAGGCCACCGAGTAGCACAATGACAGAGTCTGGAGTCAGCATCAGTATGTGGAGGCCACCAAGTGGTACAATGACAGAGTCTGGAGGTGGCAGCAGTATGAGGAGGCCACCAAATGCCACAATGACAGAGTCGTCAGAGGTCGTGGCAGCATGAGCAGACCACAGAGTGGCCCAATGACAGAGTGTGGAGGTGGCAGCAGCAGCATCAGGATACCACAGAGTGGCAAGGTGACAGAGTGGGGTGGAGCACTTGGCATCAGATGTGTGGCATCGGTGGGTGGCAGCATCAGAGTAGTAGCTGAGGTAAGTAGCCAGAAGAAACCAGTTTATTTTCAAGGTTTGGGTGAGGCGGCATGGATGATCTAATCAGATGCATCAGGAATTGGTAGGTGGAAATCCTGACTGATCCACCCCTGATTCATCTTGACATATTTTGGGTGGACAAGTGAGTTCTCCTTGGGGTAACTATGGCCCCTGCTGCACTAAACACATGCTCTGATGCCACAATACTGGCCAGGCAGGACAGCTTTTCCAGGGTATCTCTGCCAGTTGCAGCCACAAATCCAGTTTTGCTGCCCAGTAGTCCAGCGGATCTTCAAAAACGGCTGGCAGGATGCTGTCCAAGTATGCCACCACCTGCTGGTTCAGGTCCTGCTCCAGGTTTATCTGCTGCTGCTGGAGAGTAGTTTCTTCACTATGCGTGTGAAGAAAGCTGCTCATCAGCGACTGCAGACTCAGCCTGCTGCTGATAGAGCTGGTACTGCTCCTGCCACCCCACCCCTCCCCAGCATCCATGGCATTGGAACGTCAGCGCAGAGGGCCCCCGCCCGGTCAGACCTGCAAGAGGATGGACGATGGCGCAGATAGGCAGCGACCAACTGACTACATAGGATGTCTCTATAGTAGTTCAGTTTGTCCTCTCTCTCAGCTGGTGTAAAAAAGGCCCCCATTTTGGACCGGTAGTGAGGGTCCAACAAGGTGTAGAGCCGGAAGTCATCCCTCTGCCAAATGGTGACAATTTGGCTGTCACTACGCAAGCAAGTGAGCATGCATCGGGCCATTTGTGCAAATGACTCGAAGGGCCTCCCTGCCTCCATCTCCACTGCATACTGCCATGGTGTGTCTGGGACCTCTGTCTCATCTTCCTCATCGCCCTGTAGCTCCTCTGACTGCTCCTGCTCTCCTATTAGCTGAGTAGAAAAACCACCCATTTCGCTACACATTGCCTGTGCTCCAATGTCCTCCTCCCCCTACTCCTCCTCTTCCAGTTCAGCCGCCACAGGGCTCATGTGGCCGTGAGATCTTGGTGCCACGTCTCCTGTCCCCTGACCAACCATTGTTACCACCTTCTGTTCCAGGACATGAAGTAGTGGAATGACGTTGTTCATCCTGTACTCCTGGCGACTGACAAATAAGGTGATATTCTCAAAGGCCCTGAGAAAACGGCAGGTGTCAAACATAAGCTGCCACTGGCTGACATCGAAGTTACACAGGGGAATACTCCTATCCGAATGGATCATCAAGAAATGGTTGATGGCCTTTCTCTGTTCGTATAGTCGGTCACATATGGAGGGTGGAAACGTCACATAGCAGCCTATGTTGGGGGATACCTTTTTGCCACTGTAGCTCAAGGAGGGTGTGCTTTGCGGTGTACTAGTGGCTGAAGTGCATGCAAAGTTTCTTGGGCATTTTTAGGATGTCTTGCAGATAGGTGGAAGACTTCAGTAACCACTTGACAACCAGATTGAACACATGTGCCATGCATGGCACATGGCTCAGCCTTCCTTGACGCAGCCCCCACACCATGTTCTTCCAGTTGTCGGTAACCATGGTTCCGATTTTCAGTTGTCCCGGAGAACAGTTGTTCCGATATTTTGATGAAGCACACGGAGCAGTTCCTCACCTGTGTGACTCTGTTCACCAAGGCAAACCAGGTGCAGAGCAGCGTGACACCACCTTGCCATGCACAGGTGGTATGCTGGAGGGGCACTGTCACTTGTCCCTGCAGTGGAGGCTGAGGATGTGGTGGAGGATGAGGAGGAAGAGGCAGACATTGTCGCGTGACCTGGCCAAGTTGCTGGTGTGGCTATGCAGGAACCACATTCACCCAATGGGCCATAAAGGACATGTATTGTCTCTGCCCGTAGTTACAGCACTTTGGCAGACAACGACAGGCTCAAGGACTGGGCCCTAAGTTATCCATTCTCTGAAAGGTGCAGAATCCAACACTTGGAAAGGGAGGGACTGCAGCACCAGCAACTTGGCCAGGAGCACATTCAGCTTTTGCGCCGTTGGATGAGTGCACGCATACTGCTGTCTCTTGGCAATCGCTTCGGTGATCGATTGCTGACGGAATGACTGACGAGGAGGAGGAGGAGCATCGGGACCAGCAGATGATGGGAATGACAGACAGCTCCCTTTGGCTGAGGTGGTGGGCCTTGACTGCCTGAAACCGGGTGCGTGTCTCTGGGTGATGCAGCGGTTACTGCTGCAGGCTGGAGCACCACATCAGAGCCACGGTTCTCCCAGGCCACTGTATGGCGACGCTGCATGCGTTGACGCAGTGCCGTAGTGCCAACATTGGCACCCTGGTCATACTTGACCTTTTGCCCACAGATTATACATATGGCCACGTTTGCCTCCTCCCGTGGCTAAACAAATAAAACTGCTACACTGCCCAGTAGGTGATTTCCCCCCCAACAGTCCACACTGACAAACTGCTACTGCCACTGCCTCCGTGAACCCCTGCACCAGTACTTCCCGGGTAGGTAGGTTGCTGCGAAGCAGCTGGTCTACCCCGGGCACGTTTTGCTTCCGACCTCCCACTGCTGCCACCCTGCTGACTCCCAGCCATGCTACCACCTTGCTGGCTCAGCCGCTGCCTCACAGGCAAGCTGCCATCCTCTTCTCCTGATGATGATGAAGGCCTTTTTGCACCTGGCTCCTAAATGCGATTGGCTTCATCATTATCGAGTAGAGCCTGCACATCACTGATGTCCTCCTTAACAGTCTGTGGATCAGGAGCCTGACCGCTCGCTTTACCACCTCCCACACGACTCTCCTCATCACTACTTGCCCGCTTAGTGGAGGAAGCGGCAGATGTCTCCTCCACATCTTGGCTGGGCAGTAGCTGCTGACTGTCCTAGATGCTCCTCCTCGCTGTATGCTGTGGGCACAGCTCCACTACACAATACTTCTGTGGCTGAGGGAACAGCAAAGGACAGAGGCAGGTTGGGGATAGGTGAAGGCACAGGGCCTGCTCCCAGGCCATGCCAACTAGGGTTGTGTCTGACGGACCCACCGACTGTTGGCTGGGGGTGTCTGATTTCACTTGGGATGAAGTGGATGACTGAGTTAACCAATCAAGAACCGCTGGGTTGCTGGTCAAGACATGACCACCAGATGACACCGGGAGCTCAGGCCTCTCGCTGTGACTCCTGCTGCCACACCCCTTTACTCTGCTGTGACCTCTGCCTGCGCCAGAAACATTTAGGCCTCTGCCACTCCTCTGTGCATGGCCTGGCACTTCTCTGTCTGACATACTTTAAGGTGAACTAAATAAATTAAAAGCAAATTAAAACACCCCTAAAAGTGACAAAAATATTTCTTGTTGTACTGAAATAGGCCACTGAATGCTTTCGCCAGAAATAACTAACAGTGAAGTGCTTATATATTTTGTATTTCTGTACTGAAATAGGCCACTAAACGCTTTCATCACATATAACTGCAGAAGTGAAATGTGTATATATTTTTCTTTCTGTACTGATATATGCCACAAATAACTGCAACAGTGAACTGCGTATATATTTTTCTTTTCGTGCTGAAATAAGTCACTAAACGCTTTCGCCACAAATAACTTCAACAGTGAAGTGCATAGATATTTTCTTTCTGTACTGAAATAGGCCACTAAACTCATTCACCACAAATAACTACAACAGTGAAGTGCGTATATATTTTTCTTTCTGTACAGAAATAGGCCACTAAATGCTTCCACCACAAATAACTGCAACAGTAAAAAACTTATATATTTTTCTTTGTGTACTGAAATAGAACACTTAACGCTTAAGCCACAAATAACTGCAACAGTGAAGTACGCAGATGTTTTTCTTTTTGTACTCAAATAGGCCACTAAACGGTTTCACCACATATAACTGCAGAAGTGAACTGTGAATATATTTTTCTTCTTGTACTGAATTTGGCCACTAAACGCTTTTGCCACATATAACTGTAGAAGTGAACTGAGAATATATTTTTCGATTTGTACTGAAATATGTCACTAAACGCTTTTACCGCAAATAACTGCAACAGTGAACTGCGTGTATATGATTTGTATATGAACCTGGCTTCTTCCGGCTGTTCAGCGCTGAAAAGCCAGGAGAAGCGGTCGCTGTTGTTATTTCCCATGTGAGTCTCTACCCCTGTATATGAAGTACACTCTGCAATAAAGTAACCGCTAATATCGGATGGTGAGTGCCGCGGATCTGTTTTCTCTTCAATTGGATGTTCGGTATCTTTATACGCTAGGCACCCCGATCCATGGAGGTCTGAGAGGCCGATCCAGGAGTCCCGTCTCTATTTTCGGGTATTGGACAGTGCCACCATTATCTCTTTTTATTTTGCATTTCTTCCCATCTCTAGACACCACCCTTTTTAACATATTTTTTAGAGTTTGGTTAAACCTTTCGACAAGACCGTCTGTTTGCGGATGGTAAACGGACGTCCGTAACTGCTTTATACCCAACAATTTACACAGTTCCCTCATGACTTTGGACATAAAAGGGGTCCCTTGGTCTGTCAGAACCTCTTTTGGCAGGCCCACACGGGAAAACATTTCCATTAACTCTTTGGCAATGAGCTTAGCTGAGGTATGTCGCAGAGGCACCGCCTCCGGATACCGAGTGGCATAGTACTACCAGAATGTGTTGGTGGCCCCTGGCAGACTTTGGTACAGGCCCGATTAGATCCATAGCGATTCGCTCAAACGGTACCTCAATAATTGGAAGAGGTAACAGAGGACTACGGAAATGTGGCTGGGGGCTATTTACCTGACAGATTGGACAGGACTTACAATAATTTTCTACCTCCTTGAACACACTCTGCCAATAAAACCGCTGCAGTATGCGGTCCTGGGTTTTCTGCCACCCCAAGTGTCCCCCAAGAACATGTTGGTGGGCAAGCTCCATGACAAGCTTGCGATACACTGTGGGCACCACCAACTGTTCAACAGGTTCACCCCGGATTTGGTTCACCCGATATAACATTTCTTGGTGAACAACAAAGCGGGGAAATATTAACTCAGCCCCTGGTTTCTGGGGTTTACCATCAATTTCCACCACATTCTCCCAGGCCCTGGTTAGGGTTTGGTCCCGGTGTTGGGCGGTCCCAAAATTGTCTCCGGAGACGTGGAGGTCTGCCAACTCAGGTCCTGGTGGCAAGTCCTCCATGTCTCCCACCATTACACTCAGTGGGGGTGTCTCCCCCTCTATCACAGAAGTGGTGGTCACCCCTACCGCAGGCCCTTCGGACTCGGGCTCCCAGGGCTCTGGCCTCCCACTGGAACCAGGCCACTCTGCTAGGGTTACCCCTGTCTCATGGCTATTAGTCACTTTCATCTCAGGCCATAGGGACGGAAAACCAGGGAAGTCTCTCCCAATTATTAGTTCATAAGGTAGCTTTGTGGAGATCGCTACTTCACAAGTCCATGTGCCGGCCACCGTAGACAGAGACATTACGGCAGTGGGATAGTCCTTTAAGTCTCCATGTATGCACACCACACCAACTTTCCGGCCCGTATACTGGGTGGGCTGTACCAGGGCAGCACTTACTAGGGTACTAGGCTCCCTGAGTCCAGCAGCGCCACTGCCAGGTTATCACCCACTTGCACCTGGCACAGATGACGATTGTCTATTGTCTCGGGGGCGCCGGTTGCACACAGTCTCCGGGCATACATTGAAGCCCGGTACCCATAATTAGTGTCCATGGGTTCTCCCCGATGTGGACAGTCGGCCCTTACGTGGCCAGGCTCCTGACACCGCCAGCAGACAATCGGAGCCGGGTCTACAGGGGGTACACCCCGAGCAGGTTTCTCGGGTATCAGTCGTCGGGACTGGATGGGAGACCTCCGGGGTTTGACCGGCCCCCTCCCAACAACACCCCTTTGCAAGTTTTTAGTGGGCTCATAGCGCTCCACCAGATCGACCATTTCTAGTGCATTAGCGGGTGATACCTGGCCGATCCAGTGCTGAAGGGGGTAAGGCAAGGCCCTCCAGAACATGTCAGCCAGCAAACGGTCCAGCATAGCAGTCGGACTTAGAATATCAGGCTGCAGCCATTTTTGCAACCTGTGCAGCAACTCATAGTACTGCGGCCTGGCGGGTTCAGCCGCTTTAAAGTCCCACTGGTGGACCCGCTGAGCCTGGACCAACACATTTACTCCCAGTCTAGCTAGGATCTCCCCCTTCACCGTCGGGTAAGTAGTCTGGTCAGTAGCCTGGTCATCCGTTAAATCAAAGAAAACCTGTTGGGGTCCGGATGCCAGGAACGGAACGACCACCTCAGCCCACTGGTCACGGGGTAACTTCTCCCTCACGGCCACCTTTTCAAAGACCGCCAGATACGTCTCCACGTCGTCCGAAGGGGGTCATCTTTGGGATCGCCGCACGGACCGCTTTCCGGGCATCATGGTCGGTGTGGGACGCTCCTGCAGCTTGTAAAGCCATCACGTGCTGTAACAGTAGCTGGTTGGTCTCCCGCTGCTGCACGTTAGCCTCCATGAGGGCTTTCACTGCAGCCTCCATGTTGCCATAAATTCCTGCTTGTAACTTTGCCGGTTTAATATATGCCACGCACTTGTGCTCAGCAAAACAAAAAAAAATCGGCGTTCACGCCAGCCTCACTGCGCATGCCCGCATCCGACACCAAATGTGGGGAGTCGCTCTGGTAGACAGCAGTGCGGGTGCAGTACAGAGGCAAAAGGGAATCCAGGAAGTAACATAGTAACATAGTAACATAGTATATAAGGCCGAAAAAAGACATTTGTCCATCCAGTTCGACCTGTTTCCTGCAAGTTGATCCAGAGGAAGGCAAAAAATCCCTGTGAGGTAGAGCCAATTTTCCCCACTTAAGGGGAAAAAAATTCCTTCCCGACTCCAATCAGGCAGTCAGAATAACTCCCTGGATCAACGACCCATCTTTAGTAGCTATAGCCTGAAATATTATTACGCTCCAGAAATACATCCAGGCCCCTCTTGAATTCCTTTATTGTACTCACCATCACCACCTCCTCAGGCAGAGAGTTCCATATTCTTACTGCTCTTACCGTGAAGAACCCTTTTCTATGTTTGTGTACAAACCTTCTTTCCTCCAGACGCAGAGGATGTCCCCTCGTCACAGTCACAGTCCTGGGGATAAATAGGTGATGGGAGAGATCTTTGTACTGACCCCTGATATATTTATACATAGTTATTAGATCTCCCCTCAGTCGTCTTTTTTCTAGAGTGAATAACCCTAATTTTGATACCCTTTCGGGGTACTGTAGTTGCCCCAATCCAGTTATTACTTTAGTTGCCCTCCTCTGAACCCTCTCTAGCTCTGCTATGTCTGCCTTGTTCACGGGAGCCCAGAACTGTACACAGTACTCCATGTGTGGTCTGACTAGTGATTTATAAAGTGGTAAGACTATATTTTCATCACGGACATCTATGCCCCTTTTGATGCAACCCATTATTTTATTGGCCTTAGCAGCAGCTGCCTGACACTGGTTTTTACAGCTTAGTTTGTTATTTATTAAAATTCCTAGATCCTTTTCCATGTCAGTGTTACTGAGTGTTTTACCATTTAGTATGTACGGGTGACTTGCATTATTCCTTCCCATGTGCATAACTTTACATTTGTCAGTGTTAAACCTCATCTGCCATTTCTCTGCCCAAGCCCCCAATCTATCCAGATCCCTCTGTAGCAGAAAACTGTCCTCTTTAGTGTTAATTACTTTACACAGTTTAGTGTCATCTGCAAAAATTGATATATTACTGTGCAAGCCTTCTACAAGATCATTAATAAATATATTGAAGAGAATAGGGCCCAATACTGAACCCTGAGGTACCCCACTAGTGATCGTGACCCAATCTGAGTGTGTACCGTTAATAACCACCCTCTGTTTTCTATTACTGAGCCAGTTACTTACCCACATACAGATATTTTCTCCTAGTCCAAGTGTTCTCATTTTATATACTAACCTTTTATGTGGTACAGCGTCAAATGCTTTGGAGAAGTCCAGATATACGACATCCATTGATTCGCCGCTGTCAAGTCTAGAACTTACCTCCTCATAGAAACTGATTAAATTAGTTTGACATGACCGATCCCTCATGAAGCCATGCTGATATGGTGTAATTTGCTTATTTTCATTGAGATACTCCAAGATAGCATCTCTTACAAAACCTTCAAACAGTTTACCCACAACAGATGTTAAACTTACCGGCCTATAATTTCCAGGCTCTGTTTTTGGACCCTTTTTGAATATTGGCACCACATTTGCTATACGCCAGTCTGGTGGAACATTCCCTGTCAGTATGGAGTCCGTGAATATCAAAAATAAGGGTCTGGCTAGGACATCACTTAATTCCCTTAGGATACGGGGTGTATGCCATCCGGTCCTGGCGATTTGTCTATTTTAATCTTTTTAAGTCGCTGCTGTACTTCTTCCTGGGTCAGACAGGGCACTTTTAAAGGGAATTTACTTTTACATTTTGCATTTCATCTGACAGTTTATTTTCCTCAGTGAAAACAGTGGTGAAGAAAATATTTAATAGCTTGGCTTTATCCTCATCGCTTTCTGCAACTCCCCCCTCATTGCTATGTAGAGGGCCAACTCCTTCAGGTTTATATTTTTTACCATTTATATAATTGAAAAACATTTTAGGGTTAGTTTTGCTCTCTTTGGCAATTAATCTCTCGGTCTCTAGTTTGGCAGTTTTTATTAGTTTTTTACATATTCTATTTTTTTCCTTATAGTTTATCAGTGCTTCCTGGCTCCCCTCCTGTTTTAGTGATTTATATGCTTTCTTTTTGTCATTTATTGCTTTTTTTACTGTTCTATTTATCCACATTGGTTTCTTCTTATTTCTTAGCCTTTTATTTCTATAAGGTATGCATCGATCACAATTTGATGTTACAATGCTTTTAAAAATCTCCCATTTTGTGGTTGTATTTTTATTTTTGAGGACTATGTCCCAGTTAATTAGGCCTATGGCCTCTCTTAGTTGGCTAAATTTTGCTTTTTTGAAGTCCGGTATTCTTGTTCCTCCCTGTAGAAACTCTCGTTTGAAGGATAATTGGAAGGTTATTACTTTATGGTCACTATTTCCCAGGTGTCCCCCGACCTGCACGTCTGTTGTTCTATCAGGTCTATTGGTTAATACTAAGTCCAGTATGGCCGTCCCTCTAGTTGGGTCCTGAACCATTTGGGAAAGGTAATTGTCTTTGGCTATTGCCAAGAACCTGTTTCCTTTATGGGATGTACAGGTTTCAGTTTCCCAGTCTATATCTGGGTAGTTGAAGTCCCCCATAATAACCACCTGATTATGGTTTGCCGCCTTGTTTATCTCGTTTAGTAATAGATTTTCTGCGGACTCTGGTATATTAGGTGGTTTATAGTAGACTCCTATTAGTAATTTATTATTGTTTTTGGCTCCATTTATCTCCACCCACAATGACTCCACATTTTTGTGTCCCTCACAGATGTCTTCCCGGAGTGTGGGCTTTAGAGAGGACTTTATGTAAAGGCAGACCCCTCCCCCTCTCCGGTTTTGACGATCCTTTCTGAACAGATTGTAACCTTGTACATTAACTGCCCAGTCATAGCTATCATCCAGCCATGTCTCAGTTATTCCCACTATGTCATAATCCTCCTCACACATCACTAATTCCAGTTCCCCAGTTTTATTAGTCAGGCTTCTGGCATTAGTATACATACATTTGAGAGGTTTATGCATATTTTTGCCCTACACCTTTCCTTCTGAACTTTTCTAGTCCCTCCTTCCATTTCTCCCCCAGTCCCACTACCTTGCCCCCGGTCTCTATCTGCACTATCTTCCCCTCCTATAATGTAATTTCTCTCCCCCAGTCCCTAGTTTAAACACTCCTCCAACCTTCTAGCCATCTTTCTCCCCAACACGGCTGCCCCTTCCCCATTGAGGTGCAGCCCGTCCCTACGATAGAGCCTGTAGCCGATAGCAAAGTCGGCCCAGTTCTCCATGAACCCAAAACCCTGCTTCCTACACCAGTTCTTGAGCCACTTGTTAACCTCTCTAATCTCCCGCTGCCTCTCTTGTGTGGCCCGTGGTACAGGCAGTATTTCGGAAAATACTACCTTTGAGGTCCTTGCCCTAAGCTTTTGACCTAAATCCCTGAAATCATTCTTACGGACGCTCCACCTTCCTCTAACTTTGTCATTGGTTCCGATATGGACCATGACCGCTGGATCTTCTCCAGCCCCTCCCAGTAATCTGTCAACCCGATCTGCGATGTGTCGAACTCTAGCGCCAGGAAGACAGCACACTGTTCGGCGATCACGATCTTTGTGACAGATCGCCCTATCTGTTCCCCTAATAATTGAGTCTCCCACTACCAGCACCTGTCTGGCCTGCCCTGCTCTCCTGGTCCCCTGCTTACTGGAGCTGACATTCCCCTGACCGGCAGAGGAAGTGTCTGGCTGCAGCGGTGCTGTCCCTGAGCTGCCATCCCCTCATCTGCCAAGCGTGCAAACTTGTTGGGGTGTGTCAGATCAGGGCTAGCCTCCCTGGCACTCTTCCCTCTACCCCGCTTTCTTACTGTCACCCAGCTAGCTACCTCACTCTCCTCAGCCTCCTCGCTACCACCCTCCCCCACATCTACCCCAAAGACTGCTTGCTCGGTGAGCAGCAAACTCTTTTGCAAATTGTCAGTGGCTTTCAGTGTTGCAATATGCCCGTTTAGAGACTCGATGTGCGATTCCAAACGGGTAATTTGCTCACATTTTGAACAAAGATATGCACCCTCAAACGGCTGTTCCAGGACTGCATACATCATGCAAGATGTGCACTGGACGGCATTGTCAATTGTGCAAGACATACTAATGGGGAATACACCACAAAAACAAACAAAAAAATACAATATAATCTAGTTACAAGAACTGGCGAATTTCAGTCCCCCACTGAAGTCCCTGAATCTGAAGTCCCTGAATCTGAAGTCCCTGAATCTGAAGTCCCTGAATCTGAAGTCCCACTTACACAACCACACACTTAATCAACCACTGTAAATGAAACTCAAATACACCAGCCTGTTTTTTTCCCTCTGGATTCAAAGGCCAAGTGCAGCAAACAGTTTTTAATTCGCACTTGCATAAAATAAACTCCAAACAGTCACTTAGTGTTAATTCACACACAGCAGAAAACGTAAGGCAAAACAGGTTCCAATCACCTGGGAGGTTTAGGTGCGTGTTCGCACCTGGCTGTCAGCCCAGCCGCAGGACAATCCAGCGTCAGGCTTCCAGGCCGACTGCACGCCTCTTTGCTGGGCTTCTGCTTCCAGCCCAGAGAACTCTACAGCACTACCAGCAGCTCCAGGACAATCACTCTCCCAGCTGCTGGTGCTGGCTGTGTTTTTAAACCCAGCCCAAAACCAGGACTGGGTCGTGGGGAGCAACCACCCACCCTACACTTTAGCTGCTCCCGGTAAGAGCCGGCCCGGATGGGCTTTGCAGCCATGCTATCTAGCAACTGTGTCAGTAGCACTACCTGCTGCTGACATCAACAAAATGGCTCTTACCTCACCGAGGCTATGAACCTCGGTGACACGTACCTGCCATCCATGACGGCACCCTGCACCTTACCACAATATATATATATATTTGCACTCAAATATGCCACTAAACGCTTTCACCACATATAACTGCAGAAGTGAACTGTGTATATATTTTTCTATTTGTACTGAAATACGCCACTAAACGCTTTCACCACATATAGCTGCAGAAGTGAACTGCGTTTATATTTTTCATTTTGTAATGAAATACATCACTAAACACTCTAACCACATATAACTGTAACATTGAACTGGGTATATATTTTTCTTTTAGTACTAAAATACGGCATTAAACACTTTTACCGCAAATAACTGCAACAATGAACTGCGTATATATTTTTATTTTTTACAGAAATACGCCACTAATCGCTTTCACCACTTATATTTGCAGAAGTGAACTGCATATATGTTTTTCTTTTTGTACTGAAATACGCCACTAAGCGCTTTCACCTCATATAACTGCAGAAGTGAACTGCATATATATTTTTTCTTTTTGCACAGATATAAGCTAAATGCTTTTCAATATAGCACTTTCACCCCAAGAACAAATTGCTGGAATGACAGAGCTGTCTAATGCCTATTTGGATCCCCGTATAATCTTTCTCTGCACTTGTAAATCGCTTTTTTTCACTATGAGGTTTTTGCTATTACTGCCCCTAGCGCCTTCTGATGTCTCTCCCTGCACTAAGATGCTGTGAAATGATTCCTCCCTATACATTCTCTGCACTAATAAATCGTTTTTTCAGTATTTTTTATTTTACAATTAGGTATTTCCTATTGCTGTCCCTAGCGCCTTCTTCTGTACCTGCACTTAGAACGCTGGAAAATGTCTGAATCCAAGATGGCCACCGTATTTATAGGGCTGGGACATCACAGGGCTGGCTGCCAATTGGCTGCATGAATGGCATTATGGGTCATCCCGCCTTCCCAGAGTTCCTTGCCTTATGTCCTCACACGTGTAGCCGCCATTTTAGCTGCTATTTTAGGAAAAATTGTGATTCGTTACCACGAGGTGACAAATTATTCCTGAAATTCGTAACAAATTCCACTTCGTCAACTCCGATTCGCTCATCTTTAGTGATAATGCAGCTGTCACTGCACAAGCAATTAAGCATGCGTCTGGCCATTTGCGCAAGAGACTTGGAAGGACTCCCTGCCTCCATCTCCACTGCATACTGCCTGTCTGTCGGGGTCATCTGCCTGGTCTTCCTCATCGCCCTCTGGCTCCTCATTCTCCTCTCCTGTCGCTTGTGCAGATAAACCACCTAGTTCTGTTTACATTTTCTGGTCGTTAATGTCCTCCTCCTCGTCCTACCTCCACCATTTCTTCCTCCACAGGACTCAGCATCTGATCCAGGACATAAAGGAGTAGAATGACATCATTCATCCCATAGTCCTGGCTAGAGATGAGCGAATCGAAGCTGACGAAGTGGAATTGGATCCGAATTTCACTAAAAATTAGATTCGCACCAAAGTCAAATTTCCTCACGATTCGTGGTAACGAATCACATTTTTTCCTAAAATGTCTGCTACACAAGTGAGGACATGGGGCAAGGAACTCGGGGAAGGCGGGATCACCCATACTGACATGCATGAAGCCAATCAGCAGCCAGCCCTGTGATGTCACAGCCCTATAAATATAACGGCCATCTTAGATTCTGCCATTTACCAGAATGCTTAGTGCAAGGAGAGACATGTCTGCAGGTGCTAGTGACAGTGATAGGAAAGACTTGATTTTGGTGAAAAAGTGTAGGGAATGATTACTCAAGTTGTAAGGAAAGTATAGGGAGGAATCATTCCACCAGCATTTGAGGAAAATGAGGCAGAGGACCCAGACACACCATGGCAGTATGCAGAGGAGATGGAGGCAGGGAGTCCCTCCGAGTCACTTGCAGAAATGGCTCGATGCATGCTCACTTGCTTGCGTAGTGACAGCCGAATTGTCACCATTCGGCAGAGTGATGACTTCTGGCTTTCCACCTTGTTGGAGCCTCACTACCGGTCAAAAATGGGGGCCTTTTTTACACCATCTGAGAGGGAGGACAAACTGAACTACTATAGAGACATCCTATGTAGTCAGTTGGCCGCTGTCTATCTGCGCCATGGTCCATTCTTTCGCAGGTCCGACCAGGAGGGCACTCTGCGCTCACGTTCCAATACTATGGCTGCTGGGGAGGGGTGGAGTGGCAGGAGCAGTACCAGCTCTATTAGCAGCAGCCTGAGTCTAGAGTCGCTGATGAGCAGCTTTCTTCACCCGTAATATGGACAAGAATAGAACAAGTTCTATTTTTTTGCAGGTGCCGCAGAACAGACATACAGATGAAGATGACAGCACACTGTGTACTGTCCGCATCTTTTGTGGCCCTATTGAAGTAAAAATTGGGATCGAATGCAGACAAAAACGGTCATGTGCATGAGCTCCAACTCTGCTATTTAGACCCGTGAGCTGTGAGCCTATGAGATCAGTCTACTTTCTGCCTCCAGGAAAGCTGTATGCAGGGTGATTTGTGTTTATTAAGTCCTGGTCTTTCTGTGCACGCCATACCTCCTGTGTGTATTCTGATCCACATGGGGGCTTATGGCTTGATCCTGATTTGCGATCCTGATACTGTGTCTTTGATTTGGTTTGTTTGTGATCTAGATTCTTGTCTGTTTGGTATGCTTGGGTTCCAGTTGTGTTAACAGGTCCCTGTAGTTCTAACTGCACTGAACTTGGACTAGGTCCCTGCACTATAGGGACTGTTGACCAGTTGGAGACTGCCATTTAGGACAGATCTTACAAGCAGTTAGGGACAGTGGTCATGTGAGACTAGGTCTGCACTGTTCCCTATCCATATTTCCAGTTTGATTCTGTTTGTTTGTTTTGTTCCTTTGTTTAACAAGGTGTTTATTTTTGCATATTCTGTCCTTATGTCTTGTCTGCGAACACTTGGGATATGTTTAGTTGTTCTTCTAAACCCCTGAACACAACAATCTCCTAGTATTTTTATGGTATCCAAAAATCACAATAAATCTAACAAAATTGAATCAAAACTTTTAGGCTTGGTTGACTCTTGTTTGTGCCCTTTTGTCTACATATACAGTATAATAATATTTTTGCCTTTTATTTCCAGACAGATCCACATGTGTACCTGTATATTTACCTCATTCTGCCATTTTTGCAGCCTACACGTGTCAGTACTTTTTAAAATAAGTATCCAAATGTAAACTGTAAACTATTGTTTAGCATCTATTTTATGCACTTGTCACATGATCATTATACCCTTTTCAACTGTATTAAAAAGCATAAACCACTGTGCTTTACAGTGCAAACAATTTTACTTGAGTCTTGCAATATGTGTACATAAATAAAGAAGAAAATACAAGATAAATCAAGATCACTGCATGATAGCAATGGAAATACAAAGTAATTCAGCATTTTATGTACATGTTATGTGTGTAATGCTGTAAACATTCTTCAAGCTTTTTTTATTTTTATTAAAACTTTAATTACAGTGTCTAAAAATAAAAAAAATCTATTCTAAACTAATCAAATGCATTACGAGTTTCCCAAAGACTCTGTTTCCTAACAAAGCCAACGCTTGGTGATTTGATTCGGATGAATTACACAAAATGCTGTCCACCATTTTACATATCAAATTCAGTACACTAGTGAGGGATACAGGCCCGAAAGATGAAGATGGAGGATCGCATGACCCTGGGCGGAGCTTTGCCCAAATTGCCATGCAATCAGCCTCACAGCCAACCAGTAGGGTGGATATTGACTTGTCTATTAGGCACAATGTAAGGTCCCAAGCAGAAATGCCTTTCAGACACAGCAATTAGACACATAGGACAGCCATTTTAGGGTTTTACAGGGACTGTGTTAGGGTTTGAAGATATATTTAGTTAGGTAGATTGAACTACTTAACCCCTCCTCTGCCAGTGCTATACATGTACTGCGGAAGGAGGGGTTTTAAATATGGCACCCGCTTGTGAGTGTAGTGGGCACCCTAGCTGCTGGGTGCCCACTAGAGGCCTGAGACTAATGTCTATGACCAGTGATCGCGCTGATCAGACATTTAATCTTTTGTAACCACGGCATCAAAATACTGAAAAATTTGAAACCTGCACTTCAGGGACATGAACGTCTTCTCCATGCAGCAATCTGGGGAGCCATTCCTTCACCCTGATGCAGTCTGAAGAGACCCAGCATATTAGAGTTGTAGTTCTTATGGAGGCCTGCAGGTGGTACCACTTTATAGGATAACCGCAAATGGAGATTATATTGTAGTTCTGTTGAACTACAGTTTAAGCCTAAAGCGATTTAATAACATATTCTAGCTTCCTGGGCTGGGGGTGGGTTTAATTTAAAAAAAAAATATTTTCATTGTTTCACCTACCCCTCAAAAATAGAATAAAATGTGATCAAAAAGTCACACACACACACCATAGTGGTATTAGTAAAACTACATATCGTCCCACAAAAAAATGATCCCCCACACAGCTCCATAGACATAACTAAAAAAGTTAATGGGGTCAGAATATGACAATGAAAGCTTTTTTTTCAGTATTGAAACACAAGAAAAACTATAAATATTCTATTGTTGTAATTATACTGGCCATAGGGTCATAGGGAATGCCGAAGAGACAAGACCTGTAAAGATCTGGTGGAATGTTTTTTTCTTTCAATTCCACCCCATTTGGATTTTTTCCCGCTTCACACTACATCATATGCAATATAATGTGAAGCCATTAGAAAGTACAACTTGTCCCACAAAAAACAAGCCCTCATATGGCTATGTGGACTCGAGTAAAAAAAAAATTAAGGCTCCAAGATGACATGGAGGAAAAATGAAAACGCAAAAAAAGAAAAATCCTGCAAGACTTTAGTGGTTAATAGAAAGAAGTTTTCACACTATGAACAGGATATATAGATAGATGTGAGAGAGAGAGAGAAAGAGATAGATAGATAGACAGATAGATAGATAGATAGATAGATAGATAGATAGATAGATAGATAGATATGAGATATAGATATGAGATATAGAGATAGATATGAGATATAGAGATAGATAGACAGACAGACTATGTTGCACTGCACATCAGCTTTGAAAGAGACATTATTCTTTTTTTTATTATAGTCAGGAGCCAGCCATTTTTTTCTAAAAACCAACTGCAAAGCTTCTACAATTAACTAGTGTACAATAAGCCGATTTTCCAATGTCACTGGCAACCTATATTTTGCCACATATATTGTGCAATAGAACCCTTTAAAATAAAAATAAAAGTTGTCACTAATTTTCTACAGTTAAAAGGGTTGTCTCAATTCAGCAAATGGCATTTATAATGTAGAAAAAGTTAAAGGGGCTGTCTCATCTTGCTGTTTCCCAGCCGGGATACAGCAGACTGCTCCAGTGCTCTCTGTCTCAGTAGCTCCCATTGCAGTGCATGATTGAAATGGAAACAGCATAGCTTGCTATTGCAATGCTGTTTTCGTATATTTCATGTACCGCAATGGGAGCTAATGAAACAGCGGGCGCCAAAGCGCTCTGCTGCAGGGCCAGGACAATGGGTAGGTGAGGGTAGGCACCCGCCTAGGGCACCACCTCGCTACCCACAAGTTTTATTTCATAAAAAGAAAAAAAAAAGACTTTCTAACTTTAGCTAATAAACGCTTATATGGACAGGAGGCCCAGGGAGAGTTGAGTGTAGCGCTGCATTGGCATTACTCACCTCTCACTGGTCCTGTAGAACACTGCACTTTCTCTCTCCTGGTAGAGGATGCAGTGTGCATATGACAAAGGTGCGCTCCGCACAATAGATCATAGTGCCATGCAGAAGCCTGAAGGAAGAACACAATGGACCAGCGGAGGCAGCATCCAAAGCACAGAATAAGAGGTTTTTTTTTTAATATTTTCTGTCTGGTCTGAGGTCTGTAGGTCTGAGGTTTAGGGGTGGTATTTAGGGGCAACATGGTTTCAAAGGGGCAAGATCTGGTGTTCTAGTCTGCCTGTCCAGAAATCCATGAGGTCAGGGAAAAGGGTATGCGCTGGAGACAGGCAAGAGTGTAGGTAGTCCTGAACCTGGGCATTGAGGTTGAAGATCTCCGTTTGCTCATGCAATGTCCTGAAACACACTGCCTAATATTGTGATTGTGTTTCATGAAAATATGCTTGTGCCTGAGTTCCATAAAGTTGCACAGGGAGGGGGAGGTTCTAACAAACCTCCCAGGGCTGACTCCGCCCTGCTCTCTGAGGAGAAGAGAATAAGAAGGAGAGTGTGAGGTCTGAGGAAAAAGCTACGCCTTAGCAGCCGTTTTGCAGAGTTATCAAAACTCCAGAGTTAGTTCCATGTACCAGCCCATAGAAGGGAAAGATTATAGAAGATCCAGGCAACCCAGAGAGGGTGTGAGAATATTGGCAAAGGAAGGTAATTGTCGTTTATCTGGCTCTAGTCTCCTTTGCATTAGGTGGAGAAATACTAAACTACCATCTGCCCACCATAACCAAAGACAGAAAGGCCACCTGTCAGGAGATAGTTGTCACAAATAGGTAGGGATAAGTGCAGCTCTAACTCCACCCACACCCCTATCTCTACCTACTTACACGGTCTGTCCTAACCGACAGTGTACAACTGGGCGGCAGTCCCTAGCTTAATGACAAACAGAACATGCCAAATTTTAGGGCCCTCAGGATAATTTTACAAATACTCAATTTGGTCAGTGGACCGACAAAGATCCCTGTAGGGGTCCTAAACTAAATATCTTTATTGTTACAAATCTAAAATCACAAGACCTACAGGGATAGGTTAAAACTCTCAGGAATGAGGAGGGGGTGACAGTTCCTCACTTGCAATTGGTGCCACCTCACACTACATAGACCATTTGTTTATTCCATGGGCGCAGGGCCTGTCATAAACCTGAGATTAGCTAGGCTGCATTAAGGATCAGGTGTAGTTTGCATGTGTGGTACTGCTGTGCAAAACTAGGAGTTCATTGGTGTACAATTAGGTGCAACCTAGGTTGCTAGCATTGAGTGCTATCTTGCTGAGAGTGCTGGCAATGTTAATAATTTTATTTGAGCTGACACAACTATTATTAAGTCTCTGCTGGCCACTCTGTGGTACAGTTTGGAGTGGGAATTTATTTCTCATTCACACTCTTAATGGTGTCTATTGCCGTTGGAATTATTACACTAGAATTGGTTAGTATCACACTTAATCTTGCACAAACTCGTGGCACTTATTGCCAATGGTAATAGGATTGTATGATTGGTGAAAATCACATAAAGTCGATTCACATTCAGACCAAGAGCACTACTCAGTTTTGTTGTGTAGGAACTGCGGCTCAGTACCAGCACACTACATTTAATTCCTGTCCGTGAGAGCTATCTCTCTGTTAGGTGTCTCACAGGCCTAAGATATCTGCCCCTAAACAAACAGTGGCAGTCACACACATTCATGGGCCGTATTAGCCCTCTATTCCTGCCTAAAATGCCGCGCCTAACACTCCTTCTTGCACCTAATTGTGCACCAATGAACTCCTAGTTTTGCACAGCAGTACCACACATGCAAACTACACCTGATCCTTAATGTAGCCTAGCTATCCTCCGGATTATGACAGGCCCTGCGCACATGGAATAAACAAATGGTCTATGTAGTGTGAGGTGGCACCAATTGCAATTGAGGAATCGTCACCCCCTTCTCATTCCTGAGAGTTTTAACCTATCCCTGTAGGTCTTGTGATTTTAGATTTGTAAAAATAAAGATATTTAGTTTAGGACCCCTACAGGGATATTTCCGAATTGAGTCCCTAGCTTACTTACGTGCAGGGGCATAAAGAAAGGAAACAACACAGGGAGAACACAATAAGACAGATCACACACAAGCAAACGCTTCCCAGGCTGGCACAGAATGGCAATAAAAGCAATGGGGCCGAGGTCAAGGGTCAGGAGGTAACACAAGCACACAGGTATTATAATGTCAAGTAAGTACAAGCCGAGGTAAAGAGCCAAGAGATCACACTCAGTACAAGGGGTACACCAGGTCAGAGTCAAATACAAACAGAGGTCAAAAGCTAGAAGTCACACATACAGGATACACTTGAGAGGAAGTAAGACCAATCACAGGCAACCTGTGGCTAGCAGGTTACCTGTTTAAATTGGTCCTCTTGATGGATCACGTGACGTGGGCAGCGTCACATGACACATGCCCAGCACCTCAGTACACCTGAGTGCCGACTCATTAACCCCGGTGCTCAGTTCCCCACCTGCTCATTGTCTAGGAGATGGAGGACACACTGAGAAGACTGCGCACCTGGTCCTCCCCGCTCTCTAGTCACCATGGAGACGCGGACGCCAGCCGTGTCTTCGCTCCTCCTCATGAGCGGGACGCCGGCGGCGCTGCAGAGGGAGAGTGTGTTACTGGCTCCCAGTTACAATACCCCCCTTTCCACGAGTGGCCACCATACCCAATATCACTGGAGTTGGTTTTTCTGGGTGAGCTAAATGGAATTTCTTCACCAACCTTTTAGCATGCATTTTATTCGCTGGCACTCAAGACCTCTCCTCCGGACCCAAACCCTTCCAGTGAGCTAAATATTGCAAAGAATTTACAAAATTTCCTCACATCAAGGATTCTAGAGACCTTTTATTCTAGTTGATGGGCAACTTCTACTGGAGGTGGAGATTCCTGTGTCGGAGATACAGGCGACACATACTTTTTGAGTAAAGCTTTATGAAAAACATTATGAATGCGAATGGAGTCAGGTAACCGTACCCTAAAAGACACCGGATTAATGATGTCAATAATCTCATAAGGGCCAATAAATGTAGGTGCCAATTTACCCGAAGGTGCCTTCCGACACAAATTTTTGGTGGATAACAACACCTTGTCTCCCAACCCTAAATCTACCCCTCGAGAGCACCTTTTGTCAGCATTAACCTTTTGAATCTTGGCCCAGACTGTGCACAGTTCTTTAACTCTGCTTCAGGCACCTGAGAGGAAGACGGCAAGAATGAACTAAATCGCGGATGAAATCCAAGATTACAAAAGAAGGGAGAAATACCAGTAGACGAGTTCACCTGATTATTAATGGCGAATTCTGCCAAAGACAAATTTTTCACCCAAAGCTTTTGGTTGTCGGTGACGTAACACCTTAAATACTGTTCCAGAGACTGGTTTAAACGTTCGGTTTGACCGTTAGTTTCTGGATGAAAGGCTGAAGAAAAAGACAGAGAGATTTTAAATTTATGACAAAAAGCCCTCCAAAATTTTGAGACAAATTGAACGTCTCTATCCGTGTAGAATTACGTGTAGACTAATTACATGATCCTTGAAAAGGGAAGCTAAAGTTTTAGCCTTTGGCAATTTCGACAGAGGGATGAAATGAACCATTTTGCTAAACCTGTCAACAACTACCCATACAACTGACTTACCATCTGAAACCACAGGTCGTTAATAAAATCAATGGAAATGTGGGACCAAGGTCTACTAGGGTTGGGCAGTGGTCGCAACTCACCCAACGGACGGGACCTAGGAGTCTTGGACCTGGCACCAACCTCACAAGAGGATACATATGACTTGACATTTCTAGACAAGGTGGTAGTGACGAGCGAGCATGCTCGGCCGAATATCTGTTTGGCTCGAGCATCGCTATGCTCGGCACATGGTGGTACTCGACCAAGTACTGCATGTGCTCGTGCGCAATGCTCGAGTCTCTGCTGCGCATGTTTTGCTGGTTTTATGCAGCCAATAAAGGTGCAGGTAAGTACTGCCCTTCTGTAATGCGAATAGCAATGTTGGCTGCTGGCATTACAGTGATTGGCCGGCCAGAACGCATCATCGGGTGCTATATTGGACTCAATGACGCATTTTCGGCTCAGACATAGACAGGGAGAGCAGAGTGTAGGAAGGGAAAGACAGTGTAGGGAGCGATTTTCACAGTTTTTATTCTGAGAAAGCTTTTCCAAGACCCAAAGGTCCTTTTAAGGACTACTGTGTGTGTATGTGTTTAGGGAAGCAATCTATTTACCTCCTGCAGTCTCAGGGACAGTGCTTCGGATTGGATAGATAGTGCAGGGAGAGACATTTGGTGTTTTTACCGCCAAAAGCTTTTCAAAGACTCCAAAGTCCTTTTAAGGACTACTGTGTGTGTTTGACAGCAGCAAGATATTTTTATTTTATACCTATTAGTGACATATACTGTACCTCATCCGCAGACTGTGTCTTTAATAATCTAGGCCACACCTAGTGTCCATAATCTGTGGTGTTCTGTAGCTAATACTGTAGCACATCTGCAAACAGTGTCTGTATTACAAATTCCAATAATCTGGGCCACATCTAGTGTCCATAATCTGTGGTGTTCTGTAACCAATACTGGAAAACATCTGCAAACAGTGTCTGTATTACAAATTCCAATAATCTGGGCCACATCTAGTGTCCATAATCTGCAGTGTTCTGTAACCCATACTGTTGAATATCTGCAAACAGTGTCTGTATTACAAAATCCAATAATCGGGGGCCACATAAAGTGTCAATAATCTGTGGTGTTCTGTAATCAATAATGTAGTACATCTGTAAATAGTGTCTGTATAAAAAATTCCAACATTCTGGGCCACATCTAGTGTCCATAATCTGTGGTGTTCTGTAAAAAATACTGTTGAACATCTGCAAACTGTGCCTGTGTTACAAAATCCAATAATCTGGGCCACATCTAGTGTCCATAATCTGTGGTGTTCTGTAACCAATACCGTACAACATCTGCAAGCAGTGTCTGTATCACAAATTCCAATAATCTGGGCCACATCTAGTGTCCATAATATGTGGTGTTCTGTAAGCAATACTGTACAACATCTGCAAGCAGTGTCTGTATTACAAATTCCAATAATCTGAGCCTAATATAGTGTCCATATTCTGTGGGTTTCTGTGACATATACTGCCCTGCATCTGAAAACAGTGTCTGTAGCGTAAATTTTTATAATCTGGGCCTAATGTAGTGTCCATATTGTGTGTCTTTCTGTGACAAATTCTGTACTACATCAGAAAACACTGTCTGTAGCGCAAATTTAAATAATTTGTGCCACATGTACTGTGTGTGCATTTAATACATATAACTGACATATACTGTACTTTATCCGTAGATGGTGTATGCTAATCTGTGACATTATCAGGGCTACATCTCCTTTGTAATGTGTGCGCATCCCAAATACCTTTTTTCATTTATTGGCGCATACACTTACATATCTTACGCTACTGTATGTGTGACATACTTTTAAACATATATAACATTTATTATTAAGAAGGTGGCCAGTAAGGGCTGTGGAAATGGCAGTGAGGCTGATGGTGCATGCAGAGGCCGTGGCCCTGGGCGCGATGAAACTGAATAAAAGAATGTAGCTGAGGGCCTCCAGGTGCACTAACCCTCAAAAACATTATTTGGATGGGCCTTCCGGTCAGCTGGCCCTCTAAAACATCATTTGCAAGTGCGTTCAGGTCAGCTGACTCTCTAAAACATCATTTGCGAGTGCCTTCAGGGCAGCTGACCCTCTACAATATCGTTTGCGAGTGCCTTCAGGGAAGCTTACCCTGTAAAACATTTTTTGTGAAGGCCTGCAGGTGAGCTGACCCTCTAAAACATTATATGTGAGGGCCTGCAGGTGAGCTGACCCTCGAAAACATTATATGTGAGGGCCCGCAGGTGAGCTGACTTTCTACAACATTATATATGAGGGCAATGTACTCCTTCACCATCTTCCAAAAATTTTACCGCCTTGTAACACTAGGCCACGCATCAGGGTGAGGGTGCTGGCGGGGTGTCATAAAACTGTTCCAGTCCTTGGAGAGTATTGTCCTACCTCTGTTGGAACTGCTGTGTGTTCCCCTCATCTCCCCTCCTGGGTTGCACCAGGAACTACGTACTCTGCTGCCAGCGTTGTCAGCTGTAAATTTCTTTTATGGTTTGTGGTTGTATTATTGTTGGTATTGTTATTGTTATTATGGTTTATAGTTGCAAAATATGTTATTGTTGGGTTAATTAGCAGGCCATGCCTTTGGTTTACCTCCACTCTCATGTGTCATGTTTTTAGTTTTACTAATGTAAGTTTGGGATGTTTCTTGTGCATGGGACATATATACTGTATGTGTGTGAGCTTGTGAAGCTCGTGAAGCTTGTGAAGCTCCAAAGCTGCCAACAAGTTATGGCCATTATCAGACACAACAACCAACCATGCCTGGTTGTAGCTTGAGTGGCGAGAGCCACAGCTCAGTCTGGTCCCTTATACCCTGCCACAGCTCTGCAGCATTATGCTATTTGTCACCTAAGCAAATGGGTTTCAGCACGGGTGATGTTACAGGACATAATTGCTGGTGTAATGCGAGGACTGCACACAGAGAAAAATAGTGGCAGCTGGGGACTGAGTAACGAGGGACGTCCGCCGCCATAAGGCTGAGGAAAGCCTCAGTGTCTACAGGCCTAAATGGCAACATTTCCAGGGCCAGCAATTTTTTAAGGTGTGCATTTAGTGCTATGGGCTGTGGGTGGGAGGCTGGGTATTTGCGCTTACGTTCAAAGGCCTGGGTTAAGGACATCTGTACGCGCGCCTATTTGGTGTGGCCTGCCTTCTCCCTTTTGCCATCCCACAGCCTCTTCCAGCCTGTTACGGTGCTGTGGATCCCTCTACTGCTGTCCTCTCTTGGCTTGCCCCCTTCCCATTTTGGGTCAGTGATGTAATCGTCCACCACCGCCTCTTCCACTTCCTCACTCGGGTCATCCTCCTGACTTGTGCTGTTGACCTAACAAGACCCTCACTTATTGACAACTGTGTCTCATCCGCATCATTCACCTCATAAAACACTAATTGCCATTCCCCACCGTCATCTTCTTCTGACTGTGGATGCTGAAGAGCTTGGGAATCAGTGCACAAGATCTCCTCATGTCCCTCTTCCGGGAGGGTCAGCTCACCTGCAGGCCTCAACTACAATATTTTACAGGGTTAGCTCACCTGCATGCCCTCAACTACCATATTTTACAGGGTCAGCTCAGCAGCAGGCCCTCACGTACAATATTTTACAGGGTCAGCTCAGCAGCAGGCTCTCGCCCATCATTTTTTCAATGGTTACCTAAGCAGCAAGAACTCGCCCATCATTTTTTGCAATGTTCAGCAGCAGGCCTTCTCCTCTAATGTTTTAGAGTGTCACCAGCAGGCTCTTGCTCCAAATATTTTTGAAGGTCACCAGCAGGCCACCAATAATAATTTTTCAAGGGTGTGTATGATGCCCTCCTTCATGTGTAATAAAAGGTGTATTGGAGTGCCAGTTCCTTGTAATTTTTTGCAGCCCTTTTAGTTAGTGCATAGGTTTTATGAGTGTAGGAGTCCCACTACCTGAACAATTGTACCACAATGTGAATGAGGCCCTCATTTATGTGATATACAGGCTGTTTCGGAGTGCCTCTTGCTTGTAATTTTTGGCAGCACTTGCACTTTATATACAATTGAATATACAGGAAAGAATGTTTCTTAACAATTTTTCCTGTGAAATTGATTTTTTGGGTGATTTTGTGCGTATTTTTTTCAGTCTGTAAACGTGGCGTACAACTCAGAGAACATGGTTCCCAGCAGCGACCCGGGAGTCCAAGATGCATCCAGACATCGCTCCCATGCATTTCCTACAGCAGAGCCCACACTGTTGTATGTAGCAGAGCCTCTATTTCTGAAAAAGTTTGTGACGGGATTTGAACTCACTGCTTCTGCATCACAGCCCAGAACTCTAACCGCTACATATATATAGCTGCATAGCCAGTCACTAAAAAAGAATGAGAAAAATGAGACTTCTACTGTAGAGGAATACTTACAGTATATCTCTACAGTAGAAGTGTCATATATCTATATATTTTTCTGGCTATGCAGCCATTATAGCTGAGTGGTTAAATAACTTGGCTCTAATGCAGAAGGTTGTGAGTTTGAATCCCAGTAGAAACATTTCTGAAAAAACAGGCTAAATTAGAAATTTAAATACACTGGGATGTCCCCAAGCACTGAATCCATACACGGACATAGCTATATAAGGAGTCAGAGCAGGGACTCCTAAGCCGTGGACTCACGGTGAGGGATTCCCTCACTGTACACCGATCTTCTGCATAGAAATAGAGGCTAAATTAGATTTAAATACACTGACTCGAGCATCGCACTCGAGCACACGTGGTGTTCGGCTGAGCATAGCGATGCTCGAACCGAACTGGTGTTCATCCGAGCATGCTTGCTCAACACTAATAGAAACATTTTTAATAAATTTCCGATAACAATTTGAAAACCCCAAAAAGTTCTGTAACGCTTTAAGAGAGGAGGGTCTTACCCATTCCAAAATAGCCTGCATCTTCCACGAATCCATCTTAAAGGATTGCGGTGTGAGGATATATTCCAAAAATGAAATTTCCTGCACTCCGAATATACACTCATCATTTTTAGCAAATAGTAGGTTCTCCCGAAGAACCTCCAGTCAAGTGAATCATTCAAAATATTATCCAAGTAAACAATCACAAATTTTACAATAAATTGTCTAAAAATGTCATTGATAAAATTTGGGAAAACTGCCAGAGCGTTACTTAAACCAAACAGCATAACCAAATATTCATAATGACCCTCAGGAGTATTAAAGGCCATTTTCCACTCGTCTCCCTCCTTAATTCGAATAATATTATAGGCCCCCTTCAGATCAAGTTTAGTGAACCATTGAGCTCCAAGAACTTGATTAAACAGGTCTGGAATCAAAGGCAAAGAGTACTGGTTCTTAACTGTAATCATATTTAGCTCTCTAATCAATACATGGTCTCAGTCCACCTTCCTTTTTTCCAACAATGAAAAACTCTGCCCCCCTTGGGGTCCCGAGGGTCTAATATGTGCTTTTTGTAAACTCTCCTTCAAATAGTCCCTTATAGACTCCCATTCCGGACTAGACAAATTATAAATACGACCCCTAGGGTACTTAGATCCAGTAATAAGATTGATGGCACAGTCATATGGTCTATGAGGGGGAAGGAAATCAACATCGGACATGGCAAAATCATCAGCAAAGTCATGGATGTATGTGGGAAGAGTTTTCAATTCCGTAGCGATTCCAGCCTGAATAACAGGTAGGCAGCATGACTCACATTTTAACCCCCATTTTTCTAATTCACCCGTGGACCAGTTGATGACTGGGTTATGAACCTGGAGCCAAGGCATGGCAAGAACTATCTCCATGTGTAAATTCTTTAATACCAAAAAAGAACCATACTCCATATGGAGGTCCCCCACAGTCAAGGTCACCTCAGGGGTACAATATTCTACTTACCAATAGCAATAAGATGAATGGGGTTAACAAGAGGCACAATGGGCACCCCAAGGGAAAGCACAAAATTGTGGTCAATAAAATTAGAGGCAGACCCTGAATCAATAAATGCCAGACCCTGTAGAAGAACCAAAAGAAATAGTCACAGGTAACAACATATTCTCTTTAACCACTTTAGGGGGTACCTTATCCTTCTGGTCATTAGGACGCAGAGATCTCCTGGAGAGAGGAATTTTAGGACATTGTCATAACCAGTGATTCGATTCTTCGCAATAAAAGCAGTCACCGCTCTAACGTCTTTCATTCCCTTATGGTCATTCCTAGTTGCATGAGCTCTTCTGGATGATTCTCCAATTTGACTCTCAAGGGTGAAGAGTCAGGTTTAGCCATGACCTGTAGAAATGTCAGCTGTTCTCTTTGTCTTTCCCTTATACATCGGTCCAGTCTGACAGCTAAATTCATCATCTGCTCTAAAGTGTCAGAGAGGGGATAACTGACCAACATATCCTTGAAATCTTCAGAGAGCCCTAATCTGAACTGACACTTAAGTGCTGGATCGTTTCAGCCAAAAGTAAACACACCATTTCCGAAATTTGGTGCAATATTCCTCCACAGTAGAGATGTCCCGAACTATTCGCCAGCGAACATCGCATGTTCGCGGCGCGGCGGGCGAACATATGCGATGTTCTATTCGCCCCCTATACATCATCGTTGACACATTCCAGCCAATCAGCATACCCTCCCTCCCAGACCCTCCTACCTCCTATCAAAAAGCAAGGACAGCATCCATCTTAGATTCATTCTGAAGCTGCAGTGTTAGTTAGAGCAGGGAGAGTGCTGCTGCTGCTGAATTAATAGGGAGAGCGTTAGCTAGGCCAGTGTTCTGTGTCCACTACAGTCCTCAAAGACTCATCGCTCTCTTTCACACGAGCGTGTCTGGATTAGGCCCCGGATCCGCAATACACCATGCCGGTACTCCCCATAAGGATGCATATTCTTGTCCGCAGGCTGCGGACAAGCATAGGACATGCTCTATCTTTTGCGGAGCCACGGCCGGATGTTTCGGGGCCTAAACCCGGAAGTTCGAGGCCGCGGCTCCGCATAGTGTGCTCTCCTCATCACGTCCGGCCCCATTCACAATGAATGGGTCCACATGCAGAATTGCGGAATGGATGCAGACAAAAATAGCGGATGTGTGAATTAGGTCTGTATGCTTTGAGGATGCGTTCAGTGAAAACTGTGCGATTTCACAGGCAAAGCCATTCAGTTTTGCCCGCGATTGCGTTCTGTTGTCCAGTTTTTTCTGCGCGGGTGCAATACGTTTTGATGCGTTTTTCACGTATGTGATAAAAAAAATGAAGGTTTACAAAGAACATCTTTTAGCAACCATCAGTAAAAAACGCAACGCACCCGCACTTGCTTGCAGATGCAATGCGTTTTTCTGCATGAAAAATATAGAACATGCTGCGCTTTTCACGCAACGCATGCGTGAAAAAAAATGCTCATGTACACAGACCCGTTTAAATGAATGGGTCAGGATTCTCTGCGGATGCTATGCGTTCACGTCACGCATTGCACTCACTCGTGTGAAAGGGGCCATCTGCTGTAAGGACAGCGTCCTGACAGCACCCCAAAAAGCCCTTTTTAGGGCTGGTACATCAGTCTGCTTTTATTTATTTTTAATATATATATATATATATATATATATATATATATATATTGCAGTTGCCTGCCTGTGTGTGATAAGCCGCAGGCCCACAGACTGTACTGTGTGCATTCCACTCATATAGGGTGGCAAAGTACCTTGCAGATAAATAAGTCATTTAATTTTTACCCTTTAATATAATTGCAGTTGCCTGCCAGTGTGTGTCAGGCCCACTGACTGTACTGTGTGCACACCACTCATATAGGGTGTCACAGTACATTGCACGGCGCACGCGCAGTGGCCTAAAATTCAAACAAAGCACACAGAGCATGGGTCTTTTTCCATCTCCCGGTTCCAAAAATCTATTCACTACACCGGCCCTGGCCCTGATAAGGGACAAAACAGAGATTAAACTGATAGGAATAGTACTTAGTTAACACTAGTTGCATTGGTGGAAAATTCCATTGCAAGTGACCAAAATAAGAAGGAAGAGGACAGAGCAAGCTTTTTTCCCCATGCAAGGATTCAATTCAATACACGTCCCCTGATAGGGGACTTAACAAAGATTAAAATGGTAAGAATAGTAGTTCACACTATTTGTATTGGTGGCACAGTATGTATCTATTTGATACATGTCCCCTGATAGGGGACGTAACAGGGATTAAACTGATAGGAATAGTACTACTTAACACACCACTCATATAGGGTGGCACAGTACATTGCACGGCGCACGCACAGTGCCCCAAATTGGAAGGAAGAGCACCGACCAACCATCTTTTTCCATCTCCCAGTTCCTAAAATCTATTCCATACACAGATAGGGGACAAAACAGCGATTAAACTGGTATGAATGGATTTTTTTTATTTAAAAAAAAAAAGAAAGCCTCTGCGGAGCTGGGTATTTTTTGGCCGCGTTACTGAACACTCATGCACAATGGATGTAGGGTCATGCGTCCTTTTGCGGAGGTGACAAACCTGCTCAGTCAAATCATAGGCAACATCATCGACCTCATCCAATATGCATTTTTTCTGGAGCGTGCGAAGATTGCTGGATCAGGCTGTAGATGAGCATGAAGAGGAAGAGTTGTAGTCACCATCACCACCAGAAGCAGCCTTGTCATCGTCGATTGCTGGACCTGCGGCAACGCAAAGAGAGGAGTCTGAAGAAGAGGAGTCAGAGGAGGAAGGTGGCTTTTAGGAGGTGGAAGACCAACCACAACAGGCGTCCCAGGGGGCTTGTTGTCACCTTTCGGGGACCCTTGGTGTTGTACGTGGCTGGGTGGAGGAAGAGACCTTCAATGACGTCAGTGAGGACAAGGAACGGGACATGGCTAGCTTGGTATCCAACCTTGTGCAAATGGGGAGTTTGCGGTTGTGCAAATAGACTGTTTGCTGTTGTTTGCAGTACGTTAAACGGGGAGTATGGTCTGTCAGAGTTTGGTCTGTCACTGTGAAGCGGGCGTAACCCTTACACTACCTGATCGATACAACATCATATCTGATCATATACACACACTGGATGTTTTAAAGCACGTTATTCAAAACAATTAGGAATGTTAGGTGATTTATGCCCTTAAAACCCGACTCCGGGTAATAATAAGCATTCTGAGCTATATATAGGCAGGCATAAGTCTTGTAATAAGTATTCAAAACATATCTGTATACCCTCTTCCCACCTTATAAATGCAGTAAAATCAAGTTTTATAACCTGCATGAACATCCTCTCTTTGTGCCCAAGGGGCAGTGTCTCTGCTTCTCTTGTGCCCAGCTGCACCCCAACCGCCATTTGCAAGCTTCTGTCCCCGATGCTCCGAGATCCCGCGCATGCCCAATATAAAGCTATGGGCATCGGCCTCACTAGCAGCTACTTGGCTTGCGCGAGATACCTTCCCCGACACTCCCAGTGGCTACATTCTTACTGCGCCTACGTGCCATAACCATCGGTGAGGCGGCTTCAGCATCACCTTCTGCGCCTGCGCCGGGTAAGGCTTAGTAAGAATGTTTGTACTGGGAGTGCCGGGGAAGGTATCCCACACATGCCCAGTAGCTGCTAGTGAGGCCGATGCCCATAGCTTTCCATTGGGCATGCGTGGTATCTCGGAGTGTCGGGGACAGAAGCTGCCGCCCAGTGAAGTGAATAATGATGAGCTGGGCGGCGCTTGCAAACGGCAGTTGGGGTGCGGCTGGGCACAAGAGAAGCAGAGACACCGCCCCTTGGGCACAAAGACAGGATGTTCAACCAGGTTATAAACCTTAATTTTACTGCATTTATAAGGTGGGAAGAGGGTATACAGATATGTTTAGAATACTCATTGCAATACCTATGCCTGCCTATATATAGCTCAGAATGCTTATTGGGCCTGTCAGTGTCCCTTTAAACTCACACCGCCAAGGGCACCTCAATCACAGCGGGAGTCCCTGGACTACAGAGTGTGCCCCGAAGGAACTGGTGCTGTCCTTCCCATCACTGCACTCCGGCCCAGGGAGGCTCTGCTAACCGTGAGTAAAACCAACTACTACCCCCATCGGCCCACCGTAACTCACACATATTGCCCCTGCGGCCCAGTCGCGGCATATCTTGACGGTCACGAACAGGATCCAAATCCCTTACGCCTTATGTAAACAGGACATTAATATCCTCTGTTCCTTATTATAGAATATGTATATGTGCTCTCAGAACATTACTGAAAGCCACAGCATTTGTAAAACCCCCATACAAGTGACTTTATTGCATTTATGTGCTTCTGGAAAGTGTGAATTATGCATCCGCTGCAGGTAAACAAAACATCCACCCAGCAGAGGGGAGGGAACCAAACAGCCTGCCTCCACAGAGGAACCATTCTTACTTTTAGAAGAAACTAAAGTGCTCAGTACAAATTCCCAGGAGGACATTGAAATTGACTGCACTCCTACTGGAAGTGAAGCGGTGGCCATTTTGGAAAAGGGAAAATGCAGTTCCTTCTTCCCTGGATCCTGAGAAGCAATGTCCAGAGGTCTGAGTGAGTACTGCCGAGGAAAATAACCTTGCTAAAGACTGTTAGGGACTATAATCTGCCTGCCAGAGCATCATACTCTCCAAAATTGAGCAGTTGTAGCGACTCTTGAAGGAGCCACGCACCAATTCTGCTGCCGTTGCCCATAGCAACGCAGCACAAAAAGTGTCTAAAACTGCATTTACCTTGCATTATATTAAAAGACTGTCATCACCATGTCTGAAAAAGGATATAGTGAGCAGCCTGACCTTAGCAGGTTCCCTGGAACAGCCGCAGCTAGCACATCACCAGCCGCTGCAGCACCAAGCATGATGCCCTTACCAATGCCTTATTTTTTAGGACCACCCTGGTTCCCCACGATTTCCTGGGGAAGCTCATACTTTAAGAGAATTTAAAGAAAACATTTTGGCTGTATTCAAATTAAGCTCTATGTCAGCAGAACAACAAATGGAAATCCTCATTGCACAATTGGAAAGCGCTGCCCTCAAATAAGTGAAATCCTGGCCAGTGGAGCAGATATTTCAACGACTCTACACCACTTCTGAACCCAGGATCATGTCAGAGGTCAAGATGAGATTTTTTAGCAAGAGAGCAGCCTGGTGAGTCACTCAGAGACTTTGCATTATCCTTACAGGAAGTTCTGTGAGTTGTTATACAGGTAGACTCCCGTGAAACAGAGGATCAAGATAAAACCCTGAGAGAACAATTAATTGAAGGTGTTAGGACAGAAACCTTAAAGAGACAGTTAAAGATATTAGCTGCACATCACCCAAGTTCTACCTTCTTAGACTTCAAAGAGCTAGCTATCAGTATTCTGGGTAAAGACCCACAACCTGAGCCTGCTAGGCCTGCTGAAATGTCTGTGAATAAGCCACCTACATCTCCAAAATGTCACCCTATATTTAGTCAAGAAGTAGTGATGAGCGAGCACCAAAGTGTTCGGGTACTCGGTACGAACACATAGCGATATTCGTGCACTCGGCCGAGCACCCGAGTATAATGGAAGTTAATGGGAGACAACGAGGCACCCCCTGCTCGGATGAGGGGAGGGTGCCTGGACCATTGGAAAAAGGCAGAAAGTGACAGGAACACCACTGAAATGGATCTGTAACAGCATGGGGACCAGCATGCCCCAAATCCTGCCCCCTTTAAAAAAAAAAAACATTTTTAGAGGTAAAATTGTTAGGAAACATTCTTTCCTGTATATTCAATTGTATATACAGAGCAAATGCTGCCAAAAATTACAAGGAAGAATCACTCCGATAAAGCATGTATATCACATAAAGGAGGGCCTCATTCATATAGTGCTACAATTGTTCATGTACACTGCTACACTCATAAAGCCTATGCAGTAAGTGAAAGGGCTGCCCAAAATGACAAGGAACCGGCACTCCAATACACCCTTTATTACACATAAAGGATGGCATAATACACACCCATGAAAAATTATCATTGATGGCCTGCTGGTGACCTTCAAAAACATTTGGAGCAAGGGCCTGCTGGTTACCCTGTAAAACATTATAGTTGAGGGCCTGAAGGTGAGCGGATCCAATAAATAATTGTAGTGAGGGCCTGAAGGTGAGCGAACCCCATAAAACATTGCAGTGATGGCCTACAGGTGAGCAGACCGTATAAAGCATTGGAGGTGAGGGCCTGAAGCCGAGGGAACCCCATAAAACAATGTAGCGATGGCCTACAGGTGAGCAGAACTTATGAAGCATAGGAGGTGAGGGCCTGAAGCCTAGCGAACCGCATAAAACATTGCAGTGATGTCCTACAGGTGAGCAAACCGTATAAAGCATTGAAGGTGAGGGACTGAAGGTGAGTGAACCCCATAAAACATTGCAGTGATGTCCTACAGGTCAGCAGACCGTATAAAGCATTGGAGGTGAGGGCCTGAAGCCTAGCGAACCCCATAAAACATTGCAATAATGGCCTACAGGTGAGCAGACCTTATAAAGCATTGGAGGTGAGGGCCTGAAGCCTAGCGAACTCCATAAAACATTGCAGTGATGGCCTACAAGTGAGCAGACTGTATAAAGCATTGGAGGTGAGGGCCTGAAGCCTAGCTAACCCCATAAAACATTGCAGTGATGGCCTACCGGTGAGCAGACGGTATAAAGCATTGGAGTTGAGGGCCTGAAGCCTAGCGAACCCCATAAAACATTGCAGTGATGGACTACAGGTGAGCAGACGGTATAAAGCATTGTAGGCGAGGGCCTGAAGCCTAGCAAATCTATAAAACATTGCAGTGGTGGCTTACAAGTAAGCAGACCGTACAAAGCATTGGAGGTGAGGGCCTGAAGCTTAGCGAACCCTACAAAACATTGTAGTGAGGGCATATATATTCTGTATGGAAGAGGAGGCGGAGGAGGAGGAGGATAAGAAAACAAGATTAAAACATATACCCTTTTTTTTGCAGTGAAATGAGTGCATCTGAATCTTGTGGATTGAGTACATTATAAAACATACATTTAAATTGTGTTTTTGTTCCTCATTAGCTCAGCTTTCCTCTGGTGGAGTGGAGAAGTCAGGGGCAATCCAGGCCTTGTTCATTTTTATCTAAGTCAACCTGTCAGCATTGTCAGTGGACAAGCGGATATGCCTATCTGTTATAATGCCACCACCAGCACTAAATACACAGTCGGACAATAAGCTGGCTGCAGGGCAGGCCAGCACCTCCAAGGCATAGAGCGCCAGTTTGTGCCACTTGTCCAGCTTATACACCCAGTAGTTGTAAGGCATTGTGGGATCATTTAGGATGCTGACACGGTCTGCAATGTATTACTTCACCATCTTCCAAAACTTTTCCCTCCTTGTAGCACTAGGCCGCGTTTCAGGGTGAGGTTGCTGGCGGGGTGTTATAAAGTGTGCCATGGCTTGGAAAGTCTTGCCCTGCCTTTGTTGGAACTACTGTGTGTTCCCTTTGTCTCCCTTCCTCGGTTGCTTAAAGAAGTATGGACTCTGGCGGCCGCATTGTCAGATGGAAAATTTTGGAGCAATCTGTCAACAAGTACCTTCTGGTATTGCACGTTTTTACTCGTCCTCTCCATCACAGGAATGAGAGATGAGAAGTTCTCTTTGTAGCGGGGGTCGAGAAGGGTGAACACCCAATAATCTGTGTTGCCTAAAATTTGTCAGCCTAACATGAAGTCAGCTATGTGTGCCAGAGTACCAACAGGCAAGACGTCGATGTCAACTTCAGGATGACTCTCCATACTCTCATCCTCCTCCTCTTCTGCCCATCCACGCTGAACAGATGGAATTTAAGTTCTATGGGTACTAGCCTCTGTAGCAGATGCAAGTGTCTCAAGCTCCTCCTCCTCTTCATAAGACGAACTGGGGGAGGTCTGGCTATCACCCTGTGTCATCTCCTCCCCATTACCTTGTCTGCCACATTCAAAGTACCCTCCTTAATTGTGAGCACCCATCGTTTGAGTAGACACAGCAGTGGGATGATTACACTGATAATAGCGTTATCGCCATTCATCAAAAGTTTTTAAAACCCTAACATAGGTCTGACATCAATGACATAGTTTTGACTCCTTGCTTGTGAATAGCGGCAGTTGACTGGAAAGGCGACGACCATGTTCCAGCTGGTATTCCACAACTGCACTCTGCTGCTTACAAAGCCTGGCCAAGATGTAGAAAGTAGAGTTCCACAGCGTGCTCATGTAGCACAACAGTGCAAGCGCTGCTGCAGCATTGATAGACCGGCTGAAGCTGTGGATGACTTGCTGAAATGAGCACACAAGCGGCGCGCCTTCACTAGTAGCTCCTGCAAATTGGGGTAGGTTTTTATAAACCGCTGAACCTCTAAGTATAATATGTGGGCTAGGCATGGAATGTGTGTCAGGTTGCCAAGCTCCAAAGCCGCCACCAAGTTACGGCCATTGACAGACACAACCATGCCTGTTTGTAGGTTGAGTGGAGAGAGCCACAGCTTGGTCTGGTCCCTTATACTCTGCCACAGCACCGCGCGGTGTGCTGTTTGTCCCCAAAACAGATCAGCTTCAGCACGGCCTGTTAACGCTTACCCACAGCAGTGCTACACTGCTTCCAACTAGCGACTGATGGCTGACTGCTGTTGGAGGTGGAAGTGGAGGAGGAGAAGTGGGGGTTGGAGCCAGTAACATAGCTGCCATCGGAGACCCTGATGGACGTAGGGCCCGCGATCCTGGGCTTAGGTAGCACCTGTGCCATCCCAGGGTCCGACTCACTCCCGGCCTCCACAACATTCACCCAGTGTGCGGTCAGGGAAATGTAACGTCCCTGACCACCAGCACTTCTCCATGTGTCCATGGTGAGGTGGACCTTCCTAGTGCGTTGGTCAGGGCATGGGTAATGCTCTGGGGCATATGCTGGTGTAAGGCGTGCACGACACACCGTGAAAAATAGTGGCGGCTGGGGACTGCGTACCAAGGGACGGCTGCCAACATCAGGCTGCGGAAGGCCTCAATTTTCACAAGCCTAAATGGCAACATTTCAAGGGCCAGTAATTTTGAAAGTTGCACATTTAGTGCTATAGCCTGTGGGTGGGTATTTGCGCTTCTGTTCAAATGCCTGTTATCGACATTTGGACACTGCGCTTGGACAGGGAAGTGGATATTGTTGCTGACGGTTCTTGCAGGCATCTGGGCCTGCTCCTTTAACAGGGGATTGGCCAGCAGTGCATAATACAGGGGAAGTGGAGGCAGTGGTGGGAACCACAGACGCAGAATGTGGACCCAGGTGTTTGGCCCACTTATTATGGTGCTTGGATGCCATGTGGCGGATCATGCTGGTGGTGGTGAGGTTGCTAGTGTCCACGCCCCGGCTCATTTTGGTACAGCACAGGTTGCAAACTACCAATCTTTTGTAGTCTGCGCTTTCCTCCATACTTAGCAAGGTAGATTTACGAATGTGGGTGCTCGGTGTAACGGTTGTGGGCCTGTTTGGTGTGGGCCGACGTCTCCCTTTTGCAACCCCACTGCCTGTTCCAGACTGTTGCGGTGCTACGGATCTCACCCCCTTTGTACTGCTGTCCTCGCTCTGCTTTTCACCTAACCATGTTGGGTCAGTGACCTTATCGTCCACCACCTCCTCTTCTACTTCCTCACTCTGCTCATCCTGACTTGACCTAACCACCACCTCAGTGATTTTCAACTGTGTCTCATCCTCATCCACCTCATGAACGAATGATTGCAATTCAACACTGTCATCTTCTTGAGACTGTGAAGGCTCAAGAGGTTGGGAATCAGGGCACAATATCTCAGATACCTCTTCAAGCGTTCTTGGCGAGAGAGCCAAACCAAGTACTGGCGATGAAAAGAGGTCATGTAATCTCTTGTTTGGTCAGACGCAACATAGTGGGAGGATGGAGGATCAGAATGAGGATTCAGTTAACCAGACTCTTGACTACAGAGACTGGACTTTGTGGAAGAGAGGGTGGTGCTTAACCGACTGGAAGGATTATCTTCTGCAATCCAACCGTCCACCTGTTTGCACTGGTCCGACTTGGACAGTGTTGTCTTGTGCCACCCAGCTAACTTAGACATTAAAGGGGTTATCCGAGTTAACTTAACCTTATCTATATGGCTTTATTTCTCCTATACCTTAGTTTTCCTAAATCACTTACTGTACCTATCTTGCGCCGTTTCTCTGCTACACTAAACAGTCATGTGATCATCAGCTGTGACGTTCTGTTGACATGGAGCTCTCTGCTTGTCGGAGTGACTAAGCCATGTCAACGGAACGTCATCAGCCTTGGCCCCGCCCCCACCTCTCTGCATTACAGTCCGTGCGGCTGTGAGTTGATCGCGCATGCGCGATCCTCACTTGTGCCGCGGCTACCTCCAACTGGGGTTATCCAAGTTATATTTATTGATGACCTATCCTCAGGATAGGTCATCAATATCAGATCGGCGGGGGTCCGACACCCGGCACCCCCGCCGATCAGCTGTTTGAAGAGAAGGCGAGCGCCGTGCCAGCGCTGCCTCCTCTTTATTGTTTACCTACTCGCCGTTGCATCTGCAGCGGTGAGCAGGTGTAATACACCCAAGCCGTTCCATTCATTTCAATGGGACGGCTCTGTAGTATACACTTGTATAGAAACGAGCCGTCCCATTGAAATGAATGGAACGGCTTGGGTGTAATTACACCTGCTCACCGCTGCAGATGCAACGGCCAGCATGTAAACAATGACAAGGAGGCAGCGCTGGCACGGCGCTCGCCTTCTCTTCAAACAGCTGATCGGCGGGGGTGCCGGGTGTCGGACCCCCGCCGATCTGATATTGATGACCTATCCTGAAGATAGGTCATCAATAAATATAACTTGGACAACCCCTTTAAGCTGGATAGGGTGGATTTTTTTTGTTTTTTTCTGGTGCCCTGGCAGCAGCCACAATTTCATTGCGCCCAGAGACACGGCCTCTGCTTGCACCTTCAGCATCACGCCCAGGGCCACGGCCTCTGCTTGCACCATCAGCATCACGCCCACTTCCCCCTCCCTTTATGCTCGCCTTCTTTATATTAATGGTTTTGTCTGTAGATGGGCGCAGTTTTATGATGCAGGACAGTACTGATTACAGAAAAATACTGATTTTCTGCACTACACCACCACAGAGATAATGTAATTTTTACAGTACACACTGTATTGGCTTGCTATAATATACTGAATTCAGAAAAATAAAGATTTTCAGGAGTACACTAGCCCAGAGATAATGTAATTTTTACAATACATACTGTATTGGCTTGCTGTAATGCACTGGAGACAGAGAAATACAAATTTTCGGCACTACAGTAGGCCACAGATAATTACATTTTTACAGTACACACTGTATTGGCTTGCTGTAATGTACTGGAGACAGAGAAATATAAATTTTTGGCACTACAGTAGGCCACAGATTAAATTTTTATAATACACACTGTATTGGCTTGCTGTAATGTACTGGAGACAGAGAAATAAAAATGTTTGGTGTACAGTAGGCCACAGATAATGAAATGTTTATCATTTACACACTATATTGGCTTGCTGTAATATACTGGATACAGAGAAATACAAATTTTCGGCACTACAGTAGGCCAGAGATAATGAAATTTTTACAATACACACTGTAATCAGATGTAGTTCTATATTGGATACAAATTTGTCCCAAATGAAATTTATTCTTTGCGGGAATACTGTATATACGGTTGAGGCCTAAACGCACACACAAATGTGCCCAAAACTAGTTAACTATGGCCAAAATATGAATCACTCTCTGCTGGAGTAATTAATATAACGGTTGTGGATTGAACGCACACACAGATGTGGCACAAGTTAGGTTAATTTCCCTAGAACAAATAATTTCTCTGATGGTGCAGTGTATATCTCGGTAGCAGGAACACTGTTGTGAATAAGTCAGTTTTTTTTTTATTAATGTCTGCCCAACACACTGCTTTATGATGGGACATTGTATATCTCAATACGAGGGACCACTGTAGTGAATAAGCCCGTTTTTATAATGTCTGCCCAACACACTGCTTTATGATGGTGCAGTGTATATTTCAGTACCAAGGAACACTGTAGTGAATAAGCCCCTTTTTGTAATATCTGCCCAACACACTGCTTAATGATGACGTATTGTAGATGTCACTAATCGAAAATCTTTCTGTCTTTTAGAAGTTAAAAAAGCGATTTTCAAGCCCTTCACTATCTAACCCTTCCTGGTGATGCCTGTCCCTGATAGTGCTGAAGCAAACCCCTTCTTAAAGAATAAAATAAAAGGTGCTGCACTGCTGTCAAACACACACTCTAGTCCTTATAAGTTTTTTGTAGTAAAATCATAAAGTTTAGAGCAAAACGCTATCTGTCCCTGCGTACTGTCTGCTCTCCCTGAATGAGCCGATCGCCGGACCTCAGCTCCTATATGAAATGGTATCACGTGTTCCGACCAGCCAATCAATGTAAGGCTTACAGCTAACATTGCTATGGCCTTACACTGAGGGGAATTAGTTACCAGGACCTTCATTGCCTGCTTAGAAGGCGCCAAACGTGCGGGAAGGAGACTCGAGCAATGCGACAAGTACACGTGGTGTTCGACCGGGTAAAGCCGAGCGCCGAGCATGCTCACTGATCACTATCAAAAAGCCAAAGCTCCGGTTCCGGATGCAGTTGCTGCTCTGACAGATCAAGTCATCTTCCTAGCCAAAGGTCTAGAGAAAGTATGCCAAAAACTAGAACAGTGGGAGAAACCCTTATTGCTGGAGAATGAGACACCGTTACCAAGGAAACATTTCCCTCCTGATGATAAAGAGACTTATCCCAGAAACCATTGTAGATGCTTCACTGACCACTTTAATGAGCAAATGCGACCTATTTGTAGATACTGTCACAAGCTAGGCCATACATAAATGATTTGCTGGCAGTTAAAAGGTCGACCTCCTAGGCCAAGAACCTTCCCTTTGGGAGGTAGAGAAGTAGGTCCAGAAGATCCCAGCTGGATGCCCAGATACATAGGACCCCATCCAGAAGCGGTTCTCCGAATCAATGTGGTGCCCTTTGTTGCCTTATTGGACCCCGGGTCTCAAGTCACAACTATCCGACAGACTGCATTTGAGAAATACTGGGACCATGACCAGCTGACATGGCTGAGCATTATAGCCAGCAACGGCAAACTTGTGCCAGTGCATGGGTACTGGGGGCCAACTCTTCAAGTGGAAGGAACCACATTATCCCAACAAGGTGTCATTGTTATGCGAATCAAGGAAGATAACAACCCTCCAGTAGTCCTAGGAGTGAATGTTCTTAGGAACTATTATATTGAAATGCTCAAGCTTTACACAAGTCCATGCCTAACGCTTCAACTTCCTCCAAAAAGGTGATACAACATACCAACCGTGTATTAAGTGCTGAACAGAAATTTGCTAATGAGAAAGGAGAGATTGTTTGTGCTCACATCAAAGGTAACCAACCAGTGATCCTAAATCCCTATACTGAAACACTCCTATTGGTCCGAGCTGCTCTTGAAATCCAAGGTCAAGGTTACCAAGCCTTGGTAGAACCCATAAACCTGGAAGACCATCCTTTAGTCTGAATTGCAAGAAGCCTAGTGACCGTTTCCCAAGGTAAAGTGCCAATTCATCTCCTGAACTTAAGTAGTAGCAGTATAACCTTGACCAAACACTATCCTGTTGTTCAACTGATTCAAGTCACTTTTCAAGATGTTATCAGTGTACCAGCAACTACGACTGAACAGTCTACTCAGAAGCTAAATACTCAAGATCATACTCCAAATACATTATGGTGGAAAGAAATCCACGTGGGAGATAATTCTACACCTGAGGAACAAACTAAAGGAGTCTTAAAAGTCATGCAGTAACAACATCAAGCCTTCAGTAAACATCCTTCAGATTATGGAGAAGTCAGTGTAATCAAGCACAACATTCCTACTGGTTCACACCGTCCAATTAAAGAAAGGTACCGGCCTATACCACCAACTATGTACCAATCTATGAAAAAGATGATCCAGGAGATGAAGGATTACAAAATCATCAAAGACAGCCATAGTCCATGGGCTGCACCTCTAGTCCTTGTCCGAAAGAAAGATGGTAACATTTGGTTTTGTGTTGACTACGGAGAGATTAACAGCATAACCCACAAGGATGCCTATCCTTTACCAAGAGTCCTTGACAGCATTAGGATCCTCAGCTTACTTTTCAACTCTGGATTTAACCAGTGGGTACTGGCAGGTGAAAAAACAGCATTTACTACCCCAATGGGCCTATTTGAATTCAACTATATGCCCTTTGGACTTTGCAATGCACCTGGAACTTTCCAAAGACTAACGGAATGCTGTTTAGGCCACAAGAATTTTGAAACTGTCTTGTTATACATAGATGATGTCATCATCTACTATAAATCCTATAAAGACCACTTGAAACCTCTTGCAGAAGTTTCTCAAGTCCTCATCAAGCACAGACTCCAGATCAAACCCTCTAAGTGCTACCTACTAAAACCAGAAGTTAAGTACCTCAGACATGTTGTTAGTTCTGAAGGGTTCAAGCCTGATCCAAAGAAGATAGCTGCAGTCCGGAATTGGCCTACTCCTACCACAGAAAAAGAAGTGATAAGTTTTCTTAGTTTTGCAGGATAATACAGACGCTGAACACACACAAACAATACAAATTCATTCTTTATTATTTAAAAAATATAAATACATGATATTAGACAAAATAGATATAATGGCAGCAGTGCAGGACAGTACTGCGACAAGCAAGATTCCTGCCCCCAAGAGGAAGCGAGACGAAATGCTCATCGGGGTTGGTGTCCCTCCCTTCTTGTTTGTATTGATTTTTGTCACTATTTACAAGTCACTATTTACTTTTTATGCTGGTGATTATTTGTGTTCATGGGAGTATTTCTTAGTGAGACTCTGAGTATAAGTTAACAGCCTTAGCGCTTATATTATAATAGTGAGATAACCACTGCTGCAATAGCATAATTTACCATATGCAATTTTGCACTTCTTTTACACTGGTCTTGTATAATGATGATGCACATATTCTTCAGACGTTGTAAAACTGTTAGCGTTAACTGTTCTTGTCGCACTACTGTCCTGCATTGCTGCCATTATATGTATTTTGTCTAATATCATGTATTTATATTTTTTAAATAATAAATAATTAATTTATATTATATGTGTGTGTTCAGATTTTTGGTGAGCTATTGCATATTGCCACACATATTGAGTTATTGGTGTATCACTAATATTGGTTGTTTTAGGATACTGCTGACATTTCATCTCTCACTTCGCCCAGATTGCTGAACCAATACAAGAACTCCTGAGAGGATATCCCAAAAAGTACCAGAAAGCCCAGATACCAATCAAATGGAATGAAGATATTATCGCTTTCCAACTCCTGAAGAAGTTGACCGAACCACCTGCCTTAGGCTATCCAAACTACCAACAGCCATTCCATCTCTACACTGATGCCAGTAAAAAAGGTCTGGGAGCTGTCCTGTCTCAACTGCAATAAGGTAAGGAGAGAGTAATTGCTTATGCCAGCAGATCTCTTAGAGGTGCCGAGAGAAATGACCAGAATTACAGTTCCGTCAAGCTGGAATTCCTCACACTTGTGTGGGCTGTCACTGAAAAATTTAAAGACTACCTCGCAGCAACACCATTTGTGGTCTACAGTGATAACAACCCACTGGCACACCTCAACACAGGCAAGTTAGGAGCCTTAGAACAAAGATGGGCCTCACGTCTTGCCAACTAAAACTTCATGGTCAAGTACAGAACAGGCAAGTCAAATGAAAACGCAGATGCCTTATCCCGTCTGCCTATCAGAGAAGACCCTACTGAACAGCAAGACATATTAGAAGAAGTAGAGATGCCGGCTTTCTACAAACAATTTGCCCAACAAGATGTTATCACCATCAAAGGTAAAAAAGTCCTCAACTTCCAACAGCAGAGAAATCCAGAACCTCAAGTTAAGAAAGAAAGGTGGATCAAATTGTAAGTCGAAAGTCGAGTATTAGGTGAGCTACAAGATTCTTCACTAGTGGAAGAACAACAGAAAGAATCCGCAGAAAGAATGCAGACCCAGAGCTGCTCAAGCTATGGAGTCACAGAAAGAAACTGTTAATGCAGAAAGGACTAATGTTAAGAATAACCCTAGATCCCATAACCAATGATAGGCTGCATCAAATTGCAGTACCACGTCAAGATGCGAGAATTGTCCTCGAAATGTACCACGTTAGGTCAGGACACTTGGTGTACAAAAAACAGAAGCTACCATCCGCCGAAGATTTTATTGGGTTGGAATGAGAGAAGATATGGAAAATTGGTGTCGAGAATGTTCTACTTGTGCCATTGGAAGAAATGAGAGACATGATTAACCCCTTAAGTATTCGGCCCTATTTCACCTTAAGGACTCTGCCATTTTTTGCAAATCTGACCAGTGTCAATTTATGTGGTGATAACTTTAAAACGCTTTTTCTTATCCAGGCCATTCTGAGACTTTTTTTTCGTCACATATTGTACTTCATGACAGTGGTAAAATAAAGTCGAACAATTTCATTTTTCTTTATAAAAAAAATATCAAATTTACCAAAAATTTGGAAAAATTTGCAATTTTCCAAGTTTCAATTTCTCTACTTCTATAATACATAGTAATACTGCCCAAAAAAGTTATTGATTTACATTCCCCATATGTCTACTTCATGTATCGATCATTTTGGGAACGCCATTTTATTTTTTTGGGACGTTACAAGGCTTAGAAGTTTAGAAGCAAATCTTGAAATTTTTCAGAAATTTTCAAAAACACACTTTTTAGGGACCAGTTCAGGTCTGAAGTCACTTTGTGAGGCTTACATAATAGAAACCACCCAACAATGACTCCATTCTAGAAACGACACCCCTCAAGGTATTCAAAACTGATTTTACAAATGTCATTAACCCTTTAGGTTTTCCACAAGAGTTAATGACAAATGGAGATAAAATTTCAGAATTTCGTTTTTGTTTTTTTTTTGAAAATTTTCCATTTGAATCCATTTTTTCCAGTAAGAAAGCAAGGGTTAACAGCCAAACACAACTCAATATTTATTGCTCTGATTCTGTAGTTTGAAACACCCCATATGTGGTCGTAAACTGCTGTATGGCCAAACGGCAGGACGTAGAAGGAAAGGAACGCCATATGGTTTTTGGAAGGTGGATTTTGCTGGACTGGATTTTTGACACCATGTCCCATTTGAAGCCTCCCGATGCACCCCTAGAGTAGAAACTCCAAAAAAGTGACTCCATCTAAGAAACTACACCCCTGAAGGTATTCAAAACCGATTTTACAAACTTTGTTAACCCTTTAGGTGTTCCACAAGAGTTATTGGCAAATGGAGATGAAATTTCAGAATTTCTGTTCTTTGTTACCTTGCCTCAAAAAAAGTGTAATAAAGAGCAACCAAAAATCATAGTTACCCTAAAATAATACAGACAAATCTGCCACCTTATCCCGTACTTTCCAAAATAGGGTCACTTTTTTGGAGTTTATACTGTGGGGGTGCATCAGGGGGGCTTCAAATGGGACATGGTATCAAAAAACCAGTCCAGCAAAATCTGCCTTCCAAAAACCATATGGCGTTCCCTTCCTTCTACGCCCTGCCGTTTGGCCATACAGTAGTTTACGACCACATATGGGGTGTTTCTGCAAAGTAGAGAATCGGGGCAATATATATTGATTTTGTTTGGCTGTTAACCCTTGCTTTGTTACTGGAAAAATGGATTAAAATGAAAAATTGCCATTTTCGGACCCTTTTTATTGTTTGTTATTTACATCGTTGAACTGACAGGTTAGATTGTGTGCTATTTCTATAGAGCAGGTTGCTATGGACGTGGAAATACAAATATGGCTACTTTTTGGGGGGTTTTGTTTCAGTTTAATAATAATAAAGCATTTTTGAAAAAAATATTTTTTAGTGTCTTCACATTCTGAAAGCCATATTTTATTTTTTGGGCGACTGTCTTATGTAGGGGCTCATTTTTTGCGGGATGAGAGGTCGGTTTGATTGGAACTATCTTGGGGTGCATATGACATTTTCGTCGCTTGCTATTACTCTTTTTGTGATGTAAGGTGACAAAAATGGCTTTTGACACCGTATTTTTTTATTTATTTTTTTGTGTTCACCTGAGGGGTTTGGTCATGTGTTATTTTTTTAGCAATACCAAATATGTATACTTTTTATTTATTTATTTATTTATTTAAGTTTTACACAATATTATAATTTTTTAAAACAAAACAAATCATGTTTTAGTGTCTCCATAGTCTGAGAGCCATATTTTTTTATTTTTTTGGTGTGATTGTCCTATGTGGGGTATAATTTTTTGCAGGATGAGATGACGGTTTGATTGGCACTATTTTTGGGTGCATATAACTTTTTGATCGCTTGCTATTACAGTTTTTGAGATGTGAGGTGACAAAAATGATTTTTTTTACATTGATTTTATTTTTATTTTTTTAACTGTATTTACCTGAGGGGTTAGATAATGTGATATTTTTATAGAGAAGGTTTTTACGGACGTGGCAATACCTTATATGTATACTTTTTATTTATTTATTTAACTTTAACACAATAATAGCATTTTAGAAAAAAAAATTATGTTTTAGTGTCTCCATAGTCTGAGATTCATATTTTTTTTATTTTTTTGGGCGATTGTCCTATGTAAGGACTCTTTTTTTGCGGGATGAGATGGCGGTATTATTGGTACTATTTTGGGAGGCATTCACCTTTTTGATCACTTGGTATTACACTTTTTGTGAAGTAAGGTTACAAAAAATGGCTTTTTTCCACCTTTTTTTTTTTTTTTTACGGTATAGGCGTGAGGGGTTAGGTTATGTGATATTTTTATAGAGGAGATTTTTACGGACGCAGCGTTACCTAATATGTGTAGTGTATTTGATTTTTTTTCATTTTTATTCAGTGATATGTATTTTTCTTTTTTTTTTTTTTTTGACCCAGACCCACTTGGTTCTTGTAGATCCAGTGGATCTGGTGTCTATATAATACAGTAAGTACACTATATAGTGTACTTACTGTATTTTTTACTTTACAAAGTCTGAATAGGCTTTTGCCTTTAGCAAAAGCCTATTCAGAGTTTCAGTGCCATGGAGAGCAGGACGCTTCTGAAAGCGTCCTGCTCCCATGGCAACCATCACCCGCTGCCATAACAGAGCAGCGGGTGATGGATGGGAGGGGAGCTCCCTCCCTCTGCTATCCCATTCTGTCGGGGGGCTGCAAAGGCACAGCAGCCCCCGATGGGAGAGGGAGGGAGCTCCCTCCTGTTAACACCTTCCATACAGCGGTCCGTACGGACCGCGGCATGGAAGGGGTTAAACTGCTGACATCTGCAGCACAGATGTCAGCAGTTTATAGCAGGGGGTCAGCAATGTGCTGACCCCCTGCTATACCCACTAGACACCAGGGAAAGCATTTGAAAGGAGGCGGGCGGGGGATCACAATTGCGATCCCGCCTGCCGCACCGCCCGCCTCCTGCGCCGCCCACCTGCAGCACCGCTCTCAATCCCCCCCCCCCCGCACCGCCCTGGTGGACACTAATATGGCGATGTGCAGTGGGGGGGGTTAAAATTTATAAGTTTGGGGCATTTTTTAGTCTCTGATCCCCGCGGTCACGGACCGCGGGGATCAGAGACTACAGAAAGCGCAGCAAATCACAGGTCTGAGTTGACCTGCGGTTTGCTGCGATCGCTGACATGGGGCGGTCACAGGACCCCCCTGGGCATTGTGCCAAGGTGCCTGCTGATTGATTTCAGCAGGCATCTTGTTCTGATCACCGCCACGTGCGCAGCGGTGATCAGATATTCGCAGGGTGTACATGTACGCCCTGGGTCCTTAAGTACCAGGACACAAGGGCATACATGTACACCCTGCGTCCTAAAGAGGTTAAAGAACACCATTACATCCTGTTGCAAGCCGAACACCTCTAGAGCTAGTGGCTATTGATCATGTAAAGCTAGAATCAAGTCTTTCAGGATATAGCTAAGCCATGACAATATTTGATCACTACACCAAATTCGTAGTAGCTGTTCCTGTTAAAGACTTGACAGCCAAAACCGCTGCAAACGTTTTCTGGAAGAATTTCCTGTTGCCCTATGGATGCTCTTAAAAAATTCTCACAGATCAAGGATCTGCCTTTGAATCCCATATCTTCCATGAACTATGTTTACTTCACAATTGTCAAAAGATGAGAACAATGGCTTACCATCCTCAAGGTAACTTAGTGTTGGGCGCAAATTTTAATCGCAAATATCGCAACTGTGAGAATTTGCGAATATTTAGTACTGTATATAGTGCTATATACTGTATTCACATTCGAGAATATTCTAGATTTTTTTTTTACTCTGAACTCATGATCCATCCCTGCTTCTTGCTTGTGGGCCAAAGAAAAGGGTGCAATGTCTTTGTCTGGGCTTAGCAACATCTCTAGCAACCAATAAGAAAGTTGCCTACCCCTTACAATATAAGAACCTCCCCAGCAGCTATTCTCTGCAGCTTTTTTCAGTTCTGAGAGAGACAGCAGTGTCATTGCTGTACTCTGTGCTTTTCTGTGTCACATTACTTTAGATAGTTAGTTAGTGTATATATATATATATATATATATATATATATATATATATAATATAAAAAAAGAAGGGGTCCACGGCACCTCCAGTGACAAGTGTCTTTTATTTACACCAAAAAGGTTCCATTGTGTGGACCGAAACGTTGCGTTGGTGTAAATAAAAGACACATGTTGTGGTGCCATGGACCCCTTCTTTTTTTGTATGAGTATTTGGACATTGGATCGACCCTACAGCCGCTGGCACTCCATTACTGTTTTCTGTGGTGCTGCAAAGTTGTATATATTACAGTTAGTTTAGTGGGAGATAATCGGTGTAGGTTAGAATGTGATATAGGGCAGCTGATAGGTTCCAGTGCAGGGTGTTAGGTAGTGTGATAGGTTCTGCTGTCCATACATACATGCTGCAGGCAAGTTCACAACAATACTTAGTGGACCAATCACTAATAAGAATGTAGTCAGACCTGCTAAACTGTGAAGTTGCACGTATTGCACAAAAATATGGGCATCATTAATTGCCGATTTGCACAATCACTAATATATCAGAGTAATATTTTGTCATGCCAATCATTTTATTCAGTCTGAGGAAACTTCTAGCAGCTTGAAACATGTAGCAATAGTGACCTAAGCCTATATTGCACACGCAATACGCACATATTACATTGCCGATTTTCGCAATCAAGAAAGTAATCGCAAATTATCGAATTAACGAATCTATGACGAATATTCACCCAAATATTTGCGAAATATCGCAAATTCGAATAATGCCGCTCATCACTAAAGGTAATGGACTTTGTGAGAAAATGAATTAAACCTTGATTGAAATGTTGAGAGCTGTAGCACCTGCTAAAAAAACTGATTGGCCAACTCTACTACCTCAACTGATGTATCTCTACAACAATACCATCCATTGTTCTACTGGAAACACCTTATATTTCCTTATGTTTGGCCGTCAAGGCAGGTTACCCACAGATCTCACCTTGGATGTACAAGTTCCAGATTCCATCAATAATTTACCACAAAGAGATTGGGTGAGTGAACATCAAAACGCCTAGCTGAGGCCCAAATGATTGTCAAAATTTGCATGGCATATGCACGCCAAAAGCAACAGAAATACTATCATCAGTCTGCAAATGCAGAACTCTTAAAAATTGGTAACCATGTGTGACTGAAAAATAATCAGCGTACTAGTAACCTGGATAGTAAATGGGAAAGAGAACCCTACACCCTCACAGATATTCCTAATCCTGAGACTGATATCTACAAAATCACCAAAGAGAACAGAGCACCACAAGTGCATCGCAACCGTCTCAAGCTGTGTTTAAAAGAAGTGGTCCAAGAACGAGCTCCAACCACAGAACAATCGTCTGAAAAGTCACCTGATCCAGTGGAACCAACACAGTCTATTGGAAAACTATTATTAGACTCAGATCCTCTACACTGGTTCCTTACAACGTGGCTTAACTTTTTTGTTCCTGCCAAGACTCATACAGCCCCATTTCAGTCAGAATCCTACCTAGTGAAGGATCATCAGTAGCTGAACCAAATTCCCTAGAGCCAAGGCCTGTAGAGTCATAGCCACTTTGGAGATCCGACCGGACTACCAAGGGAAAACCACCTGCCCAGTACCAGGATTAACTTTTATTGCATTCCCGCATTATTTGGAGCTACAGAGCCAGGGTAAGAGACTCATTGCTTTGATTATTTGCCTTGCTCTAAGGACTCTCTAAAGACTCCTTTTCCCTTGTTTTGCAACATTCAAGTCATGTGCCCGGAGATGAACTTTGACGTACTAAAGCCCTCAGTGATGTTTTACAACCATCATGCTTCATGCCTAGGGTGAAGGACTCATGCCCTTTGAGCCTCCTGAGAAGTTTACATTATGGACTATCCTGGTCTTTACTGTCTGCTGTGCCAGGTCAGTGCCCCCAGAACCCATTTTCAAGAGAAACTATGGCCCTTGTCACCCATGCTATATTATGATGCTCCTGATGTATATGACTAACCCAATTCTCTTATGGCCAAAGAAGAGAAGACTCAAGAGGGTAATGGTACTATGTATATGTATGCATGCTCTTTTTATATTTTTCAGGTGACACAATGTAGGCATTACTACTGGTTTAGAGCACAGTGTGGGCATTACTACTGTGAGGGGCATAATGTGAGCATTACTGTGAAGGGGCACAATGTGGGCATTGTTACTGTAAGGAGGCACAGTGGAGATTTTACTACAGTGAGGGGGCACAATTTGGGCATACCTACTTTGGGGGGGGGCACAATGTGGGAATTATTACTGTATGGTAGCACTAAGAGGAAAGCAATTCCCTAAAATAACCTGTCATACATAGTGATGGCACAATCTTACAAAGCCAGTACAGCGCCCCCTAGGTATTTAACAATGAACAGGAGGCTGGCCTGGATTGCAATATTTAAAAACGCATGTTAAACACTTATATATATATATATATATATATATATATATATATATATATATATATGTAGTTCACAAAACAAAAAACTTGAATATTAGATGCCCTAATACAGATTTTGGACTAGTATAACAGGCTGCAGGATAACAAGCCGAACTGGATGGTCAGATGTCTTTTTTCAGCCTTACAAACAATGTTACTATGTTACTATTTCAAATGTTTTCACTCAGAGATTTAAAATGCTACTCCCTGTATTGTAAAACATACATCGCACACTTGTATTGCTATTTTTCACAAAAGCAAACAAAAACCTTGAACTGTGTGCAGATGCCCTGACACAACTTTTGATCTAATATTTCATGTGTTTGATTTAAAAAGCTACCTTCTGTATTGTAAAACACACATTGCACATGTGTTATTTTTCCAAACCAAAATAAATAAATAACTAAATACATAATTGAACTGTGTGGAGATGCTTTCACACAGATTTCAGTCTTGTATTTCAGGTGTTTTCACTGAGATTTTAAACACTATCTATCCTCTGGATGGTAAAACATGTGTTGTACAGTTGTAATTAATTTATTCCCCCCTACACCAAGACTTAAATAAATAACAAAAGCTGTATTTCTGTTCAAAGGGGAAAAAAATGTTCCTGCAGGTAGCTGATTTTGAGGTTATACAACAGCTGCAGCTGTACTAAGAGAAAAACCCAGCCTCAGCCCCTCACTTCTCATTCTCTAGCTGACCACTTTCCCTACCTTTTCCTATTCTACACATTTATTCTTCTTTCTAGCCTTTCCCTTCAATGTCCTTCACACTAGAATAGAAGATTGATTGTGACTCTACACTGTCCCTAAGAAGGTTTTCTGTCAGACATTGCAAGACCCATCCACCCTCATACACAACCCAACACAGAATGGAATTATGCTATTTCTGCAAGGGCACTTCCCTGCCTGCTGCAGCACTGATTGGTTCATCCAGGCTGTCTGTAAGTCTGTGAGCCAATCAGTGCAAGCCCTACCCCCACTTTCTTTCAGTGTCATGTGAGCATCCTTCTTCCTCCCTTGTGCTTTTTCCTCCTGACGTGCAGTAAAATGTGCTGAAAGAGCCATGGGGATAAATGTAGACACAAATTTTTTTTCCATGTCACTCTGAAGATACCATAGCCAGAGTATCAACATCTAGGGAGCTGTACATAATGCAAGGCAGAGGGGAAATGATTTAATAACTTTTAATGGCACATATTACAAACTAAATTGTAATCTAAATGACAATTTTAGGACAATAGAGATCAACTGAGAAAGGCACATTGCTAACCATTCATTGTTGCTATGGCGGCAGCCATAACATTTGCAAAGTATGCAAACATATTAAAACCCAACAATGATTTTATATTCATAGTCACAGGCATCATATAGGATATCAAAACTTATATTAATTGCAATACATAATATCATACCACAGATGATATAAGCAAAGTCCAATATGTGGTGTGTAAATCCTTTTCATCATTACTTCCTGACATCCTCTGTACAGAGGATGTCGGATGTCAGGAGCTGGGTGGGTACCATAGTTTTACACAGCAGAAACCAGGTGGCAGAATCTGTGATTGGAGAAAACTGCAATCATGGAATTTTAAACTTTCAAATGCTGGGGTCACTTGCAACCACAGCATCTGAGTGGTAATTTATTGGGAGCACTGAGCTATCAGTGAGAAGATGCAAGAACCATTCAGCTGCTATCGCAGCCTGGGGGCTTCTGAAGGCTCCGATGCTTACCATAGCAATGTTCCTATCAAGCTCTGCAGACATGTTAGGAATGTAGTTATTCTGCATGGACTACAATGGTAAATTATTGCAGTCTATGGCTTAAACAATCAGATAATTGCATGTTAAAGTCCACTCAGTAAAGCATAAATGTAAAAAAGAAGTTAAAAAAGGTTAAAAAATAAAATTTAAATATAAACAAATAATAAACATAATAATTTAAATCATCCACTTTCCCCATTTTACAAATAAACATAAACAATAAAAATTAACAATGATTAGCATCCCTCATCCCAAAATGCCCAAACTATTAAAATATAAAAGTATTTTTCCCATATGGTGAACAGGATAAATATAAAAAAAATATAAATGGCAAATTTGAAATTTTTTCACACAAAAATTAAGAGTTTTCTGAGACTTTAATACTGATGACCCATATGACTCTGGATAGTTCATGAGTATCTGATCAGTGGGGTCCAACACTTAGGACCCCCACTGATCAGATGTTTGAGAAGGCAGCTCGCTGTAGCACTGCTCGTAGTGACTACACGTTCATTGGTCACATGGCCTAGACGCAGCTCAGCTCGATAGAGGTGAAAGGAGCTGAGCGTGATACCTAGCACAGCCGCTGTGCAATGTACGACGTTGTGCTTGCTAAGCACAGAAAATGGCCATGGAGCTCCCAGGATCGCCAGTGCCTTCTCAAAAAACTGATCAGGGGGGTCCTGGGCGTTGGACCCCCACCGATCAGATACTAATGACCATTCCTTGAGAATAGATCATTAGTATTAAAGCCCTGGAAAACCCTTTTAAATACTATCTGCAAAGAGAGGAGACTTGTTTCATTTGCAGGGAGGTCAAGTAGAGGGCAGATACAGACACACAGAATCTGGTCACCTTTCCATTTTGTGCTAAGAGTACAACATCCTTCCAGGCATAAACAAGGAAAACAAATTGCATGTCATCAGCTCAGGTCCAGTCTCTGGTCGGAGAGTGGCAGATACAGAAGTCAGCAAAGATATGCAGTGTGGCAGGATTTCCAATATAAGTGTTATTTTTATTTCTCTTCCAGATTAGAACTACGCATTTCTTGGATGGAACACCCCATTCATCACGTTCACTGGAAAACCAGGTAAGTACAGTACACTAGGTATTCTTAGTGTATCGTATTCACAGCTTGCATGTCTAATTGAGAGAAGTATAATCCTGGGTGGGATATTATAGTTCTCTTGTCTCACTTTCAGTTGAATATTAATTTGTGGGTCTTTCTATGGTTCATCCGAAATGAATACCAAAATGGTAAAATGGATTTGCTCATTCTTAATTCTGACAAACCCAAAAATTTTGCAATTCAATATCCACATGTGCAATTCAGCCTTCTTTCCAAAAGGATTGTGTTTCACAACTTCAGCATATCCTTTCAGTAATTGCTCAGCCTTTTAAACATACTTCCTAGCAAAACTAGGAAAATAGCCAGCTTCACATCTGCAACTAGCTTTTTCAGGACAAAAGCCCTTTAATCAGAGCAAAGCAACTTTTCTAGTTAAGAGGCCTTGAGTACTATTTCTAGTTATTTCAGTTAATATACGGGATGACTATTGTAGGCTGGGCAACATTTTGGGTTTCTGCAGTGGCGTACATATAGGGGTCGCAGTTGCGACCGGGCCTGGCACTCCAGGGGGCCCGGCCGCCTGTGGACCCACCCCTCAGGCCAGCAGGCTACCCTAAATCATGTTGTACTCACATGTAATGGAGCGCTCTGATGGGGCCCAGCACGAAGTACAGAGCGCTCCATTACATGTATAATGTGGGGTGGGGGGTAGGGGGGGGGAGCGCGCACTCACTCACACCCGGCGGGCATTTCTTTTCCGTAGTGAAGCAGGGAAACCTCTTTCATCCCTGCTTCACTGCTCTTCACAGCTCAGGAGCTCCCCCTGCTGCCCCCAGATTGCGCTGCTGGCTGTGGGAGGAGATCTGAAAACCCGGGAATCTGCCTTCAGCACAGCCTGCAGTGCGATGAGTGAGGTAGCCTGTCATCAGGGAAGAAGGTAAGTATGTTTTTTTTTTTTCCTAAGGCTGCAGACTGGGGGCAAGGGGCAAAGGGCAAGAGGCGGGGGGGGGGGGCATAACTAATTTGAGGGGGCACCTAATCAGGCATTACTGTGAGGGGGGGGGCGCATATGAAGGCATAACTATGAGGATTGAGGGGGCACATATGAAAGCATAACTACTGTGAGGGGGCAGGTAATCTGGCAGAACCACTGTGAGGGGCACATATGTGGGCGTATCTAATGTGAGAGACACATAATGTGGCATAACTACTGTGAGGGTCACATATCTGGGCATAAATATTTTGAAGGGGCACATAATCTGGCATAACCACTCTGAGGGGGCACATATCTGGGCATATCTACTTTGAGGGGGCACATAACTGGGCATAAATACTGTGAAGGGGCACATATTCTGGTCATTACTACAGTGAGGGGGCACATATCTGGGCATATTACTGTGAGGGGACACATAATCTGGCATTACTACTGTGAGGGGGCACATATTTGGCATTACTACTGTGAGGGGGCACATATCTGGGCATATTACTGTGAGGGGACACATAATCTGGCATTACTACTGTGAGGGGGCACATATTTGGCATTACTACTGTGAGGGGGCACTTATCTGGGCATATTACTGTGAGGGGACAAATATTCTGGTCATTACCACTGTGAGGGGGCACATATTTGGCATTACTACTGTGAGGGGACACATAACTGGGCATCACTACTGTAAGGGGGCACATATCTGAGTATAACTACTGTTACAGGAACAAAGGTGGGCATTAGTACTGTGTGGTAGCACTAGATTACCCACTATACATTGGCATGGCTCAGTCTTAAAGGCCAGCACAGCGCCCCTGCTGGTGATTTCACAGGGGCAGTCAACATCCCTTCCTGATGTGATTATTCTTTTTTTCTTTCCACAGGGACCTTGTTCTGGATCCAGCGGACATCACGCCGATGCCAGCGACACTCTGGATGAGGTAGGACCAGATTTTATTAGTTAGGACTGGGTGAGTGTAACCATTGGGCTTAGGGCTCTTTAACATCCTGTACGGGTAATCTGCTGTGTGAATGAGTGCCAAGCCCCGCTCCAGACAGCAGAGACACAGAGCACTAACAGGATTGATAATGCTCCGTGCCTCTCTGTGATCTTTTTACTACAAAATTACAGTGAGATAAAGTTGTCACCGTGATTTTGTAGTTAAAAGATCACAGAGAGGCACTGAGCATTATCAATCCTGTTAGTGCTCTGTGTCTCTGCTCTCTGGAGCCGGGCTTGGCACTCATTCACGCAGCAGATTAGCCGCACGGAAACGGCAAGTGATAGGTTACATTTTTGTAATATACTCTATTTAGCCAAGACGTTTAATTTTAGTACTAAACTGGGGCTGAAATGGCCATTAGCAGCGCTCTCAGAAATGGGGGGGGGGGGGGGCCCCCATGGATCAGTTTCGCACCGGGGCCCCATGGATTGTGTGTACGCCACTGGGTTTCTGGGAAAAATCTATAAAAAAAACTAGCTCATCTTAGATCTGCTAGAATCAGATAGGCTTAAAAAAGCTAATTTGAATAATTTCCCCAGAAACCCAGACATATGAATAGTATGTGTTTTATAATTTGCAGAACAACAGTACTGATTTGGACAGCACACAGATGACATCCGTTTTCTGTCCGCATTTTTTGTGGCCCCATAATAAAAGGGATTAAAAATACGGTTGTGTACAGGCCTAAGACTGAGCTTTCTTTGAGAGACTGTATCTACTGAGCCTTTTGCTTGTCAAAAGACTGTTGTAACTATTAAAGGGGTTGTCCACTTTTTTTTTCTATTGATGACCTATCTTCAGGATATAAAAACCAATTAGGGATATATGAGGTTAGGTAGTAAGAAATGTATAATCACACATAGAAAATCACATTAAATAATTAATTTTATTAACAAATATTATTCGACATAATTGGCAAGCACAACAATTTAAAAGTAATTAAAAACAGATCAATTATGGTGGTCCAACAAGAAGGTACAGAGGATAAAGTACGAGTCCATAGATCAATAGGTGGCAGCGTATCCACTATACAACACGTAATTAATACATAAACAAAATAGAAAAGTAGAAAAAGTACCCAACTTGCCCACCAAAAGTAATACCATGCCAAGTTTGGACCACCACCATTCCCCAGATACTCAGGATAGGTCATCAATATCACATCTGCATGGGGCCGACTCCTGGCCCCCGCTGATCAGCTGTTTATATGAGCGCTGCCTTCACTTCATTGTTTACCTACTTGCCATTGCAACTGCAGCAGTGAGCAGGTGTAATTACAACTAAGCCGTCCCATTCACTTGAATGGGACGGCTCCTTCCCATTTACTTAAAACAGCTGATTAGCATGAGTGTCGGGAGTTGCCCCCCACCTATCTGATATTGATGACCTATCCTTAGGATGGGTCATATAATAGAAAAAAAGCAGACAACCCTTTTAAGGCTACTTTTACACTAGCATTTTGGCTTTCCGTTTGTGAGATCCGTTCAGGGCTCTCAAAAGCTGACCAAAACGGATCAGTTTTGCCCTAATGCATTCTGAACGGAAAAGGATCCGCTTAGAATGCAACAGTTTGCCTCCATTCAGTCACCATTCCGCTCTGGAGGCAGACACCAAAACGCTGCCTGCAGCATTTTGCTGTCTGCCCGACGAATCGAAGACAAGCGGATCTGTCCTGGCACACAATGTAAGTCAATGGGGACGGATCCATTTACTCTGACAGAATCTGACAAAATAAACAGATCCGTCCCCCATTGACTTTCAATGGAGTTCAAGACGGCGCGGTCATGGCTATAGAAGACATAACACAACCAGATCCATTCATGGCGCATTCAGGCGGTTGTATTATTGTAACGGAAGCGTTTTTGCAGATCCATTACGGATCCGCAAAAAAACGGTAGTGTGAAAGTAGCTTAAGGCCTTAGGCCTTATTCACACGTCCGCAATTCTTTCCCGCATTTTGCAGAACGGAATTGCGGACCCATTCATTTCTATGGGGACAGACTTTGTCCCGCTCGGATCCGGAATTGTGGATCCGCACTTCTGGGTCCGCACTTCCGTTCCACAAAAATATAGAACATGTCCTATTCTTGTCCGCAATTGCGGACAAGAAAAGGCATTTTCTATATAGTTCTGGCAATGTGCGGACCTGCAAAATGCGGAAAGCACATTGCCGGTGTCCGTGTTTTGCGGATCTGTGGATCCGCAAAACACATACGGACGTCTGAATGAAGCCTAAGCTTGTTGCACCATGGGAGAGGTTCACTGAAGCACAATGTCATGAATATCTTACCAATGTCCTTTATGAAACAATGACATCTTTGATGTACAAATAAAATGTATATTATTCAATTAAAATGTATAAAACTAAATGTTTGATACAGACACACACATCTGCTGTTGTTTCATACATGTTTGCGTTATTATTACTTATGGTACTGTCATAGTGATATGTAAGTGAAATCCTAATAAAGATCATTTAAAGAGCATGAAGATAGAAATCACACAAATGATTAGATAAATTATGTGAATGCTTTTGGAATTGCTTTGTGCACTGTCCCTTAGTCATTGCAGCTGTCATGATTTCTACAGTCCATATCTAAAATATTAGATTTTAAATATGCGCCAGAAGATATTCTGAGTTTCAGGATGCATATCAATTTATCGTTTATTGCCTGGGAGATATTGTCAGCCCTTTTCATCTACTTCACATACCTCCTTATTTTCTGCCTCTTATATTTCTTCTATCCACCATTTGCAAGCCTATGAAAAATCAGCAAATAAAAAGTTACATTAACCCCACCCTGACCTCTCCACCATAATACACTGTGGGCTGATAGGCTGCCTTTGGAGCTGTGTTGAAAAGCTGTCACTCTTTACCATCCCAAGTGCAGCCAAGGGAGCATTTACTGGATAATTAATATATTAAATGCATGAAAAATAGTTACACAGGGTCCACTCCCTGCACCGTGATCTTTTCAAGGAAGGGGACACATGCAAAAGATAGATACAGCATGTACACCATCAATATAGAAGCATCCCCTGAATAGCCATCATAAAAACTGTTCATAATTTTATAGCTTCATTCGTGGTAGAGCACCATAAAGGCAGGCCATATTTTTTACACTCTGGATGCCTCGTAAAAAAGGCTGGCAAAAGCATCAAGAGACAGCAGTACACCATAGGGTGAAGGATGAAGAGGGCATACAGTTGTCCTTGATGACCTCAGTAGCTCTGAATCTTGATGAAACCTTCAGGATAATTATTAATTGGCAGGCATTATCACTTTTTATTTGCTGACTACATATTTGCCTTTTATAAAGATGATAGAAGGATAGCTAAACACTCTTGCCCTACAGTACATCAATGTCCTTCATTCTAGAACAGAAGAGAGAGCACTGGTATGAGCAATATTTTACACATAATTTTTACATAGGTTAGATTCAAATGCAATGTATTTCATATGCACTGAAGAAGGTGAACATTTCATTTATACTCCCTTTCATATATACTGTAGGTTAAAAAAGACTTTTAGATTATTAATAGTAGTAGTAGTAGTAGTAGTAGTATCAAATAAATTAATTATAGAGTATCTATACTAATAAAAGCCATGTGTGAGTGGCGTCCATGCGTGTGTGCCGAATACTCAAGTGCGCATGTGCGGCGCACTGACCGATTGGCACACACTCCACGGACACTACAGTGCGGCATCCTATTGTAATGGCAGCGGGGCCCAGTGCAGTCACTGTATTGCACCGGGCCCCGCTCAGAGATGTCATACTATGAGTAGCTGTAATAATAATAACGATCTTCTCTTCTTAACTTACTACATGGTGAGGCAGGATGCCGGGCGGCCAGGCACTGGCAGAGTAACTCACTAAGTAACGCCCCTGCTCCGTCCACTGCATTAATGAAGCAGGCGGCGCAGGCGCATGACGTAATGAGTTACTCTGCCAGGGATCGCCCGCCCGGCCTCCTGCCTCACCGTGTAGTAAGTTAAGAAGAGAAGATCGTTATTATTATTACAGCTACTCATAGTATTACTTCTCTGAGCAGGGCCTGATGCAATACAGTGACTGCAGCGGGCCCCCTGCCATTACAATCACACTAAACAGCGCCACTGTAATGGGGGGATCTGTGGATGACACATAGCATAAGATGCTATGTGTCATCCACAGATACCCCCATAACAGTGTCAGCCACAGACCCCCATAACAGTGTCATCCACAGACCCCCCCATAACAGTGACATCCACAGTGCCCCCATAACAGTGTCAGCCACAGTGCCCCCATAACAGTTTCAGACACAGACCCCCCCCCCATAACAGTGACATCCACAGTGCCCCATAACAGTGTCAGCCACACTGCCCCCATAACAGTGTCAACCACAGACCCATAACAGTGTCCCATCCACAGAACCCCCATAACAATGTCAGCCATAGACCCCCATAACAGTGTGTCCTCCACAGATCCCCCATAACAGTGTGCCATCCACAGATCCCCCATAACAATGTGCCATCCACAGATCCCCCCATATCAGTGTGCCATCCACAGATCCACCATAACAGTGTCATCCACAGATCCCCTCAATAACAGTGTCAGCCACAGATCCCCATAACAGTGTCATCCACAGATTCCCTATAACAGTGTGTCCTCCACAGATCCCTCATAACAGTGCCATCCACAGATCCCCCCCCCCATAACAGTGCCATCCACAGATCCCCCCCCCATAACAGTGTCATCCACAGATCCCCCCCATAACAGTGCCAGCACTAATGTTCTAGCGCCCGTTATTGTAACGGGCGTAATGTCTTGTGTTAATATATTTGCCTGGAAAAATCAACCAGTTCTGGGAAATTTGTTCTTAGCTGGCATTTCTATTGTTGCTAGAACATTCTGGCAGGGGCGGACTGGGCCGGGGGGGCGGACTGTTACCTCTGTAAATGGCCCCCGTCGGCGCAAACACTAGTGTCACCCAGCCCCTCTCGGCTGTTCTGCTACTTCAGCGGCCAAAGAGAACATGCTGCCTTCCCGAATGCCCATGTCACTGATCGGTCTCTGCAGCCACGGCAGCTCCCTCTGCCCGCTTCTGCTACTATTGGCTGGGAGGGAGACTGCCCACCCAGTGGTGTAGCATGGGGGGGTCAGGGGGGGCTGTTGCCACGGGTGCAGACTGCAGGGGGGCGCTGGCTGGCTGCAGGCAATAATTGTATGAGTGAGTAAGTTGCCGGACACTGTGAGCAGAAACAGCGCGCCCGCTGCTGAATCACCAGGGCCGAGAACACCAGCCACATGGCAGTACTCACAGGCATAGGCTCCTTCCACCTTCCAGGCACTACAGAGCAAGAAGAACTTAAGAAGAAGGTGGCTGCTGCTTCAGGAGGAAGGGGGGGGGGGCTGATGGAGGAGCTGAAGGGGGGGTCATATATTATGCATGGGGCTGTGCTGGAGCCTCAGTAGCTGAAGGGGTGGGGGGTGATATATTATACATGGGGCTGTGCTGGAGCCTGAGGCGCTGAAGGGGTGGGGGGGGTGATATATTATACATGGGGCTGGAGCCTGGAGGAGCTAAGGGGGGGAGGGGGTGATATATTATACATGGGGCTGGAGCCTGGAGGAGCTGATGGGGGCGGAGGGGTGGCAATGATATATTATACATGGGGTTGGAGCCTGGAGGAGCTGAGGGGGCGTTATATATTATACATGGGGCTGGAGATTGGAGGAGCTGGGGGGGGGCGATATATTATACTTGGGACTGTGCTGGAGCCTGAGGAGCTGAAAGGGTGGGGGTAATATATAATACATGGGGCTGGAGACTGGAGGAGCTGAGGGGGGAGGGGTGATATATTATGCATGGGGCTGGAGCCTATAGGAGCTGAAAGGGGGGGGGATATTATATACATGGGGCTGGAGCCTAGAGGAGATGAGGGGGGCTGGGGTGATATATTATGCATGGGACTGTGCTGGAGCCTGGAAGAGCTGAAGTCAGGAGAGTGATGTATCTTACATGGGACTGTATGCTGGAGGGGCTGAAGTCAGGGGGAGTGGTGTATTTTACATAGGACTGTTTGCTGATGTTTCTGAAGGCAGGCAGTGAAGAGAGGGACGGTGTTATCATTTACATGGGACTGTATGTTGGAGGGGCTAAAGGCGGGGAGTGATGTATTTTACATGGTACTGTATGCTGGAGGGGCTGAAGGGGGCATAATTATTACTATAATACTACAGAGAGGCCATTATAATAATAATAACAATAACACAGGGGGGCCATTATATATTATAATTATACAGAGGGCATTAGAGTTATGGGCACTACGGGGGAGGGGAGATCTGTTATCTGAGGATGATAGTAAAGTGAGAAATCTAAACATTTTCTTTGAAACTCTGCAGAGAGGAGACGTGGCAGAAAGAAGGTGTCATGACGGTCTTATCCCCAAATAAAGACGCTGAGGAAAGTCTACATCCCAGGAGAGGTCATTGGATGTAACAGGTATGTGCTGTAATACACTGTATATTTCATAGCAATGTATGTCTATCCAAATATGTGTTGGGGCCTGAATGCTGTTGCTCAGAAGAATTTAGTGACAGCTCTAATTAGCTGCTCAGGGCTTCCGATGGCACTGAGTGACAGTTGATCCCACTATATGTTAGGATTAGCTGTCACTAATAGCCACAGAAAAGTTAGTGACAATGACTACACGTTGAATACTAAAGCAATGTTAAAACTAGGGATGCACCGATATATCGGCCGTCAAAACATATTAGCCTAAAATGGCACTTTTGGTAAAATGCCAAAAATGACATTTTCGGCTTGTATGTTTCGGCGGCCGATATATCGGAGAATCCCTAGTTTATCTTGTTTTCCTGTGTTGTAATTTACATGGCTGACAAAAGTGGCAAGGCGGTCAGGAGGAGGCAGGGGAAAATGAAAAGCAGGAGGGGGGCTCAGTGGGCCTCTGGGTGTTACTTGCCCCCTGAGCCAAAGGTTGCCAGTCAGCCCCTGCTTTCTGGCGTGTTTGTTTTCTTGTTTGCCTCTGGAGTTTTTGTACTTCATCGTCTGGCATTTGACCATTTGCCGTATGACTATTCTTGTGTGTTTCTGTTGCCTTCACACATATTTCAGTATAGAGACTGCAGCCCAGTTGTGGGGTCACTCTGCCTAGGGCAGTGATGGCTAACCTCCAGCACGCTGTGGTGAAACTACAATTTACAGCATGCTCCATTCATTTCTATCAAGCTCTGAGAACAGCATTTTGGGAGTTGTAGTTTTAACACAGCTGGATTGCCTGAGGTTAGCCATCACAGGCCCAGGTTTACCATGCAAGTATGTAGGGATAGTGGGTCCGGGAAGTCTTACGGCTGCACTATTCCTGTTTGTGTGACTGTAGTCGCCTTATCACCTTATAGGGGAGGAACCATAGAGCAAATGCATCAAGAGAGGTGGTTTCAACGATGCTCAGTTGGGTTCAAGTCTGGGAAATTAGGGGCCCAGGGTAGTACTTGGAAGTTTTGGTCATGCTCATCCAACCAATGTCGTGACGTCTCCCATTCCTTTTTTGCGCCTTTTTTATGTATTTATACCCCACACCATGGATGGAATGTTATATGTTCCTGATGAAGGGGTTCTACCTATGCCCCGAAACGCGTTGAGCTAATACCTTCACCCCTACCCTGTGGTTCTTAATAAAGACGTTTTGACAAGAAGTACGAGTGGGACTGCCGTCACTTCGTGGAAATCTACAAGCTACCCAGGCGCAGGAGGTATTTCGGAGGGTGTCATGAATTTATCCCATCTGAAACCTCCTGGGTGAAGTGAGTTTACTCATATTTTACATATTTTATATGTTTTGTCTGATGACATTAGTTTGACATTGAATGATAGTGAGTTTACTCATATTTTACTTATTTTCTATGTTTTATCTAATGACATTGGTATTATACAAAAAATCTTTTATGGAAAAAACAAATGTGTGTAGAGCATAGCTCACACATGAGAATAACTTCTTTTTTTCCCCAAACAGTAAACCTTATACTACATACTTCTAACTGAGGAACTGTGGCGCCACCAAAAGGGACAAAACCTTTTTCTCTGCTTTTGTGTCTGCACTGAATATACCCATTGAGGAGTCTCCTTGATGGTTACTTGCCCCTGGCAGCCTTAAAAATCCTCCAACAAAAATATAACAAACTTATACTACTTCCACCTCCCCTTGTACTAATCTGCAGGTCCTTACTCTGGAGCCCTGCCAGGTACGCTCAATCTTCCCAAAAGATCAGAGACTAACCCCCCTTCCTTTTTTATCTCCTCCTATCATCCAACCAATGTCAGACATTTCTAGTCATATGACATGTTGCAATGTCTTGCTGTAATATCACATCTGCCCCAGAGAAGACAATCAGAAAGGATGGCTTCATATTAAAATTGGGTGAGAGTGCCTTCCACATGAATGAGTGGGCCCAGAGAATGCCACCAAAACATTTCCCAGACCATAATATTGCTACTTCCAGCAATGGTTGCAAGATATTTGTTCTTTAATGTTTCTCGCTAATGTCCATCCCTTTGATGAAGCAGAAAACTTGACTCATCGGAGAAGGCAACCCTTTGCCAATCAGTGCAGGTCCAATTCTTATACTGCCGTGAAAATTGAAGTCTTTTCTGCTGATGCAACTTTGTTAGCAGAGGTGCAGTGACAATCTATTTGTTTTGGAGCCCCACGCTTATTAGGGTTTGCTGAACTGTCGATTTAGACACATGTTTGGTAGCCTCTATTTTATTTTAATGGTGAGCTGCTCCACTGTAGCATGTTGCTACATGCTCATGCACCTTCATAGTCGACGTTCACCTCTTACATCAATGGCGCATGGTGTTCCCCAGTTTCCACATCGCTAATTCGCAATGCTGCCATTTGTCCACTCAGTATACACTTTCACCACAACAGCACACAGTTCACAAGCTGTGCAGATTCAGAATTACGAACACTCTTGGCCCGAAAGCCAGCAATTATCTCTTTTTTGCAACTCGGATAAATCATACCTTTTATCCATGACATAACTGCTTGCTTTTTGCCACACAAATACCTCTGAATGTGCAACGAACCGCCCCCCAGGCCCGATCGTGTCCCAGATTTTAGGAATTGCCGAGTGGTGATGCAACCTTATTAGTTTTGTGTGTGTCACGTGCTCCTACCAAGGTTAGGCTCCGTAGCAATAAAGGGGGGAGTTAATAGTTGGTGGAGAATAACCTCAGTCCAGACTTTAGAAAGTTCAACAGTTTTACTTGAATAAACTTGCATCCAGATAATATTTGATCTTTATCTGGCTCCAGCAGGTTTTGGAGTACACTGGCAGGTCAGCTCAGACCCTTGGCTTTGCCTTTCTCTGCTGTGCTAATATCTGGCTTCAGTCTGGTTTACTGGACTCTGTTCTCCCCCTTGTAATACTCAGTCCATGAACTGCAAGGTTTCGGGGTGCTTTGCAAGCTGCTTCTCTTGGAATACCCACTGCGCCATGTCTGGTCCCTTTGGACTCTAAAACTTAACTCCGCTTCATTCAACCCCTCCCTTGGTAGAAAACAGAACTAGCCCACTTCTAAAGGGGGAAGCATGGAATGGTAAGTTCCATTCCATCCAACAGCACTCTAGCAATACTATTAAGGCACTCATAGCAATACTATTAAGGCACAATATCAAAGGACCTGGAATTAAATACACAGATGACATTATTTGTTAGCCATTACAGATATTAGCAGGGTGTAGGGATGGTATTGCCCGCTCTGGGGTACTACACATGCAGTATTTTTTGTTCATCCAAAAGGTGGCATTCATGGTGGAAACCGTCCAGATCCCATTATGGTCAATAGGTATTCAACAGTGTGCATAAGTAGCCATTTATGCTGAATATGGTAAACTACAGTAGTCCTTTCCTCTGCCAGAACAGACTACCAGAGAATGTGCTGCATATGTGGACATAGTCGTGTAGCGTAAACAAGCTTAATTAGGCATAGAATCAAAAGTAACACAAGGAGATCTACAGATATTTTTGAAGATCTACCAGATACACTTCTCAGCTTAAACTATAAATACATTAATAAGAGTGTGCCTTATAAAATAAAATTTAACTTTTATTTGAGACCTATAAAATATGTATGGTCACTCTTACACTAAATAATTCCCTGTATCTATAGGGCTATCTGAGGTGAAACCAAGTGAGGTATACAGGCTTGAGGGGGTCTAATATTCTAACCCTACGGGGGGCTCACTATATCCTGACCCTAAAGCCAGCTGGGTAGTGGAATCCCTGTATGGCTGTAGTCGGAGCACCCGCCCCGAAAAGGGCGACCCCCAGCCTCTGGAACCTCGGCTCTGTCTAACTTTCCCTCCGCTTAAACTGTAAGTACTGATAGCCCTAATAGTGGTAATCGTTATCCGACGCGTTTCGCCACTATAAGGTGGCTCTTCAGGGATATAGGATAGTCAAGGGGGCGCCTGGTGCAGTGGCAGCGCTTCCCCCTGATCTGATTTCTGGCAGTGGCAAAGCTGAAAAAGAGTGCCGACTTTAAATACTCACAGTAAGCCCTCCCTGAGACAGAGTTAGCCAGTCTTGGCTTGTTTAGTCAGAAGAGGGCGTGTGGATTGAACCACCAGATTCCCGCCCAGGTATCCTGCATCCAATCACAGCCCTCCGGGGCGGGGGAGCGTCGCTGGTATCAAACTGTGAAACAGTGTGCGGCGCTCACCACCGCGCCTACCGGAAGTGACTTAAGCAGTGGGCGTTCCTATTACCATGGGGATCTTAGACGCGTCCCCGGCTTTGTTTACCCGGCATCTCAGAGTGTGCCGATCGTGTCAAAAGGAGTTCAAACAAGTACGGTAATACAAACATATTCTGGAGGAAAAGATCTCAATCCTCCATCAACCAGTCGCTAACAGCCGCAGCAGCCGTTCCAAAATGTCACAAACAACACTATGTTATATCACTAATACTAATAGAGCACTATAACGAAGACAGCCACTCTATTATAATTTGCAGAAGTTAGTGCAGAAGGGATTTAACCCTTTATTAAACTGCACTAGCAAACGTATTAGTGCTTTATTTTATTAGACGGGCTAATGTCAATGATGACGGGCAAAGTTCTGTACCCGCATTGCCAGGCAATATGCAGAAGTTTTATAAGGCACACTCTTATTAATGTATTTATAGTTTAAGCTGAGAAGTGTATCTGGTAGATCTTCAAAAATATCTGTAGATCTCTTTGTGTTACTTTTGATTCTATAGTGTACAACCAACGTAGATGGCAGGTTTCCTGGCAGCCAGTCCAGACATTGCAGCCTGGGCTACTGAAGCCAAGAGTGTCTTTTTGGAAACAGAGTACGTTCAAACTAATTTTTCTAATAGCATTAAAAATGTCTTCAAAGATTTAACAAGTGCCTACAAAGATTTAATAGTGTCCTGGTGGGAAATCCAATCCCTAGAACATTATTTAAAGGAGAAAATAGTACCAAAGGGGTTGAGGATTAAGTTAATACCGGCTGACAGACTAAGAAACACTGTCCTAATTAAAAAGTGGGAGGAGGAAGCTACCTCCAGCTCCCATAGGTTTATGTGCTTGCTCTTGGAGGAGGAAAGAAACAATCTTGAAACTAAACAGAAACGAGTAAATAATCTGAGAGAGCAAGCACTTAAATTTAGGGAGGAGAAACAGTTCACCAAAAAAGAGGAGTACCTCCAGAGTACAATAGATAGGTTCCAACACACTATACGTGAGAGGAAACATCAACAATACGTCAGGGGCTCTTTAGAGTTCAAAGAGAATAGGGCCTACCAATTTCTCACAAAACCCACACAAAAAGAGATACTAAGTGAAGTCTCATCGTCTGAGGCTGAGGGGTCAGAGCCCGATCAAGGGCGCACGTCGAGAGGAGGAGGTAGAGGTCAGAGAGGTAGAGGCAGAGGAACAAGGGGGCCTAATAGAGGCTCTAGGAGACATTATACTGGGACTGCACCAACATGCGACATCTCAAGCCATACATCCAATGCCCAATCCTCTGGCTCACAGCCTACTTTGCCCTCTTTTTTAGCCCAAACCCCCATGCTGCCACCTTATCATCTAAGAAACAAGGCCCGGGGGGGGCGGACATATAAACACACTTCAAATTATCAATTTGTCATCGTACACCCTGACCCCAGAAGACAGATCGCTCTTAACTAAGGGTCTGTCGTTTGTGCCCACGGTGCAGTATGACCCCTTTGAATGGAGTAAAGATATTGCTCTATTCACGAGGAAACTATTATGGCACAAGCACTATGTCTTACAGGACAGAAAGAAGTGTGCAGGGTTAAATATGAATCCACAAGAACTGGAAGCAACTAGAACACTAGTGAGTCTATTGACAGAGGGGGAACGCAATAGGGGGGAAGGCCCCTTTACTGATTTGAAATTAAAAAGTACCCAAATGCCACCCCCTATACCTGACTCCAGTGTGACAATTTTTAACAAATTGGTCCAAAGGGATCTGGAGGAATTAAGGAATCCCAAAGGTGGTTTAAACCTCACAAAAGGAGAATACCTAGCCCTTAAAAATCTAGAAAGGGATCGTGGGCTGGTTATAAAACCATCAGATAAGGGGGGCAATGTTGTCCTCCTGGACCAGGCCTCTTATAGGAAGATGTGCCTGGATATCCTTGAAGACAGGGGGACGTATGAGCCCCTACCAAATGATCCTGGACCGGTGTATCTTTCTGAATTGAAAGAGATCCTAACTAGAGGGCTTAGAGAGAAGCTCCTGAGTGAGGTAGAATATAACTTCCTCCTACCCCAATTTCCAGTCACAGCCACGTTCTATTCCCTACCCAAGATACATAAGGGTACCAAACCCCTAAGGGGACGCCCGATTGTGTCCGGGGTAGGGAGTATCACTCAGAATGTAGGCATCTATGTGGACAAAGTCATCAGCCCGTTTGTGGAAGCATTACCATCCTATATTCGGGACACGTCTGATCTCCTTTCACGATTGAATGGAGTGAGTCTTGATGACAATACTATATTTGCCTCCATAGATGTGGAGGCATTATATAGCTCCATTCGTCATGATTTGGGGTTGCAGGCAGTAGAGATGTATCTATCTATGAGGGACAGGAGAATGGCGCCTCATAATCTCCTCACATTGGAACTTTTGAACTTTGGCCTTACTCGGAACCACTTTGTCTTCGGCGACCGCTTCTACCACCAGCTCAGGGGCACCGCTATGGGCAGCTCTTGCGCACCGTCCTATGCAAATTTGCTCCTGGGCTGGTGGGAGGCCAAATACATCGGGTCTGAGGAGTTGGAATGCTGGCAGGACAGAGTGGTTCTCTGGCTAAGGTTCATAGACGATATTTTCGTCCTTTGGAGGGGATCTGAGGCTTCATTCTCCAATTTTGTGGAAGTCATCAACCACAATGATCTGGGTCTGAGATTCACTAGTGAATGTAATTATAACTCTCTACCCTTCCTTGATGTACTGGTGGAAAGGGGCCCAGATAATAATATTGTCACCTCAGTGTTTCGCAAAGCCACAGCTACTAACAGTCTGCTCCACTGGGAGAGTGCCCACCCATACTCGCTCCGCAAAGGTATACCCAAAGTCCAGTATCTGAGACTCCGTCGAAACTGTTCGACATTTAAAGCTTTTAGGAGCCAGGCCACTGACTTGAGAACGAGATTTAGGGATCGGGGTTACCCAGATGGTGTTTTACGTACAGCTTTCGAGACTGCCTGCAATGAGAAGAGGGATTCGCTTCTGATCCCCAAGGTACATCTGAAGGATGGGCAGAATATGTTCCGTGTTATTGGCACGTTTGATAATGCCCATTAGGATCCTGACCAGAAGCCCAAAAGGATCCTGACCAGACATTGGGATATCCTTAAAGCGGATCCCGATCTAGAGAATTTCTTGGCACCAGGGGCGTAACTACCCGTAACTACCGGGGAAGCAGGGGAAGCAGCTGCTTCGGGGCCCGGGCTTACAGGGGGCCCGGCAAGCACGTGTTTGTCCTCACTTCTCTCCTCCCCTGGGTAATCAGCACGTGTCCTCACTCCTCTCCCGATCGCAGTGTCCTCTCGCCCTTGTCTATTTATTTAAAACTTATTTCTTCTTTCTTTCAGAAAAGCTTGCCCTGGGGATTGAACCTGCGACCATCAGGTTCAAAGGCAAGACACTTTACCACTAGGCTATATCTGCTGCCTAGCCAGATAGCTAAAAAAAAAAAAAATATGACCTCTAGATGTGGAGAACTTTGATAGTGTATCCATACACATTACAGCTGCACCAGCACATTGTATATGGATGTAGCAGAGCTTGGTGTGTTGGGGCAGCTGTAATGTGTATAGATACACTATCAAAGTTCTCCTTATCTAGAGGTCTTATTTTTTTTTTTAGCTACCTGGCTAGGCAGCTCATATGGTCTTGTGGATATGTGTCTTGCCTTTCATCCTCATGGTCATAGGTTCGATTCCCCTCACAAACTTTTTCTGAAAGACAGGATAAATGAGGCTTGCCTAACATGGAGGTAAGTATATGTGTGTTTTTTTATTTTTTTATTTTTAAATACTGGACTTTTACTTTACTGCCACAGGGGAGGAGGGGCTATTGGCACTATGATATTGGCAAATGGGGGGAGAGATAGGCACTTCATATTGGCACACACATTAGGGGGCAGGGGAGAGGATGGCACTATGATATTGGGATGGGGGAAGACAGAGGCACTTGATATTGGCACATTATAGGGGCACTATGGGGAGAGGAGCACTATGGGGGCATCTGGTGCTATATGGCTGGCTACTGGCACATTATAGGGGGTTATATGGCTGACTACTGCCACATTATAGGGGGTTATATGGCTGACTACTGGCACATTATAGGAGGGGTTATATGGCTGACTACTGGCACATTATAGGGTGGGTTTATATGGCTGACTACTGGCACATTATAGGGGGTTATATGGCTGACTACTGGCACATTATAGGGGTTATATGGCTGACTACTGGCACATTATAGGGGGTTATATGGCTGACTACTGGCACATTATAGGGGGTTATATGGCTGACTACTGGCACATTATAGGAGGGGTTATATGGCTGACTACTGGCACATTATAGGGTGGGTTTATATGGCTGACTACTGGCACATTATAGGGGGTTATATGGCTGACTACTGGCACATTATAGGGGGTTATATGGCTGACTACTGGCACATTATAGGAGGGGTTATATGGCTGACTACTGGCACATTATAGGGTGGGTTTATATGGCTGACTACTGGCACATTATAGGGGGTTATATGGCTGACTACTGGCACATTATAGGGGGTTATATGGCTGGCTACTGGCACATTATAGGGGGCTGGGGGCTATATGGCTGACTACTGGCACATTATAGGGGGCTATATGGCTGACTACTGGCACATTATAGGGGGGGTTATATGGCTGACTACTGGCACATTATAGGGGGGTTATATGGCTGGCTACTGGCACATTATAGGGGGGCTGGGGGGGCTATATGGCTGACTACTGGCACATTATAGGGGGGCTATATGGCTGGCACATTATAGAGGGGGAGCGAAACGCACGGGTAGGGGGGGGGGCCCAATACAAAAATTTGCTGGGGGGCCCAGTCATTTCTAGCTACGCCCCTGCTTGGCACCATATCCACAAATTACTTTCAAAAAAGGTCGCAGCCTCAGGGATAGATTAGTGAACAGTCACTTTCAACCTCCGGAGGTATCAGGTAACTGGCTCTCTAGACGTCCTCTGGGGACGTTTAAATGTGGACACTGTGTGGCCTGTGATCAGATATGGAAGACTAAAACATTCACCTGCTCCGCCACCCTTAAGTGTTATACCATCAGAGACTTTATTAATTGTCTCACCACTGGGGTTGTGTATTTGGCACAATGTACTTGCCCATTGGACTATGTGGGCAAGACTAAGAGGGAGTTTAGGCGAAGGATAAGGGACCATGTGAATGATACCTTAAACAAAAAGGATACAGCAGTGGCGCGCCATATTTGGCAGTGCCACAATGGTGACATTGGATGTATTAGGTTTGTTGGCATCCAACAGGTCCCACGACCAACCAGGGGAGGAGACTGGGATAAAATGATCCTGAGGGCGGAAGCCAAGTGGATATATAGGATGGATAGTGTTACACCAAAGGGACTCAATGAATATCTGTCCTTTAAACCATTCCTATGACCTGGCATGCCCCACCCGACATTGTCTGGTAATGGATCATATCCCCTCACTAATGATCCCCTTGCTAGTTGTATGTCCTAAACTGTAGAAAAGGATACCACATATATGGCCACTATTTAAGACGCCCCCAGAGAGCGTGACAGTCGACTTACTATAACTGTATTGGATATAGATCTGTTGGACTATACCTAATAACATTGACATTCCGGATGTGTTACGGGCAATGTTGGGACAGAACCTGCCCGTCATCTATGACATTAGCCCGGCTAATATAAGACTATAAAACATCAATATGCGTGGTAGTGCAGTTCAATAAAGGGTTAAATCCCTTCTGCACTAACTTCTGCATATTGCCTGGCAATGCGGGTACAGAACTTTGCCCGTCATCATTGACATTAGCCCGTCTAATAAAATAAAGCACTAATACGTTTGCTAGTGCAGTTTAATAAAGGGTTAAATCCCTTCTGCACTAACTTCTGCAAATTATAATAGAGTGGCTGTCTTCGTTATAGTGCTCTATTAGTATTAGTGATATAACATAGTGTTGTTTGTGACATTTTGGAACGGCTGCTGCGGCTGTTAGCGACTGGTTGATGGAGGATTGAGATCTTTTCCTCCGGAATATGTTTGTATTACCGTACTTGTTTGAACTCCTTTTGACACGATCGGCACACTCTGAGATGCCGGGTAAACAAAGCCGGGGACGCGTCTAAGATCCCCATGGTAATAGGAACGCCCACTGCTTAAGTCACTTCCGGTAGGCGCGGTGGTGAGCGCCGCACACTGTTTCACAGTGTGATACCAGCGACGCTCCCCCGCCCCGGAGGGCTGTGATTGGATGCAGGATACCTGGGCGGGAATCTGGTGGTTCAATCCACACGCCCTCTTCTGACGAAACAAGCCAAGACTGGCTAACTCTGTCTCAGGGAGGGCTTACTGTGAGTATTTAAAGTCGGCACTCTTTTTCAACTTTGCCACTGCCAGAAATCAGATCAGGGGGAAGCGCTGCCACTGCACCAGGCGCCCCCTTGACTATCCTATATCCCTGAAGAGCCACCTTATAGTGGCGAAACGCGTCGGATAACGATTACCACTATTAGGGCTATCAGTACTTACAGTTTAAGCGGAGGGAAAGTTAGACAGAGCCGAGGTTCCAGAGGCTGGGGGTCGCCCTTTTCGGGGCGGGTGCTCCGACTACAGCCATACAGGAATTCCACTACCCAGCTGGCTTTAGGGTCAGGATATAGTGAGCCCCCCGTAGGGTTAGAATATTAGACCCCCTCAAGCCTGTATACCTCACTTGGTCTCACCTCAGATAGCCCTATAGATACAGGGAATTATTTAGTGTAAGAGTGACCATACATATTTTATAGGTCTCAAATAAAAGTTACATTTTATTTTATAAGGCACACTCTTATTAATGTACTTAATTAGGCATAGGTCTTAGCACACACTCCCCTATAAATTTAGACACGGTATAGGAGTGGCACAGATACTGGGCCTGGCAGGATAGCACAAGTCGTCCTAGGCTAAGTGTCATCATTGGCAAAGTGTCCTGCTGTTAAACCTGGCAGACAGGGCAGGAGACATATCCAGTTTGTAAACTTTTGAACCAATCCAGTAAAATGGCACGCAGAGTCATTTTACGGCACATGTCGGTGGGAAAAAGCAGTAGTGAGAAAGTAGGAGAGTACTCACATAACCCTAGGAGGAAGTGGAAGAGGATTGCTTTCCCTGATTGGCTTACAGGCCGACACACAGCCTGGACGAGCCAATGAATGCTGCAGCAAGCAAGGAAGTGCCCTTGCAGAATGAGCAGAACGTCATTCTGAGTTAGGCTGTGAATGAGAGTGGATGGGTCTATGCAGTGTCTGATAGATACTTGGGGACAGTGTACAGTCACAATCAAGATTCTATTCTAGTGTGAGGGACATTGAAGGGGAAGGATAGAAAGAAGAAGAATTGTGTTGAATAGGGTAAGGCAGGAAAAGCTGCCAGTCAGGGAGTGAGAAGTGAAGCTGAGTCTGGGTGTGCCTGGCAGTGCATTCTAGCTGCAATTACTGCCATAACGCATAGCTGCAGCTGCTTGAGATTCTCAAAGCAACTACTTGCAAGGACATTTCTATAATTTTTTTTCCAGTTAAACACAAATACTGTTTTGTTTTGTTTATTTCTATATGTGCGGGGGGGGGGGGGGGGAGTGCAATCTCAAGACTGTACAACATATGGTTGGAGGATATATATCATTTAACCATTTGAAATTACTGTAAAAATGTCAACTAATAGTTCAAAATCTTTGTCAGGACATCTTTTTTTTTGGGGGGGGGGAGGGGAGGGGGGGGGGTTTGGAGATTTGGGAAAATAACATTGACATGTGTCTTAAAATATGCACGGTAGCGGTTTATATCTCCGAGTGATGACTTGCTAGTCCAAAAGCCATGTTTGTGCATCTCCAGGCAGTTCAAATTTTATTTTTATTTTTTTTGTTTACAATAATAGCATATACAGTACTTGTGTCTTACAATACAAAGAGTAGCAGTTAAGATCTCTGAGTGATAACATGATATGCTAGACAGAAATCTGTGCCGGTGCATCTCCAGACAGTTAAAGTGTTGGTGTGTGTGGGGAAAATAATCACATAGTATGTTGACAACTTGTGTTTTACAGAACAGAATGCTTTTTTTCTGAATGGAAGGTTTCTACCCAAACATATAAGGGGATTCTTTACAGTAAAAGCAGTGAGACCATGAAACTTGCTGCCTGAGTAGGTGGTGATGGTGAACTCACTAAAAGAGTTCAAGAGGGGACTGGATGTATATCTGGAGTGTAGTAATATTAAAGGTTATAGTTACTAGAGAGGGGTCATTGATCCAGAGAGTTATTCTAATTGCCTGATTGGAGAAGGATTTTTTTCCCCTAAAGTGAGGAAAATTGGCTTCTATTGACTCCAAATAACTATGGATTACAATACTGGAAATAACACGATAAGGACAATATTTTTTGTCATTCCATTGATCGTCCATTTCACAGGCCAAGGTTCCGCTGACCATTAAAGAAAGCACCATAGCCAATATTGCCATTTGCATCAGTAAGTATATAACTTTAAAGAATCACTAGCTATGAAATCTTGTTGCCATATGATATGACCGCTAAACTTATTTAAAAAGTATAATCAGATTTCTAAAGTCTTTAATGCATTTCATGAGCCCAATGTGTGAAAAGGGGGGATTTTTTTTAACTAAGTAAAGCTTCATACAACTATACTCACTGGGATTATGAGACACAAATTTATTTTTGTCTAGTAATTTAGCTACTAATATTCTAACTTTAAATTATCATCAGGTTGCCTGAATTCTATTTTTCCTGTATCTATTGTAATGTCTAAAAACCAGAATAAATTATATGGGTATACTGTCTTAGCAGCCACAATAAAAAATCTTTAGAATCAGCTTTGCTTACAAACAAAAAATCATCTAGTCACTGCTACTGTAGATTGACTTTTCCCTACCTATAGAAGAAAAGTTGTGAATGTCTCAAAGTAAAAACAGGTATCGTAGTCCCCCTGGCTACCACTGCCTTTGTAAGGCAGTTGCCAAGAGAACCAAGAGCTTGGCCCGAAGCTCTCTGACATCTAATCCCTGGGCCAATGATAAAGAGCGTCAGAGCTCCGGAACACCAGGACGCACAGGCACCAGCACTACCCAGCATGAAGGGATGCCGGAAGTGAGCGCGTCCCTGCTTAGTGTAAAGGCTAGCATCTGCTGTGTCAATAAACGCTTTTAGCGCAAATAAAACCAAATGTAATCTGCGTCTATTTTTCTCATATTGTAGTGAAATATGACAAGAAACGCTTTTAGCGCAAATAACACCAAATGTGGACTGTGTCTATTTTACTCGTATTGTAGTGAAATAAGACAAGAAATGCTTTTAGTGCAAATAACAGCAAATATGAACTTAGTCTATTTTTCTCTGTTTCTCTAGAAATATGGTAATAAAACGCTTTTAGAGCAAATAACACCAAATGTGAACTGCGTCTTTTTCTCGTATTGTAGTGAAATATGACAATAAACGCTTTTAGCACAAATAACAACAAAAGTGACCTGCGCATATATTTTTCATATTGTATTGAAATAGGCCACTAAATGATATCAGCGTATATATTTATCTTTTTCCACAGATAAAAGCCACTAAAGGCTTTTTAACATAGTACTTGCACCCCAATAACTCATTGCTTGAATCACAGAGCTGTATTATGAGACTATCTGGATACCCAAGTAATGTTTCCCTGCACTTGTAAATCGCTTTTTTTTCACAATGAGGATTTTCCTATGACTCTCCCTAGCATGACGTCTCTTCCTGCCGGTAAAATTATTCCTCTCACTATCCTTTCCCTGCACTAGTAAATCGCTTCTTTCCTTTTTATTTTTAACAATAAGTTTTTCTTTAATTCTCCCTAGCACCTTCATACACGTCTGTCCCTGGGCAAAGTACGATTGTGAATGGCAGAATCTATGATGGCTGCCGTATTTATAGGGCTGTGACATCACCGGGCTGGCTGGCTGCTGATTGGCTGCATGCCACCTTCCCAGAGTTCCTTGCCCCATGTCCTCACACGTGTAACTGCCATTTTAGCCACCATTGTAGCCGCCATTGTAGCCGGTAAGACGCCATGTTAGGAAAAATTGCGATTCGTTACCACGAAGCGCGAGGAAATTTGCATTCATTGCGAATCTAATTTTTCCTGAAATTCTGAACTAATTCGACTTTGTCAGCTTCAATTCGCTCATCTCTAATGAAGACACTAAAACATGATTTTTTTTTGTTTAAAAAATGCTTAAACTAAATATACATATTCTGTATTGCCACGTCCGTTACGACCTGCAGTATAAAAATATCACAGATGAACACCGTAAAAAAAGTAAAAAAAAGCCATTTTTGGTCACCTTAAATCACAAAAAGTGTAATACCAAGCGATCAAAAAGTCATATGCACCCTAAAATAGTACCAATCAAACTGCAATCTCATCCCGTATAACATGAGACTCTACCTAAGACAATCGCCCAAAAAAAAAAAAAAACTGAGTAAATAACAAAAAAATTTTTGCGCGGTATACATATTAGGTATTGCCGCGTCCGTAACAACAACCTTCTCTATAAAAATAACACATAACACATGACCTAACCCCTCAGGTGAACACAACATAAAAAATAATATAAATATGGTGTCAAAAGCCATTTTTGTCACCTTACATCACAAAAAGTGTAACAACAAGTGACCACAATGACATATGTACCCCAAGATAGTGCCAATCAAACCGACATCTCATCCCGCAAAAAATAATTTTTTATTTACAATGTCATCTGACAGGTTAGATCATGTGCTATTTTTATAGAGCAGGTTGTTATGGACACGACAATACCAAATATGAATACTTTTTTTGCTTTTTTGTTTCAGTTTTACATAAATCATTTTTGATAATAAATCATTTTTGAAACAAAAAAAAATATATGTTTTAGTGTCTCCATATTCTGAGAGCCATAGTTTTTTAAATTTTTTGGGCGATTGTCTTAGGTAGGGTCTCATGTTATTGGGGATGAGATGGCGGTTTGATTGGTACTCATTTGGGAGGCATATGCCTTTTTGATCGCTTGGTATTACACTTATTGTGATGTAAGGTGACACCTTTTTTTGTTTCTTTTTTATGGTGTTCAGCTGAGGGGTTAGGTCATGTGATATTTTTATAGCACAGGTTTTTACGGACGGGGCGATATCTAATATGTATAGTGTATTTTATTTTAAAATTTTTTACTCAGTGATAAATATTTTTTTAATTTTTACTTTTCTTTTTACTTGGTTCTTGAAGATCCAGTGGGTCTGATATCTGTATAATACAGTATAGTACACTATATAGTGTACTGTACTGTATTTTTTACTTTAGAAAGTCTGATCAGACTTTTGCCTTTAGCAGAAGTCTGATCAGACTTACCATTACCATGGCAAGCAGGATGCCTGTGAAGGCGTCCTTTTGCCATGGTAGCCATCTCCCGCTGCCAGAACAGAGCAGCGGGTGATGGGGAGGGAGGGGCGCCCCCTCCCTCTGTGATCTAGTCAAGAATCGGGGGCTGCAAGGGCACAGAAGCCCCCGATGGGAGAGGGATGGAGCTCCCTCCCTGTTAACCCCTTCCATACACTGGTCCATACGGACCGCATCATGGAAGGAATTAAATGGCTTACATCACAGCACAGATGTCAACCGTTTATACCAGAGTGTCAGCAATGTGCTGACACTCTGGTATACCCACTGGCCACCAATGAATATTAGAGAGGAGGTGGGCAGGGAATTGTAATCCTGCCCGCCGCACCGCCCGCCTCCCACTCTTCCCGCACCGCCCGCATCGGGGGTAAAAATTAAACATTTGGGCATTTTTAAGTTTCTGATCCCCACGGTCATGGACTGGGGGGATCAGAAACTTCGAAAAGCGCTGGAAACCGCAGGTCTGAATTGACCTGCGGTTTGCAGCGATCGCCGATACGGGGGGTCACAGGACCCACCTCGGCATTGTCACAAGGTACCTGCTGAAGGATTTCAGCAGGTACCTTGTTCCGATCACCACCGGCCAAGCAGCGGTGATCGGTAGTACACATGACGTACCGGTATGTCATGTGTCCTTAAGTACCAGGACACCATGATGTACCGGTACGTCATGTGTCCTTAAGGGGTTAAGGGGCTTAGGTAATGGAAACCACCCATAAATTACCCAAATTTAGAAACTACACCCAACAAATTATTCAAAATTGATTTTACAAACTTTGTTTCCCTTGAGGTGTTCCACAAGCATTAAAGGAAAATGGAGGTGAAATTTCAAAATTTCATTTTTTGGGTAGATTTTTTATGTTAATTATTTTTTTCTTGCAACACAGCAAGTGTTAACAGCAAAATAAACCTAAAAAAAATGTTGATTTAGCGCCAAATTGTTCATTTTCACAAGGGGTAACACTACCCCTAGTTTGTGATCCGACTGCTGACATTCATCCTCACCCATAATGTATTTGCGTTTGACAGACGTTTCTTTCACCAGCTCAGGGGTGTGGCCATGGGGAGCCCATGTGCCCCCACATTCGGCAATTTGTACCTGGGCTGGTGGGAGAAGGAGGTGGTCTTCGGTGAGGGTATGGAACGATGGGCCTCATCCATTTTATTATGGATGAGGTTCATCGATGACATTTTCATCCTATGGAAGGGATCCAGATCTGAATTTGATGAATTCGTGGGTGCCCTTAACATCAACGATTGGGGCCTATTTTTCACTCACAAAATCAATGACACTAACTTGACTTTTCTGGACCTGTCCATTATAGTGGATTCGGATGGAAAAATAGCTTCCAACATGTTCCGCAAACCGACTGCCACTAATTCCTTGCTCAGTTGGGACAGTAGTCATCCAGTCCCACTGAAGCGTGGTATACCCAAAGGCCAATACCTCAGGACAAGGCGCAATTGCTCTGAGTGGGCTGACTTCAGGCAGGCATCCAATGACCTCCATAGGAGGTTCAGACAAAGAGGGTAACCGGAAGCCAGTCTCAGGGAGGCATACCAACATGCAGCCTCACGTAATAGAGAGGACCTTCTAGTTCCAAAAACAAGGATACCCCAGGATGAACCTTTTAGAATCATAGGCACTTTTGATGCCGCCCATAAAAAGGTACGGGATGTACTGCAGGAGGGATGGGGTATTCTCAAAACTGATCCAGTGGTGGGTCACCTGGTTGGTGACAGACCGCTCATTACCTACCGCAGAGGTGGGAACTTTGGTGACAGGCTGGTACACAGCACATTCTCCACCCCGATCAGCAGCACCTGGCTTCCCAATAGACCACCGGGGACCTATAGATGTAGTGGCTGCGTGGCCTGTAAGGTGATCAAAAAGAGCAAGGAAGTAACAAGCTCTGTCACAGGATGCAGTTACATTATAAGATCCTTCATAAATTGCAGGACTGTCGGGGTGGTATATGTGGCGACATGTGCCTGCCTCAAGCAATATGTTGGCAAAACCAAGAGGGAATTTTGGAGGAGAGTGGGGGAACATCTCTGTGATATCCGCAATGAAGACCTAACCCCTCTGGCGCAACATGTCGCCTCATACCACCCTGGCACTGGTGATTCCTGCTTTAGTTTCCAAGGCATTGAACACATCAGACCTTCACCAAGGGGTGGTAATGTGGATAATCTGCTGTTGAGAAAGGAAGCCGAATGGATATTCAGGCTTCAAACAGTTAAGCCCCAAGGTTTAAATGATTCCATTTCCTTTGTTTGTTTTTTGTGAATCCCTAGGTTATGCAATCAGCTCCTGTGCTCACAATATCTAATATGACTTGTCCATGGATGTGTCTATGGTGTGACCTATTGGGATCTGATTGCATCCTGGCATATATACGATAGACCCCCGATATGAATAATGAAGAATATCCTCTCCCTATTGATAGACAACCCGACTGCGCCATATTTCCACTAGTCACAATGCTTGCCGGCCAGTGACACCAATTAACATGTTTACATACCCACGGGATTTGCATTGCATTGGTCCCAGGGGGGAGGAGTTATCTGTGCCTCCTCTCCTGTCTCAGTGACGATACCCTGGGCGAGCTCCTCCCTCTGGGTTGGGCTATAGCTATTTAATCTGTAGCGCCGAGCGGCCGCTTACGGCCGTACTAGCGCCGGATGCTTGTATCGTGTGCACGCCATCAGTGGCGCGCGATGTCCGCAGATTGCATGTTTTCTCTCGTTAGCTCCTGAAGATATGCCCGTAATAGGGCAAGAAACGCGTTGAGCTTATAGTGTGTACATTAGTACTAGGAACTAATAGCGGCTTTATCGAGACTTGCAGCAAGGTTGGGACGGGGAATTAAATACTGCCGGGCCTGCTGGTGATAGTGCACCTAACCACCAGCAGTAGAGGCAGCCGTCCTCAGCCGTACATGCTGTCTTGACCAATAAGCATATAGGCAGAGCTAAAGGGGGTGTGTATTGTAATATATCATACTGCACCTCCATGCACTGCCTAGTTACATCGGTGCATCTTTTATTGGTGCACTTTTTATATATACAGATAGCTCTAATTGTCTTCCCCATACCTTAATAAAGATTTATTGTTTTTTCCTGAGCGCTATCTGCTTTTAGTAAGTAGGATTTCCAACCACCAATGCCTGATGCATCAGATAAGATCATCCATCTCCACACTATGTCACCGTGCCACTCTGTAGTATCATGCTGCTGCTGTTGCTGCCATGTCCACACTATGTCACTATGCCACTCTGTGGCCTCCTGTTGCTGCCATGTCCACACTATGTCACCATGCCACTCAGTCGTATCATGCTGCTAGTGCTGCCATCTCCACAGTATGTCACCTTGCCACTCTGTGGCCTCCTGATGCTGCCATGTCCACACTATGTCACCATGCCACTCTGTGGTATCATGCTGCTGCTATTGCTGCCATCTCCACACTGTCACCTTGCCACTGTGTTGCCTCCTGATGCTGCCATCTCCACACTATGTCACCTTACCACTCTGTGGCCTAGTCATACTGCTGCTGTCGCCTCCACACTTTGTCATTGTGCCACTCTGTGGCCTCCTGATGCTGCCGCCACCTCCAGACCCTGTCATTGTGCCACTTGGCGGTCTCCTCATGCTGCTTCCACCTCACCACCATGTCATAGGGCCATTCTGTGGACTTCTCATTCTGTTACCACCCTCCCCACTCTATGAGGGGTCACTATTGTCCTTGTTTGGCCTTCTTGAAATCATAATTTATTTGACCTTTCTTCTGATCGGTCAGAAGGAAGGAAAAATGAGATGCACAACAGATCCTGTCTGTGTAGCAGCTGTAAGGCCTGTATGGTCCCATCAGAATTTGCTTATGACTTGGCAAACAAAAGCAGGAGTGGGTACAAAACACAGAAGACATGCAAATATAACCTTCACGTGTCATCTCTGTTTTAGATCCACTCCTTTTTTTTTTTGGCATTAGCAATACTCATGGATTACTGAGCAAATGCTGACCGAGTGAAGGCGTATGCTCCCCAGACATGATTCATTTTTTGTGGGTTATTGTTCTGACGGATCAGAGGAAGGGCAAATTAATCAGTGAAGTCAACACTATTGTTGATCGAGCACCCAAGTGCTAGGGTGCTCGGGCCGAACACATCGGGACACTTGGTTGCTCTACTGAGCATCCGAGTATAATGGAAGCCAATAGGAGAACCCGAGCATTAAACCAGGCATCTCCTGCTCTGAAGAGGGGAGAGTGCCTGGTTCATAGAAAAAGTTAAGATATTGATGGAAACACCACCGAAATGGTTAGGGAACAGCATGGGGAGGATGTCTGGATGCATCTTGGACTCCCAGGTCACTGCTGGGAACAATGTTGTCCAAGTAGTACGCCACTTTTACAGACTGACAATAATACGCACAAAACTAAAATAAAATCGATTTTAGAGGAAAAATTGTTAGGACATATTCTTTCCTGAATATTTACTTGTATATAAAGTGGAAGTGTTGCCAAAAATTACAAGAGGCACTCCAAAACAGTCTGTGTATCACATAAAGGAGGGTCTCATTCACATTGTGGTACAATTGTTCATGTAGTGGGACTCCTACACTCATAAAGCCTATGCAATGAAGTGAAAGGGCTACCAAAAATTCCAAGAAACCGGCACTCCAATACACCCTTTGTTGCACATAAAGGAGGGCATCATACACACCCTTGAAAAATATTGATTGATGGCCTGCTGGTGACCCTCAAAAACATTTAGAGCAAAGGCCTGCTGATCTGACCATCTAAAACATTAGGGGTGAAGGTCTGCTGGTGAGCTGACCCTGTAAAAGATTTTAGGTGAGCTGACCTTGTAAAAGATGGTAGGTGAGGGCTTGTAGGTGAGCTGACCCTGTAAAACATTATATGCGAGGGCCTGAAGGTGAGCTGACCCTGTAAAAGATTGTAGGTGAGGGCCTGTAGGTGAGCTAACCCTGTAAAACCTTATATGCGAGGGCCTGCAGGTGATCTGACCCTGTAAAAGATTGTAGGTGAGGGCCTGCTGGTGAGCTGACCCTCTAAAAGTTTATAGGTGAGGGCCTGTAGTTGAGCTGACCCTGTAAAACATTATATGCGAGGGCCTATAGGTGAGCTGACCCTGTAAAAACTTGTATGCGAGGGCCTGCAGGTGAGCTGACCTTGTAAAACATTATAGCGATAGCCTACAGGTGAGCTGACCCTGTAAGATTGTAGGTGAGGGCCTGCTGGGGAGTTGACCCTCTAAAAGGTTGTAGGCAAGGGCCTGCAGGTGAGCTGACCCTATAAAACATTATATGCGAGCGCCTGCAGGTGAGCTGACCCTGTAAAAAATTTTATGCGAGGGCCTGTAGGTGAGCTGACCCTGTAAAACATTATATTTGAGGGCCTGCAGGTGAGCTGACCCTGTAAAAACTTATATGCGAGGGCCTGCAGGTGAGCTGACCTTGTAAAACATTATAGCGTCAGCCTACAGGTGAGCTAAACCTTAAAGATTGTAGGTGAGGCCCTGAAGGTGAGCTGACCCTGTAAAACTTTATATGTGAGGGCCTGTAGGTGAGCTGACCATGTAAAAAATTATATGCGAGGGCCTGCAAGTGAGCTGACCCTATAAAACATTATATGCAAGTGCCTGCAGTTGAGCTGACCCTGTAAAAAATTATATGCGAGGACCTGTAGGTGAGCTGACCCTGTAAAACATTATATGCGAGGGCCTGTAGGTGAACTGACCCTGTAAAACATTATATGCGAGGGCATGCAGGTGAGCTGACCCTATAAAACATTATATGCAAAGGCCTGTAGGTGAGCAGACTCTGTAAAAGATTATATGCGAGGGCCTGCAGGTGAGCTGACCCTTTATGAGAGGACATTATATGTGATGAATAAGCATGTTGATATGATGGAAGAGGAGGAGGATGAGAAAAGGAAAATTCAACCATATATTATTTTTTGTGGTATAAGGGGTGCATGGGAATACAGTGTAAAGTGCCTTTATGTTCATCAGCTTTCCTCTGGTGGAGTCGAGAAATCAGCGGCAATTCAGGCCTTGTTCATTTTGATAAGGGTCATCCTGTCGGCATTTTCAGTTGACAGGCGGATACGCTTATCAGTTATAATGCCACCAGCAGCACTAAATACCCGCTCAGACAAAAAGCTGGCGGCAGGGCAGCACCTCCAGGAGCGCCAGTTCGTGCCACATGTCCAGCTTGGACTACCAGGCAGTAGTAGTAAGGCATTATCGAGGACGTTGACACGGTCTGCTATGTACTCCTTCACCATCTATCAAAATTTTTCCCTCCTTGTGACAGTAGGCCGCGCATCAGGGAAAGGATGCTGGCGGGGTGTCATGAAACTGTCCCAGGCTTTGGAGAGGGTTGCCCTGCCTCTGTTGGAACTGCTGTGTGTTCCCCTTGTCTCCCCTCCTTGGTTGCCCAAGGAACTATGGACTCTGCCGCCACCGTTGTCAGATGGAAATTTTTGGAGCAATTTTTCAACAAGGACCTTCTGGTATTGCACCGTTTTGCTCGTCTTCTCCACCAGAGGAATGAGAAATGAGAAGTTCTCTTTGTAGCGGGGGTCGAGAAAGTTAACAATCAGTAATCCGTGTTGTCAAAAATGCGTATAACGTGCGGGTCGTGGGAAAGGCAGCCTAACTTGAAATCAGCCATGTGTGCCAGAGTACAAATTGGCAAGAGTTCACTGTCGTCATCAGGAGGATGACTCAATCTCCGCATCCTCTTCCTCCTCTTCTGCCCACCCACGCTGAACAGATGTAATCAATTTTCATGGGTACTACACTCTGTAGCAGAGGCAACCATCTTCTGCTCCTCCTCCTCTTCATCGTCCAATTTGCGCTGAGAAGACGAACTGAGGGTGGTCTGGCTATCACTCTGTATAATGTCTTTCCCCATCAACACCTCTTCCACATGCAAAGTGTCGTTCTTAATTGTGAGCAGCGAGCGTTTGAGTACACACAGAATTGGGATGGTTACGCTGATAATAGCGTTATCGCCGCTCACCATCTGTGTTGATTCCTCAAAGTTTCTTAAAACCTCACAGAGGTCAGAAATCCATGCCCATGACTCGCTTGTAAATAGCGGAAGCTGACTGGAAAGGCGATGACCGTGGAAAGGCGATGGAAGTGGAGAAGGAGGTGGAGGAGAAGAAGTGGGGGCTGGAGCCACTAACCCTGGTCGATGTAGGGCCCGCAATCCTTAGCGTCGGTAGCACCAGTGCTATCCCAGGGTACGACTCACTCCTGGCCTCCACAACGTTCACCCAGTGTGCCGTCAGGGAAATGAAGCGGCCCTGGTCAAATGCACTTGTCCATGTGTCCGTGGTTAAGTGGACCTTCCCAGTAACTGGGTTGGTCAGGTCAACATATGATGTTACGGGACACATGTTGGTGTAAGGCGGGCACGGCACACCTTGAAAAATAGTGTCGGCTGGGGACTGCGTAACGCGGGACGTCCGCCAACATCAGGCTGTGGAAGGCCTCATTGTCTACAAGCCTAAATGGCAACATTTCCAGGGCCAGTAATTTGAAAAGCTGCGCATTTAGTCTTAGGGCCTGTGGGTGTGTGGCTGGGTATTTGCGCTTGCATTCAAATGCCTGGAGTAAGGACATTTGGATGCTGTGCTTGGACAGGGAAGTGGATGTGGACGCTTATAGTGGTTGCAAAGGTCCAGGTGCAGGGCGGAAAGCATCTGGGCCTTCACCTTCGACAGGGGATTGGCCAGCAGCACGTAACATAGGGGAAGAGGAGGCAGTGGTGTAACCCGCAGACACTGATTGTGGACCCAGGCGTTTGGCCCACTTATTAGGGTGCTTGGATGTCATGTGGCTGATCATGCTAATGGTGGTGAGGTTGCTAGTATTCACGCCCCGGCTCATTTTGGTACGACACAGGTCGCAAACTACTCTTCTTTTGTCGTCCGCATTTTCCTAAAAAAAATCTGATGAACAGTTGCGGGCCTGTTTGATGTGGCCTGCCTTCTCCCTTTTGCCACCCCACTGCCTCTCCCAGCCTGCTGTGGTGCTGCAGATCCCCCCCCCTCTGTGCTGCTGTCCTCGCTCGGTTCTCCACCTTCCCAGGTTGGGTCAGTGACTTAATCGTCCACCACCTCCTCTTCCACTTCCTCACTCTGTTTATCCTCCTGACTTGTTGACCTAACCACAACCTCAGTGATTGACAACTGTATCTCATCCTCCTAATCAACCTCTTGAGATGGTAATTGCCGTTGACTTATTGGTAACTGTGTCTCATTATCATCATCCACCTCATTAAACAGTAATTGCCGTTCCGAATCCCCACCGTCATTTTCTTATGGCTGTGGAAGCTCAAGAGGTTGGGAATCAAATCTGTCCCTTTCTTTAAGCGTGCTTGGTGAGAGGGCCAAATGAAGGAATGGCAATGAAAAGAGGTCCTCGGAATATTCGAGTGTAGGATCACTAATTTGCCCAGACTCTCCATGGTGGGAGGAAGGAGGATCGGGGTGAGGATTGTATTGACCAGACTGTTGGCTACTGAGACTGGACTTGGGGGAAGACAGGGTTGTGCTTAACCAACTGGAAGCATTATCTGCTGCAATCCAACTGACCACCTGGTAGCATTTGTCTGACTTCAAATATGGTGTCATGTGCCGCCTTGCAAACTGCGTCATGAAGATAGGTATCGTTTTTCTGGTACTCTGGCAGCAGGCAAAGTTTCAACGTGCCCAGGGCCAGGGCCTTTGCATGCACCATCAGCAACACACCCACTTCCCCGTCCTTTATTGCTCGTCTTCTTCATTTTTTTTTTTTTTTTTTTTTTTTTTTTAACTTTTATTGCAACCATGATTGAATACAAAAGCCATCAAAAAAGAAAGAAGTAATTCATGATTGTTACAATATTTTTCATCCCCTCCCCCCACCCCAGTAGACGCCGATGCACTCCCACAGACCACCGCTTCCTAATATCCATCACCCGCCAATGACTTAATTATTCCGTAATTTCTCATAAATTGAAATCCGGTACATTAACTGTTCCCATTCTGCGAGGGACGGCAGCACCTCTGTGCCCCAGTATCTAACCAACAACACTTTTGCCACCAAACAGCCTTTTAGCCATTCCCGCTTAATATTCCCTCTGATATCATCCTCCAACCCTAGGCCTAAAATTACTGACTTACAGTCTGGCGTCCAACTCCTACCAATCGTCTTGAAGACAGATCTCGTGATCTGTCCCCAGAACTTCTGGACCTCTCCACATCCCCAAAGGAGATGGAGGGAGTCCGCATCTTTATGTCCACATTTCTTCATTTTAAATGTTATATATGCTTAAAAGTATGCCACACGTACAGTAGTGCAGGATTTTGAATTGTAGGCGCAAAAAAAATTAAAAAGGTATTTGGGATGTGGAAACGTAACACAGGAGATATCCCGCAGACAATGTCAATGCTGTCACCAGCGGCTAATAAAAAATTACAGGGAATGTCAGTTATTTGTTGGAGGAAACGTTATACAGGACAGGTACCACAGGTAATATCACTGTTTGCAGCATCTACGAAAAAGTACACTGATACATTTTTAAGCACACACGTTACTCTGCAGATGTGGCGCAACTAATGTCACTGTCCGCAGCGGACACGTCTATTAAAAAATTACACTGTATGTCACAGATAAATTTTTTAACCGCACATGTTACACTTTAGATGTACCCCTGGTAATGTCACTCTCAGAAGAAGACACTGTCTAGTGAAAAAGTACACTGTATGTCACAGATACATTTTTTCAGCGCACACGTTACACTGCAGATGTGGTGCAACTAATGTCACGGTCCGCAGCGGACACCATCTACGGAAAAAGTTCACTGGATGTCGCAGATATTTTTGGGATGCACACATTTACCCAGGAGATGTGGCGCGGATAATTTTACTGTCCACAGCGGCCTACTAGACGCTATTTAGTGCAGGATGCGCTAAAAATATATATTGTTGCTGTCACACACACAATAGTCCATAAAAGGACATTTTGGTCTCTGAAAAGTTTTTCTAATAAAAATCTTCCAATAACACTACCTACACTGTCTGTCCTATGCTCAGCTCCTTCTGACTAATACTGAGCCGAACAAGTGTCATCGAGTGCTATATAGCACCTGATGACGCGTTCCGGCCAGCCAATCATTTTAATGCCAGTAACCAACATGGCTACGGCATTACAGTGAGGGCAGTACTTACCTGTATGTTTATTGGCTGCATAGCAGCCAAGAAACGTGCGGGGAGGAGACTCTAAGATTGCACTCGAGCACATGCGGTACTCTCAGACAATGAGAAGACAAGGGTTCAGGATTAGTGTTGAGCGAACAGTTCAAGCATAGTTCGGGTTCCTACCGAATTTTGGGGTGTTCGGGACACGGACCCGGACCCGGACATTTTCAAAAAAGTTCGGGTTCGTTGTTCGGCGATTACTTCCCGTTTTCTGAAGGGCTGCACAGTAGCCAATCAGCTAGCGTTTTACTTCTTGACCTAAGAGCCCATCACAGCCATGCCTACTAATGGCATGGCTGTGATTGACCAAGTGCAGCATGTGACCCAGCCTCTATTTAAGCTGGAGTCACGTAGCGCCGCACGTCACACTGCTCTGATTAGTGTAGGGAGAGGACGCAGCTTCTGTGAGGGCGAGATTAGGCAGGGAAAAGTCAGCAACAGCACCTAATGAACTGATCGATCTACAGCTGTGAATGATTGAACTTCTGCTAGTTACTTGCTCACTGGTTTTTAGGCTGCACAGAGCGATTTTCTGTCACTTATTTTCTGGGGTGATCGGCGGCAATTTTGTGACTTGTGGTGCACCAGAACAAGCTGCCACCAAGTCCATCAATGCATCAATACTATTTTTTTTTTTTGCTACTCTATATCCTACATCAGGGGCTTGGCTGTGCTAATTGTCACCCCTAGAAACTCAGGATAGCAATTTCTATATTTGATTAAGGGGTTAAATACAATTGCCCAAATACCAATTCCCTAAATCTGGTGTTCCAGCTTTGGCTAGCCAAGTATAATACTGTCTACTGTCTGGCAAAGGATAGATTATTTTCTGTGGTGAAATTCAATTGCCAAAATAGCAATACCATAAATCAGTGGTTTCAGCTGTGGCTGGCAAAGTATAAGGCCCCTTTCACACGGGCGAGTTTTCCGCGCGGGTGCAATGCGTGAGAAGGACGCATTGCACCCGCACTGAATCCGGACCCATTCATTTCTATGGGGCTGTGCACATGAGCGGTGATTTTCACGCATCACTTCTGCGTTGCGTGAAAATCGCAGCATGTTCTATATTCTGCGTTTTTCACGCAACGCAGGCCCCATAGAAGTGAATGGGGATGCGGGAAAATCGCAAGCATCCGCAACCAAGTGCGGATGCGTTGCGATTTTCCCGCATTGTTGCTTAACAGCGGGACCCAATCTCTATTATTTCCCCTTATAACATGGTTATAAGGGAAATAATAGCATTCTCAATAAAGAATGCATTATTAAATGATGAGGAAGGGTTAAAAATAATAAAAGTTAACTTACCTTAGCCACTTGATCGCGTAGTCGCGATCTGTCCTCTCTTTCCCTGCAGCATCGATGATCTAAAGGACCTGTGATGACGTCATCACATGGCCCAATCACCTGCTCCATCACTATGGTGATGGAGCATGTGATGGTCCATGTGACCATGTGACATCATCCAGGTCATAATCACTATCCTCAGGCTGTGGCTAGTGCTTAAGGACCTTGGATGATGTCACGTGTTCACATGGACCAATCACATGCTCCATCACCATAGTGATGGAGCAGTGATGAGCCATGTGATGCTGTGACATCATTACAGGTCCTTTACATCTTTCAAGCTAACGGAGAGGAGGCCGGGCTTCGCGATCAAATGGACCAGGTAAGTTATGATTAGTTTATTATTTTTAACCCATTCTGCACCGGGTTCAACATTAGGGAGATGGCCAAAGGGTATTATTTTACATTATAACTATGTTATAATGTGAAATAATACCAGCGAGTCAATTTCTGACCCAAACATGCACTTCTGTGAAGAAGTGCAGGTTGAGTCTGGGTACTAAAAGTGCCGATTTTTCTCCAGCGCGTGCAAAACGCATGACAGCGCTTTGCACTCGCAGGGAAAAATCGCGGCGATTCCCGCAACGCACCCGCACTGTTTGACGGAGTGCACCCGCAACGCCCGTCTGAAAGAGGCCTAATAGTGTCCGCCAAAACATGTATTTTGTTCTGGGGTGAAATTCAATTGCCAAAATAGCAATACCCTTAATCTGGTGTCCCAGCTGTTGCAGGCCAAGTTTTAATCTGTCCGTAAAAGGGTATATTTTGTTCTGCGGTGAAATTCAACTGCCAAAATAGCAATACCATAAATCAGTGGTTTCAGCAGTGGCTGGCTAAGTTTCATAGTGTCCTCAAAAACATATATTTATTTGTGGGGTAAAATTCAATTGCCAAAATAGCAATACTCTGAATCGGGTGTCCCAGCTGTTGCAGGCCAAGTGTTAATCTGTCCGTAAAAGGGTATATTTTGTTCTGCGGTGAAATTCAATTGCCAAAATAGTAATACCATAAATCAGTGGTTTAAGCTTAGGCTGGCCAAGTTTCATAGTGTCCGCAAAAACATACATTTTGTTGTGGGGTGAAATTCAATTGCCAAAATAGCAATACCCTGACTCTGGTGTCCCAGCTGTTGCAGGCCAAGTGATAATCTGTCCGTAAAAGGGTATATTTTGTTCTGGGGTGAAATTCAATTGCCAAAATAGCAATACCCTGAATCTGGTGTTCGAGCTGTTGCAGTCCAAGTGTAAATCTGTCCATAAAAGGATACCTTTCATCCAGGGCCTAAATACTAGCCCTAAAAGAGATATTCCACTAAATCAGTGTTTACTGCTGTGCCTGGATTAGTGTAATACGCTACATAAATAAATAGGCAGATAGTGTTAGGTGCCTGTAAAAAAAGCCTGAATTTGAAATCAATACATTGGGCCAAATATTTTTTTTTCTTATTGTGGTGCTTGGTGAACAATAACAATGAGGAAAACATCTAGTAAGGGACGCGGACACGGTCGTGGTGGTAGTGTACCCTCTTGTGCTTGTAGAGGACGTGGCCATTCTGCCACAGCCACACGTCCTAGTGAACCAACTACCTCAGGTTCCAGTACCCGTCAGAATTTACAGCGATATTTGGTGGGGCCCAATGCCGTTCTAAGGATGGTAAGGCCTGAGCAGGTACAGGCGCTAGTCAATTGGGTGGCCGACAGTGGATCCAGAATGTTCACAACATTATCTCCCACCCAGTCTTCTGCAGAAAGCGCACAGGTGGCACCTGAAAACCAAGCCCATCAGTCTGTCACATCACCCCCATGCATATCAGGGAAACTGTCTGAGCCTCAAGTTATGCAGCAGTCTCTTATGCTGTTTGAAGACTCTGCTGGCAGAGTTTCCCAAGGGAATCCACCTAGCCCTTCCCCAATGGTGGAAGACATAGAATGCACTGATGCACAACCACTGATGTTTCCTGATGATGAGGACATGGGAATACCACCTCATCAGGGTCCGCACGTCTCTGATGATGACGAAACACAGGTGCCAACTGCTGCGTCTTTCTGCAGTGTGCAGACTGAACAGGAGGTCAGGGAGGAAGACTGTGTGGAAGACGATGCAGGGGACGATGAGGTCCTAGACCCCACATGGAATGAAGGTCATGCCACTGACTTTCATAGTTCAGAGGAAGAGGCAGTGGTGAGACCGAGCCAACAGCGTAGCAAAAGAGAGAGCAGGGGGCAAAAGCAGAACAGCCGCCTCCAAGAGAGTTCGCCTGCTACTTGCCACCACCACCAGAGACCGAGCACCCCAAAGGCAGCTTCAAGGAGTTCCCTGGCATGGCACTTCTTTAAACAATGTGCTGACGACAAGACCCAAGTGGTTTGCATGCTGTGCCATCAGAGCCTGAAGCGAGGCATTAACGTTCTGAACCTTAGCACAACCTGCATGACCAGGCATCTACATGCAAAGCATGAACTGCAGTGGAGTAAACACCTTAAAAGCAAGGAACTCACTCTGGCTCCACCTGCTCCCTCTTCTGCTGCTGCCTCGGCCTCTTCCTCCGCCTCGGGAGGAATGTTGGCACCTGCCGCCAACCAAACAGAGGATGTGCCACCGACACCACCACCTGCGTCACCAAGCATCTCCACCATGTCACACGGCAGCGTTCAGCTCTCCATCTCACAAACCTTGGAGAGAAAACGTGAATTCCCACCTTGCCATCCTTGAGCCCTTGGCCTGAATGCCAGCATTTCTAAACTACTGGCCTTTGAAATGCTGTCATTCAGGCTGGTGGACACAGACAGCTTCAAACAGCTGATGTCCATGGCTGTCCCACAGTATGTTGTTCCCAGCCGCCACTACTTCTCCAAGACAGCCGAGCCTTCCTTGCACAACCAAGTATCCGATAAAATCAAGTGTGCACTGCGCAACGCCATCTGTGGCAAGGTCCACCTAACCACAGATACGTGGACCAGTAAGCACGGCCAGGGACGCTATATCTCCCTAACTGCACACTGGGTAAATGTAGTAGCGGCTGGGCCCCAGGCGGAGAGTTCCTTGGCGCACGTCCTTCCGCCGCCAAGGATCGCAGGGCATCATTCTTTGCCTCCTGTAGCCTCCTCTTCCTACTCGCCTTCCTCCTCCTCTGCTTCCACCAGCTCATCCAGTCAGCCACACACCTTTACCACCAACTTCAGCACAGCCCCGGGTAAACGTCAGCAGGCCTTTCTGAAACTCATATGTTTGGGGGACAGGCCTCACACCGCGCAGGAGTTGTGGCGGGGTATTGAACAACAGACCGACGAGTGGTTTCTGCCGGTGGGCCTCAAGCCCGGCCTGGTGGTGTGCGATAATGGGCGAAATCTCGTCGCAGCTCTGGGACTAGCCGGTTTGACGCACATCCCTTGCCTGGCGCATGTGCTGAATTTGGTGGTGCAGAAATTCATTCACAACTACCCCGACATATCAGAGCTGCTGCATAAAATGCGGGCCGTCTGTGCGCGCTTCCGGCGTTCACATCCTGCCGCTGCTCGCCTGTCTGCGCTACAGCGGAACTTTGGCCTTCCCGCTCACCACCTCATATGCGACGTTCCCACCAGGTGGAACTCCACCTTGCACATGCTGGAGAGACTGTGCGAGCAGCAGCAGGCCATAGTGGAGTTTCAGCTGCAACACGCACGCGTCAGTCGCACTGCGGAACAGCACCACTTCACCACCAATGATTGGGCCTCCATGTGAGACCTGTGTGCCCTGTTGCGCTGTTTCGAGTACTCCACCAACATGGCCAGTGGCGATGACACCGTTATCAGCGTTACAATACCACTTCTATGTCTCCTTGAGAAAACGCTTAGGGCGATGATGGAAGAGGAAGTGGCCCAGGAGGAGGAGGAGGATGAGGGGTAATATTTAGCACTTTTAGGCCAGTCTGTTAGAAGTGGCTCAGAGGGAGGTTTTTTGCAACAGCAGAGGCCAGGTACAAATGTGGCCAGCCAGGGCCCACTACTGGAGGACGAGGAGCATGAGGAGGAGGTGGAGGAGGATGAGGATGAAGCAGGTTCACAGCAGGGTGGCACCCGACACAGCTTAGGCCCATCACTGGTGCGTGGCTGGGGGGATACGGAGGACGATGACGATACGCCTCCCACAGAGGACAGCTTGTCCTTACCTCTGGGGAGCCTGGCACACATGAGCGACTACATGCTGCAGTGCCTGCGCAATGACAGCAGAGTTGCCCACATTTTAACGTGTGCGGACTACTGGGTTGCCACCCTGCTGGATCCCCGGTACAAAGACAATGTGCCCACCTTACTTCCTGCACTGGAGCGTGATAGGAAGATGCGAGAGTACAAGCGCACGCTGGTAGAAGGGCTCCTGAGAGCATTCACAAATGTCACAGGGGAACAGTTGGAAGCCCAAGGCAAAGGCAGAGGAGGAGCAAGAGGTCGCCAACGCAGCTGTGTCATGGCCAGCTCCTCTGAGAGCAGGGTTAGCATGGCAGAAATGTGGAAAAGTTTTGTCTCCACGCCACACCTAACTGCACCACCACCTGATACGGAATGTGTTAGCAGAAGACAGCATTTCACTAACATAACTAAATAACTGAAAGTGGCCTTCTCCAGTGGTGGGTGAAATGACGCATGATTCCATGCTGTGGGACCTCTCTCCTCTGTCTGGGTGCTGTGGCCGAAATAACTGAAAGTGGCCTTCTCCAGTGGTGGGTGATATGACGCATGATTCCTTGCTGTGGGACCTCTCTCCTCGGTCTGGGTGCTGGGCCTAAATAACTGAAAGTGGCCTTCTCCAGTGGTGGGTGATATGACGCATGATTCCTAGCTGTGGGACCTCTCTCCAATTGATATTGGTAAATTTTTATTTATTTTATCTTAATTCATTTCCCTATCCACATTTGTTTGCAGGGGATTTACCTACATTTTGCTGCCTTTTGCAGCCCTCTAGCCCTTTCTTGGACTATTTTACAGCCTTTTTAGTGCCTAAAAGTTCGGGTCCCCATTGACTTCAATGGGGTTCGGGTTCAGGATAAAGTTCGGGTCGAACTTCCCGAACCCGAACTTCCAGGTGTTCGCTCATCTCTAGTCAAGATAGCTTGGAGCCTGGAAGAGTGGCAAAATTAGTCAAGATTCAAACCACCAACCAGACCCAGGTCTCACTGTCTGGTAAAAACATCATGGGTTCCTAGTCATCATGGAAATTAAAAGGAGGGCATCCTGTGGTGCACGGAGATGGAGAGGGTCTTCAAATTCCCCCTGCACTATACGGAAGTCTCAGAAATGAACAGCTGCTCCCGACAGCTGCTTCTTGGAAGGTCATGGAGAGTCCGGGTTATCCGGCATCTATTCGCCCAGCTAAAGGATTATTTTGAAAGTGTGTAGAAGCTGACACGCTGCAGATTTATCATGGAGACACCGGATTTTACAATATTAAATTATTATTTTGTGCATTAGCAATACTCATCGATTATTGAACAAATGCTGACCAAGTGAAGGCGTATGCTCATCAGACAGAATCCGCTGTTTGTGGGTAATTGTTCTGACGGATCAGAGAAAGGGCAAAATAATCTGTGACTTCAACACAAACCTACTGCTGACACCCTCTCCACTCTGTCAGGGGGGCTCTACTTGTATAAGCGTTTAATAGAACAGGTTCTGTAGACATCTATGTGGAATCAGCTGACGACAGTGTAAAAGGAGTGCGCTTCTTCTTGACACTGACATCTACCTGTAAGGCTGAGTTAATACTTGAGTTATTTGGTCAGTTTTGGCCCCTTGACTGCCCAAATAAGTGAAGTATGCAGTGATTCTAATAGCGACGCCTCTCATCTGGATGTCATACTGAATCACAGTATTATTTCACTACCCTAGCACATTCCCTATGTGTGTTACTGCAAGGCACAGTGTTCTACACCCATGTAAAGGTTCTTTTTATGCGATTTGTCGCCAATTAATTCAGATCTAACCAGAAAATTTGGCAAACCGGCCGAGATTCGCTTATCTCTAGTGACAAATTACTTTGAAAACCACTTTAAAACTTGAAATTGAACTCTGTTTCTGTTCCGACTAGTACGGTTTCAACTTTTAAAGTGTTTTTCAACTTTAAAAATCAACTAGTCGTGTGCGACTTCGAAAATAACTTACTTCAGCTCATCAGAGCCCATATATTCTAATACTGTATGGACACGGATATCCGTACAGCATTTTTGTAAAGTTTTGAATAAAGCGACTTTGGATGAACCATCCTATGCTCGCTTCGCTCAATACTACTCACAATCAATAATGGAAATCAGTGACCAAAACACTGATATGTGAAAGAGGCTTAAGTCACAAACTCACAAGATTATGAGTTGCTTATCCTCCCCCAGTGGGAAACCAGGCCTGATAATTCTCACATACTAGACTCCTCTCAGGTGGGGGATGCTGCATGTTAAACCTCATTCACACATTAGTGTTCCATGTACACACCATGTACACACAGACAGCAAAAAACTGACTCACGGACCACAAATGAATTCTTCATGGCCATCTTCACTGACCACCTTTTCACGGGTTTAAGCACGACACAGACATTTGAATGAGGCTTTATTTGATTGTGTTCTTATGTTGGCATGGATGAATCATTTTGCTAATCCCTAAAAAACATTTCCCATGTGGCCAAATCTGGGATTAACAGTAGTGATGACCGAAGTTTTGAAAAAATGTATTTGGTTGATTCTCTAAACTTCGACAAGAAATTTGCTTAGTCACTAATTAATTCATACCGAATCGCTATAAATCAGGTATACCCATATGTCACGGTGGGTGGGAGAATATATGGAGCGGCTGCTGCATTGAGCCTGCTCGATGCGCGTCAGGTGTTGGCTGTATCATACAGCAGACACATGGCCGCAATGATGGGGAATGATGATTAGGATGAATAGGACAAGGGATCAAAACATGGATTCTAGCCCCATAAAGGGGTTAAAAGTTGTCACTGTAAAAGTTTAAAAAAAAAAAAGTTTAATTTACCAATTTCCCAATTTTACATATAAACATATATAAACAATTTTTTTTTTTTATAATATTAGGTATCGCCACGTTCAGAAATGTCTGAACTATTAAAATACTAATAAAAATGTTATTTAATTTTCGCTGGTCGCTGTAAGTTAAAACACATACCGAATTTTAATAACCGTGATCAAAAAGTTTTTTTTTTTTTTTGCCTTCCTCTGGATCAACTTGCAGGATAACAGGCTGAACTGGATGGACTGATGTCTGTTTTCAGACGTATAATCTATGTTACTATGTATGAATAAATAAAATCTAAATTTTGTCCTGCAAAAATCAAGTCCTCATACAGCTCTGTAGACCGAAATATAAAAAAAAGTTATGGCTGTCAGAAAATGGTGATGGAAAGAAAATATAAATTTTTTTTCCAAAGGTTTTTTTTTTTTAAAGTAGTAGATTAAAAAAAAAGTTTTCAAGTTTGGCATTGACGTATTCGTATTGAGCCGTAGAATAAGAGAATAAGGACATTATGACATTCTTAGTGCATAGTGAATTCTGCGTCAGCAACCCAAAAACCTTGGCAGAGGTTTTTTTTCTGTTTAGCACGACAAAGATTTTTTTCCCCACTTTCCAATAACAGACATGGCAATTTGAATGGCCCTCTTAAATAGTACAAGTTATCCCCCCAGAAAATAAGTCCTCATATGCCTATATGAATGGAATAAATATAAAAATGTACACATTAAAATTGTAAATGGCTCTGTTCTGTCAAATGGAAAACAGCTGAAAACACAGATATTATTTTTAACACTGTAGACATGAATCCCTTTAAAAATTAATAATTTCCAAATTTCAAGTGTAAAATTGAAAACTATACAAATATATACTATGAACCAGATGGTATTTCGCTGAAAAAATATATTAGGGTTAAAAGCAGATGGGCTGAACATGGTGGATGGATCAAACTTGGCCACAGGATAAGTAGCTGCCATATAATATGTTGGCCAAACAGGGGGCTATTGCTGTTGTGGCCTGCAATCTCCAGAAAATGCCCCTTTTGTATGAAAATGACATAAAGAGGCCACATGGGGCCAATAGTTGACCACTATATACATTTTACCTAATAAGTAAAGTTATGCTTTACCTGTAACCCTTAAATCCTGAAATTACATATAAGGAGTACCTCGCAATGCTGCAGTTGATCGGCAGTTGGATCCAATAAACTTTTAGCAGAGTGTAAAAAAACGGTCATGGGGCATTGCCAGAGTAACAGAAAGTAGAAGTAGAAAGCCCTTTATGTCTCATTTAGGACTCATGCACATGGCTGTTGTTCGCTGGTGCCCGTATTGTGGCCTGCAAACAATGGGTCCGCAATATACGAGCCGTTTGTGCACCGTATCACTTGAATGGGTCCACAATCTGGAAGGTGCTGAACGGAGACACAGAACCCCATGGATGCACTGCTGAGTGCTTCCATTGGTTCTCTATCTGTGTATCCACACCACAGAAAAGTAGTGCATGCACTACTTTTTTGGGTTTGTGAACTGTCGGATACGGATTGTGGACCCCATTCAAGTGAAGGGTCCTTGTCCGCATATAGCGGTCACATGGTCGGTGCTTGTGCATTGCAGACCACAACTTGCAGTCTACAGCACAGGCCAACAACTGTCATGTGCATGAGCCCGTTTTAAAAAGTCATATCACTGTGTCTGACAACCCCTCTGGTGTACTTTTACAGACACAAACATACACCAAATTGCACTTGAGGCAAACATATTATTACTGTGCACCATTTCCTAAATTTAGCACAACCTCACAAAGCAAAGACAGACTTAAAACTGATGCCATCATTACCACAAATGATAAATTCCCCTCACTGTGAGCAATGAACTCCACAAAAACCACAGGTAGGCAAAAAAAATCAATTACTCTGTCTGGAAAAAACACCTGTTCTATCTTCATACAAGTTCACACAGTGTGCAGTCTGACATTCAGCATAAACCATTCCTATCTTCCAAATAAGAGGACTGTTTGCTGTAGTCTAACTTGTTTATTGGCAAAACAGGAGTATTTGAGGTAAAACTATAAAAACACAAATAACATGTATAAGTATATAGCATAGCATGTATTAGCATACAGTATAGATGGCATGTACATAACATTAACAGAGAAAGCATATATCCCAAAATGGCTGCCTGTACATAGGATTGCATAGCTAAAATCTAACAGCTACAACATGTTCCCAGAGTAATACTAAAGCTAACTGAACAGCTATACATAACACAATATCCCTGAGACAAAGGTAGATAGCTTAGTAGATATGCATGTACAACGATAATGGAGTTTAAGAAGGAGAACTGCATGAAGAACAGATCTGCTGATGTGCTGTAGTCTGTAGAATGAACAATTATTTAAAATTTTTTAACCCTCTTGGTGTTGGGCACGGCTTTTACTTAGCGTAATTTAAATCAATTCGTCCGGACAACAATCGCCTTCCTACCCAACTCCAACTAATCATTAAAACATAACTTTTCTTTCAATTATATCATTTCCAAAAGTTCTATACTATATTGTATTAAGAAGCTTTACATTAAAACTATCAAGTTGACTAGCCCATCTATCTTATCCCTTTATTCCTTTTCCCTAAACCTGCTATGCTTATGTAATGGCAGGAAATCTCCTCTTTGTGGCTGCGCGCTGCCACTTTTCAGAGGAGGTGGTTAACCCACACGCTACTTTCGTATTCCGGTTGGATTGTAAATTTAGGGGCTAATGACTGTAATTAAAATCTAGCAAGCACTGCCACCCGACATGTTTCGCCGAGCAACCAGCGTCTTCAGGGGCTGAGCCCCTTAAATATATGCAGGAGAGCCAGAGTTGGTCAGTGAGATCACCTGACCTAACCCACACACCCCAGGGAGTGATGAGCTCCACCCTGAGAGCAGAGTAACACGAAACCAGCCGAACTCATGCTGTGTCCAGGGCTGAGTGGAAGCTGTGGAGCAGAATCTTCAGAAGCAATAACACCTACAGAAAGAAAGGACCGCAGCGGTGAAATGGGAATCACAGGTCACCACTGAAAGCGGCACCCGGGACCGCGGCAATAAGTGGGAGAACAGAGGTGCACAGCAGCCGTTGTTACAATAGATAGATATGAGATAGATAGATTCGTTTATAGCACTTAAATGAACAAAGGAATCATTTTTCTTGACTCAGTTCCATCCTCTTTACCAGGCACTGCTTCATAATTACATCGTACTGCCTGCTATTGTCATGGAACATTAACTTGAAATCAGGTGACTCCAAGAACGCCTATATTATGCCCAACAGACCCCCATGGACATTGAAATTATTAATCGTTGTATTCATTAAATATTACTATTCAAGAATTAATAGCATAATATTGGCCTGGAGATAGAAACAGTGAAAAAGAGTAAGTTAAATTAATTCCACAGCACAAGCACCCCAGTTAAGTAAATTGCATTTTATACAGCTAACACTTAATAGGTGACATAAATGGAAAGAAATACCACCTAAAAGCAAAGTAGTTCAAGTTGTGACTTAGTGTAAAATGCCCCAGAAAAATGACGCCATTATTCATTACATAATTAAATAAGGTTTATGATATGAAAATGAAACTTCAACTGTAACTTCAAAAAAGAAATGAAGGCTGTTGCTTATATTATAAATAATAAACAAAATGAGTATGTATGAATAAGATAGTATACAAACAGCACAGAAAGCTGTACTTCAATTCTTTATTATTAAGTCTTATTAACCCCTTAACCCCTTCAAGGACAGTTGTTGTTTTTTTCATTTTGTTTTCATTTTTTCCCCCCCATTCATATAGCCGTATTAGGGCTTGTTTTTTGCGGGACAAGTTGTACTTTCAAATGCCACCATTTACAATTTAAAATAGGGTGGAAATGGAAACAAAACCCCACATTTCTGCCACAGTTTTATGGGTTTTGTTTTTACAGTGTTTCCTATGCAGTAAAACTGACCTGTTAATTTTATTCTACTGGTTAGTATGATAACAACAATAAAACATCTATGTATGTTTTTTCTTGCATTTTAATATAGAAATTTTTTTTTTAAGATCTTTGGAAAAAACTATTTTTTTCTTTGCATCACCATATTATGACCCCCATATTTTTTATTTTTGTGTGAAGACTTTTGCAGGGTGATCTGTACTTTTCATTGATACCATTTTGGGTTGTGTATTACTTTTTTGATAACTTTAAATTTTTTTGTGACAGGTGATGCGACCACAAAAGGGCAAATCAGCCATTTAAAATTCTTTCTGTTTGCCATATGGGATAAATATTTTTATATTTTAATAGTACAGGTGTTTTAACATGCAGCAATGCCCTTGATGTTTACTTTTTTAATTGCCTATGTATTTTCATTTTAATTTTGGGAAAGGGGGTGATCTGAATTTTGATATTTATACAAATTTATATTTCAGGAGTACAGAGGCTGCCCCAAACACACTCTGGCTAACCGATCCTTGCTAGGGGGTGCCAGTGCACGGCAGCAAGTGCTCACTCCCGACATTTAACCTCTCAGATGCTGTGGTCACATTTTTACCGCAGCATCTAAGGGGTTAAATGTACGCAATCTATGTTGTAGTTGATTTCATACATCAGTACTGGGTGCCTGCTACGGTGCCCAATGTGCTTACGAGCTGCATCGTTTTTAAATAGCCGACCGCAGACGTAAGTTTATGTAAAGCGGTAAGGAAAGGGTTAAGTTATTTATTTTAACATCAAGGGAAACAAAAAATTGACCTAGCACTATATCAGCCCCATTTAGATCAGACTATCTATATTATGCCTCAATAGATTTGAATTGGAGAACATGCATACTCAATACTCAAGTACCTACAGTGCCTTGCAAAGGTATTCACCCCCCTTGACTTTTTTTGTGTTTTGTTAAATTACAGCCTTAAATTCAATGTTTTGTTAATCTGAATTTTATGTTATGGATCAGAACACAATAGTCTAAGTTGGTGAAGTGAAATGAGAAAAATATATAAATAAAACTAATGTTTAGAAATAGAAAACAGAAAATTGACATGTGTGTATTCAACCCCTTTGTTAGGCATCCTATAAAAAGTTTTGGTGCAACTAATTAACTTCAGAAGTCACATAGTTAGTGAAATAATGTCCACCTGTGTGCAATCTAAGTATCAAATGATCTGTCATTACGTATACACACCTTTCTTTAAAGGCCCCAGAGGCTGCAAGAGGCAACACTATCCAAACACTGCCATGAAGACCAAGGAACTCTCTAAACAAGTTAGGGACAATGTTGTTGAGAAGTATTAAGTAGATATAAAATATCTACACACCCCTCTTAAAATGTCAGGTTTCTGTGCTACTGTATAAAAAAAATGAGACAAAGATAAATCATTTCAGAACTTTTTCCACCTTTATTGTGACTTATAAACTGTACAACTCAATTGAAAAACAAACTGAAATATTTTAGGTAGAGGGAAGAAAAAATATTAAAATAAAGTAATATGGTTGCATAAGTGTGCATACCCTTAAACTATCAGCATGGCACATTTTGACTTGAAGAGATTTGCCCACTCTTCTTTGCAAAAACACTCCAAATCTGTCAGATTGCGAGGGCATCTCCTGTGCACAGCCCTCTTCAGATCACCCCACAGATTTTCAATCAGATTCAGGTCTGGGCTCTGGCTTGGCCATTCCAAAACTTCAATCTTCTTCTGGTGAAGCCATTCCTTTGTTGATTTGGATGTATGCTTTGGGTCATTGTCATGCTGAAAGATGAAGTTCCTCTTCATGTTCAGCTTTCTAGCAGAAGCCTAAAGGTTTTGTGCCAATATTGACTGGTATTTGGAACTGTTCATAATTCCCTCTATCTTAACTAAGGCCCCAGCTCCATCTGAAGAAAAACAGCCCCAAAGCATGATGCTGCCACCACCATGCTTCACTGAGGGTATGGTGTTCTTTTGGTGATGTGCAGTGTTGTTTTTGTGACAAACATATCTTTTGGAATTATGGCCAAAAAGTTCAACCTTGGTTTCATCAGACCATAACACCTTTTCCCACATGCTTTTGGGAGACTTGATATGTGTTTTTGCAAAATGTAGCCTGGCTTGGATGTTTTTCTTCGTAAGAAAAGGCTTTGGTCTTGCCACTCTACCCCATAGCCCAGACATATGAAGAATATGGGAGATTGTTGTCACATGTACCACACAGCCAGTACTTGCCAGATATTCCTGAAGCACCTTTAATGTTGCTGTAGGCCTCTTGGTAGCCTCCCATACCAGTTTTCTTCTCATCTTTTCATTAATTTTGGAGGTACGTCCAGTTCTTAGTAATGTCACTGTTTTGCCATATTTTCTCCACTTAATGATGACTGACTTCACTGTGTTCCATGGTATATCAAATGCCTTGTAAATTCTTATGTACCCTTCTCCTGACTGATACCTTTTAACAACAAGCTTTGGAAGCTCTCTGTGGACCATGGCCTTTGATGTGGGATGCAACTAATAAAATTTTAGGAAAGAGCAACTAGAGAAGCTGAACTTTATTTGGGGTTAATTAGAGGCACTCTAAATGATGGCAGGTGTATGCTGACTCCTATTTAATCTGATTTTGAATGTGATTGCTTAATTCTGAACACAGCTACATCCCCAGTTATAAGAGGATGTGCACACTCATGCAACCACACTATTTTAGTTTTTTTGTTTTCTTCCCTCCATCTAAAAGATTTCAGTTTGTTTTTCAATTGAGTTGTACAGTTTATAGGTCAAATTAAAGGTGGAAAAAGTTCTGAAATGATTTATCTTTGTCTCATTTTTTTTACAGCACAGAAACCTGACATTTTAAGAGGGGTGTGTAGACTTTTTATATCCACTGTAAGTCAAGTTTAGGTTACAAAAAAAATAGCCAAATCTTTGATGATCCCTGGAGCACCATCAAATCCATCATAACCAAATGGAAATAACATGTCACAACAGCAAACCTCCTAAGAGACGGCCGCCCACCAAAACTCACAAACCGGGCAAGGAGGTAATTAGTCAGAAAGGCAGCACAGAGACCTAAGGTTACCCTGGAAGAGCTGCAGAGTTCCACAGCAGAGACTGGAGTATCTGTACATAAGACAACAATAAGCTGTACTCTACATAGAGTTGGGCTTCATGGCAGAGTGGCCAGAAGAAAGACATTACTTTCAGGAAAAAATAAAAAGGCACATTATGAGTTTGCGAGAAGGCATGTGGGAGACTCCCCAAATTTATGGAGGAAGGTGCTCTGGTCTGATGAGACTAAAATTGAACTTTTTGGCCATCAAAGAAAGTCTGGTGCAAACCCAACACCTCACATCAACCAAAGAACACCATCCCACCAGTGAAACATAGTGGTGGCAGCATCATGCTGAAGGCATGTTTTTCAGCAGCCGGGACTGGGAAACTGGTCAGAGTTGAGGGAAAGATTGATGGTGCTAAATACATGGATATTCTTGAGCAAAACCTGTACCACTCTGTGCATGATTTGAGGCTAGGACAGAGGTTCACCTTCCAGCCGGACAATGACCCCGGTCCAAACACACTACTAAAGCAACACTTGAGTGGTTAAAGGGGAAACATGTAAATGTGTTGGAATGGCCTAGTCAAAGCCCAGATCTCAATCCAATAGAAAATCTGTGGTCAGACTTAAAGATTGCTGTTCACAAGCGCAAACCATCCAACCTGAAAGAGCTGGAGCAGTTTTGCAAGGCCGAATGGGCAAAAATCCCAGTGGTAAGATGTGGCAAGCTCATAGAGACTTATCCAAAGCGATTTGAAGCTGTGATTGCCGCAAAAGGTGGCTCTACAAAGTATTGACTTTAGGGGGGTGAATAGTTATGCATATTGATTTTTTCTGATATTTTGTCCTATTTGTTGTTTGCTTCACAATAAAAAAATCTTCAAAGTTGTGGGCGTGTTCTATAAATTAAATTATGCAAATCCTCAAACAATCCATGTTAATTCCAGGTTGTGAGGCACCAAAACACGAAAAAAGTCAAAGGAGGTGAATACTTTTGCAAGGCAATGTAGTAAAAGGGTTTTCTGAGGTAATCAAATTTTCCATGTAGGGTTTTCTCAAGCTCTCCATTCAGCACATTGGCAGGCTGCTTAGAAGATACAATTGCATCTGCTAGTTCACAGTTCATGTACCCATGTTCTCATTTGTGTTGTATATGCAACATATCTCCAACTGATATCAATTAACAGTCACATGTAATTGGTACAGGACACATACATGACCATTTTTCTCTCTTCTTTTATCAGCTTGTCGGATCCAACTGCCGATCACCTGCTGCTCCACGAGGTATTCGTCATATGTAGTTTCAGTATGCAAGGGTTAAAGGTAAGTTTAACTTAATAATCCTGCAGCCATGTTTGATCCATCCACCATGTTCAGCCCATCTGGTAATTTTTTTAAGCGAAATACCATCCGGTTCATAATATATATTTGTATAGTTTTCGATTTTACACATAGAATTTGAAAATCATTATGTTTTTTTAAGGGATTCATGTCTATGGTGTTAAAAAAAATCATTTCTGTTCTTATAGTAGTTTTCCATTTGACAGAACAGAACCTTTTATAATTTTAATGTGTACATTTTTATATTTATTCCAGTCCATTTTTGAAAGTTCTTCATTGTTTGTATCTTTTCAGAGCATATAGTACGGGGCCCAGTTTTGATTTTGCATTTTTTTTTCCTCCCAACGTTTCAATAGCCATAACTTTTTACATTTTCCTTTAATGTAGCCATATGAGGACTTATGTTTGGGGGGGATAAGTTGTACAATTTAAAATTACCATGTCTGTTCTTGGAAAATGGGAAAAAAAATTATTTGTGGGGTTTTTGGGTTGTTTACACGACATTCTCTATGTGCTAAAAATGACATAATGTCCTTATTGTGTGGCTCAAAACAAATACGGAGATACCAAACTATATATATATATATATATATATATATATATTACACACATACATACAGATAAAGCATCGCTAGCGCTCCCTTCAGAATCGTGGCAGCGCAAAGCGATTTCCAATTCAATTAGCAAACCCGAATCAAGTAAATAGCCATTGAGAAAATTCAGGGTGCAATGTTGGTTTGTGAACACCAGATGGCGCATGGAACTACAGTCAGTTAGTTAATTCCCGTGCTCTATACAGTAAATATCAATGTATCGCTGTGGAGATAGAAGTACATGAGAGGGGCGACTGAGCGCCCCAGTGTTAGCGACAGAGGATTATGGTAGCCAGTGGTCGGGGAGGAGTATGCGAATATTATTCAATTGCCGCTGCGCACTACTGAGTCAGTAGTGAGCAGTAGTGTTGAGCCCGAATATTCGAATAACGAAAATTTGTATGCAAAAATTCGTATAAAATTTTGCATTTGTATTTAAAGAGACTCATTTCACAAGATTCAAAATATTCATGAATTCTCTAAGTGCCGATATTTGGCACTTAGACAATCTTGAATATGTAGAATCTCGTGAAATTAGATTTTTTTTTTTTATATCGGGGTATGCAAATTTTTTATACAAATTTTTGTATGCAAATTTTCACTGAGATCGTGAAAACTGAAGTCCGATAGTATATTCTAACCCCCAGCGTTCCCATGGTGAGGACGCTTGTCGGGTAGGAGTATGTACAAGTGGAGCAAGGTTAAAGATTGAAAAAAAAAAAAAAAAAAGAATATTCTAAAAAACTATAGTCCAATATATTTGTTTTTTAGAATATTCATGAATATTCGCGAATATGACGAATATTCTACAGTACTCCCAAATGCAGCGCGCCACTCTATGCCTTATATCATATGCACATACTGCAGGAGGCAGCTCAGATCACTATGTGAATAAGCCCCACAGCAATGCTCGGGGAGGTTGCAGGAAACAACTCAAATTGAAGTCTATACTGTAGTTTCTTAAGCAGCAGCATCCAATTACTGTACAGTATGTCATCCACCTTGCTGGGCATTTGTAGGTTAAACCAGCGCTGGTTGTGTGAGCGCTTCACTGTTTATTTATCCAGGAAAGATGTCTAGCTGCTAGTGTTGAGTGGGAGGTGCCATATTTGATTTTGTGATATTTTGCGAATATTCAATGTAATATTAGTTTTATATTATTCAGTTTGTTGCGATTATTTCCCGATAATTATTTTCGCATTGCGATTTTTCTTTCTAGGTTTTTAAAATAAACTGCCTGGGAAGGTACAAGGCTATCTAGAATTAACAAATATAGCGCTATAGTAATAGTAAATAAATTCGTTAATTTTGCAAAGCCAACCATTAGTAAAGTTGCCAAGTAGACAGCTCTTAGTTATTACAACTAATGCAATAATTTTACTTTGTCTATTTTTAACAAGAAACTCATGTGGTGTCTGTGAAGTTATTGAACAAAGTCAACAACAGGGAGGGCGGCCCAGCTGCAGATCATGAATGTGCAGCTTGTCAGACAGTATAAAGCTGGCAGCCACCACAAGTAACTTACACAACATAACACCACCCATTAACCCTGTATCTATTTGCCAAACTGTTGCTTTGTTTCCCTAACCGTCAATAACCCTGCCACAATACCTTATAGCACATCATCCTAACAAATTCCCTGTTACTGTACCTCATCGTACCTTGTAAATCTGACTAGTTGTGCCCATTTATTACACTTGTTTTGGCATATTGTAAAACAAAAAATTGAGTACAAAACTCCATGTGGATAATAATAATTCAAAGCAGAACAATATATCTAGTAAGTTCTTTATCTATCACTGTACATTGTAATGAATTCAGACTTTTTTGTCTAAATGCTGAACTTTGTGTGATTACGCACAGGGGGTCCAGTGCCGGCAACAAAACTGCGAAGAGCCAAAAGGCCAGTTTTGAACGTGGAGGAGGTGTTCCTGGATGAGGAGTCTGAGAAGTAGAGATGGCCCGAACTATTCGCCGGCGAACATAGCTTGTTCGCGTCCGCCGCGGCTGGTGAACATATTTGAGGTTCGCGTTCGCCCCTATACTTTATTATTGAGCAAACTTTGACCCTGTACCTCACAGTCAGCAGACACATTCCAACCAATCAGCATACCCTCCCTCCCAGACCCTCCCACCTCCTATCTAAACGCAAGGATAGCATCCATCTTAGATTCATTCTGAAGCTGCAGTAATAGTAATTGTAAATCGCAATGCGATTAATATAGCCTGTATTATTCGCATTGCGATTACAACTTATATCTGAGTTCCTGATGGTTGTATTGCTAGAATATAACGAAGATAACGAATATAGCGCTATATTCTCAATCTTCATTATATTCTAGCAATACAACAACCATTAGGAACTCAGATCTAAGTTGAATTCTCAATGCGATTAATATAACCTGCATTAATCGCATTGCGAATTCAACTTAGAGCTGAGTTCCTAATGGTTGTTGTATTGCTAGAATATACGTTATATTCTAGCAATACAACCATTAGAACTCAGCTCTAAGTTAGTCGCAATGAGATAATACTGCACATATTAATCGCTTTGCGAATCCATTTGATGCCTCTATTTGATTGTATATGACGGTTGACTATGACTACCACCAACGTTCTGCTGCCTCCAAAGCAAGATATCTGAACCCCCCCAAGGGCCATTTGGGCATTTTTTCATTTTTTACTTTATTTTTTTGTGTATTTTGCCACATTTGGTGACATATTTACATTTGGTATAGGCAAATATGGTAGTCTAGATCATTACTCTGCCCAAATCCATATTCAGCTACATGGCTTAGAAAATATGCTGTCAAACAATGATCCTAGGTTTTGGTATAGACACATGATCTAGACTACCATATTTGCCTATACCAAATGTAAATATGCAACCAAATGTGGCAAAATACACCAAAAAATAAAATAAAAAATGAAAAAATTATAAAAACGCAGATGCGTTTTTGATGCGTTTTTTAAAAAAACGCCCAAATGGCCCTTGGGGTGTTCAGATATCTTGCTTTGGAGGCAGCAGAACGTTGGTGGTAGTCATAGTCAACCGTCATATACAATCAAATAGAGGCATCAAATAGATTCGCAAAGCGATTAATAATTGTAAGTATTATTCGCATTGCGATTACAACTTAAAGCTAAGTTCCTCATGGTTGTATTGCTAGAATATAACGTATATTCTAGCAATACAACAAACATTAGGAACCCATCTCTAAGTTGAATTCGTAAATAAGATGTCCCAAACTATTCACCGGCGAATAGTTCCCGACGAACAACTTGTGCGCGTTCACCATTATGGATAACTTGTGCGCGTTATCCATCTTAGATTCATTCTGAAGCTGCAGTGTTAGTATTTGTAATCGTAATGCGATTAATATAACCTGTATTAATCGCATTGGAATTACAACTTAGATCTGTTCCTAATGGTTGTATTGCTAGAATATAACGAAGATTGTGAATATAGCGCTATATTCTCAATTTTCGTTGTATTCTAGCAATACAACCATTAGGAACTCAGCTCTAAGTTGTAATCGCAATGCGATTAATACAGGTTATATTAATCGCATTGCGAATTCAACTTAGAGCTGGGTTCCTAATGATTGTATTGCTAGAATATAACGAAGATTGAGAATATAGCGCTATATTCGCAATCTTCGTTATATTCTAACAATACAAGCATTAGGAACAGATCTAAGTTTAATCCCAATGCGATTAATACAGGTTATATTAAATCGCATTGCGAATTCAACTTAGAGCTGGGTTCCTAATGGTCGTATTGCTAGAATTTCTAGCAATACAACCATTAGGAAGTTGAATTTGCAATGTGATTAATATAACCTGTATTAATCACATTGCGATTACAACTACCACACTCTGCGTCAACTAGGTATTTATTCCATGGGAGTTTTGCCATGGATCCCCCTCCGGCATGCCACAGTCCAGGTATTAGTCCCCTTGAAACAACTTTTCCATCACTATTGTGGCCAGAAGGAGTTCCTTTGGTTTTTAAAATTCACCTGTCTATTGAAGTCTATGGTGGTTCGCACTGTTCGCACGTTCGTGAACATTTGCGAAAGTTCGCGTTCGCTGTTCGCGAACAAAAAATTTTATGCGACATCACTACTGAGAAGCCGTCAAAGGGAGAGAAAGCGGGACAATTCACAAATGTTGTGGCCAATTCCCCCACTCATGTCTGAAGTCCCCCCCTGATGTCTGCACTTCCCCCCCGATGTCTGCACTTCCCCCTCCTCATATCTGTACATCCCCCCCTGATGTTAGTACTTCCCCCCTTTTTTTTGCACTTCTCCCCCTGAAGTATGCAGTATGAAGAAAGAAGAGGCTGAGGAGGCCGAACCTTCTTATCCCTCGCAGTGTGAAGAAGAGGAGGATGGAGAGGCGGTCTACACCCCCCCCCCCCCCCAGCAGGAGGGTAAATACAGTCCTGATCAAAAGTTTAAGACCACAAATTTAGCATGGCTGGATCTTAACAAGGTTCCAAGTAGAGTTTCAACATGCAAGAAGAAGAAATGGGAGTGAGACAAAACATTTTTTGAGCATTCAATTTAATAAAAACAATAAATAAAGTGAAACAGGCTGTTTTACAGCTGATAAAAAGTTTAGGACCACACCTCCAAAAGAAAACTAAACCACCCAAAAACAGAAATCCAACTTCCAAACATGAACTCAGTAATGAGTAGCTCTGCCGTTATTGTTTGGTAATTCGTAATAAGTGCCAACAATGAGCGGGGTCAACATAACCTACCTTATTATAAAGTAACAAAAATGCACCCTTACATTAGGCGCATGACCGTTGTTTCACTGTGCTTCCGAGCCATAGTTTTTACAGCTTGGATATGGAGCCATTCTATTCCATGGTGCTGAAAAAGATGCGGTCTGCAATTCCTGGGCTGTCCCCATCAGTAGCTCCATTCTTTGTTGCCTAGAAAAAGTATTACCTGTCCAGTTATGGACAGTTATTTAAATGGCCGACCGGCCAGTTACGATAATTGCATAAAGCACAGTAAAGCCTTAATAGTTTTTATAATACAACATTTACGCGCCAGGCAAAACACATAACAGTAGTGTGCATGTAGCTCAAGGACCCTTGCACACGACTGTATGCCCTCCACCACATATGTTCCCAGAGCGGCATACATTGGGCGCATTGCAGCATGTAGCATCATAGGTTACCATCCCAATAATGTATATTAACCATAGGTTACTATTATGCTGTGCGCATCGGCCACCCACAGGGCGATTGTCCAGGCACTAATATGAACACAGGACTATAGTACCATGGGCGGTTAATGAGGAGAGTATCATAGTAAGCTTTGCTGCTGTGTGCTCCCATGTGCACTATGTATGCCGCTCCGGAACATATGGCATGCCCATGGATCGTATGTCTAGAAGGGCATACGGTCATGTGCAAGTGGCGTAAGTGTGGAAACTTATAAAGACTTTTCTATGTTTATATTTGTCAGAGTTGTCTTTGTTTATTTTTGTTGTGTTTTGGTTGTTGGGGACACATTCCTGGGAACACTTTCCTGCTTCACACTTCGAACCTGCTGCAAGCTGTCGTGCTGAGTTAGGCCGATCTATGTTTAGGCCTTATACTGGACCCTTAACATCTACTTGCTGCTGAGGCTGCAGTCTGTCCTCACCCAGATGACCGATGTGTTTGGGCCTTATAGTCTACCATTACCAATACTTGCAGTTGTATGTCCTGACTCCTGACGCTACAGAGTTATTTGTGGGCCTTATACAAGCGTGTTACCGTGTACCTACTGGTGTCTGTCCTGATTAAGATCAAAATACAGTAACTCTACATATTTGCATTAATTATGATTTGGTTTGCTTAATCATAGTTTGGATAGAGTATAATGTTTTTTATTACCTTAGTTAATAGTTTTAGCCTTTTTTGGTGGACTAGGTTCTCACTAGTTTCAATGTTTCTATTTCACTTTTTTTTTTTTTTTGGGAACAGCACTTTTGGCACTTTAAATAATTTAACTGCCGGCCATTAAGAGTAGGCCTCAGTGGGACGTGACTTCACACACAGGCACAGTGTATTACAGACCATAGATAGCCTGCCCCCAGGCATAAACGTTTGTGATCCGGGGTGCTAAGGCTGCTCATCTAAACAGGCAGACGTGTTAACTAGAGTTGAGCGAGGAGAGTCATCAAAAAGCATGAGAGTCTGCTGCATGACTTGGGGCTCAGGCTACTTGGCTTATTTTCAAGGGGGTGAGGTGCTAGATAGCTGCCAATGGCCTGCAGATGCCAACTCTGAGTTTTCAGCAGCGGACCAGGTGGGAGACAATGTGAAGGTACTGGAAGCACTATCAGCCAACCAATCTACTAGCGCCTGTACGTGCTCTGGCCTCACCATTCGTAGCGCGGCATTCGGGCCTACTAAATAACGTGGAAGGCCCTGTTGTCTACGCGCATCTTAGGAAGGTGTTTCCTTTGGGCATGTAGCCGGCACAGATTCACCACGTCCTCTCCCTGCAACAGGAGCCCCACGAACACCAGCAGCACCACGACCATGGCCACATCCCTTATTTGACGCTCTCCTCATTCTTTTCAGTAACCCAACGAAGTAATAGACAGATTTAATAAAACTTGTTCCCTGTCAAGTATGCCATTCCCATGTCATAAACAGAAAAGATTTGGTTTTGGTCACACCTCTATGTGACAGAGGAATTTATTACACTGTGTGGCCTGCTTAATAGGCCCTGGCAGCGTGTTAAAGATAAAAGATTGGTTAAGGTAACAGGTTACTTTGAAAGATATGAGGGGCACAGATCCCCCAACAATCGATAGTACGCCACCTAATTTACTAAATAAATTTTGGCAAGTCAGGTATGCAGTGCAGCAGGAACACCAATACAGCTTTATGGGCCAAAATTATGTTTTTTTTTTAACCACAATGTCCTAGTGGAATTTACTGATTTTATTTGATTTACAGTACAAGACAATAATGTACTTTATAGGAAAAAATGAGGATTTTTTCAACCCCAGTGAAACAGATAAATTAACAGATTATTTTTCACTATCAGATTGCCTGTGCAGGCAGGGGATGGAATTTATTTCAGCAAAATATATGAGTTCTTCAACCACCAATAAAACTGATGGATGCAAGTGAAATTCTTTCACTAGCAGTAGTACAGAGCAGGTACAAATTTACTTTGTGCCAACAATTACATGTTTTTTCCACCCACAATGTCCTAGTGGAATTTACAGATTTTATTTTATTTGCAGTACAAGGCAAAAAGGTCCTTTATAGGAAAAAAAAGGAGGATTTTTCTTACACCAGTAATACAGATGAATTAACAGATTATTGTTCACTATCAGATTGCCTGTGCAGGCAGAGATGGAATTTATTTCAACAAAATACAGTTGTGTTCAAAATTATTCAACCCCCAATGCTTTAAAGGGTTTTAGGGCATTTAGTGTACATTTGTAATTGTGTTCAGAATGAAATCTTACAAGGACTTTTTAAAGAACCAAATGCAACTAAAATTACATCAATTGTTTTTGTAATACAGAATAAATGTTTTTTTTTTGTGATTTCTTCATTGACACAATTATTCAACCCCTTAAAGACTACCACTCTTAAGAACAGAGGTTAAATTAAGTGTTTTCGATCAGGTATTAAAAAAACACCTGTGGATGTCAAGGAGCAGCAATCAAGCATAATAAGCACCAATTCGGCAGATGTAAAAAGACTGTGATACTCAGCTCCTTCTAGACATTTACTGGTGTGTTTACAAACATGGTGAAGTCAAGAGAATGGCCCAGGAAGACAAGAGAAGAGGTGATTTCTCTTCACAGGAAGGGCAATGGCTATAAGAAGATTGAAAAGATGTTAAACATACCAAGAGACACCATAGGAAGCATCATTTGCAAATTAAAGGCAAAGGGCACTGTTGAAACACTACCTGGTCGTGGCAGAAAGAAGATGCTGACTTCAACTGCTGTGCGCTACCCGAAGCGCAAAGTGGAAAAAAGTCCCCGTGTGACTGCTGAGGAACTGAAAAAAGATTTGTCAGATGCGGGTACTGAAGTTTCAGCTCAGACAATAAGGCGCACACTGCGTAATGAAGGCCTCCATGCCAGAACTCCCAGGCGCACCCCCTTGCTGTCTCCAAAGAATAAGAAGAGTCGACTGCAATATGCCAAAAGTCACGTGGACAAACCACAAAAGTTTTGGGATAGTGTTCTGTGGACTGATTAGAACTGTTTGGGCCCATGGATCAATGCTATGTTTGGAGGAGGCAGAACAAGGCCTATGAAGAAAAGAACACCTTGCCTACTGTGAAGCATGGCGGGGGGTCAATCATGCTTTGGGGCTGTTTTGCTTCTACAGGTACAGGGAAGCTTCAGCGTGTGCAAGGTACCATGAATTCTCTTCACTACCAGGAGATATTGGATGAAAATGTGATGCAATCCCTCACAAACCTGAGGCTTGGGAGACGTTGGACCTTTCAACAGGACAATGATCCCAAGCATACCTCCAAGTCCACTAGAGCATGGTTGCAGATTAAAGGCTGGAACATTTTGAAGTGGCCATCGCAGTCACCAGACTTCAATCCGATTGAGAACCTCTGGTGGGACTTAAAGAAAGCAGTTGCAGCGCGCAAGCCTAAGAATGTGACTGAACTGGAGGCTTTTGCCCATGAAGAATTGGCAAAGATACCTGTAGATCGCTGCAAGACACTTGTGTCAAGCTATGCTTCATGTTTAAAAGCTGTTATAACTGGAAAAGGGTGTTGTACTAAGTACTAAGATTGAATGTCACTTGGGGGTTGAATAAAACTGATAACGATGGGAGCACAGAAAAGACATTTGTGGTTATTTCATTATAAATGTTATGTTATATTTGTCTAACTTACAAGTGCCTCTTTGATTTAATTGTAAACAAGATGACTGAAATGATCAAAATCAATGTCAAACTGGCCAAAACACTCAATTTAAGTGGGGGTTGAATAATTTTGAACACAACTGTATATGATTTCTTCAACCCCAGTGAAACTGACGGATGCAAGTGAAATTCTTTCACTCACAGGATTACAGAGCAGGCCACAAATTTACTTTCCACCCACAATGTCCAAGTGGAATTTACTGATTTTATTTGATTTGCAGTACAAGGCAAAAGGTACTTTATAGGACAAAAAAGAAGATTTTTTTCAACCCCAGTGAAACAGATGAATTAACAGAATATTTTTCACTATCAAACTGCCTGTGCAGGCAGAGGATAGAATTTATTTCAACAAAATATATGATTTCTTCAACCACCAATGAGAATGACGGATGCAAGTGAAATTCTTTCACTAGTAGTAGTACAGAGCAGACCACTTTACTTTAGGTACTTTATAGGAAATAAGAGGATTTTTTCTACCCCAGTGAAACAGATGAATTTACTGATTATTATTCACTATCAGATTTGCTGAACAGGCAGAAAAAGCACTTAATGGTAAAAAAATATATATATTTTTTTTCACCCACAGTGAAACAGATGGATTTACTGATTATATTTTTCACAATCACAAATGTAGTGTACAGAGCAAATGTACTTTTTAGCACATAAAAAGATGTAGTTAGAGAATTAATGACAAGGATGTATGCAGCACAGGGGTACTTTACAGAACAACATGTGAAAACATTACCCCCTAGGTCCTGTGGTAAGGTGCAGGGTGCCGTCGTGGATGGCAGGTATGTGTCACCGAGGTTCATAGCCTCGGTGAGGTAAGAGCCCGTTTTTGTTGATGTCAGCAGCAGCTAGTGCTACTGACAGAGTTTAAATAGCATGGCTGCAAAGCCGATCCGGGCCGGCTCTTACCGGGAGCAGCTAAAGTGTAGGGTGGGTGGCTGCTCCCCACGACCCAGTCTTGGTTTTGGGCTGGGTTTAAAAGCTCAGCCAGCTCAGCAGCTGGAGGCTGTGATTATCCTGGAGCTGCTAACAGGGCTGAGGAGTTCTCTGTCCTGGAGGAAAGAGCTCAGCAAGGAGGTGCTTTGTTCCTGGCTACCTGAAGCTGGATTCTCCTGCGGCTGGGCCGACAGCGTGGTGCGAACCTGCACCTACACCTCCCAGGTGACTGAACCTGTGTTGGCCTGTTTTTGTTTTGCCACGTTATTTCCGTTGTGTGTGAACTGTCACCAAAGAGACTGTTTTTCATTTATGGTGTGCAAGTGTGAATAAAACACTGTTTGTTGCACAATCTGGACTCCTTGTTTTGCCTCTAAACTGCACCCGCACCGCTGTCTACCAGAGCGACTCCCCACAGTCCCTAAAATCACAAACAAAGTAACTGTATTTTTTTTCCCTTCCTTTGGCAGATATGCAGTGCAGGTGCACTTAACAAATGGGTAAATTTTGCCAAATGAAGTAAAAAGAATGTCCCTGGCACATATGCAGCTGCAAGTGCATGTCACTTACATAAAATGGCCGCCGACACCAACCACTCACAGAAATATAAAAGTCTTTGTCACTGGTCTCATAAAAAAAAAAACTGCCATTGCACCCACAAGAACAAAAAGGTTGTAGATCGCTGAGTGAACACAATTCTGATATCAGATATTATTCAGCAAAGCTTGTTTCCTATTTTTTCCCTAAAAGCACCAGCAGCAACCTGCCTCTACACTAACAACAGCAGAGTGACATGCAGCGCTACATGACTCCAGCTTATATAGAGGGTCACATGCTGCACTTAGCCAATCACAGCCATGCCATTCGTAGGCATGGCTGTGATGGCTTCTAAGGGCAATGTAGTTAGACACTTGTTGATTGGCTGCCAGCAGCTTTTCAACAAGCACCATAAAATCTGCTGAACACCGAACCCGAACTATTACGAAAATGTTCGGGTTCAGGTCCGGGTGCCAGAAATCCTAAAATTCGTTAACTCAACTCTATTGGTAACATTTTTGTGGCACATACAACTGTTATTAAAAAAAATTTGTGTGATTTTTTTCCCCCATTATGACGATAAGTGCACAGGAAATTTTATTAATATTTTAATAGTTTAAATATTTTGGATACGGCAATACCTGATATGGATATGTGAAATTGGGAAAGGGGGGTGATTTTATAATTTTTATTTTTTTTTTACTTTTACAGTTACAACTTTTAACCCCCATAGGGGGCTAGAACCTGGGATCTTTTGATCCCTTGTCCTATTTACCGTAATAGAGATCTATTAGGGTGAATAGCATTTTGATGCTCCTTACTGGGCTGTGCCTCATGCACAGCACAGCAGGGAGGTTACCATGGCATTCATGGGAAGTTTCAAAAGTGTCCAGGCTGCCATGGTAACCGATCAGAACCCCGCAATTTCATGGCATGGGATCTGATTGGAAGACAGAGGGAGCCATATCCCTCTATAACTCTGCCTTACCTAATGGATGCCGATGTTAATCATGACATCTGAGAGGTTAAGGAAGAAAGAAGAAAGAAAAATCCCTTCATTGAGTAAAAGTACAATAAAAACATAGCACAGAATTTACTTAAAAATGTCACTACTGTGACTAAATCTTGTCAAAGACTCCATTGTTTGTTTTCCTTGTCCTCCAGAGTGTTCTCAAATGTCTTCCCCAACACTGACATTCAACAATATCAATGCTTTTCCTTTCAGACTTTTTGTTCAGCTTTTATATACAATAAAAGGCTATGAAATACCTTGGCCTGGAACAATTTTTTTTGTTTTGTTCTACAAGGTTCGAGTACATATTGTATTTCCTGGCTGCAGGATCCTTTGTCGATAATGTTAGTTCCAGCCGTGTAGCATACATTACTGACAATGACTGATCAAAGGTAAACATTTTATTTTTCATCTCACCATGTCTATGCTACATCCACATGGATGAAGTTCCATCTTTAAGATGGGTGTAAAAAATGAGAACAATAATATGTGTAAGATACTGTTTAATCTTTCTATGTTTTAAAAAATGCTTTGACCTGACCTAATAAAATCCCCAAAATCGCCTGCGATCGTAGATTATAGGAGGTAGGGTAATACTGCCAGCATTAAGTTTAATGAAGATGATTAAAACTATCATCTTCATTAAACTTAATGCTGGCAGTATTCTACCTCCTATAATCTCGATCGCAGGCAGGACTGGAGTCAGGAGGCCGGGCGGGAGGCGGCAGCATGACGTCATGCGCCTGTGCCGCCTACTTCATTCATAAAGTGGGCGGAGCAGGCGCGTGACGTTACGCTGCCGCCTCCCGCCCTCCCGGCCTCCTGACTCCAGTCCTGCCTGCGATCGTAGATTATAGGAAGTAGGGTAATACTGCCAGCATTAAGTTTAATGAAGATGATAGTTTTAAACATTGCCTATAACATTACTACAGCGGGCCCGGTGTAGTAGAATACAGTTACTCCATTGGGCCCTGCTGTCATTAGCAAACAAGATGCCGCCCACAGCCCCTCCTCCTTGATACACATGCCGGCTGCGCTCTTCAGCAGCGCGGCCGTGTATCAGCGTTTGCCGCATTCGCCCCATAAGACGCAGCACTATTTTCCCCCCACTTTTGGGGGGAAAAGTGCGTCTTATAGGGCGAAAAATACGGTATATATATATATATATATATATATATATATATATATATATATTTGTGTTAGGTTCTTCGGCCTAGGTATAAGAAATGACGATAACCATCCTGGAGCATGGATGGACTGACCATAACTATCAACGTCCTGATGTGTGCCCGGAGCCAGGACGGGATAGGCCTGGAGGGGGAAAAAGAAGAATGTAGGAAAGATGTATTGTGATTGTAAAAATCAAGGTGCCGGTTGGGGGGCGCTACAGACCAACCCAACACATATGAATGTGGCCATGATGACATTCGCTCTGGGACCTACTGCTTGATCCTGACCGAAGGCGTTAGAAGAGACTGTCCTGCCTTAAAAAAGGGACATTGAGCTAAGCCGGTGGCAGAGCTGATACACTTGGAATTGATTACATGCACTATGCACTTTAGAATGGCAAAACTTACCACCCGGCGACCATGTAGCACGGAGAAGCGCTGTGCTGAAGGAACCGCAGTGCACGGCCGCCGTACGTACCGAGGCTGGAGGACATGATGGGGAGGGAATAAGTAGTGGCATATGCCCCTCCCACAAATACAGGCTGAACTTCTCAGCCTTCACTATATATATTATTATTATTATTTTTTTTTACTACTTTTAACCTAACTTGTAGTGCACAGAGTACCTGATAGTCTATATTGAAAGACTGAATTACTGTATCTTTATAATTCATTAAGATACAGAAAAAAAATAAAAAATCATGTAGCATGGTGGCTTTTAACCTTTTCACGTCAAGTATCCCCTATTGAAAAGAAGTTTGAAACGAGTACCCAAAAGAAGCAAACAGTGATAAATCTTAACAAAATAAGGCTATTCTTGTTCTGTTGTCATAGGCTCTGTTCCAAGCTTCTGTGAGCAATTTCTTTAGATTTGACAGAAAAAAAGCGCACAGTATAGAACACTAATCTTCCTGCCAAATGACAGACACCATATTTGGAACCAAGATGGATGACTATTACTTTTTAAATTACATACCACACTACCAGACATACAGCAGAATATAGTACCACATGCCTCTTACATCCAATGATGCCTCCTCCGATGTTTTCTTCCCTCATCATCTCCATTCGGACCACAGCACCATTATGACTTCTTTTGGCCATTTCTTATCCCGCTGAGCTCCCCCATACTATACTGCAGAAATAGATAATGCCCCTGAAAATACTAGTACCACACAAATAGTGCTTCCTTCAATACCCATTGCCCCACAGTGCCCTCAAAAATAATTCCATCCAGCAAAGTGTCTTGGCAGTAATAGTACTGTAAACACAGTATCCCCCCATACTAAATGTGCTAAGCTCATACTGTGCCAGGGAGCCTAGAACACTAATGCTTCCAAAAGTCCCATTAATAGTAATGATTCTCTCACAGAGTGCCCTTAGTAGTAATAATGCCCCTACTGTGGCCCTAATAGTAATAATATCCCCCACTGTGTCTCTAATGTCTCCTATAGTGAATCCAGTATTAATCAAACCCCATAATGTGTCCCAGTAGAAATAAATGCCCTCATATAGTGCCCTACGGCTGTATTATTGCCCCCTATAGTGCCCCTAGTATTAATGAAACCCCCATAATGTTATAAAAAAAACTCTTACAGTTCTGTCTGCAGTACTAATGTCCCCATAGTGCTCCCCCAGTTATAATAATGACACCTCATATAGTGCCCCAATAGTGCTAGCCCAGTTGTACTAATTCTCTCCAGAGTGTCCTAATAATGTTTCCCCCTCCATGAAGTACCCCAGTAGCTCTGCCCCAGATATAATAATGCCTGAGTACCTGAGTTTTAATAGTGGCCCCAGTTATAATGATGACTTCACTACATTGTGACCCTCCCTGCCGCTGTCAGAAATCAGTTGCAGGACGCAGACCTCTTCTGGCCTGTATCCTGTACTGCTTGCAGCCTGCTCAGGCTGTGTGATGAAAATATTTTGAAATATTTCTATTGAAACACAAACAAAATATATTTAAAGAAAGTCTGTCACCAGGAACTTCTCTAGTAAACCAGGCACATTGCCTTGTACTGCTAGCTCATCTGAATGTAATGAAACCTTTCGCTTCCGTTGCCCAAATCACTCTGTGCACCCTTGTTCCTCCTGCTTCTTCTGCTAGACCCTCACTCTCCTTCTTGATTGACAGGACCATGCAAGCCGATTATTTGGGAACCTGTGAATCATGAAGGAGAGGTGGGGCTGGCAGAGGAATTGCAAAGGAGCAAGAGTGCACAAAGCCTTTTATTATTATTATTATTATTTATTTGAAAGTGCCATTAATTCAATGGCTTTGTGCATCGAGAGAGGGTTACACATACATAATATAGAAATACAAATATAATAAACAAAAAACTATCAACAAACTGGTACAGAGTGGGAGAGGACCCTGCCCGAAAGGTAAAATCTACAAGGGAAGGGGGAAGAACACAGTAGGTAAGGGTAAAAGCTGTTTATCTGGCTTTTAGTGACAGCATTCTCATTGCAGATGGTAGGCTTGCCTGAAGAGGTGGATTTTCAAATTACTTTTGAAGGTTTGGATGTTTGGGGAAGAGTCTGATGTGCTGGGGTAGTGAGTTCCAGAATATGGGGGAGGCACATGAGAAAACTTGTAGTTCATTGTGTGAAGACCAGATGACCGAAGGAATTAGTGTAGGTCCTGTGAGAATCGGAGATTATGTGTAGGAATGTATCTGGAAAGCAGGTCAGAGATGTAAGGAAGGGACAGGTTATGGATGGCTTTATATGTATTTTTTTGTATTTTAAACTGAATTTTCTGGGCAATGCAAAGTAAATGAAGATATTGGGAGAGAGGGGAGGCAGAGGAGAAACAAGGGGCGAGGTGGATTAACCAGGCAGCAGAGTTGAGAATATACTGGAGCGGTGCAACAGTGCTAGATGGGATAGCCATTATGGATTAAAAGTAAATATTTTCCAGAAAGAAGCAATGGATTGGTAAATAAAACATATTGTTGCTTTCAGCTGAATTTCTTTTGACAATCACTTTAATTAGAAAGTCCTAAAGACCTCCCTCACTCAGTAGATTGGAAAACAGTCCCTTACACAAACATCTAGTGGACAGTAATTTAGTAACAGATCTGATATTGGAAAGATCCAGATCTATTGGATAATAATAGCCATGTACCAATGCCATCTTGTCATTATACTGAGATCTTCTCCATACCATGTGTGGTGAGAAGAAATGGGGTAGCCTCTAGAGTTGAGCGAACACCTGGATGTTCGGGTTCGACGAGTTCGGCCGAACTTTCGAAAAATGTTCGGGTTCGGGATCCGAACTCGACCCGAACTTCATCCCGAACCCGAACCCCATAGAAGTCAATGGGGACCCGAACTTTTGGGCACTAAAAAGGCTGTAAAACACACCCGGAAAGGGCTAGAGGGCTGCAAAAGGCAGCAAAATGTAGTTAAATCCCCTGCAAACAAATGTAGATAGGGAAATGATGAGTTAACATAAAATAAATAAAAATTAAACAATATTAATTGGAGTGAGGTCCCATAGCAAAGAATCAGGCTTCAAGTCACCCACCAATGGAGAAGGTCACTTACTATTATTTTGACCACAGCACCCAGACAAAGGAGAGAGGTCCCACAGCAGAGAACCAGGCATCATATCACCCACCACAGGAGTAGGCCACCATTTAGTTACTTTGACCCCTACACCCAGACGGAGGAGAGAGGTTACACAGCAGAGAATCAGGCATTTAGATCACCCACCACAGGAGTAGGCCACCATTGAATCAGACCCCGGCAACCATGTCAGATGGCACAAGCATAAGCTTTATATCAATCAGCACAGGAGAAGGCGACTTTGACAGACTTTGACCCCTACACCCGGACGGAGGAGAGAGGTTTCAAAGCAGAGAATCAGGCATTTAGATCACCCACCACAGGAGTAGGCCCCAATTTAATGGGACCCCGGCAACCATGTCAGATGGCACAACCATCAGCTTCATATCAATCAGCACAGGAGAAGGCAACTTTGAAAGACTTTGACCCCTACACCCAGACGGAGGAGAGAGGTTTCACAGCAGAGAATCAGGCATTTAGATCACCCACCACAGGAGTAGGCCCCATTGAATCAGACCCTGGCAACCATGTCAGATGGCACAACCATCAGCTTTATATCAATCAGCACAGGAGAAGGCGACCTTGAAAGACTTTGACCCCTACACCCAGATGGAGGAGAGAGGTTTCACAGCAGAGAATCAGGCATCATATCAACCACCACAGGAGAAGCCACCATTTAGTTACTTTGACCCCTGCACCCAGGAAGAGGAGAGAGGCACCACAGCACATATTCTGGCATCATATCAGCCACCACAGGAGAAGCCACCATTGAGTTACTTTGACCCCTGCACCCAGGAAGAGGAGAGAGGCCCCACAGCACATATTCTGGCATCATACTAACCACCACAGGAGAAGCCACCATTGAGTTACTTTGACCCCTGCACCCAGGAAGAGGAGAGAGGCCCCACAGCACATATTCTGGCATCATATCAGCCACCACAGGAGAAGCCACCATTGAGTTACTTTGACCCCGCACCCAGGAAGAGGAGAGAGGCACCACAGCACATATTCTGGCATCATATCAGCCACCACAGGAGAAGCCACCATTGAGTTACTTTGACCCCTGCACCCAGGAAGAGGAGAGAGGCCCCACAGCACATATTCTGGCATCATACTAACCACCACAGGAGAAGCCACCATTGAGTTACTTTGACCCCGCACCCAGGAAGAGGAGAGAGGCACCACAGCACATATTCTGGCATCATATCAGCCACCACAGGAGAAGCCACCATTGAGTTACTTTGACCCCTGCACCCAGGAAGAGGAGAGAGGCCCCACAACACATATTCTGGCATCATACTAACCACCACAGCAGAAGCCACCATTGAGTTACTTTGACCCCTGCACCCAGGAAGAGGAGAGAGGCCCCACAGCACATATTCTGGCATCATATCAGCCACCACAGGAGAAGCCACCATTGAGTTACTTTGACCCCGCACCCAGGAAGAGGAGAGAGGCACCACAGCACATATTCTGGCATCATATCAGCCACCACAGGAGAAGCCACCATTGAGTTACTTTGACCCCGCACCCAGGAAGAGGAGAGAGGCACCACAGCACATATTCTGGCATCATATCAGCCACCACAGGAGAAGCCACCATTGAGTTACTTTGACCCCTGCACCCAGGAAGAGGAGAGAGGCACCACAGCACATATTCTGGCATCATATCAGCCACCACAGGAGAAGCCACCATTGAGTTACTTTGACCCCTGCACCCAGGAAGAGGAGAGAGGCCCCACAGCACATATTCTGGCATCATATCAGCCACCACAGGAGAAGCCACCATTTAGTTACTTTGACCCCTTCACCCAAACAGAGGAGAGAGGTTCCACATCAGAGAATCAGGCATCATATCAACCACCACAGGAGTAGGCCACAATTTAGTTTATTTGACCCCTGCACCCAGGAAGAGGAGAGAGGCCCCACAGCACATATTCTGGCATCATATCACACACCACAGGAGAAGGCCTCTTTCAGTGATTTAGGCCTTTGGACCCAGACAGAGGAGAGAGGTCAGAGATTAGCTTCATATCCCCCAGCACAGCAGAAGACCGCTTTATTTGACTTAGGCCTCAGCACCCAGACAGAAGACAGAGGTAGCATGGCAGAGGTTATGGCTTCATGTCACCCGTTAGTTTAACCGGCCACTTTCATCTGGTTAGGCCCCGGCGCCCAGACAGAGAAGAGTTTCATTCAACTGTGGGTTTCATAAAATTTGTATCAAATAAAGAAGTGGCCCGTAGCACAACAAGACATGTTTTAGGCAGTTAATAAGGACTACTCTGCACAAGGGAGGGACAGGTCCTGTGGGATCCATGCCTGGTTCATCTTTATGAAGGTCAGCTTGTCCACGTTGGCTGTGGACAGGCGGCTGCGCTTGTCAGTAATGACGCCCCTGCCGTGCTGAATACGCGTTCAGATAAAACGCTGGCCGCCGGGCAGGAAAGCACCTCCAAGGCATAACATGCTAACTCTGGCCACGTGGACAATTTCGAAACCCAGTAGTTGAATGGGGCCGAACCATCCGTCAGGATGTGGAGGGGTGTGCAGACATACTGTTCAACCATGTTAGTGAAATGCTGCCTCCTGCTAACACGTTCCGTATCAGGTGTCGGTGCAGATAGCTGTGGCGTGGAGACAAAACTTTTCCACATTTCTGCCATGCTAACCCTGCCCTCAGATGAGCTGGCCGTGACACAGCTGCGTTGGCGACCTCTTGCCACTCCTCTGCCTTCACCTTCCACCTGTTCCCCTGTGACATGTGGGAATGCTCTCAAGAGCGCCTCTATCAGCGTGCGCTTGTACTCGCGCATCTTACGGTCGCGCTCCAGTTCAGGAATTAAAGTGGGCACATTGTCTTTATACCGGGGATCCAGCAGGGTGGCCACCCAGTAGTCTGCACACGTTAAAACGTGGGCAACTCTGCTGTCGTTGCGCAGGCATTGGAGCATATATTCGCTCATGTGGGCCAGGCTACCCATGGGTAAGGACAAGCTGTCCTCTGTGGGAGGCGTATCGTCATCGTCCACCGTATCCCCCAGCCACGCACCAGTGATGGGCCTGGGCTGCCACCCCGCTGTGAACTTGCGCCATCCTCATCCCCTCCACCTCCTCCTCCTCATCCTCCTCGTCCTCCAGTACAGTGCCTTGGCTGGCGACTTGTGAACCTGTCCTCTGCTGCTTAAACAAACCTCCCTCTGAGCCACTTCGAACAGACTGGCCCGAAAGTGTTAGAAACGAGCCCTCATCCTCCTCCTCCTCCTCCACCTGGGCCACCTCCTCTAACATCATTGCCCTAAGTGTTTTCTCAAGGAGACATAGAAGTGGTATTGTAACGCTGATAACAGTGTCATCGCCACTGGCCATGTTGGTGGAGTACTCGAAACAGCGCAGCAGGGCACACAGGTCTCGCATGGAGGCCCAATCATTGGTGGTGAAGTGGTGCTGTTCGGCAGTACGACTGACGCGAGCGTGCTGCAGCTGAAACTCCACTATGGCCTGCTGCTGCTCGCACAGTCTCTCCAGCATGTGCAAGGTGGAGTTCCACCGGGTGGGCACGTCGCATATGAGGCGGTGAGCGGGAAGGCCGAAGTTCCGCTGTAGCGCAGACAGGCGAGCAGCGGCAGGATGTGAACGGCGGAAGCGCGCACAGACGGCCCGCACTTTATGCAGCAGCTCTGACATGTTGGGGTAGTGGTGAATGAACCTCTGCACCACCAAGTTCAGCACATGCGCCAGGCAAGGGATGTGCGTCAAACCGGCTAGTCCCAGAGCTGCCACGAGATTTCGCCCATTATCGCATACCACCAGGCCTGGCTTGAGGCCCACCGGCAGAAACCACTCGTCGGTCTGTTGTTCAATACCCCGCCACAACTCCTTTGCGCTGTGGGGCCTGTCCCCAAACATATGAGTTTCAGAATGGCCTGCTGACGTTTACCCCGGGCTGTGCTGAAGTTGGTGGTGAAGGTGTGTGGCTGACCGGATGAGCTGGTGGAAGCAGTGGAGGAGGAAGCCGAGTAGGAGGAGGAGGCTACAGGAGGCAGAGAATGATGCCCTGCGATCCTAGGGGGCGGAAGGACGTGCGCCAAGGAACTGTCCGCCGGGGCCCAGCCGCCACTACATTCATCCAGTGAACAGTTAGTGAGATATAGCGTCCCTGGCCGTGCTTACTGGTCCACGTATCTGTGGTTAGGTGGACCTTGCCACAAATGGCGTTGCGCAGTGCACACTTGATTTTATCGGACACTTGCATGTGCAGGGAAGGCACGGCTGTCTTGGAGAAGTAGTGGCGGCTGGGAACCACATACTGCGGGACAGCCATGGCCATCAGCTGTTTGAAGCTGTCTGTGTCCACCAGCCGGAATGACAGCATTTCAAAGGCCAGCAGTTTAGAAATGCTGGCGTTCAGGCCAAGGGCTCGAGGGTGACTCGGGGAATTTGCGCTTCCTCTCTAAGGTTTGAGATATTGAGAGCTGAACGCTGCTGTGTGATATAGTGGAGACGCTAGTTGACGGTGGCGGTGGTGGTGGTGTCGGTGGCACATCCTCTGTTTGCTGCTCGGCAGGTGGCAACATTCCTCTCGAGGCGGAAGCCGAGGCAGCAGCGGTAGAGGGAGCAGGGGAGCCTCAGCGAGTGCCTGGTTTTTAAGGTGTGTACCCCACTGCAGTTCATGCTTTGCATGTAGATGCCTGGTCATGCAGGTTGTGCTGAGGTTCAGAACGTTAATGCCTCGCCTCAGGCTCTGATGGCAGAGCGTGCAAGTCACTCGGGTCTTGTCGGTAGGACATTGTTTAAAGAAGTGCCATGCCAGGGAACTCTTTGAAGCTGCCTTTGTGGGGCTGGGTCCCTGTTGGCGATGTCCAGTAGCAGGCGAACTCTGGGGCGGCGGCTCGTCTGCTTTGGCCCCCTGCTCCCTCTTTGGCTTCGCTGTTGTCTCGGTCTCACCACTACCTCTTCCTCTGAACTGTGAAAGTCATCGCCACGACCTTCAGTCCATGTGGGGTCTAAGACCTCATCGTCCTCTGCATCGTCTTCCACCCAGTCTCCCTCCCTGACCTCCTCCTGTTCAGTCTGCACACTGCAAAAGACGCGGCAGTGGGCACCTGTGTTTCGTCATCATCAGAGAGTCGGTGACTCTGCTGTGGTGGTATTCCCATGTCCTCTTCATCTGGAGACATAAGTGGTTGTGCGTCAGTGCATGGTATGTCTTCCTCCACTGGGGAAGGGCTAGGTGGACGCCCCTGGGAAACCCTGGAAGCAGAGTCTTCAAACAGAAGAAGAGACTGCTGCATAACTTGTGGCTCAGACCGTTTCCCTGATATGCTTGGGGGTGATGTGACAGACTGATGGGCTTGGTTTTCAGGTGCCACCTGTGCGCTTTCCGCAGAAGACTGGGTGGAAGACCATGTGGTGAACGTGCTGGAAGCACTGTCGGCCACCCAATCGATTAATGCCTGTACCTGCTCAGGCCTTACCATCCTAAGAGCGGCATTGGGCCCCACGAGATATTGCGGTACATTCTGCCGGCTAGTTGAGGGAGTTCGTTCCCTACTGTGTGCGCTGGAGCCGAACGGCCACGTCCTCTACCAGCAACAGAGGCTCCACGGACACCACCACGACCGCGTCCTCGTCCCTTAATAGTATTTTTCTTCATTGTTGCGATTCAACTCGCACCACAATGAAATATATTATTTTTTATAAGCAAAATCCCCTCACTGGAATACTTTCAGTCTTTTGACTGTATGGATTACAGATGGAATGACTGTTATATGTGAGTACCGCTTTCTTTGACAGATTCTAGTATGGGTACATATATGTTTTCCCAACCCCAGCACATTAGTTTGCTAATTCCAGATGTATGAAACGCAGGCCTAACTGTATCTAGTATATTGAACGCCAGATAAACTAACTTGGCCTTTTTAAATAAAAAAATTCCCTCACTGGAATACTTTCAGTCTTTTGACTGTATGGATTACAGATGGAATGACTGTTATATGTGAGTACCGCTTTCTTTGACAGATTCTAGTATGGGTACATATATGTTTTCCCAACCCCAGCACATTAGTTTGCTAATTCCAGATGTATGAAACGCAGGCCTAACTGTATCTAGTATATTGAACGCCAGATAAACTAACTTGGCCTTTTTAAATAAAAAATTCCCTCACTGGAATACTTTCAGTCTTTTGACTGTATGGATTACAGATGGAATGACTGTTATATGTGAGTACCGCTTTCTTTGACAGATTCTAGTATGGGTACATATATGTTTTCCCAACCCCAGCACATTAGTTTGCTAATTCCAGATGTATGAAACGCAGGCCTAACTGTATCTAGTATATTGAACGCCAGATAAACTAACTTGGCCTTTTTTAAATAAAAAAATTCCCTCACTGGAATACTTTCAGTCTTTTGACTGTATGGATTACAGATGGAATGACTGTTATATGTGAGTACCGCTTTCTTTGACAGATTCTAGTATGGGTACATATATGTTTTCCCAACCCCAGCACATTAGTTTGCTAATTCCAGATGTATGAAACGCAGGCCTAACTGTATCTAGTATATTGAACGCCAGATAAACTAACTTGGCCTTTTTAAATAAAAAAATTCCCTCACTGGAATACTTTCAGTCTTTTGACTGTATGGATTACAGATGGAATGACTGTTATATGTGAGTACCGCTTTCTTTGACAGATTCTAGTATGGGTACATATATGTTTTCCCAACCCCAGCACATTAGTTTGCTAATTCCAGATGTATGAAACGCAGGCCTAACTGTATCTAGTATATTGAACGCCAGATAAACTAACTTGGCCTTTTTTAAATAAAAAATTCCCTCACTGGAATACTTTCAGTCTTTTGACTGTATGGATTACAGATGGAATGACTGTTATATGTGAGTACCGCTTTCTTTGACAGATTCTAGTATGGGTACATATATGTTTTCCCAACCCCAGCACATTAGTTTGCTAATTCCAGATGTATGAAACGCAGGCCTAACTGTATCTAGTATATTGAACGCCAGATAAACTAACTTGGCCTTTTTAAATAAAAAAATTCCCTCACTGGAATACTTTCAGTCTTTTGACTGTATGGATTACAGATGGAATGACTGTTATATGTGAGTACCGCTTTCTTTGACAGATTCTAGTATGGGTACATATATGTTTTCCCAACCCCAGCACATTAGTTTGCTAATTCCAGATGTATGAAACGCAGGCCTAACTGTATCTAGTATATTGAACGCCAGATAAACTAACTTGGCCTTTTTAAATAAAAAAATTCCCTCACTGGAATACTTTCAGTCTTTTGACTGTATGGATTACAGATGGAATGACTGTTATATGTGAGTACCGCTTTCTTTGACAGATTCTAGTATGGGTACATATATGTTTTCCCAACCCCAGCACATTAGTTTGCTAATTCCAGATGTATGAAACGCAGGCCTAACTGTATCTAGTATATTGAACGCCAGATAAACTAACTTGGCCTTTTTAAATAAATAAAAATTCCCTCACTGGAATACTTTATGGCTTTTCACTGTATGGATTACAGGTGGACTGGTATTAGTAGGGGTGACACAAGCACACCCAAGTCCCTGATGTAGGATTTCTATGGCACAGACCACTATTACAAGTGATTAATGGACGTTGGGAGAGATTGTGCTGCAGCACTAGTCCCAAGATGGCCGCCGCCTATCAGCCCAGTAACATGTGCCACAAAATGGTCTGCACAACCTTTAAAAAAATAGCCTTGGACTGTGCTGCTAAATCGCTATTGGTCTGAATCCCAGGTGTAGATGTCTGACTTGTTTGGAGCTTTGGAATGCACACTGTGGCAGCTTCTGCTGCAGCACTACAAGTCGCAAAATGGCGGCCGGCGGTCAGCCCAGGTACATGTGGATGGAAAAATCACTCTGGCCACTCTAAAAATAGCCAATCCCTATCAAAAAGCAGCTCAGCTGCAGTTGTTCAGATGAATCACAGGTGGAGGAGAGAAATTTGCTTCCAGTTATTCAATTATCCCTGCCTATTCTCGCCCTAGCATCAGCTGCGTCTATCCCTGTTCTATTCACATCGGGAGTGAGCACGTCCCGACGTGCGCACAAGCTTATAAAGAGGCTGAGTCACATGCTGCACTTGGCCAATCACAGCCTTGCCAATAGTAGGCATGGCTGCGATGGCATCTTAGGGCAAGTAGTATGATGCATGTTGATTGGCTGCTTTGCAGCCTTTCAAAATGCGCCAAAATACATGCCGAACGACGAACCCGAACCCGAACTTTTACAAAAAAGTTCGGGTTCGGGTCCGTGTCACGAACACCCCAAAATTCGGTACGGACCCGAACTATGCTCGAACTGTTCGCTCAACACTAGTAGCCTCTAGTTGGGAGAAGAGCAAACATGATATTCATGCCTGTTTCTGAGTTTTTACTAAGAAACAATAAAATCCTATCAAATGAAATGTAGTTTAACAAATTCAGACATTAAGAAGTGCAGTGTGTAAGGTGATGCTGAACATTGCAGCATTCTTATTTTCTCCCTGTTTTACTTCTAATTAGGCATTTGTGGAAAATGTATAACATGACCTCTTATGCTGCAAATGGAACATTAATAGACCACTAGACCAAGGTATTATGCATGAAGGGACTCTGTTCCCAAGAGTATTTAACCATTTTAGTTCCCTAGTTGTCCCTATTAAATCATAATAAATCTCATAACTATGGCTTCTGAACTCAACCCGAATCTTTAAAAAGCAGAATATTAAAGAGCAAGAATCATGCTTCATTGACTAGGCCTATTTTGTTCCCAGATCATTAAAATATATATCAAAAACAGGGAGAGCTGAATGTGAACAATCTTTAAATACTGGGATGCTCAATAGCATGACTCGTATTACTACTACCTCCAGTAGAAATTTCACCTTTGTAAAGGCTTTCAGTTAAAGGTAGATACAGTTATCCCCAAAGCATGCTTTCCTCTGCAGTCTCACAATTTATTAGCACAAATATATAATTTCTTTTTTTTTTTTTTTTTTGTGCAAACAAAAGACAAATGTTGATATGCTAGGCCACATGGTGGATCTGCTGAATATTTTTGGTGTATTACAATTCAAGTGAATTAGGTTTTAGACAATTTCATATTATATAGAATATATCTATGCATAGTCAAGGTCAAGCTGTAGAAATTATAGTTCATAGCAAGGAGAACAGTTTATCAATGGGGATACATGACACTATCTGCGACAGAACCTCACACTAGCAATTCTACGCTATAAAACCAGACACCTAAACTAAATTTTTATTTTTTTCATATTTGAACAGAGAAAGTGGTTTATTATCCTCAGAACCTCAAGTTTCTAGTGCATATTGCCAGCACAGCACCCCAATAGCATTCTGCTGCTGACCAATTCCGTGTTTTTATTTCAGTGCATTATATCTCTCTGGTATTAAATGTGTTGCATTATAGCACAAGCACTTTACAGCAATAACACTATTGTTAATCAAGTAAACATAGACATAAATTAAACCATAGACATAAATGTTACCACCTGTCCTGAATTGTTATACATTGGTGTTGTGGGCGGGACATTAATCGCACACAAGTTTGAAAAGTGTGTTTTATAGTATAGATAATCTTTGTTTTGCAAATAACACAGTATACAGATCTTACACCAGCCTTTCCTTCATCGTTAAACTGGTCTTATTGGGCAAGGGGAAGAGAAACGTCTTTTTTTAACCACCTCAGCCCCCCTAGCTTAACCACTTGCCGCCACGCTAACGCCGATGGGCGTCAGCGCAGCGGCTCTCTCAGGTCTCAGTCACGCCTATCGGCATCATCTCGTGAGACCCGAAATTTCGTGACCGGGACAACTGAAACTACAGGCCTGCCAGCGCTGATCATGCGCTGGCAGGCTGTAGATGCGAAAAAAAACGCATTTAAAACGCATATCAGACGCTGTTTTGTAAACAGCTTCTGATATGCCTGCTGTCTGCTCATCTGGTGGTCCCTTTGTCTGGGACCACCAGAGGAAACATAAGTAAAGGGCACCAATCACTACACACACATCCCCCCCACCCCCCATCACTGATTAACTCCTGATCACCCATGTCACCCCCCCTGATCACCCCCTGTCACCCCCCTGTCACTAATCACCCCCCTGTAAGGCTCATTCAGACGTCCATATGTGTTTTGCGGATCTATGGATCATTTACAGAGATATTTATCACACCCAGCAGGGGTACATGTAAAAATACACCCCAAAACACATTGCCCTACTTCTCCTGAGTACGGCGATACCACATGTGTGACCCTTTTTTGCAGCCTGGGTGCGCAAAGGGGCCCTAATTCCAATGAGTACCTTTAGGATTTCACAGGGCATTTTTACGCATTTAGATTCCAGACTTCTCACGCTTTAGAGACCCCTAAAATGCCAGGGCAGTATAAATACCCCACAAGTAACCCCATTTTAGAAATAAGACACCCCAAGGTATTCCGTGAGGGGTATGGTGAGTTCATGTAAAATTTTATTTTTTGTCACAAGTTAGTGAAATATGAGTCTTTGTAAAAAAAACAAAAATAAAAAAAATATATATCAATTTCCGCTAACTTGTGCCAAAAAAAAAATAATCTGTGAACTCGACATGCCCCTCACGGAATACCTTGGGGTGTCTTCTTTCCAAAATGGGGTCACTTGTGGGGTATTTACACTGCCCTGGCATTTTAGGGAACCTAAAGCGTGAGAATCCAAATGCGTAAAAATGCCCTGTGAAATCCTAAAGGTACTCATGGGAATTTTGGCCCCTTTGAGCATCTTGGCTGCAAAAAACTGTCACACATGTGGTATCGCCGTACTCAGCAGAAGTAGGGCAATGAGTTTTGGGGTGTATTTTTATATATATCCATACTGTGTGTGAGAAATATCTCTGTAAATGACAACTTTAATTAACAGAGATATTTCTCTCAACCAGCATGGGTATATGTAAAAATACACCCCAAAACACATTGCTCTACTTCTCCTGAGTACGGCGATACCACATGTGTGACACTTTTTTGCAGCCAAGATGCGCAAAGGAGCCCAAATTCCAATGAGTACCTTTTAGGAGGGCATTTTTACGAATTTTTCTTCTCACGCTTTAGGGCCCCTAAAATGCCAGGGCAGTATAAATACCCCACATGTGACCCCATTTTGGAAAGAAGACACCCCAAGGTATTCCGTGAGGGGCATGGCGAGTTCATAGAAGATTTTTTTTTTGGCACAAGTTAGCATAAATAGATTTTTTATTGTTTTTTCTCACAAAGTCTCCCTTTCCGCTAACTTTTGACAAAAAGTTCAATTTTTCATGGACTAACTATGCCCCTCAGCGAATACCTTGGGGTGTCTTCTTTCCAAAATGGGGTCATTTGTGGGGTGTTTATACTGTTCTGGCATTTTGGGTGGGGCTAAATTGTGAGCAGCCGTGTAAAACCTAAAGGTACTCGTTGGAATTTCGGCCCCCTTGCGCATCCAGGCTGCAAAAAAGTGTCACTCATGTGGTATCGCCGTACTCAGGAGAAGTAGGGCAATGTGTTTTGGGGTGTATTTTTACATATACCCATGTTGGGTGAGAGAAATATTTCTGTAAATTGACAACTTTGTATAAATTTTTTTAAAAAGTTGTCATTTACAGCATTATTGTTTACAGCAATATTTCTCTGCCAAAATCAGTGACTGCGGTGCGGTGGGCTGGGCGCTAACTACCTAACAAGTAGCTAACTAACTGGCGGTGATAAGGGGCCCCTATGCCCCATTCACACATCCGTAATTCTGTTTGCGGAACGGAATTGCGGACCCATTCATTTCTATGGGGACAGACTTTGTCCCGCTTGGATCCGGAATTGCGAGTCCGCACTTCCGGGTCTGCACTTCCGTTCCGCAAAAATATAGAACATGTCCTATTCTTGTCCGCAATTGCGGACAAGAAAAGGCATTTTCTATATAGTTCCGGCAATGTGCGGATCTGCAAAATGCGGAAAGCGCGTCTCGCGAGATGACGCACGGATGCGTCCAGCCAGAGCAACAGGACCGCCGGCCGGACGCATCCGTGAATTAGGCGGTCCTGAGGAGTTTAATTCAATTAACACAGTAGACAAATCGTATCAGTGCCAATACTGCATTATTTCCAAAGTAAATAATTAGAGATGAGCGAATCAAAGCCGGCGAAGTGGAACTCGATCCGAATTTCAGGAAAAATTTGATTCACACTGAAGCCGAATTTCCTCATGATTCGTGGTAATGAATCACATTTTTTCCTAAAATGGCTGCTACATATGTGATGACATGGAGCAAGGAACTCTGGGAAAGCGGGATCAACCATAATGCAATGCATGCAGCCAATCAGGAGCCAGCCAGCCCTGTGATGTCACAGCCTTATAAATAGCCTCAGCCATCTTGGATTCTGCCATTTTCCAGTGTACTTAGTGCAGGGAGAGAAGTCAGCAGGCTTTAGGGAAATTGTTAGAAAAAACTTAATTGTGCTAAAAAAAAGAATGATTTACAAGATTATTCAAGGTGTAGGGAAAGTATAGAGAAGAATTATTCCACAGCATTTATGTTGAACAGGGTTCAGTAGGGAAGGTTACAGCCTGGGTAATAGGAACAATCCTACTACACCTTGCTGCACTGACTGGGGATCCAAATTGCCATTTAGAGATGGCCCGAACTATCTGCCGGCGAACAGTTCCCGGCGAACATAGCTTGTTCGCGTTCGCCTCAACGGGAGAACACATGCGATGTTCGGTCCGCCCCCTATACATCATCATTGAGCAAACTTTACCCTGTACCTCACAGTCAGCAGACACATTCCAGCCAATCAGCAGCATACCCTCCCATCTCCTGAACAGCATCCATTTTTGATTCATTCTCAAGCTGCAGTCTTAGTGAGAGGAGGGAGAGTGTAGTTGCTGCTGATTAAATAGGGAAATCGATAGCTAGGCTAGTGAATTCAGTGTCCACTCCAGTCCTGAAAGACTCATCTGATCTCTGCTGTAAGGACAGCGTCCTGACAGCACCCCAAAAAGCCCTTTTTAGGGCTGCAACATTAGTCTGCTTTTTTTTTTTCTCCATATACATATTGCAGTTGCCTGGCCTGCCTGTGTGTGAGGAGCTGCAGGCCCACAGATTGTAGTGTGCCCACTGCCAGTGCCCACCCCTGTCATCCCATGTGGCACAGGACTGTGCATTTTTACACTTTAATCTAAGGTTAGTTGCCTGCCAGTGTGTGTCAGGCTGACTTCCACTGACTGTAGTGTGCCCACTGCCAGTGCCCACCACTCATACCGGCTGGCACAGGACTTTGCATAAAAAAAGGCATTTAATTTTTACACTTTAGTGTAATTTCAGCTACTTGCCTGCTGCCAGTGTGTGTCAGGCCAACTTCAACTGACTGTAGTGTGCCCACTGCCAGTGCCCACCCCTGTCATCCCGTGTGGCACAGGACTTTGCATCAAAAAAAGGCATTTAATTTTTACACTTTAGTGTAATTTCAGTTGCTTGCCTGCTGCTAGTGTGTGTCAGGCCGACTTCCACTGACTGTAGTGTGCCCACTGCCAGTGCCAACCACTAATACCGGGAGGCACAGTAGCTTGCCGATAAATAAGGCATTTCATTTTTAGACAGTAGTCTAAATTCAGTTGCTTGCCTGCTGCCAGTGTGTGTCAGGCCCACTTCCACAGACTGTAGTGTGCCCACTGCCAGTGCTAACCACTGATACCGGGTGGCACAGTAGCTTGCCGATAAATAAGGCATTTTATTTTTAGACAGTAGTCTAAATTCAGTTGCTTGCCTGCTGCCAGTGTGTGTCAGGCCCGCTTCCACTGACTGTAGTGTGCCCACTGCCAATGCCCACCCCTGTCATCCCGTGTGGCACAGGACTTTGCATCAAAAAAAGGCATTTAATTTTTACACTTTAGTGTAATTTCAGTTACTTGCCTGCTGCTAGTGTGTGTCAGGCCCACTTCCACAGACTGTAGTGTGCCCGATGCCAGTGCCAACCACTGATACCAGGTGGCACAGTAGCTTGCCGATAAATAAGGCATTTAATTTTTAGACAGTCTAATTTCAGTTGCTTGCCTGCTGCCAGTGTGTGTCAGGCCCACTTCCACAGACTGTAGTGTGCCCACTGCCAGTGCCAACCACTGATACCGGGTGGCACAGTAGCTTGCCGATAAATAAGGCATTTCATTTTTAGACAGTAGTCTAAATTCAGTTGCTTGCCTGCTGCCAGTGTGTGTCAGGCCCTCTTCCACTGACTGTAGTGTGCCCACTGCCAGTGCCAACCACTGATACCGGGTGGCACAGTAGCTTGCCGATAAATAAGGCATTTAATTTTTAGACAGTAGTCTAAATTCAGTTGCTTGCCTGCTGCCAGTGTGTGTCAGGCCTGCTTCCACTGACTGTAGTGTGCCCACTGCCAGTGCCGACCATTGATACCGGGTGGCACAGTAGCTTGCCGATAAATAAGGCATTTAATTTTCAGACAGTAGTCTAAATTCAGTTGCTTGCCTGCTGCTAGTGTGTGTCAGGCCCACTTCCACTGACTGTAGTGTGCCCACTGCCAGTGCCCACCACTGATACCGGGTGGCACAGTACCTAGCACGCGTAGTACCACTTATCTAAAAAAAAATGACAGGCAGAGGCAGGCCACCCCGCAGGGGCCGTCGTGGTCATGGTGCTGTGATTTCCACTGTCCCTGGAATAATGCCCAGTGTTCAGAGGCCACGTACTCTGAACCCGAAAAATTCTGAGGACGTAGTTGACTGGCTTAGACAGGACACCCAATCTTCAACAGCTTCCGCTAAGAACCTTGACGCACCATCCTCCTCCAGCTCAGCTTCAGTCATCTGCTCTCAAGTTACCACGCACCCGCCCGCTGCCATCACCACCACTACCGCAATCACAGCCGCTTCACTTGATCCGTCAGAGGAGTTATTTACACATCAGTTGGATGCAATTAGTGATGCGCAACCATTATTGCCAGATGATGTAGATTACGGGGATATGTCTCAGTCAGGCAGGATTACACACATGGACGTACAGTGTGATGATGATGATGATGATGATGTTGTACCCGCTACTGCTTCCTTTGCTGAGGTGTCAGATACAAGTGAAGCGGTTGATGATGACGATGTGTCCACGGATGCCACGTGGGTGCCTGCTCGAAGAGAAGAAGAGGGGGAAAGTTCAGAAGGGGAGACAGAGAGAATGAGGAGACGAGTTGGAAGCAGGGGGAGGTTGTCGCAAGGAGTTAGTGGTACAGTCAGACAGCATGTATCGGCACCTGGGGTCAGCCAGACAGCACGCCAGTCAACGCATGCTGTTGCCACCACCAGAATGCCGTCATTGCAAAGCTCAGCAGTGTGTCTTTTTTTTTGTGTGTCTGCCTCTGATAACAGCAATGCCATTTGCAACCTGTGCCAAAAGAAACTGAGTCGTGGGAAGTCCAACACCCACCTTGGTACAACTGCTTTGCAAAGGCACATGATCTCACATCACAAATGCCTATTGGATCAACACATGAGTACAAGCAGCACACAAACTCAAAGCCACCATGCTCCTCCTGGTCCAGCATCTTCAGCCACGTCAACCACTGCTGTCCTCCCTGCCCCCTCTCAACCACCCGCCACTCCATCTCTCACCTTCAGCAGTTCCTGCTCATCTGCCCACAGTCAGGTGTCTGTCAAGGACATGCTTGAGCGTAAAAAGCCAATATCACAGAATCACCCCCTTGCCCGGCGACTGACAGCTGGCTTGACGGAACTCTTATCCCGCCAGCTTTTACCATACCAGCTGGTAGAGTCTGAGGCCTTCAAAAAATTTGTCGCTATTGGGACACCACAGTGGAAGGTACCCGGACAAAATTTTTTTTCAAAAAAGGCAATCCCAAACCTCTACCATGTCATTGAAAAGGAAGTCATGGCATCTCTGGCATACAGTGTTGGGGCAAGGGTCCATCTGACCACTGATACCTGGTCTGCAAAGCACGGTCAGGGCAGGTATATCACGTATACTGCGCATTGGGTCAACCTGCTGACGGCTGACAAGCATGGAATGCGTGGCTCCGCAGCGGAGTTGGTGACACCACCACGACTTGCAGGCAGACCTACTGCCACCTCCTCTACTCCTACTCCCTCCTCTTCAATATCCTCCTCGGCTGAGTCCTCTTCTGCTGCGGTGTCTGGCTGCACATAAACCGATTCCCCCCAGCTCCCCAGGGGCTATTCCACATCCCGGATACGACAGTGTCACGCTATCTTGGGGTTGACTTGCCTGAAAGCAGAGAGCCACACAGGACCAGCACTCCTGTCCGCCCTGAACGCACAGGTGGATCAGTGGCTGACCCTGCACCAACTGGAGATCGGCAAAGTGGTGTGTGACAATGGAAGCAATCTGTTGGCGGCATTAAATTTGGGCAAGTTGTCACATGTGCCGTGCATGGCACATGTGTTGAATCTCATCGTACAACGTTTTGTGTCTAAGTACCCAGGCTTACAGGACGTCCTCAAGCAGGCCAGGAAGGTGTGTGGCCATTTCAGGCGTTCCTACACGGCCATGGTGCACTTTTCCGATTCAACAACATGCCAGTGAGGCGCTTGATATGCGACAGCCCGACACGTTGGAATTCAACACTCCTAATATTTGACCGCCTTCTCCAACAAGAAAAAGCCGTCAACGAGTATTTGTATGACCGGGGTGCTAGGACAGCCTCTGCGGAGCTGGGAATCTTTTTGCCACGTTACTGGACACTCATGCGCAATGCCTGTAGGCTCATGCGTCCTTTTGAGGAGGTGACAAACCTAGTCAGTCGCACCCAAGGCACCATCAGTGACCTCATCCCATTTGTTTTCTTCCTGGAGCGTGCCCTGCGAAGAGTTCTGGATCAGGCTGTAGATGAGCGTGAAGAGGAAGAGTTGTGGTCACCATCACCACCAGAAACAGCCTTGTCATCATCGTTGGCCGGACCTGCAGCAACGCTGGAATAGGAGTATGAGGAAGAGGAGTCAGAGGAGGAATGTGGCGGCTTTGAGGAGGAGGAAGACCAACCACAGCAGGCACCCCAGGGTGCTCATTGTTGTCAACTATCTGGGACCCATGATGTTGTACGTGGCTGGGGGGAAGAACAGACCGTCAATGACATCAGTGAGGACGAGGAACGGGAATCAGTGAGGACGAGGAACGGGAAATGAGTAGCTCTGCATCCAACCTTGTTCAAATGGGGTCTTTCATGCTGTCATGTCTGTTGAGGGACCCACGTATAAAAAGGATGAAGGAGAACGATCTGTACTGGGTGGCCACGCTACTAGACCCCCGGTATAAGCAGAAAGTGGCAGAAATGTTACCAAATTACCGAAAGTCGTAAAGGATGAATCAGTTCAAAACCAAACTAAAAAATATGCTTTACACAGCTTATAAGGGGGATGTCACAGCACAACGGGAATCTAACAGGGGAAGAGGTGAGTGTAATCCTCCTCCTACCACGGTGGCAAGGACTGGACGATTTACAGATGTGTTGTTGATGGAGTACATGTGGAGCTTTTTCAGTCCTACTCATCGCCACAGCCCTTCGGGATCCAGCCTTAGAGAACGAATCGACCGACAAGTAGCAGACTACCTCGCCTTAACAGCAGATATCGACACTCTGAGGAGCAATGAACCCCTTCACTACTGGGTGTGCAGGCTTGACCTGTGGCCTGAGCTATCCCAGTTCGCGATAGAACTTCTGGCCTGCCCTGCTTCAAGTGTCCTGTCAGAAAGGACCTTCAGTGCAGCAGGAGGCATTGTCACTGACAAGAGAAGTCGCCTCGGTCAAAAAAGTGTTGATTACCTCACCTTCATAGAGATGAATGAGGCATGGATCCCGAAGGGACTGACAGTGGGGGATACGTTTGACTAACAAAAGGCCTGATTACATGCCTTGGCCTCAAAATGTTCCCCACGCTGCTGTATTTAATGTCTGCATACCGGATGACTTTCGTGAATTCTCCACCACCAACTAGGGTTCAAGCCGCAATGTTTTAGTCACTTTTCTGCCTGGAAAACATCAATTTTTCTGGCCGCTGCTACAATAGCAGCTGCAACAATGCCATTATTTTTCAGGCATGTGTACATGCCTAATTTTTCTGTCCTATGGTGCAGCACTGTGGCTGCAAAAACAAACCCCAAAAAAAAGGCACATACAAGTTTCAATTCCCCTTCGTGATCGTTACCTTGTTGTGGTGAAGGGGCTTGCGTATCACAATGAAGCAATCATCACCTCTATGATTGTGGTGGCAATGTTGCCATTATGGTCAGACCAAAAGCGATCGGACGGCTGGATAATATTTCATAGAAAAAACATTAATTTACCTTTTTTTTTTATATGTTGTATGGGTTTTTAATACATAAAATAAAAAATCATAATAAAGTCTCTTAATAGTTTATTAGAAATGATGCAGACAATTAAAAAAATCCCCATCAATTCCAATACAAAGCAAGTACAGAGCTCAGAACTAAATTATTTCATGATGTCGTAATAGTTCGCTAATTCGACAATGGTTAATCAATTCGACCGGATAGGGTACATAACAGGGATTAAACTGATAGGAATAGTACTAGTTAAGACACCACTCATATAGGGTGTCACAGCACATTGCTCTGTGCACGCGCAGTGCCCCAATTTGGGAGTAAGAGGACCGACCAAGCTGCTTTTTCTATCTCCCGGTTCCTGAAATCAATTCAGTTTGGTGTATGAGAGTTTGGTCTGTCACTGTGAAGGCAGTCGAAGGTACCCGGCCTAAATTTTTTTTCACAAAAGTCAATCCCTGATATGGGACGTAACAGGGATTAAACTGATGAGAATAGTACTACAGAAAATTCCACTCATATCGGGTGTGACAGTAAATTGCACGGCGCAGACGCAGTGACCGTGGTTTAAAACAGAGTGGAGGGAGCCAGCGTTTTTTTAACCATCTCTCCGTTCGAAAAATCTATTCAATAAATGGCCCCCAGATTGGGGAGTCGGGGACGTTAGAGGGATTAAACTGATGAGAATAGTACTACAGAAAATACCACTCATATCGGGTGTGACAGTAAATTGCACGGTGCAGACGCAGTCACCGTGGTTTAAAACAGAGTGGAGGGAGCCAGCGTTTTTTTAACCATCTCCCCGTTCAAAAAATCTATTCAATAAATGGTCCCTAGATTGGGGATTCGGGGACGTTAGAGGGATTAAGCTGATGAGAATAGTACTACAGAAAATACCACTTATATCGGGTGTGACAGTAAATTGCACGGCGCAGACGCAGTGACCGTGGATAAAAACAAAGGGGAGGGAACCAGAGTTTTTTTTAACCATCTCCCCGTTCGAAAAATCTATTCAATTCACCTTTTGGGGACCCTTGGTGTTGTACGTGGCTGGGTGGAGGAAGAAACCTTCAATGACATCACCGGGACGTGGCTAGCTTGGTATCCAACCTTGTGCAAATGGGGATTTTGCGGTTGTGCAAATGAACTGTTTGCGGTTGTTTGCGGTGCATTAAATGGGGAGTTTGGTCTGTCAATGTCTGTAGAGTGGGCGTAACCCTTACACTACCTGATCGATACAACATCATACCTGATCGTATACACACACTGGATGTTTTAAAGCATGTTATTCCAAACAATTTAGGAATGTTAGTTGATTTATGCCCTTTATGGATTAAAACCCGACTCTGCGTCCACTACGTAATTTTCCATGGGAGTTTTGCTATAGATCCCCCTCCGGCATGCCACAGTCCAGGTGTTAGACCCCTTGAAACAACTTTCCCATCACTATTGTGGCCAGAAAGAGTCCCTGTGGGTTTTAAAATTCGCCTGCCAATTGAAGTCTATGGCGGTTCGCCCGGTTCGCCCGTTCGCGAACATTTGCGGAAGTTCGCGTTCGCTGTTCGCGAACGGAAAATTTTATGTTCGCGACATCACTATTGCCATTATCTCTGTAATTCCTGCAAACCTTTCTTATAAGGGTGAAAGTGCTGTTTGATACAGGCATTAACAGGGTTTATTGCAAATAAATATTTATATGTCTTATTTGCCCTTGTGCGGTGCAGTTATATGTTCTAAAACATTTTTTGGCTTGTATTAGTGGATATAAAGGGCTTATTAGCTGTTGTGTGGTGAAGTTCTAAAATTTCAGCCCTTTTTGTCATGTATTAGTGGCAAAAGTAAAATATATTTGCCATTCAGCACTGAAGTTCCATTGTACTACAGCCATTTAATGAGTGTATTAATAGGATAGATACATACGTCCTATTAGCCGTTCTGAAGTGAATTGTTATTGTTATTCTTTATATTTTTGGGTGTATTAATAGGAAAAAGAATATGTCTTATTAGTCGGTCTGCAGTGAACCAACATTGTTATATTGCCATTGTTGCAGTGTATTAATAGCAAAAATAAGTATGTGTTATTAGCCGTTCTGAGGTGAATTTACATTGTGATTCAGTGGTGAAATTTGTTTGTGATACAGCCTTTTTTGGGAAAATTAATGGGTGATTGTTAACGTCCTTTTGCTGTATGGACCGAATTACGTTGATTAGCCATTCACTGGGGAGATTTTTTGGTGAAGCAGCCTTTTTTGGGAAAATTGATGTGTGATTGTACACCTTCTTCTGTATGGACCAAATTACGTTGATTAGCCATTCGTTGGGGAATTGTTTTTCTGAAACGGCCTTTTTTGGTAAAATTGATGGGTGATTGTAGACCTACTTTTGCTGTATGAACCGAATTACATTGATTAGCCATGCAGTGGGGAATTTTCTTTGTGAAACAGCCTTTTTTGGAAAATTGGTCGGTAGCTGCAACTACGGTCATGGACAATATATGTTCTTTATGGTCCACTGGGTAAATGTGTTTCCTGCCTAGCCACACCAGCAACTTGGCAAAGTGACACCGCTTTCAACTTGTTCTTACGCCGTTGGTCCTGGGACAATGTACGCCTCTGCCTCCTCATCCTTCACCGTCTCCTCAGCCTCCACTGTAGAGGAAAATTCACAGTGCTCCTCCAGCATACCACATGTGCAGGGCACGGCTGTGTCAGGCTGTTCTACACCTCGTTTGCTTGGGCGAACAAAGTCACACATTGGAGGAACTGCTCAGTGTCCTTCATCAAGAATTCAAATCATGGCTTTCTCAGCGACAACTGAAAATCGGAACCATGGTGACCGACAACGGGAATAACATGGTGTCGGCGCTGTGTCAAGGACGGCTGAGCCACACGCCCTACATGCCACATGTGTTCAATCTGGTTGTCAAGCGGTTCCTGAAGTCTTCCACCCATCTTCAAGACATCCTAAAAATGGCCAGGAAACTTTGCATGCACTTGAGACACTCGAACACCGCAAAGCACACCCTCCTTGAGCTGCAGTGGCAGAATGGCATCCCCCAACATAGGCTGATATGCACCGTTTCCACCCATTGGAATTCCAACCTCCATATGTTGGACCGACTATACAAACAGAGAAAGGCCATAAATGATTTCTTGATGATCCAAGCAGAAAGGAGTACTCCCCTGTGTAACCTCGATGTCAGCCAGTGGCAGGTAATGCATGAAACCTGCCGTTTGCTCAGGCCCTTTGAGGAGGCCTCGTTATTTGTGAGTTGCCAGGACTACAGGATGAACAATGTCATTCCATTGCTTAATGTCCTGGAACAGAAGCTGGTAAATTTGTCTAGTCAGGGGACAGGAGACGTGGTGCCTAGATCTCATGGTCACATGAGCCCTGTGGCGGCTGAACTGGAGGAGGAGGAGGAGGACATTGGAGCACAAGCAATGCATAGCGAAATGGGTGGCTTTTACACATAGGTGACAGGAGAGGGGAGCAGGAGCAGCCAGAGGATCTACAGGGCGATGAGGAAGATGAGGCAGAGGACCCAGACACATCATGCAGTATGCAGGGGAGATTAAGGCAGGGAGTCCCTCCGTGTCACTCGCACAAATGGCCCGATGCATGCTCACTTGCTTGCGTAGTGACAGCTAAATTATCACCATTTGGCAGAGGGATAACTTCTGGCTCTCGTCCTTGTTGGACCCTTGCTACCGGTCCAAAATGGGGGTCATTCTTATACCCGCTGAGAGGGTGGACAAACTAAACTACTAAAGAGACATCCTATGTAGTCAGTTGTCTGCTTCCTATGAGTGCCATTGTCCATCCACTCCTCTGCTATGGCTCCTGTGGCAGGGTGGGGGGGTAGGAACAGTTCCAGCTCCATCAGCAGCAACTTGAGTCTAGAGTCGCTGATGAGCAGCTTTCTTCACCCACCTAGTGAAGAAAAAACTCCCCAGCAGCACCTAGACCTGGAGCAGGACCAGAACCAGCAGGTGGTGGCATACTTGGACAGCACCCTGCCACCCCACATTGAAGATCCGCTAGACTACTGGGTAGCCAAACTGGATTTGTGGCCACAACTGGCAGAGTTTGCCCTGGAAAAGCTGTCCTGCCAGGTGAGTGGTGTGGCATCAGAGCGAGTGTTTGGTGCGGCAGGGGCCATAGTTACTCCAAGAAGAACTCACCTGTCCACTCAAAATGTGGAGAGACTGACCTATGTCAAGATAATTCAGGCATGGATCAGCCAGGATTTCCACCCACCAATGCCTGCTGCATTAAGACTAGAACATCCATGGTGCCACACCAACACTTTGACAAAAGAGACAGGTTTCTTCTGGCTTCCTCCCTCAGCTACTATTCTGATGCAGCCACCTACCTGATGCCACACATCTGATTCCAAGTGCTCCTTCTTACACCCACCATCATCAGCAGGTACTGTTATTACCACCCACCTCCCCACTCTGTCATCGGTTCACTCTGTGTTCTCCTGATGCTGCTGCCACCTCCACACTATGTCACCTTGCCACTCTGTGGTCTCCTCATGCTGCTGCGACCTCGACACTATGTCACCTTGACACTCTATGGCCTCCAGATGCTGCTGCCACCTCCACACTATGTCAATTGGCCACTCTGTGGCCTCCTGATGCTTCTGCCAGCTTCACACTATGTCACCTTGCCACTCTGTGGTCTCCTCATGCTGCTGCGACCTCGACACTATGTCACCTTGCCACTCTATGGCCTCCAGATGCTGCTGCCACCTCCACACTATGTCAATTGGCCACTCTGTGGCCTCCTGATGCTTCTGCCAGCTTCACACTATGTCATCTTGCCACTCTGTGGCCTCCTTATGCTGATGCGACCGCCAAACTCTGTCATTGTGCCGCTCTGTGGCTTCCTGATGCTGCCGCCAGCTCCACACTGTCATTGTGCCACTCTGTGGCCTCCTCCTGATGCTGCCGTAATCTCCAGACTCTGCCATTTGGCCACTCTGTGGTCTTCTCATTTAAGTGTCATCTCTGTTTCCACTCCTGTTTATTTTTGGCATTAGCAATACTGATTGATTACTGACCAAGTGCTGACCGAGAGAAGGCAGATGCTCAACAGACAGGATCCGGTTTTTGGGGGATATTGTTCTGACAGATCAGAGGAAGGGCAAAATAATCAGTGACATCAACACAAACTTACTGCTGACACCCACCACTGGAGAAGGCCACTTTCAGTTATTTAGGCCCCATCACCCAGACAGAGGGGAGAGGTCCCACAGCAAGGAATCATGCGTCATATCACCCACCACTGGAGAAGGCCACTTTCAGTTATTTTGGCCCCAGCACCCAGACAGAGGAGAGAGGTCGCATGGCAGAGGTTCAGGCTTCATGTCACCCACCATTGTAATAGGCCACTTTCAGTTATTTAGGCCCCGGCGCTCAGATTGAGGAGAGGTTCGTTCAACTTTGGGTTGCACCGTAAGATCATGGTAAAGGTAAAAAAAATGAGGATTCAGTAAAGAAGTGCCCCGTAGTACAAAAATACATGGTTGAGGGGGAGGCAAAGGCGTAACTACCATAGCGGCAGACCATGCGACTGCTATGGGGCCCAGGGCAAGAGGGGGCCCAGTCTTAGTTGGGATCATCTCCTCTTGTACGGGGGAAGAAAACTTGGTCAGGACTCTCGAAAGCAGAGATACCCAACAGTTGTTGCAAAACTACAACTCCCAGCATGCTTGGACAACCTACAGCTATCAGCCTACAGCAGGGCATGGTGGGAGTTGTAGTTTTACTACAGTTGGAGGGCCATAGGTTGAGCATCCTTGCTCTAAAGAAATAACTTTTATAAAATGAGGCAGTGGAAAAAATGGCCCAATGAAAGGGGTTTAGGCGGAAACCCTTCTGTCCTGTGTGGGGAGCCTGGTTTGATCCTTGCTATGGGGCCCCTACTTCTCTATGTACGCCACTGGGGGGAGGCAGTTATAAATGTCTATTCTGCACAAGGGAGGGACATGTCCTGTGGGATCCATGCCTGGTTCATTTTTATGAACGTCAGCTTGTCCACGTTAGCCGTGCACAGGCGGCTGCGTTTGTCAGTAATGACGCCCCCTGCCGTGCTGAATACACGTTCAGACAAAACGCTGGCCGCCGGGCAGGCCAGCACCTCCAAGGCATAAAATGCTAACTCTGGCCATGTGGACAATTTGGAGACCCAGAAGTTGAATGGGGCCGAACCATCAGTCAGTACGTGGAGGGGTGTGCAGACGTGCTGTTCAACCATATTAGTGAAATGCTGCCGCCTGCTAACACATTCCGTATCAGGTGGTGGTGCAGTTAGCTGTGGCGTGGAGACAAAATTTCTGCCACGCTAACCCTGCTCTCAGAGGAGCTGGCCGTGACACAGCTGCGTTGGCGACCACTCGCCCCTCCTCTGCCTTCGCCTTGGGCTTCCACCTGTTCCCCTGTGACATTTGGGAATGATCTCAGGAGCGCGTCTACCAGTGTGCGCTTGTACTCGCACATCTTCCTATCACGCTCCAGTGCAAGAAGTAAGGTGGGCACATTGTCTTTGTACCAGGGATCCAGCAGGGTGGCAACCCAGTACTCCGCACACGTTAAAATGTGGGCAACTCTGCTGTTGTTGCGCAGGCACTGCAGCATGTAGTCGCTCATGTGTGCCAGGCTCCCCAGAGGTAAGGACAAGCTGTCCTCTGTGGGAGACGTATCGTCATCGTCCTCTGTATCCCCCCAGCCATGCACCAGTGATGGGCCTGAGCTGTGTCAGGTGCCACCCCACTGTGAACCTGCTTCATCCTCATCCTCCTCCACCTCCTCCTCATCCTCCTTCTCCTCCTGTAATGGGCCCTGGCTGGCCACATTTGTACCTGGCCTCTGCTGTTGCAAAAAACCTCCCTCTGAGACTGGACTGAAAGTGCCAAAAATGACCCCTCATCCTCCTGGGCCACCTCCTCTTCCATCATCGCCCTAAGCATTTTTTCAAGGAGACATAGAAGTGGTATTGTAACGCTGATAACGGTGTCATTGCCACTGGCCATGTTGATGGAGTACTCAAAACAGCGCAACAGGGCACACAGGTCTTGCATGGAGGCCAAATCATTGGTGGTGAAGCGGTGCTGTTCCGCAGTGCCACTGACGCGTGCGTGCTGCAGCTGACACTCCACTATGGCCTGCTGCTGCTCGCACAGTCTCTCCAGCATGTGCAAGGTGGAGTTCCACCCGGTGGGCACGTCGCATATGAGGTGGTGAGCGGGAAGGCCAAAGTTCCGCTGTAGTGCAGACAGGCGAGCAGTGGCAGGATGTGAACGCCGGAAGCGCGCACAGACAACCCTCACTTTATGCAGCAGCTCTGACATGTCGGGGTAGTTGTGAATGAACTTCTGCACCACCAAATTCAACACATGCGCCAGGCAAGGGATGTGCGTCAAACCGGCTAGTCCCAGAGCTGCAACGAGATTTCGCCCATTATCGCACACCACCAGGCCGGGCTTGAGGCCCACCGGCAGAAACCACTCGTCGGTCTGTGGTTCAATACCCCGCCACAACTCCTGCGCGGTGTGGGGTCTGTCCCCCAAACATATGAGTTTCAGAATGGCCTGCTGCGTTTAGTGACGGCTGGGAACAACATACTGTGGGACAGCCATGGCCTCTAGCTGTTTGAAGCTGTCTGTGTCCACCAGCCTGAATGACAGCATTTCAAAGGCCAGGAATGGTCAAAGGTTTAGAAATGCTGGCATTTAGGTCCAGGGCTCGATGGTGGCTATGTTGTAATTCACGCTTTCTCTCCAAGGTTTGTGAGGTGGAGAGCTGAACGCTGCTGTGTATGGAGGCCCTTTACTCCTCCATACCGCATGATGCAGGCTTAAAGGCTGTGGGCTACTATCTGAGTATGCGAGGCCAACAGTTCAAGGCACACAATGATTTTGTGTTGCAGCTCCTCAGATACTGGCTCACACACAACTTTTTCCTCTTCAGTGGTCGCCTCTACCACCAGCTGAGGGGCACGGCCATGGGTTGTTCCTGTGCGCCGTCCTATGCCAACCCGCTCCTGGGCTGGTGGGAGGCGACCATTGTTTTTGGCGAGGGTGAGTTGATAACCGGGCCTATCTCCCTATGGGCCTGGTACATCGACGACATTTTCATCATATGGAACGCCAGTGCAGAATCTTTTAGAGGATTTGTTGATCACCTCCAAAACAATGAGGTGGGCCTCTGTTTTACACATGAGGAGAGTACACATTCACTTCACTTTTTGGATGTATGCATTACCAAAAAAGAGGGTGGAGAACTTGCCACCAACATCTACTGTAAGTCTACAGCTACTAATTCGATTCTCCATTGGCAGAGCAGTCACCCGGTACCTCTAAAGCATGGCATCCCTTGCGGACAGTATCTGCGTTTACGCAGAAATTGCTCTGATGATGGAGACTTTGAACACCAGGCTGCAGACCTTCGACAACGCCTACAGGCTAGAGGCTACCCTGATCATATCTTACGGAAGGCATACCAGAGAGCTGTGGCCACCCCCAGGAATACTTTGCTTGTCCCCAAGAAAAAGGAAGCTGGAGACAAAAAGATCAGGTTTATTACGACTTTTGACGGCTGTGCTGAGCAAGCTAGAGAGGTCCTTAGACGGCATTGGCCCATTCTTCTGATGGACCATGACATCTGTGAGGTCCTTCTTCAATATCCACAGGTCACCTACAGAAGGGGCCAGAGCCTCAAGGACCTCCTTGTTCACAGTCATTTCTCTCCACGTTCCTTCCCCACCACGTGGCTAGGCCGAAGACCCAAAGGCTGTTTCAAATGTAGCGGCTGTGTGGCCTGTGGTAACTTAACCACAGGTAAAACCTTCTTTAGCCACAATCTGCAGCGCACTTTTGAGATCAAGAGTAGAACCCTTGGAGTAATCTATAAAATTACATGCGTGTGCCAAAAAGAATATATTGGCAAGACGAAGCGTGAACTCCGCCGTCGGGTGGGGGAGCACTTGCTCTACATTGAAAACTGCCGTGACACTGCGGTTGCTCGCCACGTCTGTGAATATCATCAAGGCGATTTGAGGGCAGTGAGATTTATGGGGATAGAAACAGTTAGCCCCCCAAGAAGGGGGGGGAGACTGGGACAAGATCCTCTTGCAACGTGAGGCAAGATGGATATTCCTGTTACAAACGGTCGCGCCTAAAGGGTTAAACGAACAGCTGTCCTTTAGCTGTTTTTTGTGAACTCCATCTAGCGTGACCCTTCATGCATATAGGGTGCCTAACAAGCTAGCACATTATATATTGAGTTTCTCCCTATCATATGTGCTAGCAGTTTGACCATAAGAAAATAAGAAATACCCTCTCTAGAACTTTCCTGTACCTATTGGACCTCCTTATTGCTTTATCATCTATTTATATATAATCATGATGGACTGTATACGTTAATTGATTGTATTGGATACCACTGAGCCATTTTCCTAATGCTTTGTAATGCATTTGGCCAAAATACCTCAACATTTTTGTCATCAGAGGTCCTTAGTGTGCCCCCGTCTGCAGCAGCGGGTCTGGTTGCATAGCGACGGGTGTACACTTAAGAGGAGGGAATACATCATTATCCCCTCCTCCAGTTATTTTCTAATCGTGATCGCGCGATATTTGATGCGCTATCGCGCATGCGCACTAATTATTAGACGAGCCCTCTGGCTTTCCTGCACTCCGGGCCTCACTTTGGACTGCTGGTGAGTGCGTGCGCCGTGCTGACGTGCGGTCCAGCGCTTGCGCTCATTGGTGAGGACATCTGCACCAGCTGCGGTCCTGGACGAGGTGAGTGTTTAAAAAAGAGGGGGGTACGCATGTGCCTTTGGCGTCCTTAGTGCAGGGTGACACATCATGCCACTGTGCTGTTCTATATCGCATAGGGACACATAATTGTAGGGGATCACCACTATCCTGGTCTCCCCTCTAAGCCAGCGGACCACAACCTCCATCTGTGGGCTATCTATATGTTTTTTCCTGGGTTCCTTGCCTATTTATTAATACTGCAAGGTGTACCTGGATCATGTTTTTCTCCCCTGATGAGCTGCTCTACTCGTATCAGCGGAGCAGTGAAACATGCGTGTAGGGAGTGTATTTAGTTTATAGGGACTTTCAGTTTTTTAGAATAAAAGGTAGGTTCCGGACGGGGTCGCCCTTTTTAGGACGAGTGCCCTGTGGTGAGGCTGCTACTATTAATTAGTATCAGGGATTGTGTACAGCTTACCACAGGGCGCATTTAGGGACCCTACACGTGTGTTTCATGTTATTAGTATGTCCTGCAACCGTGGCATCAACCTGGATATTTCACATGTGATCCGGATCTTCCCTAACGTCTAGTCCCTGGGTACCGGTAGGAATAAATGGCTTTATCTGTGCCGCCGTGCACATATTTATTATTTATTATTTTTTTCTTGCTGTATGGGATACCCGTTTTCCATTAATCAAATGTTATGAGGGTACGATAATTTGATGCCCCATCAGCTTGTTTGTTCATGCACTTTATTACTGGACTATATCGATTTTAAATGACCTATCAATTGAATTTCACCCCAGAAAAAAATATATCCTTTGCAGGACAATATGAAACTTGGCCAGCCACAGCTGAAACCACTGATTTATGGTTTTGCTATTTTGGCAATTGAATTTCACCCCAGAAAAAAATATACCCTGTTACGGACAGATTTAAACTAGGCCTGCAACTGCTGGAACACCAGATTCAGGGTATTGCTATTTTGGCAATTAAATTTCACCCCAGAATAAAATATATGTTTAGCCAGACACTATTATACTTTGCCAGTCACTGCTGGGACACCAGATTGATGGTATTGCTATTTTGGCAATTGAATTACACCCCAGAACAAAATATATGTTTTGCCGGACACTATTATACTTTGCCAGCCACTGCTGGGACACCAGATTTATGGTATTGCTATTTTGGCAATTGAATTACACCCCAGAACAAAATATATGTTTTGCCGGACACTATTATACTTTGCCAGCCACTGCTGGGACACCAGATTTATGGTATTGCTATTTTGGCAATTGAATTTCACCCCAGAACAAAATATACCCTGTTACGGACAGATTTAAACTAGGCCTGCAACTGCTGGAACACCAGATTCAGGGTTTTGCTATTTTGGCAAATTAATTTCACCCCAGAACAAAATATATGTTTAGCCGGACACTATTATACTTTGCCAGCCACTGCTGGGACACCAGATTTATGGGATTGCTATTTTGGCAATTGAATTTCACCACAGAAAATAATCTATCCTTTGCCAGACAGCAGACAGTATTACACTTGGCTAGCCAAAGCTGGAACACCAGATTTAGGGGATTGCTATTTTGGCAATTGAATCTAACCCCTTAAAAATATATAGATATTGCTATCCTGAGTTTGTAGGGGTGACAATAAGCACAGCCAAGCCCCTAATGTAGGATATAGCAAAAAAAAAAACTAGTATTGATGGATTGATGGACTTGGTGGCAGCTTGTTCTGGTGCTCCAGAAGTCACAAAATGGCCGCCGATCACCACAGAAAAAAAGTGACAGAAAAACGCTCTGTGCAGCCTAAAAACCAGTGAGCAAGTAACTAGCAGAAGTTGAATCATTTACAGCTGTAGATCGATCACCTATTTAGGTCTTTTTGCTGACTTTTCCCTGCCTAATCTCGCCCTCACAGAAGCTGCGTCCTCTCCCTACACTAATCAGAGCAGTGTGACGTGCAGCGCTACGTGACTCCAGCTTAAATAGAGGCTGGGTCACATACTGCACTTGGCCAATCACAGCCATGCCATTAGTAGGCGTGGCTGTGTTGGCTTCTTAGGGCAAGAAGTAAAACGCTAGCTGATTGGCTGCTGTGCAGCCCTTCAAAAAGCGGGAAGAAATCGCCGAACAACAGACCCGAACCCGAACTTTTTGGAAAATGTTCGGGTCTGGGTCCGTGTCCTGAACACCCCAAAATTCGGTACGAACCCGAACTATGCTCGAACTGTTCGCTCAACACTAGTGATGAGTGATGTTATATTTCACATCTTCCAGGAATCATAGGTGTTGGTTATATGATCATCTTGTAATATAGTGTTGATATTTTGGACCTAATGACACTGGATCTGGGTAACATCTTTTTGGGGGTAGCAGCAGCACAGGTCAGCTGATTCTGGCACCTTTTTATCTGATGTTTTCTCTTTATTACTATTATTATATTGCTATATACGAATTGTTTGTATTTATTGTCATGCAATAAATTTAATATACTTTTTTACTATATTGGACATGCTTCTTTTTTTGTATTATAAGTAGAGTTGAGCAAACACCTGGAAGTTGGGGTTTGCCGGGTTCGGCTGAACTTCGTCGCAAAGTTTGAGTTCGGGATCCAAACTTCACCCCGAACCCTATTGAAGTCAAAGGGGACCCGAACTTTTGGACACTAAAATTTCTCTAAAAATGTCATAGAAAGGGCTAGAGGGCTGCAAAAGGCAGCAAAATGTGCTTAAGAGCATGGCAAGTGCACTGCAAACAAATGTGGATAGGGAAATGACTTAAAATAAAATAAATAAAAATTAAAAATAACAATCTTGAACTAGGAGGAGGAGGTGGATGTGGAGTAGGAGGTTGAGGAGGTGGTGACCGTGGCGGTGTAAGTAGAAGCTGGGGTGGAGGTGGAGGACGTAGCCAATACTGTTTTCTTTATTTTTTTTGTATTGGGCTAGCACCCAATAAAAAATAAAACAAAGATTAAGCGCACTTGAGTACAAGAATAGATGGTTGAGGCCGGTATAAATGTCTATTCTGCACAAGGTAAGGACAAGTCTTGTGGAATCCATGCCTGGTTCATTTTAATAAACGTGAGATTGTCCACATTAGCTGTAAACAGACGGCTGCGCTTGTCCGTGATAACGCCCCCTGCTGTGCTAAATACACGTTCAAACAATACACTGGCTACAGGGCAGGCCAGCACCTCCAAGGCGTAAAGGGCAAGCTCAGGCCATGAGCCCAATTTGGAGACCCAGAAGTTGAATGGGGCAGACCCATCAGTCAGTATGTGTAGGCGTGTGCACACATACTGCTCCACCATGTTGCTGAAATGCTGCTTCCTGCTCAGACGTTGCATATCAGCTGGTGGTGCTGGTTGTTGTGGCAAGGTAACAAAGCTTTTCCACATTTCAGCCATGCTAACCCTGCCTTCTGGAGGTGCTGGCGGTGTCCCGGCTATGTTGGCGACCTTTTCCTTCTCCTCTGCCTTCGCCTTGTGCTTCCATTGAGGCCTCAATGTCAGGTTGTAATGCCATCAGCAGCGTGTCTATTAGGGTGCCCTTTTACTCACGCATCTTCCGATCACGCTCCAGTGAGAGAATTGAAGACGACACGTTGTCCTTGTAACGGGGATCCAGCAGGGTGGTCACCCAGTAATCAGCACAAGTTACAATGTGGGCAACTCGGCGGTCGTTGCACAGGCACTGCAGCATGTTGTCGCTTATGTGTTCCAGGCTGCCCAGAGGCAACGACAAGCTGTCGTCTGTGGGAGGTGTATCGTCTGTATTCTTAGTATCTCCCCAGCCACGCTGCAGTGATGGCCCTTAGCTGCTTTGGGTGCCACCCTGCTGTGAACACAGTTCCTCCTCATCCTACCCCTCATCCTCCTCATCCTCCAGAACTGTGCCCTGGCTGAACAATTGTGTACCTGGTGCAGGAACCCACCCTCTGAGCCACTTATGAATGACTGGCCTTATAACTGTGGAAATGATGCCTCTTGCTCCTCCTCTTCCTCCTGTGCCACATCCTCTTCCATCATCACCCAAAGCATTTTTTTAAGGAGACATAGAAGTGAGATAGTAACACTAAGAACGGCGTCATCGGCACTGTCCATGTTGATGGAGTAGTCGAAACAGCGCAACAAGGCACACAGGTCTCGCATGGAGGCCCACACTTAGTGGCGGTGAAGTGGTGCTGTTCCGCAGAGCCACTCACCGATGTGTGCTGCAGCTGAAACTCCACAATCGCCTGCTGCAGCTCGCACAGTCTCTCCAGCATGTGCAAGGTGGCGTTCCACCTTGTGGGCACGTTGCATATGAGGCGGTGAGCTGGAAGGCCGAAGTTACACTGCAGCGCAGACAGGCGAGCAGCAGCATGGTGAGAACACCCAAAGTGTGCACAGATGTCCTGCACTGTCTGCAGCAGCTCTCACATATCAGGGTAGTTTTTCAGGAATTTCTGCACCACCAAATTCAGCACATGCGCCAGGCAAGGGATGTGCGTCAAACCGGTTAGGCCCAGTGCTGCAACGAGATTTCGCACATTATCGCACACCACCAGGCAGGGCTTGAGGGTCAGTGGCACCAACCACTCATCAGTCTGTTGTTCCATGCCCGTCCACAGCTCCTGCAGAGTGTGGGGTTTGTCCCCCAAACAGATGAGTTTCAAAACTGCCTGCTGTCGTTTTCCTCTGGCTGTGCTGAAGTTAGTGGTTAATGTGTTACCATGACTGGATGAGGAGGTGTTAGAGGAGGAAGAGGAATAGGAGGAGGAGGCAACAGGAGGCAAAGAGAAATGCCCTGCAATACTCGTTGGCGGAAGGATATGCGCCAAACAGCTATCCGCCTCAGTGTGCTGTTAGGGAGATTTATCGTCCCTGCCTGTGCTTTCTGGTCCACGTATCGGTAGTTATGTGGAACTTGCTACAGATAGCATTGCGCAGTGCACATTTTGCCCCCCCACTTGTTTGTGCAGGTAAGGGATGGCTCGCCTGGAAAAGTAGTGGTGGCTGGGAACGACGTACAGTGGGACAGCCAAGTCCATAAGGTTTTTAAAACTCTCCGTCTCCAGCAGACAGAATTACAGAATTTCAAAGGCCAGGAATTTTGAAATGCTGGCATTCAGGGCCAGGGATCGCGGGTGGGTAGGGGTGTACTTCCTCTTTCGCTCCACAGTGTGGAAAATGGACAGCTAAACCCTGCCATGGGACATTGTGGTGCTGCTTGTTGAAGTTGACGAATGTGGTGGCGTTGCTGCCACATCCTCCATTTGCGTGGTTGACGGTGCCATTGTCACTCTAGAGGTGGAGGAAGAAGCCGAGACTGCAGCAGAAGAGGGAGCAGGAGGAGCCTGAAACCTTTCTTGGTTTTGGAGGTGTTTACTCCACTGCAGCTCGTGCTTTGCATTTAGATGCCTGGTCATGCATGTTGTGCTCAGGTTTAGAACGTTAATGCCTCGCTTCAGGCTCTGATTGCTCAGCATGCAAACCACTTGTGTCTTGTCATCTGCACATTGTCTGAAGAACTGCCATGCCAGGGAACTCCTTGGAGCTTTCTTTGTTGTGCTCAATCCCTGGGTGCGGTGGGCAGTAGCAGGTGTACTGTCTAGTGGACGGCCGCTCTGCTTTTGCACCCGGCTCCCTCTTTTGGTGTGCTGGTGGCTCTGTGCGACCACCGCCTCTCTCACTGAACTGCACAGGTCACTCGAATTACCTTGATTTCATGTGGGGTCCAGGACCTCATCGTCCTCCACATAATCTTCCACCCAGTCTTCACCCCTGCCCTCCTTGTCGGTTTGCACACTGCAGAAAGCTGCAGCAGTTGGCACCTGTCTTTCGTCATTATCAGAGACGTGCTGCGGTGGTCCTCCCATGTCCACATCCTGAAACATAAGTGGTTGGGCCAGGGGCGTACATAGAAATCACTGGGCCCCATAGCAAAAATCTGAATTGGGCCCCCTTAACCCCGCCTACTACCCACCATGGCTCCTCCCCTGCCACACCCCCATGCTGGTTGGTGGAATATCATTTTGTGCACACTCAGCATTAGCAGCAAGGAGTTAGAGGGGTTAAAGGGTTTCTGTCATCAGGTTTACACATTATAAGCTGTCTGACATTAGCTATGTGCTAATGTCAGAGCAGCTTGATAATGTGTTTTTTATGTAAATCCGAGTTATATTTATGCTAAAAACGTATTTTTATAACATGTAAATTAGCTTCTAGGAGCAGGGGCATTGCCCTGCTCCTAGAAGGCTCCAGCGTCAACTTGCTGCCACGCTCTTCTTTCTTGATTGACAGTGCCGGGCAGTGATCCTCTGCTGCCTCCGGCACTGTCTCCATGCGAATCCGCGCCTGCGTCGCTGTGTCTGTATTCGGCGCAGGCGCGGTGAGCTGAGGACAGCAGGCACCAGCGTCCTCAACTCACCGCGCCTGCGCCGAATACAGAGCGGCGCCGCAGGCGCGGGAATTCGCAAGGAGACAGTGCCGGAGGCAGCAGGGGATCGCTGCCCGGCACTGTCAATCAAGGAAAGAAGGGGCGTGGCAGCAGGTTGGCGCACGTAGCCTCTAGGAGCAGGACAATGCCCCCCCTGCTCCTAGAGGTTAATTTACATATTATAAAAATACGTTTTTTTAGCATAAATATAACTCGGATTTACATAAAAAACACATTATCAAGCTGCTCTGACATTAGCACATAGCTAATGTCAGACAGCTTATAATGTGTAAACCTGATGACAGAAACCCTTTAATATCCAACCCCTAATGCCCTCCAAAATGCCAGGGGGGTTTAGGAAGGAGAAGGTGTAGGAGGAAAGCACACTGTCCTCTATGAGCCCCCCCAACCCCTAATGCCCCCCAAAATTCTCAGGACAGTGTGCTTTCTTCCTACTTCTCCCCCATGGGCATTTTGGGGGGCAGATTGAAGCATGTCCCACACTGTCCCCCTCCCCACCCCTCCTCTCTCTTGCTGCCTGGCCAAATTCCACCCTCACCTGAGTGTCAGACTGTCAGTATCTGACTGAGTCTGCTCTCTCAGTCTCAGGCAGCCAGGGCCAGGCACGCATTCAGGAAGTTCAGGCCAGGGCTGCAGAAAGAAAGTGCCGGGCCGGGACCAAAAAATGTGGGCGGGGCCTTCGCTGCGCTTCGGGCCCCCCAGTGCTGCGGGCCCCATAGCAGTGGCGTGGTCTGCCTCTATGGGCAGTACGCCACTGGGTTGGGCATCAGTGCACTCAATCTCTTCCACTTCTGGGTTAGGGCTAGGTGGATGGCCCTGGGAAACCCTGTCAGCAGAGTCATCAAAAAGTATAAGAGACTGCTGCATGAATTGGGGCTCAGACTGCTTGGCTCATTTGCAAAGGGGTGAGGTGCTAGACAGATGCCCATTGCCTGCAGGTGCCAACTCGGATCTTTCAGCATTGGATCGGGTGGGAGACCATGTGAAGATACTGGAGGCACTTTCATCCACACGATCTACTAGCGACTGTACTTGTTCTGGCCTCACCATTCGTACAGCGGCATTCGGGTAAACTAAATAACACTGAAGGCTCTGCCGTCTACGCGCACCTGAGGAAGGTGTTTCATTTGGGCGTGTAGCTGACACAGATCGACCACATCGTCTCTCTGCAACAGGAGCTCCACCAACACCAGCAGCACCACCACCAGGAACCACATCCCTTATTTGAAGCTCTCCTCATTTTTTGTGGTTACCCACTGAACAGACATTTTTACTAAATTTACCTCCCCGTCACCTATGCAGAACAGGGGTTTGTATATTGAAAAAGTGGGTTAATGTCACCCAATAATATACCAGACGATTTTTACAAATTTACCTCCCTGACACCAATGCAGAGCAGGAGTTTGTATATGGCAACAATGGTAAAATGTCACCTAAGAATGTAACACACGATTTTTAGATATTTACCTCCCTGTCACCTATGCAGAGCAGGGGTTTGTATATGGCAAAACTGGGTTAATGTCACCCAAGAATGTAACAGACTATTTTTAGAAATGTACCTCTTTTTCACCTATGCAGAGCAAAGGTTTGTATACAGCAAAAATTGTAAAATGTCACCCACCAATGTAACAGACGATTAGGGTTGAGCGAACCCGAACTGTATAGTCCGGGCTCGTATCGAATTTTGGGGTGTTCGGAACCCAGACCCGAACCCAAACATTTTCATAAAAGTTCAGGGCCATTGTTCTCCGATTCTTCACGCTTTCTGAAGAGCTGCAAAGCAGCCAATCAGCAAGCGTTTTACTTCTTGGCCCTAAGAAGCCATCACATCCATGCCTACTAATGGCATGGCTGAGATTGGCTGAGTGCAGCATGTGACCCAGCCTCTATTTAAGCTGGAGTCACGTAACGCCACATGTCACTCTGCTCTTATCAGTGTAGGGATAGGATGCTGCTGCTTCTGTGAGGGACAGATTAGGGAAGAAGTCTGCAGAACCTGTTGTACATTAATCCAGAAGATACCACAAATTGAGGAGGAGGGAGCTTCAGAAATTCTACATTTCTGTACCCAACCACTGCCTGTTACAGAGGTGGGGGTCAGCGGCCATTTTAGCCACTGCAGTGTACTGCATGTCTGCCAGCCTGGCAGGGACATCAGCTTAATCCTTTTTGGTAGCTCAGTGAAGGAGAAAATGCTTTTTTTCTGGCTGCTCAAGTCCCCTACATTACATTTGTATAATTAAGGGGTGACAAAGTCCATTTGTCTAGTCTTGGACCTTTGGTGCCACAGAGCACTTGTGTATACAATGAACTAAACCGTATATTAAATTTCTGCAGTATTTTTGTGATAAAAAGCTGTGATCCTGGTCCCCAAAGCAGTTTGAAATACACCGCCCAAATACACATTTTACCTTTCTGCAGTAAAATTGTGAATATTATTTTTTTTTTGTGGGAGAAAAGCAATATTCTTGCTTTACAAAGCAGTTGTACATACAGTATACAAATACATATTTAATATTTCTGCTGGGAAATAGTGCATCAGTGTGTTTCAGGGGAAAAAAAACATTATTCTTGGTCCACAAAACTGTTTGAAATAGACCGCCCAAATACACATTTGCCATTACACCGCCCAAATACACATTTGACAAAAGTATTCCTGGTAGTGTTGAGCGAACAGTTCGAAAATCGTTCGGGTCCGTACCGAATTTTGGGGTGTCCGTGCCATGGACCCGAACCCGGACATTTTCAAAAAAGTTCGGGTTCGGGTCCGGTGTTCGTCGATTACTTTCCGCTTTCTGAAGGGCTGCACAGCAGCCAATCAGCTAGCGTTTTACTTCTTGCCCTAAGAACCCATCACAGCCATGCCTACTAATGGCATGGCTGTGATTGGCCAAGTGCAGCATGTGACCCAGCCTCTATTTAAGCTGGAGTCACGTAGCGCCGCACGTCACACTGCTCTGACTAGTGTAGGGAGAGGATGCAGCTTCTGTGAGGGCGAGATTAGGCAGGGATAAAGAAGTGATTGAATGATCTACCTTTCTACACCTGTGCATCAGAACAACTCAGCTGAGCTGTTCACTGAAAGTCACTATTTTGTTGAGACTGGCCAGAGCGATTTTTACTGGCACATGTAACTGGGCTGACCGGCGGTGGCCATTTTGGGACTTGTGGTGCGCCAGCACAAGCTGCCACAGAGTCTAAACCAAAGCTCCAAAGAAGTGTAAAATCTACACATGTGAATCAGAACAACAGCGATTCAGCTGCTCAGTCAAAGTCTATTTTTTTTCTGGATGGGCAGACCGTTTTCTGGCACATGTTACTGGGCTGATAGGCGGCGGCCATTTTGGGACTTGTGGTTCTACAGCAAAAGCTGCCACAACGTCCATTAATCTCATGTAATACTCGATTTTTTCATAAATATACTGTTTGGCTGTGCTTGTGTCACCCATACTAACTGCAAAGATATTTACTATATCAGTGGTGAAACTAAAAGTAACCCACTTGGATAGCAAATCCCATGAATGTGCTGTTCCAGCTAGGCTAGCCAGTGCCACTACAGCCAGCCAAGTCCAATACTGTCAGCCAGAAAAAAAAAAAAATATTATGTGCCAGAAATATAAATTAGAAAAAGCTTTCACCGTAATAATAAAATTATTCTGGTGTTAGACCAGAAGAAGCCCTCCAGTCGTAATTAATACTGTAAAAAGGCTTAGGCAATATTTCTCCCAGTGTGGGAAATTTATCTAGCAAAACTAGCATTTTAAAAATTCGGGTGTTCTGAAATACCAGCAGTTTTCTTGTAACTAATACCGCCAAAAGGCATTATTGTCCAGTGTTGTAATTTTGGTGAAAAAAAGGCCAATTTAATCAATCTGGTGTTTGTTAGACCAGAAACACTAGGCCTCACGTTTTTACTCCTGTAAAAGGAATTACATCTCCCGTGTGGGAATCTATGTACCCAAACTAGCATTTTAAAACTTCAGATGTCCTATTTGCAGCAGTATTCTTGTAAATAATACCGCCAAAAGGCATTATTGTCCAGTGTTGTAATTTTGGTGAAAAAAAGGCCAATTTAATCAATCTGGTGTTTGGTAGACCAAAAACACTAGGCCTCACGTTTTTACTCCTGTAAAAAGGAATTATATCTCCCCGTGTGGGAATCTATGTACCAAAACTAGCATATTAAAAATTCTGGTGTCCACTTTGCAGCAATTTTCTTGTAAATAATACTGCCAAAAGGCATTATTGTCCAGTGTTGTAATTTTGCTGAAAAAAAGGCCAATTTAATCAATCTGGTGTTTGTTAGACCAGAAACACTAGGCCTCACGTTTTTACTCCTGTAAAAAGGAATTATATCTCCCCGTGTGGGAATCTATGTACCAAAACTAGCATTTTATAAAATCTGATGTCCACTTTGCAGCAGTTTTCTTGTAAATAATACCGCCAAAAGGCATTATTGTCCAGTGTTGTAATTTTGGTGAAAAAAAGGCCAATTTAATCAATCTGGTGTTTGGTAGACCAAAAACACTAGGCCTCACGTTTTTACTCCTGTAAAAAGGAATTATATCTCCCCGTGTGGAATCTATGTACCCAAACTAGCATTTTAAGACTTCAGATGTCCTATTTGCAGCAGTATTCTTGTAAATAATACCGCCAAAAGGCATTATTGTCCAGTGTTGTAATTTTGGTGAAAAAAAGGCCAATTTAATCAATCTGGTGTTTGTTAGACCAGAAACACTAGGCCTCACGTTTTACTCCTGTAAAAGGAATTATATCTCCCCGTGTGGGAATCTATGTACCCAAACTAGCATTTTAAAACTTCAGATGTCCTATTTGCAGCAGTATTCTTGTAAATAATACCGCCAAAAGGCATTATTGTCCAGTGTTGTAATTTTGGTGAAAAAAAGGCCAATTTAATCAATCTGGTGTTTGGTAGACCAAAAACACTAGGCCTCACGTTTTACTCCTGTAAAAGGAATTATATCTCCCGTGTGGGAATCTATGTACCAAAACTAGCATATTAAAAATTCTGGTGTCCACTTTGCAGCAGTTTTCTTGTAAATAATACCGCCAAAAGGCATTATTGTCCAGTGTTGTAATTTTGCTGAAAAAAAGGCCAATTTAATCAATCTGGTGTTTGTTAGACCAGAAACACTAGGCCTCACGTTTTACTCCTGTAAAAGGAATTATATCTCCCGTGTGGGAATCTATGTACCAAAACTAGCATTTTAAAAATTCTGATGTCCAATTTGCAGCAGTTTTCTTGTAAATAATACCGCCAAAAGGCATTATTGTCCAGTGTTGTAATTTTGGTGAAAAAAGGCCAATTTAATCAATCTGGTGTTTGGTAGACCAAAAACACTAGGCCTCACGTTTTACTCCTGTAAAAGGAATTATATCTCCCGTGTGGGAATCTATGTACCCAAACTAGCATTTTAAAACTTCAGATGTCCTATTTGCAGCAGTATTCTTGTAAATAATACCGCCAAAAGGCATTATTGTCCAGTGTTGTAATTTTGGTGAAAAAAAGGCCAATTTAATCAATCTGGTGTTTGGTAGACCAAAAACACTAGGCCTCACGTTTTTACTCCTGTAAAAGGAATTATATCTCCCGTGTGGGAATCTATGTACCAAAACTAGCATATTAAAAATTCTGGTGTCCACTTTGCAGCAGTTTTCTTGTAAATAATACCGCCAAAAGGCATTATTGTCCAGTGTTGTAATTTTGGTGAAAAAAGGCCAATTTAATCAATCTGGTGTTTGGTAGACCAAAAACACTAGGCCTCACGTTTTTACTCCTGTAAAAGGAATTATATCTCCCGTGTGGGAATCTATGTACCCAAACTAGCATTTTAAAACTTCAGATGTCCTATTTGCAGCAGTATTCTTGTAAATAATACCGCCAAAAGGCATTATTGTCCAGTGTTGTAATTTTGGTGAAAAAAAGGCCAATTTAATCAATCTGGTGTTTGGTAGACCAGAAACACTAGGCCTCACGTTTTTACTCCTGTAAAAGGAATTATATCTCCCGTGTGGGAATCTATGTACCCAAACTAGCATTTTAAAACTTCAGATGTCCTATTTGCAGCAGTATTCTTGTAAATAATACCGCCAAAAGGCATTATTGTCCAGTGTTGTAATTTTGGTGAAAAAAAGGCCAATTTAATCAATCTGGTGTTTGGTAGACCAAAAACACTAGGCCTCACGTTTTACTCCTGTAAAAGGAATTATATCTCCCGTGTGGGAATCTATGTACCAAAACTAGCATATTAAAAATTCTGGTGTCCACTTTGCAGCAGTTTTCTTGTAAATAATACCGCCAAAAGGCATTATTGTCCAGTGTTGTAATTTTGGTGAAAAAAAGGCCAATTTAATCAATCTGGTGTTTGGTAGACCAAAAACACTAGGCCTCACGTTTTACTCCTGTAAAAGGAATTATATCTCCCGTGTGGGAATCTATGTACCCAAACTAGCATTTTAAAACTTCAGATGTCCTATTTGCAGCAGTATTCTTGTAAATAATACCGCCAAAGGCATTATTGTCCAGTGTTGTAATTTTGGTGAAAAAAAGGCCAATTTAATCAATCTGGTGTTTGTTAGACCAGAAACACTAGGCCTCACGTTTTACTCCTGTAAAAGGAATTATATCTCCCGTGTGGGAATCTATGTACCAAAACTAGCATTTTAAAAATTCTGATGTCCAATTTGCAGCAGTTTTCTTGTAAATAATACCGTCAAAGGCATTATTGTCCAGTGTTGTAATTTTGGTGAAAAAAAGGCCAATTTAATCAATCTGGTGTTTGGTAGACCAAAAACACTAGGCCTCACGTTTTACTCCTGTAAAAGGAATTATATCTCCCGTGTGGGAACCTATGTACCAAAACTAGCATATTAAAAATTCTGATGTCCAATTTGCAGCAGTTATTCTTGTGAAGACTCTGCTCCCACGGTTTTCCAGGGGCGTCCACCTAGCCCCTTCCCCAGCGGTGGAAGACATTCCATGCACTGACGCACAACCACTTATGTATCCAGATGATGAGGACATGGGAATACCACCACAGCAGAGTGACCGAGTGTCTGATGATGACGAAACACAGGTGCCCACTGCCGCGTCTTATTGCAGTGTGCAGACTGAACAGGAGGAGGTCAGGGAGGAAGACTAGGTGGAAGACGATGCAGAGGACGATGAGGTCTTAGACCCCACATGGACTGAAGGTCGTGCCGCTGACTTAAATAGTTCAGAGGAAGAGGCAGTGGTGAGACCGAGACAACAGCGAAGCCAAAGAGGGAGCAGGGGGCAAAAGCAGAACAGCCGCCGTCCATAGAGTTTGGCCAGCGCCAACAGGGACCCAGCACCCCAAAGGCATTTTCAAGGAGTTCCCTGGCATGGCACTTCTTCAAACAATGTGCTGAGGACAAGACCAGAGTGGTTTGCACGCTGTGCCATCAGACCCTGAGGCGAGGCATTAACGTTCTTAACCTGAGCACCACCTGCATGATCAGGCATCTACATGCAAAGCATGAACTGCAGTGGAGTACACACCTTAAAAACAAGGAACCCGCTCAGGCTCCCCCTGCTCCCTCTACCGCTGCTGCCTCGGCTTCCGCCTCGAGAGGAATGTTGCCACCTGCCGAGCAGCAAACAGAGGATGTGCCACCGACACCACCACCACCACCGTCACCTAGCGTCTCCACTATTTCACACAGCAGCGTTCAGCTCTCCATCTCTCAAACCTTTGAGAGGAAGCGCAAATTCCCACCTAGTCACCCTCGAGCTCTTGGCCTGAATGCCAGCATTTCTAAACTACTGGCCTTTGAAATGCTGTCATTCCGGCTGGTGGACACAGACAGCTTCAAACAGCTGATGGCCATGGCTGTCCCCAGTATGTGGTTCCCAGCCGCCACTACTTCTCCAAGACAGCCGTGCCTTCCTGCACATGCAAGTGTCCGATAAAATCAAGTGTGCACTGCGCAACGCCATTTGTGGCAAGGTCCACCTAACCACAGATACGTGGACCAGTAAGCACGGCCAGGGACGCTATATCTCCCTAACTGCACACTGGGTAAATGTAGTGGCGGCTGGGCCCCAGGCGGAGAGTTCCTTGGCGCACGTCCTTCCGCCGCCAAGGATCACAGGGCATCATTCTTTGCCTCCTGTAGCCTCCTCCTCCTACTCGGCTTCCTCCTCCTCCTCCTCCTCTGCTTCCACCAGCTCATCCAGTCAGCCACACACCTTCACCACCAACTTCAGCACAGCCCGGGTAAACGTCAGCAGGCCATTCTGAAACTCATATGTTTGAGGGACAGGCCCCACACCGCGCAGGAGTTGTGGCGGGTATTGAACAACAGACCGACCAGTGGTTGCTGCCGGTGGGCCTCAAGCCCGGCCTGGTGGTGTGCGATAATGGGCGAAATCTCGTGGCAGCTCTGGGACTAGCCGGTTTGACGCACATCCCTTGCCTGGCGCATGTGCTGAATTTGGTGGTGCAAAAGTTCATTCACAACTACCCAGACATGTCAGAGCTGCTGCATAAAGTGCGGGCCGTCTGTGCGCGCTTCCGGCGTTCACATCCTGCCGCTGCTCGCCTGTCAGCGCTACAGCGGAACTTCGGCCTTCCCGCTCACCGCCTAATATGCGACGTGCCCACCCGGTGGAACTCCACCTTGCACATGCTGGAGAGACTGTGCGAGCAGCAGCAGGCCATAGTGGAGTTTCAGCTGCAGCACGCACGGGTCAGTCGCACTGCGGAACAGCACCACTTCACCACCAATGATTGGGCCTCCATGCGAGACCTGTGTGCCCTGTAGTGTTGAGCGCGAATATTCGAATTTCGAATTTTTATCGCGAATATCGCAACTTCGACAATTCGCGAATATTGCGAATATATCGCTATATATTCGCAATTTCGAATATTCGTTTTTTTTTTTTATTTTATTTTTTTTTTTTAGTTGTTAATTCTTGTTGCTCTCTGGTTGTCTTCCCAGCTCCCACTTCCCAAAAGCTGTTCTTACCTGTCCGGAGGATTCCTGGCTCCCTGCCCACTTCAGTCATTGCCCGTTGCCGCTTCTGCTGACTTCCCATGTGCATGGGAACGCCTCCATGCTAAAATGTACTGTCGGATGTGAGAATCACGATCTCACAAATTTGACTAAGTTGTAATCGCAATGCGATTAATATAACCTGAATTATTCGCATTGCAATATTCATTCTATTCTAGCAATACAACCATTAGGAACTTAGCTCTAAGATCAATTCGCAACGCGAGTATATGTTCGCCTCGCGAATGAAACTTAGAGCTAGCTGAGTTCCTAATAGTGGTATTGCTAGAATATAACGAAGATTGAGAATATAGTGCTATATTCGTGAATTCGAGATATTCTCAATCTTCGTTCTATTCTAGCAATACATCCATTAGGAACTTGGCTCTAAGATCAATTCGCAATGCGAGTATATGTTCGCCTCGCGAATAAAACTTAGAGCTGAGTTCCTAATGGTTGTATTGCTGGAATAGAACGAAGATTGAGAATATCTCGAATTCACGAATATAGCACTATATTCTCAATCTTCGTTATATTCCAACAATACAACCATTAGGAACTCGGTCAGCTCTAAGTTTCATTCGCGAGGCGAACATATACTCGCATTGCGAATTGATCTTAGAGCTGAGTTCCTAATGGATGTATTGCTAGAATAGAACGAAGATTGAGAATATCTCGAATTCACGAATATAGCGCTATATTCTCAATCTTCGTTATATTCTAGCAATACAACCATTAGGAACTCAGATCTAAGTTGTAATCGCAATGCGATTAATACAGGTTATATTAATCGCATTGCGAATGAAACTTAGAGCTGGGTTCCTAATGGTTGTATGTATTGCTAGAATAGAACGAAGATTGAGAATATCTCGAATTCACGAATATAGCACTATATTCTCAATCTTCGTTATATTCCAGCAATACAACCATTAGGAACTCGGTCAGCTCTAAGTTTCATTCGCGAGGCGAACATATACTCGCATTGCGAATTGATCTTAGAGCTGAGTTCCTAATGGATGTATTGCTAGAATAGAACGAAGATTGAGAATATCTCGAATTCACGAATATAGCGCTATATTCTCAATCTTCGTTATATTCTAGCAATACAACCATTAGGAACTCAGATCTAAGTTGTAATCGCAATGCGATTAATACAGGTTATATTAATCGCATTGCGGAATGAAACTTAGAGCTGGGTTCCTAATGGTTGTATGTATTGCTAGAATAGAACGAAGGTTGAGAATATCTCAAATTCACGAATATAGCACTATATTCTCAATCTTCGTTATATTCCAGCAATACAACCATTAGGAACTCGGTCAGCTCTAAGTTTCATTCGCGAGGCGAACATATACTCGCATTGCGAATTGATCTTAGAGCTGAGTTCCTAATGGATGTATTGCTAGAATAGAACGAAGATTGAGAATATCTCGAATTCACGAATATAGCGCTATATTCTCAATCTTCGTTATATTCTCAGCAATACAACCATTAGGAACTCAGATCTAAGTTGTAATCGCAATGCGATTAATACAGGTTATATTAATCGCATTGCGAATGAAACTTAGAGCTGGGTTCCTAATGGTTGTATGTATTGCTAGAATAGAACGAAGGTTGAGAATATCTCGAATTCACGAATATAGCACTATATTCTCAATCTTCGTTATATTCCAGCAATACAACCATTAGGAACTCGGTCAGCTCTAAGTTTCATTCGCGAGGCGAACATATACTCGCATTGCAAATTGATCTTAGAGCTAAGTTCCTAATGGTTGTATTGCTAGAATATAACTAAGATTGAAAATATAGTGCTATATTCGTGTGATATTCGTTATCTTTGTCAATTCTAGTAATACAAGTTAACCATTAGGAACTCAGATCTAAGTTTCATTCGCGACGCGAATATATATTCGCGTAAAATTCGCAATATATAAAATCATGACGAATATTCTATTTCGACGAATATATGACGAATATTCAATCGAATATTCGCGAAATATCGCGAAATCGAATATGGCACCTCCCGCTCATCACTAGTGCCCTGTTTCGAGTACGCCACCAACATGGCCAGTGGCGATGCCACTGTTATCAGCGTGACAATACCAATTCTATGTCTCCTAGAGAAAACGCTTAGGGCGATGATGGAAGAGGAGGTGGGCCAGGGCCAGGAGGAGGAGGATGACGGGTCGTTTTTAGCACTTTCAGGCCAGTCTGTTAGAAGTGGCTCAGAGGGAGGTTTTTTGCAACAGCAGAGGGCAGGTACAAATGTGGCCAGCCAGGGACCACTACTGGAGGACGAGGAGGATGAGGAGGAGGTGGAGGAGGATGAGGATGAAGCAGGTTCACAGCGGGGTGGCACCCAGCACAGCGCAGGCACATCCCTGGTGCGTGGCTGGGGGGATACAGAGGATGATGACGATACGCCTCCCACAGAGGACAGCTTGTCCTTACCTCTGGGGAGCCTGGCACACATGAGCGATTACATGCTGCAGTGCCTGCGCAACGACAAGTTGCCCACATTTTAACGTGTGCTGACTACTGGGTGGCCACCCTGCTGGATCCACGGTACAAAGACAATGTGCCCACTTTACTTCCTGCACTGGAGCGTGATAGGAAGATGAGCGAGTACAAGCGCACACTGGTAGACGCGCTCCTGAGAGCATTCCCAACTGTCACAGGGGAACAGGTGGAAGGCCAAGGCCAAGGCAGAGGAGGAGCTAGAGGTCGCCCATGCAGCAGTGTCACGGCCAGCTCCTCTGAGGGCAGGGTTAGCATGGCAGAAATGTGGAAAAGTTTTGTCTCCACGCCACAGCTAACTGCCCCACCACCTGATACGGAACGTGTTAGAAGGAGGCAACATTTCACTAACATGGTTCAACAGTAGTGATGTCGCGAACATAAAATTTTCAGTTCGCGAACAGCGAACGCGAACTTCCGCAAATGTTCGCGAACAGGCGAACCGGGCGAACCGCCATAGACTTCAATAGACAGGCGAATTTTAAAAACCAAAGGGACTCTTTCTGGCCACAATAGTGATGGAAAAGTTGTTTCAAGGGGACTAACACCTGGACTGTGGCATGCCGGAGGGGGATCCATGGCAAAACTCCCATGGAAAATTACGTAGTGGACGCAGAGTCGGGTTTTAATCCATAAAGGGCATAAATCAACTAACATTCCTAAATTGTTTGGAATAACATGCTTTAAAACATCCAGTGTGTGTATACGATCAGGTATGATGTTGTATCGATCAGGTAGTGTAAGGGTTACGCCCGATTCTCAGACATTGACATACCAAACTCCTCTTTTAATGCACCGCAAACAGTCCATTTGCACAACCGCAAACTCCCCATTTGCACAAGGTTGGATACCAAGCTAGCCACGTCCGGTGATGTCATTGAAGGTTTCTTCCTCCACCCAGCCACGTACAACACCAAGGGTCCCCGAAGGTCAATTGAATTGATTTTTCGAGCGGGAGATGGTTAAAAAAACGCTGGCTCCCTCCCTTTGTTTTAATCCACGGTCACTGCTTCTGCGCCGTGCAATTTACTCTCACACCCGATATGAGTGGTATTTTCTGTAGTACTATTCTCATCAGTTTAATCCCTCTAACGTCCCCAATCTGGGGGCCATTTATTGAATAGATTTTTCGAACGGGAGATGGTTAAAAAACGCTGGCTCCCTCCACTCTGTTTTAATCCACGGTCACTGCGTCTGCGCCGTGCAATTTACTGTCACACCCGATATGAGTGGTATTTTCTGTAGTACTATTCTCATCAGTTTAATCCCTCTAACGTCCCCAATCTGGGGGCCATTTATTGAATAGATTTTTCGAGCGGGAGATGGTTAAAAAACGCTGGCTCCCTCCACTCTGTTTTAAACCACGGTGACTGCGTCTGCGCCGTGCAATTTACTGTCACACCCGATATGAGTGGTATTTTCTGTAGTACTATTCTCATCAGTTTAATCCCTGTTACATCCCATATCAGGGATTGCCTTTTGTGAAAAAAATTTAGGTCTGGTACCTTCGACTGCCTTCACAATGACAGACCAAACTCTCATACACCAAACTGAATTGATTTCAGGAACCGGGAGATGGAAAAAGCAGCTTGGTCGGTCCTCATACTCCCAAATTGGGGCACTGCGCGTGCACAGAGCAATGTGCTGTGACACCCTGTATGAGTGGTGTCTTAACTAGTACTATTCCTATCAGCGGCGGGCGGGTGCGTGGTAACTTGAGAGCAGGTGACCAAAGCTGAGCTGGAGGAAGATGGTGCGTCAAGGTTCTTAGCGGAAGCTGTTGAAGATTGGGTGTCCTGTCTAAGCCAGTCAACTACGTCCTCAGAATTTTTCGGGTTCAGGGTACGTGGCCTCTGAACACTAGGCATTATTCCAGGGACAGTGGAAATCACAGCACCACGACCACGACGGCCCCTGCGGGGTGGCCTGCCTCTGCCTGTAATTTTTTTTCGATAAGTGGTACTGTGCCACCCTGTATCAGTGGTGGGCACTGGCAGTGGGCACACTACAGTCTGTGGAAGTGGGCCTGACACACACTGGCAGCAGGCAAGCAACTGAAATTAGACTAATGTGTAAAAATTAAATGCCTTATTTATCGTCAAGCTACTGTGCCACCCGGTATCAGTGGTTGGCACTGGCAGTGGGCACACTACAGTCTGTCCTCTGGATGCGGGTGTGCAGGCTGTCATTGACATTCTGCGGAACATGGGAAAGGATGATGTGTTTTGCGAGTTCATAGAGGAAGCATTGTCGTTCATTTTACAAAATAATGTTTTCAAATTTGGTGATGAGTGGTTCAGACAGCGAGTGGGGACGGCCATGGGCACCCCTGTATCGTGTACGTTCGCCAATATGTATTTGGCAAGGTTGGAGGACATATTTGTTTTCTCCACTCTGAACCCTTATGCCCAGATGATTAAAACATATATAAGGTATGTGGACGACGTCTTCGTTGTTTGGGCCGGCACAGAGGAAGAATGTGGTGACTTCGTTCGTTATTTAAATGACAATTCTATGGGAATGGTTTTTACCCTCAATTTCGGGGGGTCCAGATTAGAATTTTTGGACGTGGCTGTCGTGGTGGAGGGTGACGAGTTGGTCACGGAGGGCTTTCGTAAGCCCACGGCGACCAACTCCTTACTGCACCACGTCAGCTACCATCCTAGAAGTGTAAAAAAGTCAGTATCATTCGGACAGTTCATCAGGTTGCGCAGGATAAATGGTAATACAGCTGCTTACCGTAGAGAGGCCTCCGATTTAAAAGAAAGATTGATATCTAGGGGCTATCCAGAAAAAGAAGTGGTGGAAGATATCTTGAAAGTGGAGCAACAGTTTTACCAGCAGATGCTTCTGCAGGGGACTCGAAGAAGGCAAGAACCACAAGGGAGGTGTAATAGATCTAATAGGTTCCCTATGACATTTAAATATAGCCCTATGGCAGATAGGATCCGCACTGTCATTCACAGCCACTGGGATATTTTGAAAAGGGATCCCACGTTAGCTCAGATTAGCACAGAGAAACCATTAGTCTCTTTCCGGAGAACGCATACGATTAGAAACAAAGTAGTGCGTAGCAGATTCAATATTCCTCGGGGAGAGGATTGGTTAACTAGAAACAAATCAATGGGGCACTTTAGGTGCGGTAATTGTAATATGTGCAGGTATGGCTTACAAAAGAAGGTGGTGACCTTTGCAGTCTTGTACCACAGAATAAAAGAGTTCATCAATTGTAGAAGCACCCACGTCGTGTATGCGTTGTTGTGCGACTGTGGCTGCTTCTATATAGGGAAGACAGTTAGATGTCTGAATGAACGGGTCAGAGAACATGTTTCCTCGGTTACTTCTGGGAAGGGTTGCCCACGAGTTATTGAACATTACCGGGAAGTGCACGGTGGAGATCTCAAATCGCTACATTTTGTAGGTTTAGAAACAGTCCGTCCTCTACCTAATGGAGGTGATAGACACCGCCTACTTCTGCAACGTGAAAGTAGGTGGATCCTCCGGACACAGGCTACAGGTCGTCTAGGACTGAATGAGCGTGCCGATATGTCGGTCTTCTTGTGAACCTCTATTCGAGTTGGATTATGTACTTATATTTGTAGTGAAGGCCTTTCCCATGTTTAGTGTACTTGTCTATAGTTGCAAATAGCGGCAGTGTGCCGCAATTAGAGTTTGTGGAAGCGAGTGGCGTCTAGGGTTGCGTAGAAACCTGGGACGCTAGCGCTTAAATAAGACGTCATCTGAAGTTGACTGGTGTTAGCAGTTTGAAGAAGCGCGGACGCGCGAAATAGCTATCCTGCTTTTGTACCTTGTGTGATTACGATGTCTGTACCCCTGCCTTCGAAGTGCACCGGTGTGTGCTGAATAAAACTTTTGGATTATACCCACCGTGGTGAGTGCCTCCGTTTCACTTGCTCTTGCTTTCTATGTATTTGCATGGACTTTCCTTTGGATTGTGCACCACTGTTACGGTTGACAAGTCTAGGATCCAGCTGAGGCCAAGTTGGAGAAATCGGCCGTTTGAGGAGAGTGCCGCTGTTTGTTTCTTACTTGACTTTTGGACACACTGGCAGGAGGCAAGCAACTGAAATTAGACTAATGTGTAAAAATGAAATGCCTTATTTATCGGCAAGCTACTGTGCCACCCGGTATCAGTGGTTGGCACTGGCAGTGGGCACACTACAGTCAGTGGAAGTGGGCCTGACACGCACTGGCAGCAGGCAAGCAGCTGAAATTACACTAAAGTGTAAAAATTAAATGCCTATTTTGATGCAAAGTCCTCTGCCAGCCGGTATGAGTGGTAGGCACTGGCAGTGGGCACACTACAGTCACTGGAAGTCAGCCTGACACACACTGGCAGGCAACTAACCTTAGATTAAAGTGTAAAAATTAAATGCCTTTTTTTGATGCAAAGTCCCGTGCCACACGGGATGACAGGGGTTGGCACTGGCAGTGGGCACACTACATTCAGTGGAAGTCGGCCTGACACACACTAGCAGCAGGCAAGCAGCTGAAATTACACTAAAGTGTAAAAATTAAATGCCTTTTTTATGCAAAGTCCTGTGCCAGCCGGTATGAGTGGTGGGCACTGGCAGTGGGCACACTACAGTCACTGGAAGTCAGCCTGACACACACTGGCAGGCAACTAAACTTAGATTAAAGTGTAAAAATTAAATGCCTTTTTTGATGCAAAGTCCTGTGCCACATGGGATGACAGGGGTGGGCACTGGCAGTGGGCACACTACAGTCAGTGGAAGTCAGCCTGACACACACTGGCAGGCAACTAACCTTAGATTAAAGTGTAAAAATGAAATGCCTTTTTTGATGCAAAGTCCTGTACCACACGGGATGACAGGGGTGGGCACTGGCAGTGGGCACACTACAGTCTGTGGGCCTGCAGCTCCTCACACACAGGCAGGCCATGCAACTGCAATATGCATATAAAGGAAAAAAAAGCAGACTAATGTTGCAGCCCTAAAAAGGGCTTTTTGGGGTGCTGTCAGGACGCTGTCCTTACAGCAGAGATCAGATGAGTCTTTCAGGACTGGAGTGGACACTGAATTCACTAGCCTAGCTATCAATTTTCCTATTAAATCAGCAGCAATTACACTCTCCCTCCTCTCACTAAGACTGCAAATTCCAAATGAATCTAAAATGGATGCTGTGCAGGAGATGGGAGGGTCTGGGAGGGAGGGTATGCTGCTGATTGGCTGGAATGTGTCTGCTGACTGTGAGGTACAGGGTCAAAGTATGCTCAATGATGATGTATAGGGGGCGGACCGAACATCGCATATGTTCACCCGGCAGAGGCGAACGCGAACGCGAATAGTTCGGGCCATCTCTATTGAACAGTACGTCTGCACACAACTCCACGTACTGACGGATGGTTCGGCCCCATTCAACTTCTGGGTTTCCAAATTGTCGACGTGGCCAGAATTAGCATGTTATGCCTTGGAGGTGCTGGCCTGCCCGGCGGCCAGCGTTTTATCTGAACGTGTATTTAGCACGGCAGGGGGCGTCATTACTGACAAACGCAGCCGCCTGTCCGCAGCCAACGTGGACAAGCTGACGTTTATAAAAATGAACCAGGCATGGATCCCACAAGACCTGACCCTCCCTTGTGCAGAGTAGTCCTTAATAACTGCCTTAAACCATGTTGTCTTGTACTCCTGGCCACTTCTTCATTGAAAAATCAATTTTTGAAATTAAGTAGGATCTTGGGGTGCAACCCAGAGTTGAATGAACCTTCCTCTGTCTGGGTGCCGGGGCCAAAGTACATGAAAGTGTCCTTCTCCTGTGCTGGGTGATATGAATGTTATACTTGTGCTGTCTGACATGTCTCCTTTGTGTGGGTGCAGGGGCCAAAGTCACTGAAAGCGGCCTTCTCCTGTGGTGGGTGATCGAAATGCCTGATTCTCTGCTGTGGGACCTCTCTCCTCCGTGTGGCTGCAGGGTCAAGGTCTCTAAAAGTGCCCTTCTCCTGTGGTGGTTGATGTAAAACTGATGCTTGTGCTATCTGACCTGTCTCCTCTGTGTCGGTGCTAAGGCCTAAGTCACTGAAAGCGGCCTTCTCCTGTGCTGGCTGATATAAATGCCTGAATCTCTGCTGTGGGACCTCTCTCCTCCGTGTGGCTGCAGGGGTCAAAGTCTCTAAAAGTGGCCTTCTCTTGTGCTGGGTGATGTGAAGCTGATGTTTGTGCCATCTGACATGGTTGCCGGGGTCCCATTAAATGGTGGCCTACTCCTGTGGTGGGTGATCTAAATGCCTGATTCTCTGCAGTGAAAACCCCTCTCCTCCGCCTGGGTGCAGGGGTCAAAGTCTCTCAAAGTGGCCTTCTCTTGTGCTGGGTGATGTGAAGCTGATGTTTGTGCCATCTGACATGGTTGCCGGGGTCCCATTAAATGGTGGCCTACTCCTGTGGTGGGTGATCTAAATGCATGATTCTCTGCTGTGAAAACCTCTCTCCTCCGTCTGGGTGCAGGGGTCAAAGTCTCTCAAAGTGGCCTTCTCTTGTGCTGGGTGATGTGAAGCTGATGTTTGTGCCATCTGACATGGTTGCCGGGGTCCCATTAAATGGTGGCCTACTCCTGTGGTGGGTGATCTAAATGCCTGATTCTCTGCTGTGAAAACCCTCTCCTCCGTCTGGGTGCAGGGGTCAAAGTCTCTCAAAGTGGCCTTCTCTTGTGCTGGGTGATGTGAAGCTGATGTTTGTGCCATCTGACATGGTTGCCGGGGTCCCATTAAATGGTGGCCTACTCCTGTGGTGGGTGATCTAAATGCCTGATTCTCTGCTGTGAAAACCTCTCTCCTCCGTCTGGGTGCAGGGGTCAAAGTCTCTCAAAGTGGCCTTCTCTTGTGCTGGGTGATGTGAAGCTGATGTTTGTGCCATCTGACATGGTTGCCGGGGTCCCATTAAATGGTGGCCTACTCCTGTGGTGGGTGATCTAAATGCCTGATTCTCTGCTGTGAAAACCTCTCTCCTCCGCTCTGGGTGCAGGGGTCAAAGTCTCTCAAAGTGGCCTTCTCTTGTGCTGGGTGATGTGAAGCTGATGTTTGTGCCATCTGACATGGTTGCCGGGGTCCCATTAAATGGTGGCCTACTCCTGTGGTGGGTGATCTAAATGCATGATTCTCTGCTGTGAAAACCTCTCTCCTCCGTCTGGGTGCAGGGGTCAAAGTCTCTCAAAGTGGCCTTCTCTTGTGCTGGGTGATGTGAAGCTGATGTTTGTGCCATCTGACAAGGTTGCCGGGGTCCCATTAAATGGTGGCCTACTCCTGTGGTGGGTGATCTAAATGCCTGATTCTCTGCTTTCCCAAAATAAATGAGAGTGGCCTTCTCCGGTGGGGGTTGATATGACGCATGATTCCTTGATGTGGGACCTCTCTCCTCTGTCTGGGTGCTGGTCCAAAATACATGAGAGTGGCCTTCTCCGGTGGTGGTTGATATGACGCATGATTCCTTGCTGTGGGACCTGTATCCTCTGTCTGGGTGCTGGTCCAAAATAAATGAGAGTGGCCTTCTCCGGTGGGGGTTGATATGACGCATGATTCCTTGATGTGGGACCTCTCTCCTCTGTCTGGGTGCTGGTCCAAAATAAATGAGAGTGGCCTTCTCCGGTGGGGGTTGATATGACGCATGATTCCTTGATGGGACCTCTCTCCTCTGTCTGGGTGCTGGTCCAAAATACATGAGAGTGGCCTTCTCCGGTGGTGGTTGATATGACGCATGATTCCTTGCTGTGGGACCTGTATCCTCTGTCTGGGTGCTGGTCCAAAATAAATGAGAGTGGCCTTCTCCGGTGGGGGGTTGATATGACGCATGATTCCTTGATGTGGGACCTCTCTCCTCTGTCTGGGTGCTGGTCCAAAATACATGAGAGTGGCCTTCTCCGGTGGTGGTTGATATGACGCATGATTCCTTGCTGTGGGACCTGTATCCTCTGTCTGGGTGCTGGTCCAAAATAAATGAGAGTGGCCTTCTCCGGTGGGGGTTGATATGACGCCTGATTCCTTGCTGTGGGACCTCTCTCCTCTGTCTGGGTGCTGGTCCGAAATAAATGAGAGTGGCCTTCTCCGTTGGTGGTTGATATGACGCATGATTCCTTGCTGTGGGACCTGTATCCTCTGTCTGGGTGCTGGTCCAAAATAAATGAGAGTGGCCTTCTCCGTTGGTGGTTGATATGACGCATGATTCCTTGATGTGGGACCTCTCCTCTGTCTGGGTGCTGGTCCAAAATACATGAGAGTGGCCTTCTCCGGTGGTGGTTGATATGACGCATGATTCCTTGATGTGGGACCTGTATCCTCTGTCTGGGTGCTGGTCCAAAATAAATGAGAGTGGCCTTCTCCGGTGGGGGTTGATATGACGCCTTATTCCTTGCTGTGGGACCTCTCTCCTCTGTCTGGGTGCTGGTCCAAAATACATTAAAGAGTGGCCTTCTCCGGTGGTGGTTGATATGAAGCATGATTCCTTGCTGTGGGACCTGTATCCTCTGTCTGGGTGCTGGTCCCAAATAAATGAGAGTGGCCTTCTCCAGTGGTGGATGATATGCCGCATGATTCCTTGCTGTGGAACCTCTCTCCAATTGATATTGGTTAATTTTTATTTATTTTATTTTATTTTAATTCATTTCCCTATCTACATTTGTTTGCAGGGGATTTACCTACATTTTGCTGCCTTTTGCAGCCCTCTAGCCCTTTCCGGTAGTCTTTTACAGGCTTTTTAGTGCCCAAAAGTTCGGGTCCCCATTGACTTCTATGGGGTTCGGGTTCGGGATGAAGTTCGGGTTGAGTTCGGATCACGAACCCGGACATTTTCCGGAAGTTCGGCCGAACCTCTCGAACCCGAACATCCAGGTGTTCGCTCATCTCTAATTCCCGGTCCACCAAGCAGTGTTAAAAACACCGCCCAAATACATATTTTAATTTTTCATTCAGTTAAATAGAGAATCAGTGTATTTTTGGCCCAAAAAAAAAGGATTCCTGGTGTTCCAAACAGTTGTGCAGACAGCACACAAATACATATTTAATATCTCTGCAGGGAAATAGTGCATCAGTGTGTTTCCTGGTCCACAAAACAGTTCACATTTGACATTTCTGCCATGAAATAGAGCCTCAGTGTATTTATGGGAAAAAATAGAAGTATTCCTGGTCCCCAAAGCAGTTCCAAATACACCACCCAAATGCACATTTGACATTTCTGCAGTGAATAGTGAATAAATGTTTAGTTTTTTTTGTGGGAAAAAAGCAATATTCTTGTTCTGGGTCCAAAAACCACTTTTGCATAAACCGTACAAATAGCTATGTTTTATTAATAGCAGTGAAATACTGATTTTCGGTGTTTATTAAAAAAATCCTTGTTCTCGGTCCACAAACTACTTTTGCATAAACCGTAGAAATAGCTACATTTTATTAATAGCAGTGAAATACTGATTTTCGGTGTTTTTAAAAATTGTGTTCTGGGTCCACAAACCACTTGTGCATACAGCGTAGAAATATCAGCGTTTTATTAATAGTAGTGAAATACTGCTTTCTGTGTTTTATTGAAAAAATCCATGTTCTGGGTCCACAAATCACTTTTGCATAAACCGTAGAAATACCAACATTTTATTAATAGCAGTGAAATACAGATTTTCTGTGTTTTATTGAAAAAATCCGTGTTCTGGGTCCACAAAGCACTTTTGCATAAACCGTAGAAATAGCTACGTTTTAATAATAGCAGTGAAATACTGATTTTCTGTGTTTTATGAAAAAAAAATACTTGTTCTGGGTCCACCAACCACTTTTGCATAAACCGTAGAAATAGCTGTTTTATTAATAGCAGTAAAAATACAGCTTTTCTGTGTTTTATTACAAAAATCATTGTTCTTGGTCCACAAACCACTTGTGCATACAACGTACAAATACCAATTTTAAATTGCAGCACAAAAATAGTGCTTTACTGTGTCTTACTGGGAAAAAAAAACGTGTTCTGGGTTCACCAAACAGTTGTGCATACAGCGTACAAATACACATTTTATATTTCTGCAGTGAAATTGAGAATCAGTGTGTTTAAGGCCCAAAAAAATGTTATTCTTGGTCCACAGAGCATTTTTAAGACACAGGCACTGCCTTAGTGAACTTAATTGTTGACAATTGGCAGTTAAATTGACACCGGAGAGAAACCATCTTTCAGCTTGGTGGGTGAACGCAAATAATGAGTAGAACATCAAATAAGTGAGGTGGGCATGGTCGTGTTGGTGGAGCTCCTGTTGCTGGGATAGGATGTGGCCGTTTAGCGCCAACTACCGGTCCAAGTGAAACACATTCCTCTGGTGCGAGTAGGCGACAGAATCTGTATTGTTATTTGGTAGGCCCGAATGCCTCTCTACGGATGGTGAGGCCAGAACATGTACAGGTGATAGTAGATTGGGTGGCTGACAGTGCCTCCAGTTCCTTCACAGTGTCTCCCACCCATTCCTCTGCAGAAAGCTCAGAGTTGGAACCTGCTGGCCATGCCCATCAGTCTTTCACCTTACCCCCTTGCAAATCAGCCTAGCAGTCAGAGCTCCAAGTTATGCAGCAAACTCTTATGCTTTTTGATGACTCTGTTGGCAGGGTTTCCCCGGCCCATCCTCCTAGCCCTGCCCCAGAAGTGGAAGACCTTGAATGCACTGATGCCCAACCACTTATGTTACAGGATAAGGACATGGGAAGACCGCCGCAGCATGTCTCTGATGATGACGAAACACAGGTACCAACTGCTGTGGTTTTCTGCAATGTTCAGACCGACGAGGAGGGCAGGGGTCATGAATGGGTGGAATATGATGTGAAGGATGATGAGGTCCTATACCCAGACTGGACTAAAGGTCATGCTAGTGACGTGTGCAGCTCTGAGGAACAGGTGGTGGTCGCACAGAGGCAACAGCACAGCAAAAGAGGGAGCAGGGTGCAGGGTGCAAAAGCGGAGCGGCCGTTCCATAGACAGTACGCCTGCTACTGCCCACCGAACCCAGGCACCGAGCACACCAAGGCCTTCTCCAAGAAGTTCATTGGCGTGGCAGTTCTTCACACAATGTCCTGACGACAAGACACGAGTGGTTTGCACATTGTGCCATAAGAGCCTAAAGCGAGGCATAAACGTTCTTAACCTGAGCACAACCTGCATGACCAGGCATCTACATGCAAAGCACGAACTGCAGTGAAGTAAACATCTTAAAAACCAAGAAAGGTCTCAGGCTCCTCCTGCTCCCTCTTCTGCTGCTGTCTCGGCCTCTACCTCCACCTCTGGTGTCAACGTGGCACCTGGCAAATAGCAAACAGAGGATGTCCCACCAACACCACCACCACCTCCGTCACCATCACCAAGCATCTCCACCATGTCACAGGCAAGCATTCAGCTGTCCATCTCCCATACACTGGAGAGAAAGAGAAAATACCCACCTACACACCCTCGATCCTTGGTCCTGAATGCCAGCATTTCAAAATTGTCGGCCTTTGAAATGCTGTAATTCCGGTGGAGACAGACTGTTTCAAACAGCTGATGTCGGTGGGTGTCCCACAGTACGTAGTTCCCAGCCGCCACTACTTTTCCCGGTGAGCTGTCCCTTCCCTGCACAACCAAGTGGAGGATAAAATCAAGTTTGCGCTGTGCAACGGCATTTGTGGCAAGGTCCACATAACTTCACCAGATCCAATAATTATATAAATACAAATACATATACAGCATAAAATTTGTTAGCAGGAAAACAGACAAAATGCCATAGTAGGAACACAAGAGTCTCTACACATCCCTCCCCACCCAGTTAGCACATACCACTCATCCACCAAAAGTTACTGGGACTGTGTGCCCTCACTAACTGAACTGCACATTGTGCTGTTCATTGGACCGAGCGCTCTATACATACAGCTCCCTCGAAATACCAACTGCTGCCTAGTCTCAGGTATGGAACCCTGTCTCTAGTACCTACTTAAATAGCTCATGCCTATACCTGCATAAAATACATACCAAACAGGCTGCAAACGGTCCTACTAACGGTATGGCGCCAGGGGGGAGGAGAAGGAGAGAACTATCAACCCACCGCGTTTCGCCTTGCTTCTTCAGGGGGGCCAAGGAGTTCCCTGGCATTGCAATTCTTCAGACAATGTGAAGACGACAAGACACGAGTGGTTTGCACGCTGTGAAATCAGAGCCTGAAGCGAGGCATTAACATTCTAAACCTGAGCACAACATGCATGACCAGGCATCTAAATGCAAAGCACGAGCTGCAGTGGAGTAAACACCTCCAAAACCAAGAAAGGTTTCATGTTCCTCCTGCTCCCTCTTCTGCTGCAGTCTCGACCTGTTCCTCCACCTATTGAGTGAGATTGGCACCGGCAACCCCGTAAACGGAGGATGTGACAGCAACGCTACAACATTCGTCAACTTCGACAAGCAGCACCACAATGTCCCATGGCAGGGTTTAGCTGTCCATCTTCCACACAATGGAGCGAAAGAGGAAGTACCCCACTACTCACCCGCGATCCCTGGCCCTGAATGCCAGCATTTTAAAATTCCTGGCCTTTGAAATGCTGTCATTCTGTCTGCTGGAGACGGAGAGTTTTAAAAACCTTATGGCCTTGGCTGTCCCACAGTACGTTGTTCCCAGCCGCCACTACTTTTCCAGGCGAGCCATCCCTTACCTGCACAAACAAGTGGGGGACAAACTCAGGTGTGCACTGCACAATGCCATCTGTGGCAAGGTCCACATAACTACTGATACTTGGACCAGTAAGCATGGGCAGGGACGTTACATCTCCCAAGCTGTTTGGCACATATCCTTCCGCCACAGAGTATTGCAGGGCATTTCTCTTTGCCTCCTCTTGCCTCCACCTCCTACTCCTCTTCCTCCTCTAACACCTCCTCATCCAGTCAGTGTAACACATTCACCACCAACTTCAGCACAGCCAGAGGAAAACGACAGCAGGCAGTTTTGAAACTCATCTGTTTGGGGGACAAACCCCACACTCTGCAGGAGCTGTGGACGGGCATGGAACAACAGACCGATGAGCGGTTGGTGCCACTAAGCCTCAAGCCCGGCCTGGTGGTGTGCGATAATGGACGAAAACTCGTTGCAGCACTGGGCCTAGCCGGTTTGACGCACATCCCTTGCCTGGCGCATGTGCTGAATTTGGTAATGCAGAAATTCCTGAAAAACTACCCTGATATGTGGGAGCTGCTGCAGAAAGTGCAGGACATCTGTGCACACTTTGGGTGTTCTCACTCTGCTGCTGCTCGCCTGTCTGCGTTACAGCGTAACTTCGGCCTTCCCTCTCACCGTCTCATATGCGACGTGCCCACAAGGTGGAACGTCACCTTGCACATGCTGGAGAGATTGTGCGAGCAGCAGCAGGCAATAGTGGAGTTTCAGATGCAGCACGCATGGGTCAGTCAGGACGGTCTTTCCGAAATGGCTCAGAGGTTGGGTTCCTGCGCCAGACACATGTGGCCAGTCAGGGCACAGTTCTGTAAGACGAGGTAGAGGAGGAGGAGGAGGAACTGGGTTCATTGCAGTGTGGCACCCAACACAGCTCAGGGCTATCACTGGAGCGTGGATGGGGGGATACGGGGGGCACAGACGATACACCACCTACAGAGGACAGCTTATCCCTACCTCTGGGCAGCCTGGCACACATGAGTGACTACATGCTGCAGTGTCTGCGCAATGACAGCAGAGTTGCCCACATTGTAACTTGTGCTGACTACTGGGTTGCCACCCTGCTGGATCCCTGGTTCAAAGATAATGTGCCCACCTTAATTTCCGCACTGGAGCATGATAGGAAGATGCGCGAGTACAAGCACACGCTGGTAGACGCGCTCCTGAGGGCATTCCCTACTGACACGGGGGGACAAGTGGAAGCACAAGGCGAAGGCAAAGGAGGAGAAGAAGCAAGAGGTAGCCAACGCAGCTGCGTCACAGCCAGCTCCTCAGAAGGGTTAGCATGGCCGACATGTGGAAACATTTTGTCACCGCGCCATAGCAACCTGCACCACCAGCTGATACGGAACTTCTAAGAAGGAGGCAGCATTTGAAAAACATGTTGGAACAGTACGTGTGCACACACCTCCACGTACTGACTGATGGTTCTGCCCCATTCAATTTCTGGGTCTCCAAATTGTCCACATGGCCTGAGCTTGCCCTTTATGCCTTGGAGGTGCTGGCCTGCCCTGCAGCCAGTGTATTGTCTGAACATGTATTTAGCACGGCAGGGAGGCGTCATTACAGACAAACGCAGCAACATGTCCACAGTCAACGTGGACAAGCTCATGTTCATTAAAATGTACCAGGCATAGATCCCACAGGACCTTTCCGTACCTTGTGCAGAATAGACGTTTATAACCGACTCAACCATACATTCTTTTACTCCAGTGTACTTATTCATTTAATCCTTTTTTTTATTTTTACCATTATTTCAGGGGCTACCCCAATTTAAATGAACCTCTCCTCTGTCTGGGTGCCTGCGGCCTAAATTACTAAAAATGACCTGTTGCTTTGGTGGATGACATTAACCTCTTTTTGCCGTCCAATGACCTCTCCTCTGTCTGGGTGCCAGGGGCCTAACATTTCTGAATATCACCTGTTCCATTGGTTGGTGACATGAAGCCTATTTTGCCGAGCATTGACCTCTCCTCTGTCTGGGTGCCAGGGGCCTAACATTTCTGAATATCACCTGTTCCATTGGTGGGTGACATTAACACATTTTTGCCAGTGACAAGCCACAGCTGTGCATTGCTGGCAGGAGACCAAATTTTGTAAAAACGTATTTTACTGATCAAAAGATGCGTGACTACTGACTACAAAACGCACACTGGTAGACCTGCTGCTGATGGCATTCCAACCTGATGCCTCTCCAACCTCCAATTCTACCTCCTCCTCCGAGTTGCCAATTAATATTGGTTAACCCCTTAAGGACGAAGGGCGTACATGTACGCCCTGTGAATTTCCGATCACCGCTGCGCACGTGGCGGTGATCGGAACAAGATGCCTGCTGAAATCAAGCAGCAGGCACCTTGGCACAATGCCCAGGGGGGTCCTGTGACCCCCCCATGTCAGCGATCGCAGCAAACCGCAGGTCAATTCAGACCTGCGGTTTGCTGCGCTATCTGAAGTCTCTGATCCCCGCGGTCTGTGACCGCGGGGATCAGAGACTAAAATATGCCCCAAACGTGAAAATATTAACCCCCCCCCTGCAACTCCCCATTTTGTGGCCCCCTGGGCGGTGCAGGGGGGAGGATTGCGGGCGGTGCTGCGGGTGGGCGGCGCGGGAGGCGGGCGGTGCGGCAGGCGGGATCGCAATTGCGATCCCCCGCCCGCCTCCTTTCAAACGCTTCCCTGGTGTCTAGTGGAGTAGCAGGGGTCAGCACATTGCTGACCCCTGTTATAAACTGCTGACATCTGTGCTGCAGATGTCAGCAGTTTAACCCTTCTATACCGCGGTCCGTACGGACCGCGTATAGAAGGTGTTAACATGGAGGGAGCTCCCTCCCTCTCCCATCGGGGGCTTCTGTACCTTTGCAGCCACCCAGACGGGATAGGATAGTAGAGGGAGGGAGCTCCCCTTTCTTCCCATCACCCGCTGCTCTCTTGTGGCAGCGGGTGATGGTTACCATGGCAGCAGGACGCTTTCAGAAGCGTCCTGCTTGCCATGGTACTGAAACTCTGAATGGGCTTTTGCTAAAGGCAAAAGCCTATTCAGACTTTGTAAAGTAAAAAAATACAGTAAGTACACTATATACTGTAGTGTACTTACTGTATTACATAGACACCAGATCCACTGGATTTACAAGAACCAAGTGGGTCTGGGTCAAAAAAAAATGTCAAAAAGTGAAAAAAATATAAGAAAAATACATATCACCGAATAAAAAAAACAAAAAAACAAATACACTACACATATTAGTAGAGATGAGCGAACACCTGGATGTTCGGGTTCGAGAAGTTCGGCCGAACTTCCCGAAAATGTTCGGGTTCAGGAACTTTTAGGCACTAAAAAGGCTGTAAAATAGTCCAGGAAAGGGCTAGCGGGCTGCCAAAGGCAGCAAAATGTAGGTAAATCCCCTGCAAACAAATGTGGATAGGGAAATGAATTAAAATAAAATAAAATAAATAAAAATTAATCATTATCAATTGGAGAGAGGTCCCACAGCAAGGAATCATGTCTCATATCAACCACCACCAGAGAAGGCCACTCTCATGTATATTTCGGCCCAACACCCAGACAGAGGATACAGGTCCCACAGCAAGGAATCATGTGTCATATCAACCACCACCGGAGAAGGCCACTCTCATTTATTTCGGCCCAGCACCCAGACAGAGGAGAGAGGTCCCACAGCAAGGAATCATGCCTCATATCAACCACCACCGGAGAAGGGCACTCTCATTTATTTTGGACCAGCACCCAGACAGAGGAGAGAGGTCCCACAGCAAGGAATCATGCGTCATATCAACCACCACCGGAGAAGGCCACTTTCAGTTATTTCGGCCCCACCACCCAGACAGAGGAGAGGTTCATTCAACTTTGGGTTGCACCGCAAGATCATGGTAAAGTTAAAAATGAGGATTCAATAAAGAAGTGCCCCGGAGTACAAGAATACATGGTTGATGGGGAGGCAGTTATAAATGTCTATTCTGCACAAGGGAGGCACAGGTCCTGTGGGATCCATGCCTGGTTCATTTTTATGAACGCCAGCTTGTCCACGTTGGCTGTGGACAGGCGGCTGCGTTTGTCAGTAATGACGCCCCTGCCGTGCTGAATACACGTTCAGACAAAACGCTGGCCGCCGGGCAGGCCAGCACCTCCAAGGCATAAAATGCTAACTCTGGCCACGTGGACAATTTGGAGACCCAGAAGTTGAATGGGGCCGAACCATCAGTCAGTACGTGGAGGGGTGTGCAGACGTACTGTTCAACCATGTTAGTGAAATGCTGCCTCCTGCTAACACGTTCCGTATCAGGTGGTTGTGCAGTTAGCTGTGGCGTGGAGACAAAACTTTTCCACATTTCTGCCATGCTAACCCTGCCCTCAGAAGAGCTGGCCGTGACACTGCTGCGTTGGCGACCTCTTGCTCCTCTTCTGCCTTCGCCTTGGGCTTCCACCTGTTCCCCTGTGACATTTCCCCTGTCGCTCATGTGTGCCAGGCTCCCCAGAGGTAAGGACAAGCTGTCCTCTGTGGGAGGCGTATCGTCATCGTCCTCCGTATCCCCCCAGCCACGCACCAGTGATGGGCCTGAGCTGTGTCGGGTGCCACCCCGCTGTGAACCTGCTTCATCCTCATCCTCCTCCACCTCCTCCTCATCCTCCTCGTCCTCCAGTAGTGGGCCCTGGCTGGCCACATTTGTACCTGGCCTCTGCTGTTGCAAAAAACCTCCCTCTGAGCCACTTCTAACAGACTGGCCTGAAAGTGCTAAAAATGACCCTCATCCTCCTCCTCCTGGGTCACCTCCTCTTCCATCATCGCCCTAAGCGTTTTCTCAAGGAGACATAGAAGTGGTATTGTAACGCTGATAACGGTGTCATCACCACTGGCCATGTTGGTGGAGTACTCGAAACAGCGCAACAGGGCACACAGGTCTCGCATGGAGGCCCAATCATTGGTGGTGAAGTGGTGCTGTTCCGCAGTGCGACTGACACGTGCGTGCTGCAGCTGAAACTCCACTATGGCCTGCTGCTGCTCGCACAGTCTCTCCAGCATGTGCAAGGTGGAGTTCCACCTGGTGGGCACGTCGCATATGAGGCGGTGAGCGGGAAGGCCGAGTTACGCTGTAGCGCAGACAGGCGAGCAGCGGCAGGATGTGAACGCCGGAAGCTCGCACAGACGGCCCGTCACTTTATGCAGCAGCTCTGACATGTTGGGGTAGTTGTGAATGAACTTCTGCACCACCAAATTCAGCACATGCGCCAGGCAAGGGATGTGCGTCAAACCGGCTAGTCCCAGAGCTGCGACGAGATTTCGCCCATTATCGCACACCACCAGGCCGGGCTTGAGGCCCACCGGCAGCAACCACTGGTCGGTCTGTTGTTCAATACCCCGCCACAACTCCTGCGCGGTGTGGAGCCTGTCCCCCAAACATATGAGTTTCAGAATGGCCTGCTGACGTTACCCCGGGCTGTGCTGAAGTTGGTGGTGAAGGTGTGTGGCTGACTGGATGAGCTGGTGGAAGCAGAGGAGGAGGAAGAGGCTACAGGAGGCAAAGAATGATGCCCTGTGATCCTTGGCGGCGGAAGGTGCGCCAAGGAACTCTCCGCCTGGGGCCCAGCCGCCACTACATTTACCCAGTGTGCAGTTAGGAGATATAGCGTCCCTGGCCGTGCTTACTGGTCCACGTATCTGTGGTTAGGTGGACCTTGCCACAGATGGCGTTGCGCAGTGCACACTTGATTTTATCGGATACTTGGTTGTGCAGGGAAGGCACGGCTGTCTTGGAGAAGTAGTGGCGGCTGGGGACAACATACTGTGGGACAGCCATGGACATCAGCTGTTTCAAGCTGTCTGTGTCCACCAGCCTGAATGACAGCATTTCAAAGGCCAGTAGTTTAGAAATGCTGGCATTCAGGCCCAGGGCTCGAGGGTGGCTAGGTGGGAATTTACGCTTTCTCTCCAAGGTTTGTGAGATGGAGAGCTGAACGCTGCCGTGTGACATGGTGGAGATGCTTGGTGACGCAGGTGGTGGTGTCGGTGGCACATCCTCTGTTTGGTGGGCGGCAGGTGCCAACATTCCTCCCGAGGCGGAGGAAGAGGCCGAGGCAGCAGCAGAAGAGGGAGCAGCGGGAGCCTGAGTGAGTTCCTTGCTTTTAAGGTGTTTACTCCACTGCAGTTCATGCTTTGCATGTAGATGCCTGGTCATGCAGGTTGTGCTAAGGTTCAGAACGTTAATGCCTCGCTTCAGGATCTGATGGCACAGCGTGCAAACCACTCGGGTCTTGTCGTCAGCACATTGTTTAAAGAAGTGCCATGCCAGGGAACTCCTTGAAGCTGCCTTTGGGGTGCTCGGTCCCTGGTGGCGGTGGCCAGTATCAGGCGAACTCGTTTGGCGGCGGCTGTTCTGCTTTTGCTCCCTGCTCCCTCTTTTGCTACGCTGTTGGCTCGGTCTCACCACTGCCTCTTCCTCTGAACTATGAAAGTCAGTGGCACGACCTTCATTCCATGTGGGGTCTAGGACCTCATCGTCCCCTGCATCGTCTTCCACACAGTCTTCCTCCCTGACCTCCTGTTCGGTCTGCACACTGCAGAAAGACGCAGCAGTTGGCACCTGTGTTTCGTCATCATCAGAGACGTGTGGACTCCGATGAGGTGGTATTCCCATGTCCTCATCATCAGGAAACATCAGTGGTTGTGCATCAGTGCATTCTATGTCTTCCACCACTGGGGAAGGGCTAGATGGATTTCCTTGGGAAACCCTGCCAGCAGAGTCTTCAAACAGCATAAGAGACTGCTGCATAACTTGAGGCTCTGACAGTTTCCCTGATATGCATGGGGGTGATGTGACAGACTGATGGGCTTGGTTTTCAGGTGCCACCTGTGCGCTTTCTGCAGAAGACTGGTGGGAGATAATGTTGTGAACATGCTGGATCCACTGTCGGCAACCCAATTGACTAGCGCCTGTACCTGCTCAGGCCTTACCATCCTTAGAACGGCATTGGGCCCCACCAAATATCGCTGTAAATTCTGGCGGGTACTGGAACCTGAGGTAGTTGGTTCACTAGGACGTGTGGCTGTGGCAGAATGGCCACGTCCTCTCCCAGCACCAGAGGGTACACTAACACCACCACGACCGCGTCCGCGTCCCTTACTAGATGTTTTCCTCATTGTTACCGTTCACCAAGCACCACAATAAGGAAAAAATATTTGGCCCAATGTATTGATTTCAAATTTAGGCCTTTTTTTACAGGCACCTAACACTATCTGCCTATTTGTTTATTTAGCGTATTACACTAATCCAGGCACAGCAGTAACCACTGATTTAGGGGAATATCTCTTTTAGGGCTAGTATTTAGGCCCTGGATGAAAGGTATCCTTTTATGGACAGATTTACAATTGGCCTGCAACTGCTGGGACACCAGATTCAGGGTATTGCTATTTTGCAAAATTAATTTCACCCCAGAACAAAATATGTGTTTTGGCAGACACTATGAAATCTGGCCTGCAACTGCTGGGACACCAGAATCAGGGTATTGCTATATTGGCAGGTTAATTTCACCCCAGAACAAAATATATGTGTAAGCGGATACTAGGAAATCTGGCCTGCAACTGCTTGGACACCAGATTCAGGGTATTGCTATATTGGCAGGTTAATTTCACCCCAGAACAAAATTTATGTGTAAGCGGATACTATAAAATATGGCCTGCAACTGCTTGGACACCAGATTCAGGGTAGTGCTATATTGGCAGGTTAATTTCACCCCAGAACAAAATATATGTGTAAGCGGAGTTTCTAGGGGTGACAATTAGCACAGCCAAGCCCCTGATGTAGGATATAGCAAAAAAAAAACTAGTATTGATGGATTGATGGACTTGGTGGTAGCTTCTTCTGGTGCACCACAAGTCACAAAATGGCCGCCGATCAACCCAGAAAATAAGTGACAGAAAAACGCTCTGTGCAGCCTAAAAGCCAGTGAGCAAGTAACTAGCAGAAGTTCAATGATTCTCAGCTGTTGATCGATCACTTCATTAAGTGTTTTGGCTAAGTTAATCCCTTCCTAATCTCGCCCTAACACAGCAGCTGCATCCTCTCCCTACACTAGTCAGAGCAGTGTGACGTGCGGCGCTACGTGACTCCAGCTTAAATAGAGGCTGGGTCACATGCTGCACTTGGCCAATCACAGCCATGCCATTAGTAGGCATGGCTGTGATGGGCTCTTAGGGCAAGAAGTAAAACGCTAGCTGATTGGCTGCTGTGCAGCCCTTCAGAAAGCGGGAAGTAATCGACGAACACCGAACCCAAACTTTTTTGAAAATGTCCGGGTTCGGGTCCAGGTCCCGGACACCCCAAAATTCGGTACGAACCCGAACGATGCGCGAACTGTTCGCTCAACACTACATATTAGGTATCGCCGCGTCCGTAAAAATCTCCTCTATAAAAATATCAAGTGACCTAACCCCTCACGAAAATACCGTAAAAAAAAAACACAAAAAAATGGTGTACAAAAGCCATTTTTTGTCACCTTGCATCACAAAAAGTGTAATACCAAGTGATCAAAAAGGCGTATGCCTCCTGAAATAGTACCAATAAAACCGCCATCTCATCCCGCAAAAAAATGAGTCCTTATATAGGACAATCGCCCAAAAAAATAAAAAAATATGGCTCTCAGACTATGGAGACACTAAAACATAATTTTTTTTTTCTAAAATGCTATTATTGTGTTAAAGTAAAATAAATAAATAAAAAGTATACATATTATGTATCGCTGCGTCCGTAAAAACCTGCTCTATAAAAATATCACATTATCTAACCCCTCAGGTAAATACTGTTAAAAAAATAAAATAAAAACAATGTAAAGAAAAAACATTTTTGTCACCTCACATCTCAAAAACTGTAATAGCAAGCGATCAAAAAGTTATATGCACCCAAAAATAGTGCCAATCAAACCGTCATCTCATCCCGCAAAAAATGATACCCCACATAGGACAATGACCCCCCCAAAAAAAAAAAATAGGGCTCTCAGACTATGGAGACACTAAAACATGATTTGTTTTGTTTTAAAAAATGATAATATTGTGTAAAACTTAAATAAATAAATAGTATACATATTTGGTATCGGCGCGTCCGTCGCAACCTGCTCTATAAAAAAAACACTGACCAAACCCCTCAGGTGAACACAACAAAAAAAAAAAAATAAATACGGTGTCAAAAGCCATTTTTGTCACCTTACATCACAAAAAGTGTAATAGCAAGCGACCAAAATGTCATATGCACCCCAAGATAGTTCCAATCAAACCGACATCTCATCCCACAAAAAAAGAGCCCCTACATAAGACAGTCGCCCAAAAAATAAAAAAAATATATGGCTTTCAGAATGTGAAGACACTAAAAATCAGTTTTTTCAAAAATGCTTTATTATGTAAAACTGAAACAAAACCCCCCAAAAAGTAGCTATATTTGGTATTCCCTCATCCGTAGCAACCTGCTCTATAGAAATAGCACACAATCTAACCTGTCAGTTCAACGATTTAAATAACAAAAAATAAAAACGGTCCGAAAATAGCTATTTTTTTGCAAATTTTCCATTTTAATCAATTTTTCCAGTAACAAAGCAAGGGTTAACAGCCAAACAAAACTCAATATATATTGCCCCGATTCTCTAGTTTGCATAAATACCCCATATGTGGTCGTAAACTGCTGTATGGCCAAACGGCAGGGCGTAGAAGGAAGGGAACGCCATATGGTTTTTGGAAGGCAGATTTTGCTGGACTGGTTATTTGACACCATGTCCCATTTGAAGCCCCCCTGATGCACCCCTACAGTAGAAACTCCAAAAAAGTGACCCCATTTTGGAAACTGCGGGATAAGGTGTCAGTTTTGTTTTATTATTTTAGGGTAAATATGATTTTTTGTTGCTCTATATTACACTTTTTTTGAGGCAAGGTAACAAAAAATAGAAATTCCGAAATTTCATCTCCATTTGCCAATAACTCTTGTGGAACACCTAAAGGGTTAACAAAGTTTGTAAAATCGGTTTTGAATACCTTCAGGGGTGTAGTTTCTTAGATGGAGTCACTTTTTTGGAGATACTACTCTAGGGGTGCATTGGGGGCTTCGAATGGGACATGGTGTCATAAATCCAGTCCAGCAAAATCCGCCTTCCAAAAACCATATGGCATTCCCTTCCTTCTGTGCCCTGCCGTTTGGCCATACAGCAGTTTACGCCCACATATGGGGTGTTTCTGAAAACTACAGAATTGGGGCAATAAAAATTGAGTTTTGTTTGGCTGTTATCCCTTGCTTTGTTACTGGAAAAAATGGATTCAAACGGAAAATTTTCCAAAAAAATCGAAATTCTGAAATTTTATCTCCATTTGCCATTAACTCTTGTGGAAAACCTAAAGGGTTAATGACATTTATAAAAATCAGTTTTGATTACCTTGAGGGGTGTAGTTTCTAGAATGGGGTCATTTTTGGATGGTTTCTATTATGTAAGCCTCACAAAGTGACTTCAGACCTGAACTGGTCCCTAAAAAGTGGGCTTTTGAAAATTTCTGAAAAATTTCAAGATTTGCTTCTAAACTTCTAAGCCTTGTAACGTCCCCAAAAAATAAAATGGCATTCCCAAAATGATCGATACATGAAGTAGACATATGGGGAATGTAAATCAATAACTTTTTTGGGCGGTATTACTATGTATTATAGAAGTAGAGAAATTGAAACTTGGAAAATTGCAAATTTTTCCAAATTTTTGGTAAATTTGATATTTTTTTATAAATAAAAATTAAATTTTTCGAATTAATTTTACCAGTGTCATGAAGTACAATATGTGACGAAAAAACAATCTCAGAATGGCCTGGATAAGAAAAAGCGTTTTAAAGTTATCACCACATAAAGTGACACTGGTCAGATTTGCAAAAAATAGCCTGGTCCTAAGGTGAAAATAAGCCCGGTCCTTAAGGGGTTAATTATTAGTTATTTTATTCTATTTTAAGTTATTTCCCTATCCACATTTGTTTGTAGGGCACTTACCCACATTTTGCTGCCTTTTGCAGCCCTCTAGCCCTTTTTAGGGCTATTTTACAGCAATTTTAGTGCCAAAAAGTTCGGGTCCCCATCGACTATAATGGGATCGGGTTCAGGGTCAAGTTCAGGTCAAGTTCGGATCACGAATCCGAACATTTCTGTGAAGTTCGGCACGAACTTCTCGAACCCGAACATCCAGGTGTCCGCTCAACTCTACAGACGATTTTTCGAAATTTACTTCCCTGTCACTTATGCAGAGCAGGGGTTTGTAAATGGAAAACATGGGTTAATGTCACCCAAGAATGTAACATACGAGTTTTAGAAATTTACCTCCCTGTCACCTATGCAGACAGGGTTTGTATATGGCAAAACTGAATTAATGTCATACAATAATGTAACAGACGATTTTTTCAAATTTCCCTCCCTATCACCTATGCAGAGCAGGGGTTTGTATACGGCAAAAATGGTAAAATGTCACCCACCAATGTAACAGACGATTTTTTTTTTAAATAAAGTTTTTATTATCTTGTTAATCCAACATAAAATTAAAAAAGACAGATATTACATTATACGTGATACATTTCTGTACTTTACACATTATGTATATCTGTCACAATATGAATACCACTTCACAGACTTTTAATATAGATATTATCAAATAATATATTCATCTCCTTATACAATTATCTTTTACTATCCAACATAACATAAGAAATATATATAACCCAATACCCTCCCTACTCCCCCCACCCCTTTTTCTCGGTGAACGCTGAAGAGGAATATCCCTACTCTATCCTCTTCTATTTCAGACCAATAAGTCTCATCAGTTAAATTATCCCCCTCCATCTATCAATTGGCATACTCCTCATATTTTTTAACAGTCCAAACTTGATTTTTCCATACGTTTATATTAGGTATTCTATCTGAACCCCATTTTCTTACCATAACCACTCTGGCTGCCATAAGACCCCTCTTCCAGATTTTCTTATCCTCCTTTTTTTCATTAATTAAGGGTGGAATACATCCCAGTAAAGCAAAAGAACTCTGTGGCGGATGAGGCTTAGAGGTTTCTGAATTCGATATCTGAAACACTTCACTCCAATAAATTAGCATTTTCGGACAATTCCATATCATATGAATGAAATCAGTCTTTTTTACACTTCCAACATTTTGCTTCCTGATTCTGATACATCTTACTTAATAATTTGGGCGTAATATAAAGTCTATGAATGATGTTAAAATGTATAATCCTGAAGTTATTGGATACAGTTGCCCTTTTTATAATTCTGTAAATACTTCTTAATTCTAAAGTGTTAATTCCCGTATCCCGTGCACATTCATTCTCACTCTTAACTTTATTATTTCCCCCCAGAGCTTTCCTAATAAGCTTATATTTGTGCTATTTTCACTCTAACAGTGACATTATTGTGGCAAAAATCCCCAAAATCATTTTTTTCCGTAATAAAAAAAAAACTCCGTATTCCTCATTGCCTTGAATGCATGCTTCAATTAGTGGTATCGATATCTACTCATTATTAGAGATGTCGCGAACATAAAATTTTCCGGTCGCGAACGACCGCAAATGTTCACGTACGGGTGAACCGCCATAGACTTCAATAAGCAGGCAAATTTTAAAACCCACAGGGACTCTTTCTGGCCACAATAGTGATGGAAAAGTTGTTTCAAGGGGACTAACGCCTGGACTGTGACATGCCGGAGGGGGATTCATGGCAAAACTCCCATGGAAAAATACGTAGTTGACGCAGAGTCAGGTTTTAATCTATAAACTCTGACAGACCAAACTCCCCGTTTAACGCACCTCAAAAAAACGCAGACAGTCCATTTGCACAAGGTTGGATACCAAACTAGCCATGTCCCGTTCCTTGTCCTCACTGACGTCATTGAAGGTCTCTTCCTCCACCCAGCCATGTACAACACCAAAGGTCCCCGAAAGGTAACAACAAGCCCCCTGGAACGCCTGCTGTGGTTGGTCTTCCACCTCCTCAAAGCCACCTTCCTCCTCTGACTCCTCTTCTTCAGACTCCTCTCACTGCGTTGCCGAAGGTCCAGCAATGGAAGGCCACAAGCCTGCTTCGGGTGGTGATGGTGACCACAACTCTTCCTCTTCATGCTCATCCACAGCCTGATCCAGCACTCTTTGCAGGGTACGCTCCAGAAAAAACGCATATGGGATGAGGTTGATGATGTTGCCTTGGGTTTGACTGACCAGGTTTGTCACCTCCGCAAAAGGACGCATGAGCCTATAGCCATTGTGCATGAGCGTTTAGTAACGCGGGCCAAAAAATACCCAGCTCCACAGAGGCTGTCCTCTTTTTTTTTTTTATTAAAAAAAATCTGTTCTTACCAGTTTGATCTCTGTTTTGTCCCCTATCAGGGGCCGGTGTATGGAATAGATTTTAGGAACCGGGAGATGGAAAAAGATGGTTGGTTTGTCCTCTTCCTTCAAATTTGGGGCACTGAGCGTGCACCGTGCAATGTACTGTGACATCCAATATGAGTGGTGTGTTAAGTAGTACTATTACTATCAGTTTAATCCCTGTATCGAATAGATTTTAGGAACCGGGAGATGGAAAAAGATGGTTGGTCGGTCCTCTTTCTCCCAATTTGGGGCACTACGCGTGAGCCGCGCAATGTACTGTGACACCCTATATGAGTGGTGTGTTAAATAGTATAATTCTTATCAGTTTAATCCCTGTTACGTCCCCTATAAGGGGACGTGTATCGAATAGATTTTAGACAACCGCAAAGACTTGTCAATAGTCAACTCATGACATAAATTTTATTCCTCTATGCGCCAATCTTGGTGTAGTAATGACTGTGCTCGTGCGCACGTTTGGGAGATTGCAGGCGATGGTGGTTTTTCAAAGTCTTGGTCGTGCTAAGGTAGTTCAGTGACATTTATGTGACCCAGAAAAAACTAGTAGGCTTTAATGTTCACCTTAGATGATCACAAAGAAAATTAATGTTTTTTCTAAATTATCCTGCCGATCGCTTTTGGTCTGTTTACAATGAAGCAACGACCTTATCATCTGGGGTGTGCCAACATTGCCAACACACTCATAGAGGTGATCGCTTCATTGTGATACGCAAGCCCCTTCACAACAAGGTGATGAACACGAAGGGGAATTGACACATGTATGTGTCTTTTTTTTTTGTTTTTGCAGCCACAGTGCAGCACCAGAGGCCAGAAAAATTAGGCATGTACACAGGCATTAAAAATTTGGTATTGTAGCAGCGGCCGGAAAAATTGATGTTTTCCAGGCAGAAAGTGTACTAACACATTGCACCTTGAACCCTTGTTTGTGGCGTAAAAGTCATGCAAGTCATCCGGCATGCAGAGATTAAATACAGCAGCGTGGGGACCATTTTTAGCCCAAGGCATCTCATCAGGCGTATCCCCCACTGTCAGTCCCTTCGGTAGCCACGCCTCATTCATCTTAATAAAGGTGAGGTAATCTAGACTTTGACCTAGGCGACTTCTTTAGTCTGTGACAATACCTCCTGCTGTGCTGAAGGTCCTTTCTGACAGGACACTTGAAGCGGGGCAGGCCAGAAGTTCTACCGCAAATTGGGATAGCTCAGGCCACAGGTCAAGCCTGCACACCCAGTAGTCAAGGGGTTCATTGCTCCTCAGAGTGTCGATATCTGCAGTTAAGGCGAGGTAGTCTGCCACCTGTCGGTCCAGTCGTTCTCTGAGGGTGGACCCCGATGGGCTGTGGCAATGTGTGGGACTTAAAAAGCTCCGCATGTCCTCCATTAACAACATGTCTGTAAAGCGTCCTGTCCTTGCCGGCGTGGTCGGAGGAGGATTACTTTCACCTCTTCCCCTGTTCAGGATGCATCAGGATGTCTTCAGTTCAGGACCGGAACGTTGTTTGGCCGGAGAAAATACCGCAGCATGCTGCGCTTTTTGCTCCGGCCAAAAATCCTAAACACTTGCCGCAAGGCCGGATCCGGAATTAATGCCCATTAAAAGGCATTAATCCAGATTCGGCCTTAAGCTAAATGTCGTTTCGGCGCATCGCCGGATCTAACAGTTAGCTTTTTCTGAATGGTTACCTTGGCAGCCAGGACACAAAAGTCCTGGTTGCCATGGTAAAGTGTAGTGGGGAGCGGGGGAGCAGTATACTTACAGTACGTGTGGCTCCCGGGGCGCTCCAGAGTGACGTCAGAGCGCCCCACGTGCATGGATCATGTGATCGCATGGATCACGTGATCCATGCGCATTGGGAGCTCTGACGTCATTCTGGAGCGCCCCGGGAGCCACACGGACTGTAAGTATACTGCTCCCCCGCTCCCCAATACTACTATGGCAACTTTAATAGCATCCTGGCTGCCATGGTAACCTCAAAGCATTTTGAAGACTGATCAGGGTCCTGATCAGTCTTCTAATGCTTTCAGGCGATTTGCGTTCTGACGGATCCGGCGGGACGGAAGTGCCCGCCGGATCCTCAGAACGCAAGCGTGAAAGAGGCCTAAGGCTGTTTCTGGTGGTGATGGTGACCACAACTCTTCCTCTTCACGCTCATCTACGGCCTGATCCAGCACTCTTCGCAGGGCATGCTCCAGGAAGAAAACAAACGGCAAGAGGTCGCTAATGGTGCCTTCGGTGCGTCCATTAACGTGGCAAAAAATTACCTAGCTCTGCAGAGGCTGTCCTAGCACCCCGGTCATGCAAATACTCGTTGACGGCTTTTTCTTGTTGGAGCAGGCGGTCGAACACTAGGAGTGTTGAATTCCAATGAGTCGGGCTGTCGCAAATCAAGCGCCTCACTGGCATGTTGTTTTGCCGCTGAATGTCGGAAAAGTGCGCCATGGCCGTGTAGGAACTCCTGAAATGGCCACACACCTTCCTGGCCTGCTTGAGGACGTCCTATAAGCCTAGGTACTTATTCACAAAGCGTTGTACGATCAGATTCAACACATGTGCCATGCACGGCACAAGTGTCAACTTGCCCAAATTCAATGTCGACAACAGATTGCTTCCGTTGTCACACACCACTTTGCCGATCTCCAGTTGGTGCGGGGTCAGCAACTGATCCACCTGTGCGTTCAGGGTGGACAGGAGTGCTGGTCCGGTGTGACTCTCTACTTTCAGGCAAGTCAACCCCAAGACGGCGTGACACTGTCGTATCCGGGATGTGGAATAGCCCCCGGGGAGCTGGGGCGGTGAAGTTGATGTGGGGCAAGAAGCAGCAGCAGAAGAGGACTCAGCCGAGGAGGTTAGCAAAGAGGATGGAGTAGGAGGAGTAGAGGAGGTGGCAGCAGGCCTGCCTTCAAGTCATGGTGATGTCACCAACTCCGCTGCAGAGCCACGCATTCCATGCTTGGCAGTGTCAGCAGGTTTACCCAATGCGCAGTGTACGTGATATACCTGCCCTGATCGTGCTTTGCAGACCAGGTATCAGTGGTCCGATGGACCCTTGCCCCAACACTGTGTGCCAGACATGCCATGACTTCCTTTTCCACAATAGAGTACAGGTTGGGGATTGCCTTTTGTGACCTTCCACTGCGGTGTCTCAATAGCTACAAATTTTTTGAAGGCCTCAGACTCCACCAGCTTGTATGGGAAAAGCTGGCGGGCTAAGAGTTCCGGAAAGCCAGCTGTCAGTCGCCGGGCAAGGGGGTGACTCTGTGACATTGGCTTCTTACGCTCAAACATTTCCTTGACAGACACCTGACTCTGGGCAGATGAGCAGGAACTGCTGAAGATGAGAGTCGGAGTGGCGGGTGAGTGAGAGGGGGCAAGGAGGACAGCAGTGGTTGACGTGGCTGAAAATGCTGGACCAGAAGGAGGATGGTGGCTTTCAGTTTGTGTGCTATTTGTATTCATGTGTTGATCCCATATGCGTTTGTGATGTGAGATCATGTGCCTTTGCAAAGTAGTTGTACCTAGGTGGGTGTTGGACTTCCCACGACTCAGTTTCTTTTGGCACAGGTTGCAAATGGCATCGCTATTATCAGAGGCAGACACACAAAAAAAATGCCACACTTCTGAGCTTTGCAATGACGGCATTCTGGTGGTGGCAACAGCATGCGTTGATTGGAGTGCTGTTTGGCTGACCCCGGGTGCCAATACATGCTGTCTGACTGTGCCACTAGCTCCTTGCGACGACCTTCCCCTGCTTCCAACTCGTCTCCTCCTCCTCTCTGTCTCCCCATCTGAACTTTCCCCCTGTTCTATTTCTCTTCGAGCGGGCACCCACGTGACAGCTACGGACACATCGTCATCATCAACAACTTCACTTGTATCTGACAACTCAGCAAAGGAAGTAGCAGCGGGTACAACATCACCATTATCACACCGTACGTCCATGTGTGTAATGCTGCCTGACTGAGACAGATCCCTGTTATCTACATTCTCTGGCAATCATGGTTGCGCATCACGCATTTCTTCCAACTGATGTTTAAATAACTCCTCTGACAGATCAAGTGAAGCGGCTGTGGTGCTAGTGTTGGTGGTGGCGGCGGGCGAGTGGTAACTTGAGAGGTGCCCGTGCAGGCAAATGCAATTATATTAAAGGGTAAAAATGTTATGACTTTTTTTATCTGCAAGGTACTGTGCTACTCTATATGAGTGGTGTGCACACAGTACAGTCTGGGCATGACACACACTGGCAGGCAAATGCAATTATATTAAAGGGTAAAATTAAATTACTTTTTTTTATCTGCAAAGTATTGTACCACCCTTTATGATTGGTGTGGCAGTGGGCACAGTACAGTCTGTGGGCCTCACACACACTGTTCTGTTTCAGTATCTTGCATTGTGTATTGGTATGCTCCTCTCCTCCCCCCTCTGTTTCTGCTTCTAGTTGGTTCAGTCTAGCCACTTCCTGTTTACCCTGTCATGCATTGCTGTTTTGTGTGCTCTATTCTGAGGAAAATCTGAGGTGAATCTGTGTATCTCATGTCATCAAGGAGAATATTAGTGGCATAATTCTTTTACCATCTGGATTCCCTGCATATCTTGTAATACAATCTCCGGATTAAAAGACTACTTGATTAACTCCTGGGTGTCTGATGCGTAAACTGTAAGTGGAGGATGTCTGATTCAACAAGGGGGGGGAGGAGGGGAGGAGGGGAGGAGGGGAGGAGGGGAGGAGGGGAGGGGGAGGAGGGGAGGGGGAGGGGGGGAGGGGAGGGGGAGGTGGGGAGGGGAGGGGGAGGGGGTGGCGGCCTGGGAAGGTGTTCTCAACATGTGGTTTCAGGAGAGAGCAGTGAAAAACCGAGTGCACTCGGATGGAGTTGGGAAGGTCGAGTCGGAATGCGACTTCGTTGATTCGAGCCGTGATCCGCAAAGGACCCATGTATTTTTGGCCCAACTTCCGGGAGGGAACCTTTGGGCTTAGGTTTCTGGTGGAGAGCCACACCTTGTCTCCTACCTGGAATTCCGGAGCGGGTTTGTGGCGTTTATCCGCTTCCTGCTTGAAGCGGCTCTGGGCTCGATGTAGATTGTCCCGAATGTTTTCCTGTGCCTGTTGTAGACTTGCAAGGCGTTCGGCCACGGCTGGAGCTGTGGTGGAAATGGGCGAGTGAGGGATGAATGTTGGGTGTAGGCCGGTGTTGGCGTAGAACGGGCTGTATTGGGTAGAACTGTGCTCCGCATTGTTATAGGCAAACTCGGCCGTAGAGAGGTGGTCCAGCCAGTCGTCCTGCAGATGGGTGACGAAACAGCGCAAATACTGCTCGAGGATTTGATTTGTTCTCTTGGTCTGCCCATTGGATTGGGGGTGGAATGCAGAGGACAGGTTCACCTTGATCCCAAGGGCTTGACAGAAGTTTCTCCAGAACCTGGAAGTGAACTGTACTCCCCGATCCGAAACCACATCGTCCGGGGCCCCATGTAGCCTAAAAACCTCTCGGAGTACAAGATCGGCCGTCTGTTTGGCGGTGGGTAGGCCCTTGCAGGGGATGAAGTGAGCCATTTTGGTGAGACGGTCGACGACGACCAGGACGGTGTTCATGCCCTTGGAGGCAGGAAGGTCCACAATAAAGTCCATGGAGATTGAACCCCAAGGGCAGGAGGGAACCGGGAGTGGACATAGGAAGCCCACTGAGGAGGAGCGGGGGTCTTGTTGCGGGCGCACGTCGTGCACGAGGAGACAAACCTCTTGATATCTTTTCTGTAAGTTGGCCACCAGAAGAAACGGGAAAGGAGCTCCTGGGTCCTTCTGATACCCAGATGGCCGGCCGGTTTAGAATCGTGGTTGAGTTTAAGTACGTCAAGTCGTGCAGATTCTGGTACGTACAACTGCTGATCCCGGTACAACCAGTAGCCACACTTGAAAGTAAGGTTTACATCTCCAGGTGGGTAAGTGAGGAGAGGATCGTTCTCATACCCTTCCTTGAGGGAACCCAGGAGTTCCCTTGAGTAAGTGGCTCCTAGGATGCATCTGTCGGGAAGGATACCGGCCGGAGCCTCATTGATCTGAGAGGGTTTAGAGAACATCCTTGAGAGAGCATCCACTTTGCCGTTCTTCGACCCAGGGTGATAGGAGATAACAAAATTGAATCTGGAGAAAAACAGACTCCACCTGGCCTGTTTGGCGGTGAGTCTCTTGGCGCTGCGGATAAACTCTAGGTTTCGGTGGTCGTGTATACAGAGATGGGATTATGGGCCCACTCCAGCAAGTGTCTCCACTCGGTGAAAGCATCTTTAATTGCCAGCAGTTCCTTATTTCCGATGTCGTAATTCCGTTCAGCAGGGAACATCTGGCGGGAGAAGAAGGCGCAAGGGTGCAGGAGCATCTTTTCTCCTGAACGTTGAGACAGAATTGCGCCCACAGCAGCGTCAGATGCGTCCACCTCGACAGTAAATGGTAATTCAAGGATTGGATGGGCCAGGATCGGGGCAGAGGTGAAGAGGGACTTCAGTTTAGCAAAGGCCTCCTGTGCCTCCGGGGTCCATTCGAAGGGGACAGTCTTTTTTGTTAGTTGAATGATTGGGGCGATGATTTTTGAAAAGTTCCTGATGAACTTCCGATAAAAATTTGCGAAACCTACAAACCTCTGGACCTCCTTTTCGTTCTTTGGGGCAGGCCACTCAGTCACGGCCTGGATCTTCCGGGGATCCATACGTAAGCCCTCCGGGAAAATAAAATAGCCGAGGAATTGGGTGGAAGTCTGTTCAAATTCACACTTCTCCAGTTTAATATAGAGAGACTGTTCACAGAGTTTCTGTAGCACCCTGCGGACATGCCCACGATGTTGTTCGAGGTCTTCTGAGAAAATCAAAATATCGTCCACATATGCTACCACAAATTGGTCAAGCATGTCCCTGAGGACGTCGTTGATAAAATGTTGGAAGGTAGCAGGGGCATTGCAGAGGCCGAAAGGCATGACCAGATACTCGTAGTGACCGTAGCGGGTTCGGAAGGCGGTTTTCCACTCGTCCCCTGGGCGAATTCGGACCAGGTTGTAGGCTCCTCGGAGATCGAGCTTAGTGAAGACTTTTGCCGCCCGAAGTCTCTCGAGGAGTTCAGAAATCAGGGGGAGAGGGTATCGGTTCTTCACAGTAATGTTGTTGAGCTTTCGATAATCTATGCAAGGGCGTAGCGAAGAGTCTTTTTTATCCACGAAGAAGAATTGGCCCCCTGCAAGAGATGTGGAAGGTCGGATAAAACCTTTTTTTAGATTTTCGTCTAAGTACTCCTTCAGGGCCTTGAGTTCCGGCTCAGAGAGGGAGTATATTCTGCCGAAGGGTATTTCAGCTCCAGGTAGCAGCTCAACCGGGCGGTCATAAGGCCGATGCGGGGGCAGTTTGTCTGCATTTCTTTTGTCACAGACATCCTGGAACGCCCGATATTGAGGGGGTAAAAGTTCCTTGGTGGATAGTCCGAATATGTTAGGTTCTTTGGGTGGGGGCGGAGGAGGAACGGATCCACGTAAACAGTTCTGAGAACAAAAGTCCGAGGGGAACCGTATGCAGCGGGCGTCCCAGTCCACCGAGGGGTTGTGGTTGGCAAACCAAGGGATGCCTAGGATCACCGGAAACTTAGGGGAGGCGATCAGGGAGAAGTGAATGGTCTCCTGATGATCGGGTTTGATGAAGAGTTGAAGGTCAGAGGTCTGGTGCGTAACCGGCCCAGAAGAGAGCGGGGTCCCATTGACGGTTTCCAGATCGATGGGGGCTGCCCTGGTTACCAGTGGTATGTTGTTCTCATGGGCGAAGGTCAAGTCCATGAAATTTCCGCCGGCCCCCGAGTCAAGCATTGCAGAGCAGGGAAGCTGTCGTTCCCCAATGGTGATAAGAATGGATACAATGAAGTGGGACCCGGTACCTGTAGTGTCTATGGTTTCAGAGGCCAAGGGTGAGATTGTGGCCTGTTGTAATTCCCGTAATTCTGTGACAGCGATGGTTCGGCGAGTCTTATTGGGGCACCTAATAGCGAAGTGCCCTGGCTCGCCACAGTAAAGACAAAGGCCTGCGGCCAGTCGTCTCTCCTTTTCAGCAGCCGATAGAGTCTTGCGCAGTGCGTCGACCTGCATCGGCTCGGCGGAGGGTTGGTGAGCCAGCTGAGTCGTTGGAGTGAAAGGGTATGCGGGCCTGTTATCTAGGGACCGGAGTCTTTCTCTCCTTCTTTCCGCAAGTCTCCGGTCAATCCGGATGCACAGTTGCACGAAATCATCCATATCGTCTGGGGCGTCTATCCTGGCGAGCTCATCCTTTATGGGTTCGGAGAGTCCACGGCGAAATTGACTTTTCTGGGCAGCTGGGTTCCAGGTGGTGTCCGTGACCCAGCAGCGGAACTCTGAGGTATACTCGGCTACAGAGCGTCTTCCCTGCCGTAGACTGTGCAGCCTAGCCTCGGCCGTCGCGCAGAGGTTAGGGTCGAGGTTAGGGGACTGTGGGATTCCACATATGGGGATGCCCATGCCAGGGCCTCATCAGTTAGAAGGTTGATCATGAACAGGATCTTCTTTCTGTCTGAGGTAAAGGAGCCCGGCTGCATCTGAAATTAAATACGGCACTGGTTGATGAACCCCCGAAATTGGCGCCGATCGCCGTTAAACTTTGACGGGAGAGGCATACGGGTGTCTGTGACCGCGCCGCGTACGTCCAGTAGTTGACGCTGCAAGTCGATAATTTCCCTCTGTTGGCTCTAGATTGCGGCTTTAAGTTGAGTAATTTCCTTTTGGGCAGTGGTGCCAAACTCCTGAAGTTCGGAGACTTGTTTGCGCAGGGTGGCCATCGCGGACTCCATTTTAGGGCTGGTTATTCTGTTAGGGGTGCTAGCTCACCTGCTTTAGAGGGCACTGGGCAGTGTACCTGGTGGAGTCCAGTAGCGGGAGACCGCAAGGAGAAGAGGCGGGGTGGAGGCGTCCGGGTAGGCAACAGAGAGGTAGACGGTAGTAGAGGATCAAGCAAAAGAGTAGTCATGGACAATTCCGAGGTTGGGAGCAGTTGAGTTGGTTAGTAGTAGCAACAGAGGAACAGCGGTAGATGCAACAGGATCAAGTTCAGAAGAACAATAACCAGTGGGGGTGAGGTGCAAGAGACTGGGCTTATAAGAGGAAGTAGCAGGTGCAAGGAATCACAGAGATTAACATGGCAAGGCTGGAACAAGGTAGATCAAAGAGTTCAGCAGAAGGAAAAGTCCAGAAGGGCTGGTAGTCTAGTGGCTAGAGCTACCGCCTGGGACATGGCTGGTCACGGGTTCGAATCCTGACACTCACTGGCAGGCAAATGTAATTATATTAAAGGGTAAAATCAAATGACTTTTTTTATCTGCAAGGTACTGTGCTGCCCTATATGAGTGGTGTGCACACAGTACAGTATGTGGGCCTGCCACACACTGGCAGGCAAAAGCAATGATATTAAAGGGCAAAATTAAATGACTTTTTTATCTGCAAGGTACTGTGCCACCCTATATGAGTGGTGCGCAAACAGTACAGTCTGTGGGCCTGACACACTCAGGCAGGCAAATGCAATTATATTAAAAGGTAAAATTGAATGACTTTTTTATCTGCAAGGTACTGTGCCACCCTATATGAGTAGTGTGCACACATTACAGTCTGTGGGCCTGACACACACTGGCAGTCATGTGCAATTATATTAAAGTGTAAAAATTATATGACTTTTTTTATCTGCAAGGTACTGTGCCACCCTATATGAGTGGTGTGCACACAGTACAGTCTGATGGCCTGACACACACTGGCAGGCAAATGCAATTATATTGAAGGGTAAAAATTAAATGACTTTTTTAATCTGCAAGGTACTGTGCCACCCTATATGAGTGGTGTGCACACAGTACAGTCTGTGGGACTGACACACACTGGCAGGCAAATGCAATTATACTAAAGGGTAAAATTAAATGACTTTTTTAATCTGCAAGGTACTGTGCCACCCTATATGAGTGGTGTGCACACAGTACAGTCTGTGGGCCTGACACACACTGGAAGGCAAATACAATTATATTAAAAGGTAAAATTAAATGACTGATTTATCTGCAAGGTACTGTGTCAACCTATATGAGTGGTGCACACACATTACAGTCTGTGGGACTGACACTGGCAGCCATGCAAGTACATTGTATTAAATACACACTGGAAGGCAAATACAATTATATTAAAAGGTAAAATTAAATGACTGATTTATCTGCAAGGTACTGTGTCAACCTATATGAGTGGTGCACACACATTACAGTCTGTGGGACTGACACACACTGGCAGCCAAATGCAATTATATTAAAAGGTTAAAATTAAATGACTTTTTTTCTGCAAGGTACTGTGCCACCCTATATGAGTGGTGGGCAGTGGGCACAGTACAGTCTGTGGGCCTGACACACACTGGCAGGCAAATGAAATTATATTAAAGTGTAATTATTAACTGACTTTTTTTTTATCTGCAAGGTACTGTGCCACCCTATATGAGTGGTGTGCACACAGTACAGTCTGTGGGACTGACACACACTGGCAGGCAAATGCAATTATATTAAAGGATAAAATTAAATGACTTTTTTAATCTGCAAGGTACTGTGCCACCCTATATGAGTGGTGTGCACACAGTAGAGTCTGTGGGCCTGACACACACGGGAAGGCAAATACAATTATATTAAAAAGTAAAATTAAATGACTGATTTATCTGCAAGGTACTCTGTCACCCTATATGAGTGGTGCGCACACATTACAGTCTGTGGGACTGACACACACTGGCAGCCAAATGCAATTATATTAAAAGGTTAAGATTAAATGACTTTTTTTCTGCAAGGTACTGTGCCACCCTATATGAGTGGTGGGCAGTGGGCACAGTACAGTCTGTGGGCCTGACACACACTGGCAGCCAAATGCAATTATATTAAAGGGTAAAATTTAATGACTTTTTTATCTGCAAGGTACTGTGCCACACTATATGAGTGGTGTGCACACAGTACAGTCTATGGGCCTGACACACACTGGCAGCCAAATGCAATTATATTGTGTGCACACAGTACAGTCTGTGGGCCTGACACACACTGGCAGGCAAATGCAATTATATTAAAGGGTAAAAATGTAATTACTTTTTTATCTGCAAAGTACTGTGCCACCCTATATGAGTGGTGCGCAAACAGTAGAGTCTGTGGGCCTGACACACTCTGGCAGGCAAATGCAATTATATTAAAAGGTAAAATTATATGACTTTTTTATCGGCAAGGTACTGTGCCACCCTATATAAGTGGTGGGCAGTGGGCACAGTACAGTCTGTGGGCCTGACAAACAGTGGCAGGTAAATGCAATAATTTTAAAGTGTAAAAATTAAATTACTTATTTTATCTGCAAGGTACTGTGCCACCGTGTATGAGTGGTGGGCAGTGGGCACAGTACAGTCTGTGGGCCTGACACACACTGGCAGGCAAATGCAATAATATTAAAGGGTAAAATTAAATGAATTTTTTATCTGCAAGGTACTGTGCCACCCTATATGAGTGTTGTGGACACAGTACAGTCTGAGGGCCTGACACACACTGGCAGGCAAATACAATTATATTAAAGGGTAAAATTAAATTACTTCTTTAATCTGCAAGGAATTTTGTAACTCTATATGAGTGGTGTGCACACAGTACAGTCTGTGGGACTGACACACACTGACAGCCAAATGCAATTATATTAAAAGGTTAAGATTAAATGACTTTTTTTCTGCAAGGTACTGTGCCACCCTATATGAGTGGTGGGCAGTGGGCACAGTACAGTCTGTGGGCCTGACACACACTGGCAGGCAAATTAAATTATATTAAAGTGTAATTATTAACTGACTTTTTTTTATCTGCAAGGTACTGTGCCACCCTATATGAGTGGTGGGCAGTGGGCACAGTACAGTCTGTGGGCCTGACACACACTGGCAGCCAAATGCAATTATATTAAAGGGTAAAATTAAATGACTTTTTTATCTGCAAGGTACTGTGCGACACTATATGAGTGGTGTGCACACAGTACAGTCTGAGGGCCTGACACACACTGGCAGGCAAATACAATTATATTAAAGGGTAAAATTAAATTACTTCTTTAATCTGCAAGGAATTTTGTAACCCTATATGAGTGGTGTGCACACAGTACAGTCTGTGGGCCTGACACACACTGGCAGCCAAATGCAATTATATTGTGTGCACACAGTACAGTCTGTGAGCCTGACACACACTGGCAGGCAAATGCAATTATATTAAAGAGTAAAAATGTAATTACTTTTTTATTTGCAAAGTACTGTGCCACCCTATATGAGTGGTGCGCAAACAGTAGAGTCGGTGGGCCTGACACACTCTGGCAGGCAAATGCAATTATATTAAAAGGTAAAATTATATACACTTTTTTATCGGCAAAGGTACTGTGCCACCCTATATAAGTGGTGGGCAGTGGGCACAGTACAGTCTGTGGGCCTTACAAACAGTGGCAGGTAAATGCAATAATTTTAAAGTGTAAAAATTAAATTACTTATTTTATCTGCAAGGTACTGTGCCACCGTGTATGAGTGGTGGGCAGTGGGCACAGTACAGTCTGTGGGCCTGACACACACTGGCAGGCAAATTGAATAATATTAAAGGGTAAAATTAAATGAATTTTTTATCTGCAAGGTACTGTGCCACCCTATATGAGTGTTGTGGACACAGTACAGTCTGAGGGCCTGACACACACTGGCAGGCAAATACAATTATATTAAAGGGTAAAATTAAATTACTTCTTTAATCTGCAAGGAATTTTGTAACCCTATATGAGTGGTGTGCACACAGTACAGTCTGTGGGCCTGACACACACTGGCAGTCAAATGCAATTATCTTAAAGGGTAAAATTAAAAGACTAATTTATCTGCAAGGTACTGTGCCACCCTATATGAGTGGTGCGCACACAGTACAGTCAGTGGGCCTGACACACACTGGCAGACAAATGCAATTATATTAAAAGGTAAAATTAAATGACTTTCATATCGGCAAGGTACTAGCCCACCCTATATGAGTGGTGTGTACACAGTACAGTCTGTTGGCCTGACACACCCTGGCAGGCAAATGCAATTATATTAAAGGGTAAAAATTATATGACTTTTTTTCTGCAAGGTACTGTGCCACCGTATATGAGTGATGGGCAGTGGGCAAAGTACAGTCTGTGGGCCTGACACACACTGGCAGGCAAAGGCAATTATATTAAAGTGTAAAAATTAACTGACTTTTTTTTTATCTGAAAGGTACTGTACCACCCTATATGAGTGGTGGACAGTGGGCACAGTACAGTCTGTGGGCTTGACACACTCGGGCAGGCAAATGCAATTATATTATAAGGTAAAATTAAATGAATTTTTTATCGGCAACGTACTGTGCCACCCTACATGAGTGGTGTGCACACATTACAGTCTGTGGGCCTGACACACACTGGCAGCCAAATGCAATTATATTAAAGGGTAAACTTAAATGATTTTTTTATCTGCAAGGTACTGTGCCACCCTTTATGAGTGTTGTGCACGCAGTACAGTCTGTGGGCCTGACACACACTGGCAGGCAAATGCAATTATATTAAAGGGTACAATTAAATGACTTTTTTTCTGCAAGGTACTGTCCCACCCTATATGATTGGTGGGCAGTGGGCACAATAAAGTATGTGGGCCTAACACACACTTGCAGGCAAATGCAATTATATTAAAGGGTAAAATTAAATTACTTTTTTAATCTGCCAGGTATTGTGCCACCCTATATGAGTGGTGTGCACACAGTACACTCTGTGTGCCTGATACACACTGCAAGGCAAATGCAATTCTATTAAAGGGTAAAAATTAAATGACTTTTTTATCTGCAAGGTACTGTGCCACCCTATCTGAGTGGTGCGCACACAGTACAGTCTGTGGGCCTGACACACACTGGCAAGCAAATGCAATTATATTAAAGGGTAAAAATTAAATAACTTTTTTATCTGCAAGGTACTGGCCCACCCTCTATAAGTGGTGTGCACCCAGTACAGTCTGTCGGCCTGACACACACTGGCAGGCAAATGAAATTATATTAAAGGGTAAAAATTAACTGACTTCTTTAATCTGCAAGGTACTGTGCCACCCTATATGAGTGGTGGGCAGTGGGCACAGTACAGTCTGTGGGCCTGAAAAACACTGGCAGGCAAATGCAATTATATTAAAATGTAAAAATTAAATTACTTTTTTTTATCTGCAAGGTACTGTGCCACCGTTTATGAGTGGTAGGCAGTGGGCACAGAACAGTCTGTTGGCTTGACACACACTGGCATGCAAATGCAATTATATTAGAGTGTAAAAATTAACTGACTTTTTCTATCCGCAAGGTACTGTGCCACCCTATATGAGTGGTGTGCACACAGTACAATCTGTGGGCCTGACACACACTGGCAGGCAAATCCAATTATATTGAGGGGCAAAAATTAAATGACTTTTTTAATCTTCAAGATACTGTGCCACCCTATATGAGTGGTGTGCACACAGTACAGTCTGTGGGCCTGACACAAACTGGCAAGCAAATGCAATTATATTAAAGGGTAAAAATTAAATGACTTTTTTTCTGCAAGGTATTGTGCCACCCTATATAAGTGGTGGTCAGTGTGCACAGTACAGTCTGTGGGCCTGACAAACAGTGGCAGGCAAATGCAATTATATTAAAGTGTAAAAATTAAATTACTTTTTTTATATGCAAGGTACTGTGCCACCGTGTATGAGTGGTGGGCAGTGGGCACAGTACAGTCTGTGGGCCTGACACACACTGGCAGCCAAATGCAATTATCTTAAAGGGTAAAATTAAATGACTTTTTTATCTGCAAGGTATTGTACCACCCTATATGAGTGTTGTGCATACATTACAGTTTGTGGGCCTGACACCCACTGGCAGCCAAATGCAATTATATTAAAGGGTAAAATTAAATGGCTTTTTTATCTGCAAGGTACTGTGCCACCCTATATGAGTGGTGTGCACACAGTACATTCTGTGGGCCTGAAACACACTGGCAGGCAAATCCAATTATATTAAAGGGTAAAAATTAAATGACTTTTTTAATCTGCAAGGTACTGTGCCACCCTATATGAGTGGTGTGCACACAGTACAGTCAGTCAGCCTGACACACAAGGGTAAAAATTAAATTAAATCTGCAAGGTACTGTGCCACCCTATATGAGTGGTGGGCAGTGGGCACAGTACAGTCTGTGGGCCTGACAAACACTGGCAGGCAAATGCAATTATATTAAAGTGCAAAAATTAAATAACTTTTTTTATCTGCAAGGTACTGTGCCACCGTTTATGAGTGGTGGGCAGTGGGCACTGTACAGTCTGTGGGCCTGACACACACTGGCGCCAAATTCAATTATATTAAAGGGCAAAATTAAATTACTTTTTTATCTTGAAGGTACTGTGCCACCCTATATGAGTGGTGTGCACACAGTACCGTCTGTTGGACTGACACAAACTGGCAGGCAAATGCAATTATATTAAAGGGTAAAAATTAAATGACTTTTTTTCTGCAAGGTATTGTGCCATCCTATATGAGTGGTGTGCACACAGTACAGTCTGTGGGCCTGACACACACTGACAGGCAAATGCAATTATATTAAAGGGTAAAAATGTAATTACTTTTTTTCTGCAAGGTACTGTGCCACCCTATATGAGTGGTGGGCAGTGGGCACAGTACAGTCTGTGGGCCTGACACACACTGGCAGGCAAATTCAATTATATTAAAGCGTAAAATGTAATTACTTTTTTAATCTGCAAGGTATTGTGCCACTCCTTATGAGTGTTGTGCACACAGTACAGTCTGTGGGCCTGACACACACTGGCAGGCAAATGCAATTATATTAAAGGGTACAATTAAATGACTTTTTTTCTGCAAGGTACTGTCCCACCCTATATGATTGGTGGGCAGTGGGCACAATAAAGTATGTGGGCCTGACACACACTTGCAGGCAAATGCAATTATATTAAAGGGTAAAATTAAATTACTTTTTTAATCTGCCAGGTATTGTGCCACCCTATATGAGTGGTGTGCACACAGTACAGTCTGTGGGCCTGATTCACACTGCAAGGCAAATGCAATTCTATTAAAGGGTAAAAATTAAATTACTTTTTTATCTGCAAGGTACTGTGCCACCCTATCTGAGTGGTGCGCCCACAGTACAGTCTGTGGGCCTGACACACACTGGCAGGCAAATGCAATTATATTAAAGGGTAAAAATTAAATGACTTTTTTATCTGCAAGGTACTGGCCCACCCTCTATAAGTGGTGTGCACACAGTACAGTCTGTTGGCCTGATACACATTGGCAGGCAAATGCAATTATATTAAAGGGTAAAAATTAACTGACTTCTTTAATCTGCAAGGTACTGTGCCACCCTATATGAGTGGTGGGCAGTGGGCACAGTACACTCTGTGGGCCTGACAAACACTGGCAGGCAAATGCAATTATATTAAAATGTGAAAATTAAATTACTTTTTTTATCTGCAAGGTACTGTGCCACCGTTTATGAGTGGTAGCCAATGGGCACAGAACAGTCTGTTGGCTTGACACACACTGGCATGCAAATGCAATTATATTAGAGTGTAAAAATTAACTGACTTTCTCTATCCGCAAGGTACTGTGCCACCCTATATGAGTGGTGTGCACACAGTACAATCTGTGGGCCTGACACACACTGGCAGGCAAATCCAATTATATTGAGGGGCAAAAATTAAATGACTTTTTTAATCTGCAAGGTACTGTGCCACCCTATATGTGTGTTGTGACACAGTACAGTCTGTGGGCCTGACACAAACTGGCAGGCAAATGCAATTATATTAAAGGGTAAAAATTAAATGACTTTTTTTCTGCAAGGTATTGTGCCACCCTATATAAGTGGTGGTCAGTGGGCACAGTTCAGTCTGTGGGCCTGACAAACAGTGGCAGGCAAATGCAATTATATTAAAGTGTAAAAATTAAATTACTTTTTTTATATGCAAGGTACTGTGCCCACCGTGTATGAGTGGTGGGCAGTGGGCACATTACAGTCTGTGGGACTGACACACACTGGCAGGCAAATGCAATTATCTTAAAGGGTAAAATTAAATGACTCTTTTATCTGCAAGGTATTGTACCACCCTATATGAGTGTTGTGCATACATTTCAGTTTGTGGGCCTGACACCCACTGGTAGTGATGTCGCGAACATAAAATTTTCAGTTCGCGAACAGCGAACGCGAACTTCCGCAAATGTTCGCGAACAGGCGAACCGGGCGAACCGCCATAGACTTCAATAGACAGGCGAATTTTAAAAACCAAAGGGACTCTTTCTGGCCACAATTGTGATGGAAAAGTTGTTTCAAGGGGACTAACACCTGGACTGTGGCATGCCGGAGGGGGATCCATGGCAAAACTCCCATGGAAAATTACGTAGTGGACGCAGAGTCGGGTTTTAATCCATAAAGGGCATAAATCACGTAACATTCCTAAATTGTTTGGAATAACATGCTTTAAAACATCCAGTGTGTGTATACGATCAGGTATGATGTTGTATTGATCAGGTAGTGTAAGGGTTACGCCCGATTCTCAGACATTGACATACCAAACTCCTCTTTTAATGCACCGCAAACAGTCCATTTGCACAACCGCAAACTCCCCATTTGCACAAGGTTGGATACCAAGCTAGCCACGTCCCGGTGATGTCATTGAAGGTTTCTTCCTCCACCCAGCCACGTACAACACCAAGGTTCCCCGAAAGGTCAATTGAATTGATTTTTCGAACGGGGAGATGGTTAAAAAAACGCTGGCTCCCTCCCCTTTGTTTTAATCCACGGTCACTGCTTCTGCGCTGTGCAATTTACTCTCACACCCGATATGAGTGGTATTTTCTGTAGTACTATTCTCATCAGTTTAATCCCTCTAACGTCCCCAATCTGGGGGCCATTTATTGAATAGATTTTTCGAACGGGGAGATGGTTAAAAAAACGCTGGCTCCCTCCACTCTGTTTTAATCCACGGTCACTGCGTCTGCGCCGTGCAATTTACTGTCACACCCGATATGAGTGGTATTTTCTGTAGTACTATTCTCATCAGTTTAATCCCTGTTACATCCCATATCAGGGATTGCCTTTTGTGAAAAAAAATTTAGGCCTGGTACCTTCGACTGCCTTCACAATGACAGACCAAACTCTCATACATCAAACTGAATTGATTTCAGGAACCGGGAGATGGAAAAAGCAGCTTGGTCGGTCCTCGTACTCCCAAATTGGGGCACTGCGCGTGCACAGAGCAATGTACTGTGACACCCTATATGAGTGGTGTCTTAACTAGTACTATTCCTATCAGCGGCGGGCGGGTGCGTGGTAACTTGAGAGCAGGTGACCAAAGCTGAGCTGGAGGAAGATGGTGCGTCAAGGTTCTTAGCGGAAGCTGTTGAAGATTGGGTGTCCTGTTAGCCAGTCAACTACGTCCTCAGAATCTTTTGGGTTCAGGGTACATGGCCTCTGAACACTAGGCATTATTCCAGGGACAGTGGAAATCACAGCACCACGACGGCCCCTGCGGGGTGGCCTGCCTCTGCCTGTCATTTTTTTTTCGATAAGTGGTACTGTGCCACCCTGTATCAGTGGTGGGCACTGGCAGTGGGCACACTACAGTCTGTGGAAGTGGGCCTGACACACACTGGCAGCAGGCAAGCAACTGAAATTAGACTAATGTGTAAAAATGAAATGCCTTATTTATCGTCAAGCTACTGTGCCACCTGGTATCAGTGGTTGGCACTGGCAGTGGGCACACTACAGTCTGTGGAGGTGGGCCTGACACACACTGGCAGGAGGCAAGCAACTGAAATTAGACTAATGTGTAAAAATGAAATGCCTTATTTATCGGCAAGCTACTGTGCCACCCGGTATCAGTGGTTGGCACTGGCAGTGGGCACACTACAGTCAGTGGAAGTGGGCCTGACACGCACTGGCAGCAGGCAAGCAACTGAAATTAGACTAATGTGTAAAAATGAAATGCCTTTTTTTATGCAAAGTCCAGTGCCAGCCGGTATGAGTAGTGGGCACTGGCAGTGGGCACACTACAGTCACTGGAAGTCAGCCTGACACACACTGGCAGGCAACTAACCTTAGATTAAAGTGTAAAAATTAAATGCCTTTTTTTGATGCAAAGTCCTGTGCCACACGGGATGACAGGGGTGGGCACTGGCAGTGGGCACACTACATTCAGTGGAAGTCGGCCTGACACACACTAGCAGCAGGCAAGCAGCTGAAATTACACTAAAGTGTAAAAATTAAATGCCTTTTTTTATGCAAAGTCCTGTGCCAGCCGCTATGAGTGGTGGGCACTGGCAGTGGGCACACTACAGTCACTGGAAGTCAGCCTGACACACACTGGCAAGCAATTAAACTTAGATTAAAGTGTAAAAATTAAATGCCTTTTTTTGATGCAAAGTCCTGTGCCACATGGGATGACGGGGTGGGCACTGGCAGTGGGCACACTACAGTCAGTGGAAGTCGGCCTGACACACACTAGCAGCAGGCAAGCAGCTGAAATTACACTAAAGTGTAAAAATTAAATGCCTTTTTTTATGCAAAGTCCTGTGCCAGCCGGTATGAGTGGTGGGCACTGGCAGTGGGCACACTACAGTCACTGGAAGTCAGCCTGACACACACTGGCAGGCAACTAACCTTAGATTAAAGTGTAAAAATTAAATGCCTTTTTTTTATGCAAAGTCCTGTGCCACACGGGATGACAGGGGTGGGCACTGGCAGTGGGCACACTACAGTCAGTGGAAGTCGGCCTGACACACACTAGCAGCAGGCAAGCAGCTGAAATTACACTAAAGTGTAAAAATTAAATGCCTTTTTTTTATGCAAAGTCCTGTGCCAGCCGGTATGAGTGGTGGGCACTGGCAGTGGGCACACTACAGTCACTGGAAGTCAGCCTGACACACACTGGCAGGCAACTAAACTTAGATTAAAGTGTAAAAATTAAATGCCTTTTTTTGATGCAAAGTCCTGTGCCACATGGGATGACAGGGGTGGGCACTGGCAGTGGGCACACTACAGTCTGTGGCCCTGCAGCTCCTCACACGCAGGCAGGCCATGTAACTGCAATATGCATATAAAGGAAAAAAAAAAGCAGACTAATGTTGCAGCCCTAAAAAGGGCTTTTTGGGGTGCTGTCAGGATGCTGTCCTTACAGCAGAGATCAGATGAGTCTTTCAGGACTGGAGTGGACACTGAATTCACTAGCCTAGCTATCAATTTCCCTATTAAATCAGCAGCAATTACACTCTCCCTCCTCTCACTAAGACTGCAAATTCCAAATGAATCTAAAATGGATGCTGTGCAGGAGGTGGGAGGGTCTGGGAGGGAGGGTATGCTGCTGATTGGCTGGAATGTGTCTGCTGACTGTGAGGTACAGGGTCAAAGTTTGCTCAATTATGATGTATAGGGGGCGTACCGAACATCGCATATGTTCGCCCGGCAGAGGCGAACGCGAACAAGCTATGTTCGCCGGGAACTGTTCGCCGGCGAATAGTTCGGGCCATCTCTACCCACTGGCAGCCAAATGCAATTATATTAAAGGGTAAAATTAAATGGCTTTTTTATCTGCAAGGTACTGTGCCACCCTATATGAGTGGTGTGCACACAGTACATTCTGTGGGCCTGAAACACACTGGCAGGCAAATCCAATTATATTAAAGGGTAAAAATTAAATGACTTTTTTAATCTGCAAGGTACTGTGCCACCCTATATGAGTGGTGTGCACACAGTACAGTCAGTCAGCCTGACACACAAGGGTAAAAATTAAATTAAATCTGCAAGGTACTGTGCCACCTTATATGAGTGGTGGGCTGTGGGCACAGTACAATCTGTGGGCCTGACAAACACTGGCAGGCAAATGCAATTATCTTAAAGGGTAAAATTAAATGACTTTTTTATCTGCAAGGTATTGTACCACCCTATATGAGTGTTGTGCATACATTACAGTTTGTGGGCCTGACACCCACTGGCAGCCAAATGCAATTATATTAAAGGGCAAAATTAAATGGCTTTTTTATCTGCAAGGTACTGTGCCACCCTATATGAGTGGTGTGCACACAGTACAGTCAGTCAGCCTGACACACAAGGGTAAAAATTAAATTAAATCTGCAAGGTACTGTGCCACCTTATATGAGTGGTGGGCTGTGGGCACAGTACAATCTGTGGGCCTGACAAACACTGGCAGGCAAATGCAATTATCTTAAAGGGTAAAATTAAATGACTTTTTTATCTGCAAGGTATTGTACCACCCTATATGAGTGTTGTGCATACATTACAGTTTGTGGGCCTGACACCCACTGGCAGCCAAATGCAATTATATTAAAGGGCAAAATTAAATGGCTTTTTTATCTGCAAGGTACTGTGCCACCCTATATGAGTGGTGTGCACACAGTACATTCTGTGGGCCTGAAACACACTGGCAGGCAAATCCAATTATATTAAAGGGTAAAAATTAAATGACTTTTTTAATCTGCAAGGTACTGTGCCACCCTATATGAGTGGTGTGCACACAGTACAGTCAGTCAGCCTGACACACAAGGGTAAAAATTAAATTAAATCTGCAAGGTACTGTGCCACTCTATATGAGTGGTGGGCAAGTGGGCACAGTACAGTCTGTGGGCCTGACAAACACTGGCAGGCAAATGCAATTATATTAAAGTGCAAAAATTAAATTACTTTTTTTATCTGCAAGGTACTGTGCCACCGTTTATGAGTGGTGGGCAGTGGGCACAGTACAGTCTGTGGGCCTGACACACACTGGCGCCAAATTCAATTATATTAAAGGGAAAAATTAAATTACTTTTTTATCTTGAAGGTACTGTGCCACCCTATATGAGTGGTGTGCACACAGTACCGTCTGTGGGACTGACACAAACTGGCAGGCAAATGCAATTATATTAAAGGGTAAAAATTAAATTACTTTTTTTCTGCAAGGTATTGTGCCACCCTATATGAGTGGTGTGCACACAGTACAGTCTGTTGGCCTGACACACACTGACAGGCAAATGCAATTATATTAAAGGGTAAAAATGTAATTACTTTTTTTGTGCAAGGTACTGTGCCACCCTATATGAGTGTTGTGCACACAGTACAGTCTGTGGGCCTGACACACACTGGCAGGCAAATGCAATTATATTAAAGGGTAAAAATTAAATGACTTTTTTATCTGCAAGGTACTGTGCCACCCTATATGAGTGGTGTGCACACTGTACAGTCTGTGGGCCTGCGGCCTCTGACACACGGGCAGGCAACTGCAATATACATATATATAAAAAGAAAAAAGCAGACTGTTGTACCAGCCCTAAAAAGGGCTTCTTGGGGTGTTGTAAGGACGCTGTCCTTACAGCAGATGAGTCGTTGAGGACTGGAGTGGACACAGAACACTAGTAGCTAACGCTTTCCCTAGAATCCCTATATTAATTCAGCAGCAGCACTTTCCCTGCTCTAACTAACACTGCAGCTTCAGAATGAATCTAAGATGGATGCTATCCTTGCTTTTTGATATGAGGTGGGAGGATCTGTGAGGGAGGGTTTGCTGATTGGCTGGAGTATGTCTGCTGACTGTGAATTACAGGGTCAAAGTTTGCTCAATGATGATGTATAGGGAGCGGACCAAACATCGCATAGCGACGAACGCGAACAAGCGATGTTCGCCAGAAACTGTTTGCCGACGAATAGTTCGGGACTTCTCTACTCATTAAATCGATTTCTTTACCCCTGTAAAGTGTTTCTAGTGTATTTAATCCATCCATCCTTAATCCACATTTATCCCAAAAATTGTAATCTACAATATTTTGAAATTCTTTTATATTATTATTACACCATAACGGTGAAAAGTGCCAAGTACTCCTTATATCTATTATTCTGTTATATTCTTTATTTTTTTCCAAGTCAAGTCTACCATTCGAAATATTGGGCATTCACTAGCTTTTTTCTTAATGTATCCAGTCTCCAGGATACTAAAAATATCATAATTGGGACCTATAAAGACCTTTTTCAAGTAACAGTTGATAGTTTCTTCCCCAAAAGAAGCCACTGAACTTGAAAAGTAAGATAATACCCTCGAAAAAATTGGAGCGATAGACCTCCATCCTCCTCAGCCAGACATGAAAACTTCTGCTTTAGTTTCATCCTTTTTTTCCCCCAGATTAAGTCGTTCAGCAGCTGCTCCAACAAGTAAAAGAAATAATCCTCTATCCAGATGGGTCAGGCTGCTAAAACAAACAAAATCTGGGGAAGCAACCATTTTGATCAAAGCAAGTCCGAAAAGCTAAGGGGTAGCTTCTGCCAAATCGGTATCTTATCTTTACTTTTCGCCAACAAGGGGGTTAAATTTAATTTTGATAAGTCTAAAATTTCTGCACTAGTTTTTATTCCTAGATTCTCAAAGGGTTCCATAGATCCCAATGATCTAATTCCCTGGGAATTTATTAGTAACAAGAGAGTAAAGATGAGCCGCACTCACCATCCGTAGAAGAAATGTCTCTTTATTATTCTTCAGGGCTCAAGACAAAATAGCTTGGTTGGGGGGTAAGCACTAGAGATGGCCCGAACTATTAGCCGGCGAACAGTTCCCGGCGAACATAGCTTGTTCGCGTTCGCCTCTGCCGGGCGAACATATTCGATGTTCGCGTTCGCCCCTATACTTTATCATTGAGCAAACTTTGACCCTGTACCTCACAGTCAGCAGACACATTCCAGCCAATCAGCATACCCTCCCTCCCAGACCCTCCCACCTCCTATCTAAACGCAAGGATAGGATCCATCTTACATTCATTCTGAAGCTGCAGTGTTAGTAATTGTAAATCGCAATGCGATTAATATAACCTGTATTATTCGCATTGCGATTACAACTTAGATCTGAGTTCCAAATGGTTGTATTGCTAGAATATATTAACGAAGATAACAAATATAGCACTATATTCTCAATCTTCATTATATTCTAGCAATAAAACCATTAGTAACTCAGATCTAAGTTGAATTTGCAATGCGATTAATATAACCTGCATTAATCGCATTGCGAATTCAACTTAGAGCTGAGTTCCTAATGGTTGTTGTATTGCGTTTTTATAATTTTTTCATTTTTTAGTTTATTCTTTTGTGTATTTTGCCACATTTGGTTGCATATTTACATTTGGTATAAGCAAATATGGTAGTCTAGATCATGTGTCTATACCAAAACCTAGGATCATTGTTTGACAGCATATTTTCTAAGCCATGTAGCTGAATATAGATTTGGGCAGAGTAATGATCTAGACTACCATATTTGCCTATACCAAATGTAAATATGCAACCAAATGTGGCAAAATACACAAAAAATTAAACTAAAAAATTAAACAATTAAAAAAACGCAAATGCGTTTTTGATGCGTTTTCTATCAAAAAAGCCCCGTTTTGCCATGGATCCCCCTCCGGCATGCCACAGTCCAGGTGTTAGTCCCCTTGAAACAGCTTTTCCATCACTATTGTGGCCAGAAGGAGTCCCTTTGTTTTTTAAAATTCGCCTGTCTATTGAAGTCTATGGCGGTTCGCACTGTTCGCATGTTCGCGAACATTTGCGGAAGTTCGCGTTCGCTGTTCGCGAACTGAAAATTTTATGTTCGCGACATCACTAGTAAGCACTCACATGGATGCAAAAAAACAGCTGTTTTTTTGCATCCATGTAAGTGCTTACCCCCCACCCAAGCTATTTTGTCTTGAGCCCTGAAGAATAATAAAGAGACATTTTCTCTACGGATGGTGAGTGCGGCTCATCTTTACTCTCTTTTTAACGGTTGTACTCTTGTGGAGCCTTGCACCATGTGATTCCTACAGATTGTTGAGGCCGGTATCTATATCCTGAAGATTTAGGTGAGAGTACTTGTGCCATCAGTATTCTTGCTTCGTGGTCCCTGGGAATTTATCCCCAAGACAGAATATATCGGCATTAAAACTGATTTTGTTCAATTAATCTTATAGCTAGAAAATTTACTGAAGTTATTTATTAAATTCATAAGCAACGGCAGTTGAATATTTGAGTTTTCTAGAAAGATTAGGACATCATCAGCATACAAACATATTTTGTCCGTTGTCCCCTTGATACCGAAAACCATTTATCCTTCTATCTTCCCTAACCATACACGCTAAGGGTTCAATAAATAATGCGAACAGTAGAGGGGAGAGGGGGCACCCCTGTCTTGTACCTTTCGTAGCTCAAATTCCTCTGTTCACATTCCATTAATATTAATTCGAGCTTTTGGATGATTATATAATATTTTAACCCAATCAATGAAATATTGGCCAATGTTCATCCGGTCCATTATTTTCCATAAATATTCCCACTCCACCCTGTCAAACACCTTTTTAGCATCCAATGACAGGATGGAGCGGGAGCAGGGGACCCCCCCCCCCCCCAATCCGTATATTCAACAATACCCTGCGAATGCTAGAGTAGATGGTTCTTTTAGGTATAAAACCCATTTGGTCAGGGTGAATTAATCTATCCATAACTACCCTAAGTCTAGTAGCGAGTATCTTTGCACAGAGTTTGTAATCTGTATTTAAAAGAGAGATCGGGCGATAAGACCCGACCTCTCTTTTGTCCTTCCCTTTCTTCGGGATAAGTGTGATTACCGCTTCAGCTAAAGAGGGAGGCAGTCTTCCAACTTGATGAGAACTTTTTAACACCTCATATAACCATGGTAAAATCAATGCTCCAGATTGCCTATAAATCTCAAACTGGAATCCATCTGTACCTGGAGAAGTATTTCCCTGAGTGGAGGCTAAAGCTGTGAATACCTCCTCTAATGCTATAGGTCTATTAAACAACTCTCGTTCCTCATTAGTCAGTCTAGGGAGAGTAATATTATCAAAAAATTCCCCAAGTTCATCCTCATAATATTCACTGTTACTTGAATATAGGGACTTATAGTACTTAACAAATTCACTCACAAATTCCCCTTGTGCACTCACAACTACCCCGTCATCTTTCCTGATGTTTTTTATCCTGTTTATAGTCTTTTGGTTTTGGATCAACGAAGACAAAAGAGTGCCAGGTTTCCCTGCCTGTACAAGATGTTTAGCTCCAGAAAAGAACATTCTCTGTTGAGGTTTTTCTAACATATAATTTTTATATTCCAACCTCGCCGCCTTAAATTGGACTTGTACATCCGGATCCCTATTGTTAATCATCTCTTCCTGTAGGGCAAGAACCTTTCTATATGACCCTGCTTCTAAGTCTGCATATTCCTTTTTTTCCTCCTAATTTTAACTGAGAATATTCCTCGAAGATAAGCTTTAAAGGCGTCCCAAACATAATGTATATGAGTTGACGAGTTATTCAATAACCAAAACTCTTGTATCTCCTTATTTATATCTTCTTTTTTTATTACATTTAACCAATGAGAATTTAACCTGAATCTCCTTATCTGACCTTTCAAGTGGTCTGTCTTTATTGTTACTACTACTGGAGAGTGATCTGATATTGTATATATCTTATATTTCATCTTAATTACAAAATCCATAAATTCTATACTTGCAAGAGCCAGATCAATTCTTGATTTTACTGTATTTGCCCGACTAAAACAAGAGAAAACACTTTTTTCTCCATATAAGGAACGCCAAATATCTATGCTATTTTCCGACAGAATCTCATTAACCCCGTAAATTTAAATAGTCTCATCCTCTTACTCTGGGTAGAGGAGAGTCTATCACACTTAATGTTCATCACTTCATTGAAATCTCCCATCACCAATACTGGGCACTTCAATACAGAGCCAATAAATTCTGTCAGGCTTGACAATACACAAATAGAGAATGGAGGAGGGATATAAACGAATGCTAATACGCAGGCAATACTATTCCACTGACCGTACAAAAACACATACCTACCCTCTTTATCTATCCTCTGCACAATCAGATTATAATCTATATTTCTATGGATATAGACGCTAACGCCCCGAGAATAAGACGACAGGCACGAGTGGTATTCATACTGAGCCCCTCTTACGCTCTTTCAGGTTGGATGGGGACCGTCACCATTTTCAGGTCTATCCAGAGATATTCAATTGGGTTAAAATCAGGGCTCTGGCTGGAACACTCAAGGACATTCACACAGTTGTCCCTAAGACAGTCCTGTGTTGTCTTGGTAATGTGCTTAGTGTCATTATCTTGTTGGAAGTTAAACCTTCGGTCCAGTCTGAGGTCCAAAGCACACAGATCAAGTTTTCACTAAGAATATCTTTGTACTTTGCTCCATTCAGCTTTCTCTCAACTCTGACTAGTCTCCCTGTCCCAGCTTCTGAAAAACATCCCCACAGCACAATGCTGCCATCACCATGCTTCACTATAGGGATGGAATGTGGCAAGTGATGAGCATGCTGCCTGTTTTTCTCCAGAAATTATGCTTAGTATTGATGCGAAAAAGTTTAATCTTGGTTTCATCAGACCTGACAATCTTGTTTTTCACAGTATTAGAGTACTTTAGGAACTTTTGTTTTGCAAACTTTCTTGTGTGTTTTACTGAGGAGAAGCTTCACCAAAAAGACCAGATTAGTGGAATGCATCAGTGTTGGTTGACTTTCTGGAATTTTCTCTTTTCTGCACACAGGAGCTTAGCCAAAGTGACCACTGGGTTTATGGTCACCTCTCTTACCAAGGACCCTTTCCACCAATTACTTGGTTTCTAGGGGAGGTTAGCTCTAAGAAGAGTCCTGGTTGTTGCAAACATCTATTTAAGAATTACAGAGACCACTGTGTTCTTGAGAGCTTTCAGTGCTGCAGAATTCATTCCTCCTCATTGCTTGGTTTTTACTCTGATATTCATTGTCAGCTGGGAGACCTTATATAGACAGGGACGTGTTTTTTCAAATCATGTTCAATCAACTGAATTTACCACAGGTGGACTACAGTCAAGGAAACTGAGGAGCAAAAATTCAAGAGGCACGTGAAAGGGTCTGAATACTTATGCCCATGATATAATGTCCAATTTTTAATGAAAGTGCTCCCTAGTATTTGTTTTATAAGTATTCATTTCCTGCAAATTTTTTGGGAAAAAGGGCTCCTTATAAAGCGAAAAATACAGTTTTATATAAACTTTTTTTTATTCTTCGAAAAGGAATAATTTTTGGACCGCTTGTTAAAAACAAACAAGCCATTGTTTCTTCCGATACCAAAGTGTGTGCATAAACACAAGCAGACTTCTGCCCCTAAAAATAATTCTTGGACTGTGTTTTTAATTTTTAAAAGCATAAAAACCCAACAGAGCAGTGTGTTTTTAATAATGGCTGCTTATTACTTCTGGTTACCATCCAATTTCTCATAGCCATATACTGTATGTTGCTTTCAATTTGATATCACTAATGCTGTCTTGGCATTAAAGAGCTTGAAACTGGTTGGATACAATTCTAAGAGACCTTAGAGTGCCCCATTCCACTTTTCAAGCTGGTGCTTTTAATGGACTGAATCAAATCTTATGATAGAGTAGAAACAAAATGAAATTCAGTCATCTCTACAAAAAGCAATCATGATATTGAGGCCCCATTTTCCTCATCTTTTTTTTTTTTTTTTTGGGGGGGGGGAATCATTCCCAACTCGAAATCAGGCAATAGAATGACTACTTACATCAACAACCCTCTACAAAATCGAGTAACTATAACCTGTCATAACATTATGTATTATAGTAAGCTCACCATCACGTCCATCTCTGGCAGAGAATTCTATAGTTTCACTCCTCTTACAGTAAATAATCAAGTTCTGTGTTAATGTAGAAATGCAGCAACCAGGCCACAGGGGCATGCGTGAGGGTGAGTGGCCAGATGGGTGTAGTAGCAGTTGTACTCATGGGTGTGAAGCTCCCTGGGATGGCATGCAGTGATGGAAAAGGCACACCTTTTCTTCCATTTAGGGCACTTTCCAATTCTGGGGTTCTCCTGCCTGATGATGGTAAGGTGCCTTTTGTGGTGAAGGTTTTGAGGTGCAAGAAAGGGTCCTGATTGTCATGACACCAGCACGTTTCAGTTACATAGCAGTGCAAGGAAGCATTGAGGAGGCAGTTGTGCAGCTAAACAGTTCTTTATTGAATAATTCACCACAACACCGGTAGATAATAAACCAAAGGGTAATCTTCTTCGATCTGCACTTTAATAGCTAACTCTGACAAAAACAACCAAATAGTCAGTTCTCCCGTATGACAGGCAAACTTTTCTTCTTAATTCTTTAAACAGGTTGCAGTATTTACAACATATGTGTCCACAGAATCTTTCTTGGGATGTGATCATACTTGGGATGTGGAGTTTTTTTTCAGTGAGCTAAACTTGGCTTTGGTGTGCTCAGGCATCGAAGCCAACTCCTGCCTTATTGTTAATGGAGTAGATTTATCAAACTGGGGTAAAGTAGAACTAGCTTAGTTGCCCATAGCAACCAGTCCAGTTCCACCTTTCATTCTGTACAGCTCCTTTGGAAAATAAAAGGTGGAATCTCATTGGTTGCTATGGGCAACTAAGCCAGTTCTAATTTACACTAGTTTGATAAATCTACCCCAATAAGTCCTTGTCAGACACGTTATCTCAACTGGACTTTCCCTAAACCTTTCTCACTTACATCTGGTCTGCTTCTGGAGATGTTCCAGCATGTCCTGGGTGGTACCAGGCGAGCTGGAGTGTCAAGTTCATATATAATCTTTATCCCCTAGCCCTAGCTAGGCTAAACTAACTGATTAAGCTAACTAGTTTAGACTTACTAGAATGTTCCAACTCCTCTATTTATAAAGAGGGTGACACCATTCCTTTCTACTGGTGGCTATGAATATGGCCTGCTATTGTGTGTGAATACAGATAATACAGTAAATGGATACATGATTCGAAACAAATGCAAATTTCCTCGCGCTTCGTGGTAACGAATTGCAAGTTTTCTTAAAATGGCAGCTACACGTGTGAGGACATGGGCCAAGGAACTCTGGGACCCATAATGCCATGCATGCAGTCAATCAGCAGCCAGCCATCCCTGTGATGTCACAGCCCTATAAATACAGTGGCCATCTTGGATTCTGATATCTTCCAGCGTTCTGAGTGCAGGGACATACGTGAGAAGGCACTAGAGACATCAATAGGAAAAACCTGATTGTGAAAAAAAAGTGCAGCGAAAGGATAGGGAGGAATCATTTCATAGCATCTTAGTGCAGGGAGAGACGTCAGAAGGCGCTAGGGGCAATTATAGAAAAAAACTCTATAAAACGCTATTTACAAGTACAGGGAAAGATTATTTGGGGATCCAAACAGCCATTTGACAGCTCTCTCATTCCAGCAATTTGTTCTTGGGCTGCAAGTGCTATGTTGAAAAGCCTTTAGTGGCTTATATCTGTGGAAAAAGAAAAATATATATTGCAGTTCACTTCTGCAGTTATATGTGGTGAAAGCTTTTAGTGGCCTATTTCATTAAAAAAAGAGAATTATATATGCAGTTCACTTCTGCAGTTATATCATGTGGTGAAAGCTTTTAGTGGCCTATTTCATTAAAAAAAGAGAATTATATATGCAGTTCACTTCTGCAGTTATATGTGGTGAAAGCGTTTAGTGGCATATTTCAGTACAAAAAGAAAAATATATACGCAGTTCACTTCTGCAGTTATATGTAGTGAAAGCTAGTGTTGATCAAGCACCAAAGTGCCCGTCTGCTAGATTAGAACACTTTGCGATGCTCGGGTGCTCTACCAAGCACAATGGAAGTCTCCGAACATTAATTCAGGCACCCCCTGCTCTGAAGAGGGGAGGGTGTCGGGACTCTAGTTTGGCTTAGGAGTCCCTGCTCTAACTCCACATATAGCTATGTCCATATATGGAGTCAGTACTTGGGGACACCCAGTGTATTTAGATCTAATTTAGCCTGTATTTCAGAAAAGTTTCTGCTGGGATTCGAACTCATGGACTTCTGCATTAGAGGCAAGGCACTTAACCACTCAGCTATAATAGCTACATAGCCAGTGTGAAACAACTGAAAATATGTCATATTCTAGGTTCTTCAAAGTAGCCACCTTTTGCTTTGATTACTGCTTTGCACACTCTTGAGCTTCAAGAGGTAGTCATCTGAAATGGTCTTCCAACAGTCTTGAAGGAGTTCCCAGAGATGCTTAGCACTTGTTGGCCCTTTTGCCTTCACTCTGCGGTCCAGCTCACCCCAAACCATCTCGATTGGGTCCAGTTCTGGTGACTGTGGAGGCCAGGTCATCTGGTGCAGCACCCCATCACTCTCCTTCATGGTCAAATAGCCCTTACACAGCCTGGAGGTGTGTTTGGGGTCATTGTCCTGTTGAAAAATAAATGATGATCCAACTAAACCGGATGGAATAGCATGCCGCTGCAAGATGCTGTGGTAGCCATGCTGGTTCTGTATGCCTTCAATTTTGAATATATCCCCAACAGTGTCACCACCCCCACACCATCACACCTCCTCCTCCATGCTTCAGAGTGGGAACCAGGCATATAGAGTCCATCCGTTCACCTTTTCTGCGTCGCATAAAGACATGGTGGTTGGAACCAAAGATCTCAAATTTGGACTCATCAGACCAAAGCACAGATTTCTCCACTTGTCTAATGTCCATTCCTTGTGTTCTTTAGCCCAAACAAGTCTCTTCTGCTTGTTGCCTGTCCTTAGCAGTGGTTTCCTAGCAGATATTCTACCATGAAGGCCTGATTCACACAGTCTCCTCTTAACAGTTGTTCTAGAGATGTGTCTGCTGCTAGAACTCTGTGTGGCATTGACCTGGTCTCTAATCTGAGATGCTGTTAACCTGCGATTTCTGAGGCTGGTGACTCGGATGAACTTATCCTCCGCAGCAGAGGTGACTCTTGGTCTTCCTTTCTTGGGACGGTCCGCATGTGAGCCAGTTTCTTTGTAGCCCTTGATGGTTTTTTTGACTGCACTTGGGGACTTTCAAAGTTTTCCCAATTTTTCGGACTGACTGTCCTTCATTTCTTAAAGTAATGATGGCTACTCGTTTTTCTTTACTTATCTGCTTTTTTCTTGCCATAATACAAATTGTAACAGTCTATTCAGTAGGACTATCAGCTGTGTATCCACCTGACTTCTCCACAACGCAACTGAAGGTCCTAACCCCATTTATAAGGCAAGAAATCCCACTTATTAAACCTAAGAGGGCACACCTGTAAAGTGAAAACCATTTCAGGTGACTACCTCTTGAAGCTCATCAAGAGAATGCCAAGAGTGTGCAAAGCAGTAATCAAAGCAAAAGGTGGATACTTTGAAGAACCTAGAATATGACATATTTTCTGTTGTTTCACACTTTTTTGTTATGTATATAATTCCACATGTGTTAATTCATAGTTTTGATGCCTTCAGTGTGAATCTACAGTTTTCAAAGTCATGAAAATAAAGAAAACTCTTTGAATGAGAAGGTGTGTCCAAACTTTTGGTCTGTACTGTATATATATATATATATATATATATATATATATATATTTATTTATAGTAGAAGTCAATTTTTTTTTCTTTTTAAGTTACTGGCTATGCAACTATATAGTGTAGTAGTTAAAGTTCTGGGCTGTGATGCAAAAGCTGTAAATTCAAATCCCGTCACAAGCTTTTTCAGAAATGGAGGTTAAATTAGATTTATATATTTTATATTTTTTTTATAATTGTAAAAAATGTATGGCACAAAATAAATGTGTAATTACTAAAAAAAATAAAAAATGTATGAAAAAATAAATAAATATATATATATATATATATATTGTGGGGAGTCGCTCTGGTAGACAGGGTGCGGGTGCAGTTTAGAGGCAAAACAAGGAGTCCAGATGGTGCATCAAACAGTGTTTTATTCACACTTGCACGCCATAAAATGAAAAAGCAGTCTCTTGGTGACAGTTCACACACAACGGAAATACTGTGGCAAAACAAAAACAGGCCAACACAGGGTCCAGTCACCTTGGGTGGTTTAGGTGCGGGTTCACACCTAGCAGTCGGCTCAGCCGCAGGCGATTCCACCTTCAGGTCGCAGGGAAACACCACCTTGCTGAGCTCCTTCCTCCAGGACAGAGAATTCCTCAGCCCTGTTTGCAGGCTCCAGGATAATCACAACCCCCAGACACAGCTGCTGGCTGCGTTTTATATCCAGCCCAAAACATGGACTGGACCGTGGGGAGCAGCCACCCACCCTACTCTTTAGCTGCTCCCAGTAAGAGCCGGCCCGGATCGGCTTTGCAGCCATGCTATTTAACAGAGCAGCACTAGCTGCTGCAGACAAAAACCCGGCTCTCACCTCACCGAGGCCAGCAACCTCGGTGACACGTACCTGCTATCAAATACAACACCTTGCACCCTCTTACACACCCCTTTGTTCCAGCCCTGAGGGGTGAACACACGTGAGGCAGTGGACGCGGGACAGGGCATCTGCGTTGCCCTGCAAGCGGCCTGCCCTGTGTTCCACGGAGAATTTGAAATTCTGAAGAGATAGGAACCACCTGGTGACCCGAGCATTCCTCTCCTTGGCCTGACTCATCCATTTGAGGGGAATGGTCGGTCACCAAACGGAACCTCCTCCCTAACAAGTAGTAGCGGAGAGATTCGAGTGCCCACTTGATAGCCAGGCACTCCCTCTCCACTATACTATATCTGGACTCGGCGGGATTGAGCTTACGGCTCAGGAAGACAACGGGATGTTCTTCCCCGTTGACCTCCTGAGACAGTACCGCACCGAGGCCTACCTCCGAGCGTCGGTCTGTACGACAAACTCCTTGTTGAAGTCGGGTGTCACCAAAACCGGGGACCCACACAGGGCCGACTTCAACGCGGCGAAAGCCTCCTCCGCCTTCTCACTCCAGCTAACCCTCCCAGACTTTCGCCCCTTCAACAGGTCTGTCAACGGCGCTGCTATTGTGGCAAAGTGGGGCACAAACCTCATGTAGTAACCTACAATCCCCAGGAACGACTTTACCTGCCTGGTGGTGACCGGTCGGGGCCAGTTACGAATGGCCTCTACCTTGGTTACCTGAGGTTTGATGACTCCCGCCCAATTACATATCCCAGATATTTTGTCTCCTCTAACCCTATGGAGCACTTCTTTGGGTTAGCGGTCAGTCCGGCTTTCCTCAGGGCATCCACTACCGCCTGCACCTTGGGTAAATGGCTTTCCCAGTCGGTGCTGTGGATGACTACATCATCTAAGTAGGCCGAGGCGTACCGGCGATGTGGTCGCAGCACTATGTCCATTAACCTTTGGAAAGTGGCGGGCGCCATGCAGGCCAAAGGGTAACACCATGTAGTGATACAGGCCCTGCGGGGTAACAAATGCGGTTTTTCCTTAGCCGACTCCGTTAAGGGTACCTGCCAGTACCCTTTGGTGAGGTCTAGCACAGAAAAATAACGGGCTTGCCCTAAACTCTCAACAAGCTCGTCTACCCGGGGCATGGGATACGCATCAAACTTGGACACTTCATTTAACTTGCGAAAATCGTTACAGAACCGCAGCGTCCCATCCGGCTTGGGTATTAGGACTATGGGACTGGCCCACTCACTCTTCGATTCCTCAATGACATCGAGCTTCAACATTAACTGTACTTCCTCCGCGATGGCCCGTCGCCGAGCCTCGGGTACCCGGTATGGTTTTAACCGGATCTTGGCCTGAGGCTCAGTGACGATGTCATGTTGGATGAGAGACGTGCGGCCAGGGAGGTCCGAGAACACATCCGTGTTCCGACTGATGAACTCCTGACTTCCTGAACTTGTTTGGAAGACAGGCTGTCTGCAATTTTACCGTGGTTACTGCTTCACAGGCCTCGAACTGTGGGGCTGGACCCTTTCACCTAGAAGCCCTGGCCGGGGGCTGTGGTCGTCGGCCGTGTCCCTATCTTTCCAAGGCTTAAGTAAATTCACGTGGTACACCTGCTCCGGCTTGCGCCGCCTGGCTGGTGTACTTTGTAATTACTTCCCCTACCTTCTCGATCACCTCATAGGGGCCCTGCCACCTAGCTAGGAATTTGCTGTCAAGGGTGGGTACCAGAACCAACACTCGATCTCCCGGATTGAAGCCCCGTACCCGAGCCTGACGATTATACACCCTACTCTGGGCTTGTTGTGCTGCCTCCATATGCTCCCGGACCAGCGGCAACAACCTTTCTATCCGTTCCTGCATCTGGGTGACATACTCAATGACACTTTTGTGGGGGACAGGCTGTTGTTCCCATGCTTCCTTGGCGATATCCAACAGGCCCCGAGGGTGTCTGCCATAAAGCAGTTCGAAGGGCGAGAACCCAGTAGAGGCCTGGGGTACCTCTCGCACTGCGAACATGAGATAGGGCAGAAGCAGGTCCCAGTCCTTCCCATCTCTAGACACCACCCTCTTTAACATATTTTTTAGAGTTTGGTTAAACCTCTCAACAAGACCGTCTGTTTGCGGATGGTAAACGGACGTCCGTAGCTGCTTTATACGCAACAATTTACACAGTTCCCTCATTACTTTGGACATAAAAGGGGTCCCTTGGTCTGTCAGAACCTCTTTTGGCAGGCCCACACGGGAAAACATCTCCATTAACTCTTTGGCAATGAGCTTAGCTGAGGTATGTCGCAGAGGCACCGCCTCCGGATACCGAGTGGCATAGTCGAGAACTACCAGAATATGTTGGTGGCCCCTGGCAGACTTTGGTACAGGCCCAATTAAATCCATAGCGATTCGCTCGAGCGGTACTTCAATAATTGGCAGAGGTACCAGAGGACTACGGAAATGTGGCTGGGGGCTAGTTATCTGACAGGTCGGACAGGACTTACAATAATTCTCTACCTCCTTGAACACACTGGGCCAATAAAACCGCTGCAGTATGCGGTCCTGGGTTTTCTGCCACCCCAGGTGTCCCCAAGAACATGTTGGTGGGCAAGCTCCATGACAAGCTTGCGATACGCTGTGGGCACCACCAACTGTTCAACAGGTTCACCTCGGATTTGGTTCACCCGATACAACATATCCTGCAGAACAATAAATCGTGGGAACATTATTTCAGCCCCTGGTTTCTGGGGTTTACCATCAATTTCCAGCACATTCTCCCAGGCCCTGGTTAGGGTTTGGTCCCGGTGTTGTGCGGTCCCAAAATTTTCCCGGAGACATTGAGGTCTGCCAACTCAGGCCCCGGTGGCAAGTCCTCCGTGTCTCCCACCATTACACTCAGTGGGGTTGTCTCCCCCACTACCGCTGCAGCAGTGGTCACCCCTACCGCTGGCCCTTCAGACTCGGGCTCCCAGGGTTCTGGCCTTCCAGGGGTATCAGGCCACTCTGCTAGGGTTACCCCTGTCTCAGGGCTATTAGTCACTTTCATCTCAGGCCACAGTGACGGAAAACCAGGGAAGTCTCTCCCAATTATTAGTTCATAGGGCAGCTTTGTGGAGATCGCCACTTCACAAGTCCAGGTGCCGGCCGCCGTGGACATACACTTTTGCTCAGCAAACAAAGTTCGGCGTTCACGCCAGCCTCACTGCGCATGCCCGCATCCGACACCAAATGTGGGGAGTCGCTCTGGTAGACAGCGGTGCGGGTGCAGTTTAGAGGCAAAACAAGGAGTCCAGATGGTGCATCAAACAGTGTTTTATTCACACTTGCACGCCATAAAATGAAAAAGCAGTCTCTTGGTGACAGTTCACACACAACGGAAATACTGTGGCAAAACAAAAACAGGCCAACACAGGGTCCAGTCACCTTGGGTGGTTTAGGTGCGGGTTCACACCTAGCAGTCGGCTCAGCCGCAGGCGATTCCACCTTCAGATCGCAGGGAAACACCACCTTGCTGAGCTCCTTCCTCCAGGACAGAGAATTCCTCAGCCCTGTTTGCAGGCTCCAGGATAATCACAACCCCCAGACACAGCTGCTGGCTGCGTTTTATATCCAGCCCAAAACATGGACTGGACCGTGGGGAGCAGCCACCCACCCTACTCTTTAGCTGCTCCCAGTAAGAGCCGGCCCGGATCGGCTTTGCAGCCATGCTATTTAACAGAGCAGCACTAGCTGCTGCAGACAAAAACCCGGCTCTCACCTCACCGAGGCCAGCAACCTCGGTGACACGTACCTGCTATCAAATACAACACCTTGCACCCTCTTACAATATATATATATATATATATATATTATAGAAAAACGAACTGCACTCCAAAAAATAAATCAAAAGGAGTTCATTTATTGACCCGTGTGGTGCAACGTTTCGGCTCTGAACCTAGAGCCTTTCTCAAGCCTTGAGAAAGGCTCTAGGTTCAGAGCAGCATTGCACTGCACGGTCAATAAATGAACTCCTTTGATTTATTGAGTGCGTTCATTTTCTATTATTAGTTTGGGGCTTATGGTCAGTCCCCATTGAACATTGCACCCGCCTAAGTATTTTGTCCAGTGCCGCCATTTTTCATATATATATATAAATATATATATATATATATATATATATATAAATATAATCATACTTTATAATATTTGGGAAACTACTACTGATGTTTTTAGCCTTAATATGTTTACACTTATTATAATATATTACATATTCTAAATATATAACATTATGTGTAAATATATTATGGCTAAAAACATATATATTTTTAATATTAAGTTTAGCCTCTTTTTCTAAAGTTCGGCCGAGCATGCTCGCTCAACACTAGTGAAAGCGTGGCATGTTTCAGTACAAAAAGAAAAATATATACCCACTTCACTGTTGCAGTTATTAGCGGTAAAAGTTTTTAGTGGCCTATTTCAGAACAAAATGAAAAATATAGTCTTAGTTCACTTCTGCAGTTATATGCATAGAAACTGTTCAGTGGCGTATTTCAGTACAAAAAGAAAAATATATATGCAGTTCACTTCTGCAGTTATATGTGGTGAAAGCGTTAAGTGGACTATTTCAGTACAAAAAGAAAAATATCTACGCACTTCACTGTTGCAGTTATTTGTGGCAAAGGAATTTAGTGGCCTATTTCTGTACAAAAAGAAAAATATATATGCACATCACTGTTGCAGTTATTTGTGGCAAAGGCGTTTAGTGGCCTATTTCAGTACAAAAAGTAAAATATGTACGCATTTGACTGTTGCAGTTATTATTATTATTATTTGTAGTTAAAGCATTTAGTGGCCTATTTAAGTACAGAAAGACAAAAAATATATGCACTTCACTGTTGCAATTGTTTGTGGTGAAAGCGTTTATTGGTCTCTTTCAGTACAAATAGAAAAATGTGTACGCAATTCACTGTTACAGTGTTTTGTGGTGAAAGCATTTAGTGGCCTATTTCAGTACAAAAAGAAAAAATATTTAACGTTGCTTTTAGGGCTATTTTAATTTGCTTTTAATTTAGTTAGTTCAGCTAAAAGTATGTCAGATAGAGAAGTGACCAGCAACCCAGCGGTTCTTGATTGGCTAACCTGGTTATCCACTTTATCCCAAGTGACATCAGACAAACCCAGCCAACAGTCGGTGGGTTCGTCAGACACAACCCTTAGTTGGCATGGCCCGGGAGCAGGCTTTATGCCCTCACCTGTCTCAACCTGCCTCTGTCCTTTGCTGTTCCCTCAACCACAAAAGTATTGTATGCTGTGGGTTCAGATCCACTATACAGCGAGGACGAGCTACTAGAAGACAGTCAGCAGCTACTGCCCAGCCAAGATGTGGAGGATCCGCCACTTCCTCCGCTAGTCGGGCAAGTAGTGATGAGGAGAGTGGCTTGGGAGGTGGTGTTGCGAGCGGTCAGGCTCCTGACCCACAGACCGTTGAGGAGGACATCAGTGACTTGCAGACACTACTTGATGATAATGAAGCCAATCGCACTTGGGAGCCATGTTCAGAAGGGGCTTCATCATCATCAGGGGAAAAGGGTGGCAGCTTGCCTGTGAGGCAGCGGCTTAGCCAGCAAGGTAGCAGCATGGCTGGGAGTCAGCAGGGTGGCAGCAGTGGGAGGCTGGGAGCCAAACGTGCCCGGGGTAAACCACCTGCTTCGCAGCAGCCTACCTGCCCGGGAAGTAGTGGAGCAGAGGTTCACGGAGGCAGCGGCAGTAGCAGTCAGTCAGTGTGTACTGTTGGGGGAAAAATCACCGACTCGGCAGTGTGGTAGTTAAGCCGCCAGAGGAGGTGAACATGGCCATGTGTAGAACCTCTGGGCAGAAGGTAAAGCGTGGCTAGGGTGCCAATGTTGGCACCATGCCCCTGTGTCAACCTATGCAGTGTCACCATTAAGTGGCCTTGGAGAACCGTGACTCTGATGTGGTGGTCCAGCCTGCCGCAGCGATCCCTACATCACCCAGTGGCACACACCCGGTTTCAGCCAGTCAAGTCTTCACCACCTCACCCGAAGGGAGCTGTCTGTGATTCCCATCATCTGCTGGTCCTGATGCTCCTCCTCCTACTCCTCGTTAATCATTCCGTCAGCAATTGTTAAGAGACAGCAGTATGTGTGCACTTATTCAACAGCGCAGAAGCTGAATGTGCTCCTGGCCAAGTTGCTGGTGCTGCAGTCCCTCCCTTTCCAAGTAGGGGACTCTCCTCCTTTCAGAGAACTGATTGCTTGTGCCGAGCAGAGGTGGAGAGTTCCAAGCAATAATTTCTTTGCGAAAAAGGCAATACTAGCCCTGCACAAATATGTAGAACAGAAGGTGGGCCAGTCCTTGAGCCTGTCAGTGTCTGCAGGGCCGCCATCAGGAGGTACAGCCGATACCCCAGTAAGGGGCCCGGACCCTGGGGGGGCCCGGCCAGTCCCGAATTCTTTTCTTATTTTGTCATTTGTCAGTGACTTGATAGTCCCCGTCGCTACAGGGGGGAAATTGATTTCCCGTATACCAGCATTTCCCTTTAAAACCTTCTGACTCTCTGAGCCACTGCGCCGATCCGAATCAGGGACTAACAGCCAGCCATTCAGTGACTAGTACACTACTCGCTGGCGCTGTGCAGAGGAAAGCAGCTGCACATGTGACGTCAGACGCTGGCGGGAACTTCTGGAACTTTTGTGGAAGCCTGCCCTAGGGCCCTCTTAGCAAGCCCAGGAAGGAGTTAGTGCCGGCTCCATGCTGCAGCCTCCACTCCATCACAGGTTGGACGGACCCCACTGATTCATTAAGGTCCATTAGGTATTTAGGTTGTTTCCATAAATATTATTATCGTTTTACTGTTAATGGTGGCATACAGTATTTAGCAGAACACACAGCTAAATGAGCTGGGTGGGCTGGCAAGGGAGGGGTTAATAACAATAAATGATGGAGGATCATAGCCCTGTGGGATAATCCAGAAAACAGCTTTGCATTTTAACCCGAGCAAAAACCACACAACATAGAGCTGCCTAGCCTAGCCTAGACAACATAAGGATCAATATGAAAATAAATAATTTGTAGCCTTTGAAATAGTGCGGCATACTGAGCTGAGATATTTCAAGGGCTCCAAATTATTTCTTTTCATATTGATTATTATGTTGTCTAGGCTAGGCTAGGCAGCTCTATGTTGTGTGGTTTTTGCTCGGGTGTATGCAATTCTAATAATAATAATAATGCTAATAAGAATGCAAAGCTGTTTTCTGGATTATCCCACAGGGACATGATCCTCCATCACTTAATGTTATTAACCCCCTCCCTTGCCAGCCCACCCAGCCCCATTTAGCTGCTTTGAATTTTTTTTTATGCCATTGTAAAAAAAAAAAATGAAATTGGGGGTGTGTCCTGGGGGGTGGAGAGTGGTCCGGGAGGCGGAGTCAGGATGTATTCTAAAGGGGTGGGGTAGGGGGAGCCAGGCCTTGATCTGTGTAAGGGCCCCAAAATTTCTGATGGCAGCCCTGAGTGTCTGCTAAAGTGCACGGCAGCGCCGACGTGTGGAGCTGTGACTACGGTCAGGGACAATACATGTCTTTTACGGCCCACTGGGTGAATGTGGTTCCTGCCCAGCCACACCAGCAATTTGGCCAGGTCATGCTACTTCCGCCTCTACGTTGTCCTGCTACAAAGTCCGCCTCTGCCTCCTCATCCTCCACCATGTCTTCAGCCTTCCCTGCAGGGACAAGTCACAGGGCCACTGCAGCATACCACATGTGCAGGGCACGGAGATGTCACGGCGTTCTGCACCTGGTGTGCCTTGGCGAACTGAGTCACACAGGGGAGGAATTGCTCTGTGTAATTCATCAAGAAATCGAATCCTGGCTTTCTCCACGGCAACTGAAATTTGAAACCAAGGTGACCGACAATGGGAAAACATGGTGTTTGCGTTGCATCAAGGAAGGCTGCGCCATGTGCCCTGCATGGCACACGTGTTCAAGCGGTTGTCAAGCGGTTCCTGAAGTCTTCCACTCATCTGCAAGACATCCTAAAAATGTCCAGGTAACTTTGCATGCACTTCAGCCACTCGTACACTGAAAAGCTCACCCTCCTTGAGCTGCAGCGGCAGAACGGCATCCTCCAACATAGGCTGATATGCGATGTTTCCACCTGTTGGAATTCTACCCTCCATATGTTGGACCGACTATACGAACAGAGAAAGGCCATCAATGATTTCTTGATGATCCAAGCGGATAGGAGTACTCCCCTGTGTAACTTCGATGTCATTTGCTCAGGCTTTTTGAGGGAGCCACGTTATTTGCCAGTCGCCAGGACTATTGGATGAACAACGTCATTCCACTTCTTCATGTCCTGGAACAGATGGTGGTAACAATGGCTGGTCAGGGGACAGTAGATGTGGCACCTAGATCTCACGGCCACATGAGCCCTGTAGGGGCTGAACTGGAAGAGGAGGAGGATGGGGAGGAGGACATTGGAGCACAGACAATGTGTAGAAAAATAGCTGGTTTTTCTACTCATCTTACAGGAGATGAGGAGCAGGAGCAGCCAGAGGAGCTACAGGGCAATGAGAAAGACGAGACAGAGGACCCAGACACACCATGACAGTATGCAGTGGAGATGGAGTCAGGAAGTACCTCCGAGTCACTTGCACAAATGGCCCAATGCATGCTCACTTGCTTGCATAGTGAAAGCCCATTTGTCACCATTTGGCAGAGGGATCACTTTTGGCTTTCCACTTTGTTGGACCCTCGCTTCCGGTCCAAAATGGGGCCTTTTTTATACCCACTGAGAGGGAGGACAAACTTAATTACTACAGAGGCATCCTATGTATTTCTCTGGCTTCCTAGATAAAAGTGATACAATTGATAAATAGAAAATAAAGCCCCAATAGAACCATAATATTATATGCAGGCACCATGTCCATGAGACACCAGTAGAGAAGCCACCTATCAATCAATATCTACTATTTTTTCTTTTGGCTACCTGTCTCAGCTTCTATTCTGATGCTGCCACCTGCTTGATGCCACACATCTGTTGCCAAATGCTCCTTCTTTCACCCACCTTCATCAGTAGGCAGTGGTATAGCTACCCACCACCCCACTCTGTCACCTGTTCACTTTGTGGTCTCCTGAAGCATCAGAATACCACAATGTCACCTTGGCACTCTGTGGAATGCTGCTGTTGCTGCTGCTGCTGCCATCTTCACACCATGTCACCTTGCTACTCTGTGGTATCCTGCTGCTGCTGCTGCCATATCCATACTATGTCACCTTGCCACTCTGTGATGCTGCTGCTGCCATATCCACACTATGTCACCTTGCCAATCTGTGGTATCCTAATGCTGCTGCTGCTGCCATCTCCACAATATGTCACCTTGCCACTCTATGGCATCCTGCTGCTGCTGCCATATCCACACTATGTCACCTTGCCACTCTGTGGTATCCTAATGCTGCTGCTGCAATCTCCACACTATGTCACCTTGCCACTCTGTGGTATACTCCTGATGCTGCTGCTGTCACCACCTACAGACGGTTATTGGGACACTCTGTGGTCCGATGCTGACCTAGTGAAGGCGGATGCTCCACAGACAGGATCTGTTTTTTGGAGGTTATTGTTCTGATGCATCAGAGGAAGTGCAAATTAATCAGTGACGTCAACACAAATTTACTGCTGTCACCCTCTCCACTCTGTTGGGGGGCTTTACTTGTATAAGCATGTAAAAGAACAGGTTCTGTAGACATCTATGTGGAATCAGCTGACGACTGTGTAAAAGGAGTGCGCTTCTTGTTGACACTAACATCGACCTGTAAGGCTGAGGTCATACTTGAGTTATTTGGTCAGTTTTGGCCCCGTGACTGCCCAAATAAGTGAAGTGTGCAGTGATTCTAAGAGCAATGCCTGTCAACTGCATGTCATACTAACTCACAGTATTATTTCACTACCAAAGCAGACTCCCTATGCAAGGCACAGTGTTCTACACCACTATAAAGGCTCTCTGCAGCCAGGAAATAGCTATGTTTTAACATAATTTGCTGCTAATATATTCTGATCGATCAAAATTTTCCCAAAAAATTTGGCGAATCAAATTTTTTAAAAAATCGCTCATTTCTAATTATATTGCGTGATAGGAACCTAAACTTTTGGTGCCCATTTCGTATGGAAAAGTAAAAAAAGTGTATTACAAAAATAATTTTTAGCACATTTAGAATATGATTTAATAAAGATTAAATTTTAGGTACACTTTAATACGAATCTTAAAAAGTATGTTTGTTGCATAAATGTCCTTTTGTTGGCCCAATGTGTCTATGATCATAATACTCTATAATATCTATTTTGAGGAAATTACTGCTCTTCATTCTTTATTTCTGTTTTGACACATTAAACCAAAATACTTAAGCTATCAGTGTGATATTTTCTGCAGCGGATATAATGTTGCTTGCAATAATAGTTGTTGAACAGCTGGACAAGCACACAGGTTAATATAAGATCCCGGGGATACAAAAGCTAAGACAGGTCAGGGTTCAGAGAGCTTTTATCCAGTATGTTAACTTTGGAGGCAACGGTTTCAATCTGCAGAAAAATACAGTTATTACATCATGGCATTAGTTCACCTTTAAAAGCATATGGTAAAGCCTGATTTGAGGTTTCTAGCAGATGGGCTTCCTATAATTACAATTTCAACTGTTTCACAGCTCTGCTGACAGTGGATCTGTGATTAAAGTAGAAATCACAGGGTAAGTAGTTCTCTGACATTGTGAGTCACAACAATAATCAAAGACTAAACTCCCTGGTTTTGATGAAGTGGAGATAGTGCAGTGATTCAAGTATGGGGCTGAGACTTAAGTGCTACTACTTGGAAGCGGGAAAAGAGCAGACATTCTTTAGTCTCTGTTATTGACTGCCCCCAAGCAAATCTTTAACCTGGCATCTAAGGGAGAGCATGACTGTGCATCTCATTTCAATGGAGCCCTAAGTGTCACACCTGAGGATCATAGACTTCTTGCAATGTCTAGTTAAACATTCATCTCGTCAACTCTTTTTATCATCAGTCTTAACAATAAAGGTTATAAATCCCTTAGCCTCAGCTGTTGCAATTTTCAAAACTTCATGACAAAATTAAGTTCATTGCTTTAGATACTGTATTTGTAAATAAATGAACACATTGGATAAATGGTTTAATAGAAAAGTCTTAAATAATTGCTAAAATAAGACTTGGGAAGGCTGAAGAAATAATGACAATATTTTTTATTAATTAATATGTGTCCTGTAGGTTCTTCATTTTGAAGGCACAAAATACAAAACTCTGTAGACTGCACACTGAAACTGTTCTGGACATGCTGTGAATATAATAAGCCAGGTAAGTATTTTCAAAGTTATCCATAATACTTATTTTGACTGGTTATATATATGAACAGTACAAATGTGTGTGAATTTACACATACACGTTCAAGGGGATTCTCTGGGCTAAAGCAAATTCACTTGAATGGGGGCTGAGCTGCATTACTCTGGTACATAGCTCCACAATGTACAGAGCTGGCTGCTTCCAGCTACAGGCACTGTACAGCTTCTGATGCTGCAACAGCCCATAATAACTAATTGGTAGGGGTAGCGAGTGTTGGACCCCCACCAATCAATATATAACTATTGTTGAGGGGAGTGAAGCATCTGAAGTAGAATTCTATCTACAGTTTAGAATAAATTTAATTTGCAACAAATTTAAATTTCCTCACCCTTACAAATCAATTTTTCCTAAAATAATGGCTATACATGTTACAAAGTGAAAGTAAGAAACTTGGGAATGCAAGATCACCCGTAATTCCTAGCAGACAGCCAATCTGCAGATAGCCAGCCCCTGTGATGTCACAGCCCTTTAAAAGCCTCATCTTGTTCGGTCTCCGCCATTTCACTGTGAACTCAGCATAGAAAGACACGTGACAAGCGCTAGGGAAACTGTTCAAAACAGCCTTTAATTATGGTGTCCACCTTGTTTAATAGATAAACAATTCTATTATGTCTTCATTCTCAAATTGGGGTGAATAACCTGTCTTGTTCTAATGTTATTGGGGTGTCCACCTTGTTTAATAATAAAAAAAATTTTTTATTACTCCTTGATTCTCAAATTCAGGTAAATAACATTTCTTCTTCAACTGTTATTGTGGTGTCCACATTGTTTAACAGATAAACAATTCTATAAGGCCTTGCATCTCAACTTGGGGTGAATAACCTGTATAATTCTACTGTTGATTCTGAAATTGGTGTGAATAACCTTTCTCATTCAACTGTTATTGGGATGTCCACATTGTTTAATAGATAACCAATTCTATTAGCCCTTGATTCTTAAATTGGGGTGAATAGCCTGTCTAATTATATGGTTATTGGCGTGTCCACCTTGCTTAATAGATAAACAATTCCATTAGTCATTGATTTTCAACTTGTGGTGAATAACCTGTCTTGTTCTACTGTTACTGGGGTGTCCACCTCGTTGAACCCCTTCACGACTGCCATGCAGCTATATATGTGCTATTTGCAAATACCTGTTGCAGATAGCACGTATATAAACGTTATGGCAGCTCTTTAACGCCAATGTCAGGGACAGTGCAGAGTCTAGTAATGCCGTCAAGGGACCAATCAGAGTGGTCCCTTGCCGACGATCGCTCCGATTTGTTAGTCTATGCAGACTAACCAATTGGAGTGCAGCAGTGTAAAGATGCCGGTTTCAGGCTCTGATCTCAGGAAAGCCGCAGCCATCAACAGAGAGTGTCAGCTGTATGCTGACACTCTGCTATAACCTTTTAGATGCCACGGCAACCGGACGCTTTGCGATAGTACTATACTTTGTAATGCAAGAGCATTGTAAATTATAGTACAGCCATCAGCCCCACTGGATCTTTAAGATCCAAGTGGGACTTAATAAAAAAGTGTGAAAATAAAAAAAGTTAATACAAATGTAAATTAAAAATTAAACAAATTACCTTTTCCTATATCCGCTCATTTATAAGAGATTAAAAAATGAAAAAAAATAATAAACTACACATATTCGGTATCACCGCGTCCATAACGACACGTGACAAGTGCTAGGGAAACTGTTCAAAACAGCCTTTAATTATGGTGTCCACCTTGTTTAATAGATAAACAATTCTATTACGTCTTCATTCTCAAATTGGGGTGAATAACCTGTCTTGTTCTACTGTTATTGGGGTGTCCACCTTGTTTAATAAAAAAAAAAAAAAATTCTATTACTCCTTGATAGTGATGTCGCGAACATAAAATTTTCAGTTCTCGAACAGCGAACGCGAACTTCCGCAAATGTTCGCGAACAGGCGAACCGGGCGAACCGCCATAGACTTCAATAGACAGGCGAATTTTAAAAACCAAAGGGACTCTTTCTGGCCACAATAGTGATGGAAAAGTTGTTTGAAGGGGACTAACACCTGGACTGTGGCATGCCGGAGGGGGATCCATGGCAAAACTCCAGTGGAAAATTACGTAGTGGACGCAGAGTCGGGTTTTAATCCATAAAGGGCATAAATCACGTAACATTCCTAAATTGTTTGGAATAACATGCTTTAAAACATCCAGTGTGTGTATACGATCAGGTATGATGTTGTATCGATCAGGTAGTGTAAGGGTTACGCCCGCTTCACAGACATTGACAGACCAAACTCCTCTCTTAATGCACCGCAAACAGTCCATTTGCACAACCGCAAACTCCCCATTTGCACAAGGTTGGATACCAAGCTAGCCACGTCCCGGTGATGTAATTGAAGGTTTCTTCCTCCACCCAGCCACGTACAACACCAAGGGTCCCCGAAAGGTCAATTGAATAGATTTTTCGAACAGGGAGATGGTTAAAAAAACGCTGGCTCCCTCCACTCTGTTTTAATCCACGGTCACTGCTTCTGCGCTGTGCAATTTACTGTCACACCCGATATGAGTGGTATTTTCTGTAGTACTATTCTCATCAGTTTAATCCCTGTAACGTCCCCAATCTGGGGGCCATTTATTGAATAGATTTTTCGAACAGGGTGATGGTTAAAAAAACGCTGGCTCCCTCCACTCTGTTTTAATCCACGGTCACTGCGTCTGCGCCGTGCAATTTACTGTCACACCCGATATGAGTGGTATTTTCTGTAGTACTATTCTCATCAGTTTAATCCCTCTAACGTCCCCTATCTGGGGGCCATTTATTGAATAGATTTTTAGAACGGGGAGATGGTTAAAAAAACGCTGGCTCCCTCCCCTTTGTTTTAATCCACGGTCACTGCGTCTGCGCTGTGCAATTTACTGTCACACCCGATATGAGTGGTATTTTCTGTAGTACTATTCTCATCAGTTTAATCCCTGTATCATCCCATTTCAGGGATTGCCTTTTGTGAAAAAAAATTTAGGCCTGGTACCTTCGACTGCCTTCACAGTGACAGACCAAACTCTCATACACCAAACTGAATTGATTTCAGGAAGCGGGAGATGGAAAAAGCAGCTTGGTCGGTCCTCATACTCCCAAATTGGGGCACTGCGCGTGCACAGAGCAATGTGCTGTGACACCCTATATGAGTGGTGTCTTAACTAGTACTATTCCTATCAGCGGCGGGCGGGTGCGTGGTAACTTGAGAGCAGGTGACCAAAGCTGAGCTGGAGGAAGATGGTGAGTCAAGGTTCTTAGCGGAAGCTGTTGAAGATTGGGTGTCCTGTCTAAGCCAGTCAACTACGTCCTCAGAATTTTTCGGGTTCAGGGTACATGGCCTCTGAACACTAGGCATTATTCCAGGGACAGTGGAAATCACAGCACCACGACCACGACGGCCCCTGCGGGGTGGCCTGCCTCTGCCTGTCATTTTTTTTTTCAATAAGTGGTACTGTGCCACCCTGTATCAGTGGTGGGCACTGGCAGTGGGCACACTACAGTCTATGGAAGTGGGCCTGACACACACTGGCAGCAGGCAAGCAACTGAAATTAGACTAATGTGTAAAAATTAAATGCCTTATTTATCGTCAAGCTACTGTGCCACCCGGTATCAGTGGTTGGCACTGGCAGTGGGCACACTACAGTCTGTGGAAGTGGGCCTGACACACACTGACAGGAGGCAAGCAACTGAAATTAGACTAATGCGTAAAAATGAAATGCCTTATTTATTCGTAAGCTACTGTGCCACCCGGTATCAGTGGTTGGCACTGGCAGTGGGCACACTACAGTCAGTGGAAGTGGGCCTGACACGCACTGGCAGCAGGCAAGCAACTGAAATTAGACTAAAGTGTAAAAATTAAATGACTATTTTGATGCAAAGTCCTCTGCCAGCCGGTATGAGTGGTAGGCACAGGCAGTGGGCACACTACAGTCACTGGAAGTCAGCCTGACACACACTGGCAGGCAACTAACCTTAGATTAAAGTGTAAAAATTAAATGCCTTTTTTTGATGCAAAGTCCTGTGCCACACAGGATGACAGGGGTGGGCACTGGCAGTGGGCACACTACAGTCAGTGGAAGTCGGCCTGACACACACTAGCAGCAGGCAAGCAGCTGAAATTACACTAAAGTGTAAAAATTAAATGCCTTTTTTGATGCAAAGTCCTGTTCCAGCCGGTATGAGTGGTGAGCACTGGCAGTGGGCACACTACAGTCACTGGAAGTCAGCCTGACACACACTGGCAGGCAACTAAACTTAGATTAAAGTGTAAAAATTAAATGCCTTTTTTTGATGCAAAGTCCTGTGCCACATGGGATGACAGGGGTGGGCACTGGCAGTGGGCACACTACAGTCAGTGGAAGTTGGCCTGACACACACTAGCAGCAGGCAAGCAGCTGAAATTACACTAAAGTGTAAAAATTAAATGCCTTTTTTGATGCAAAGTCCTGTGCCAGCCGGTATGAGTGGTGAGCACTGGCAGTGGGCACACTACAGTCACTTGAAGTCAGCCTGACACACACTGGCAGGCAACTAAACTTAGATTAAAGTGTAAAAATTAAATGCCTTTTTTTGATGCAAAGTCCTGTGCCACACGGGATGACTGGGGTGGGCACTGGCAGTGGGCACACTACAGTCTGTGGGCCTGCAGCTCCTCACACACAGGCAGGCCATGCAACTGCAATATGCATATAAAGGGAAAAAAAAGCAGACTAATGTTGCAGCCCTAAAAAGGGCTTTTTGGGGTGCTGTCAGGACGCTGTCCTTACAGCAGAGATCAGATGAGTCTTTCAGGACTGGAGTGGACACTGAATTCACTAGCCTAGCTATCAATTTCCCTATTAAATCAGCAGCAATTACACTCTCCCTCCTCTCACTAAGACTGCAAATTCAAAATGAATCAAAAATGGATGCTATTCAGGAGATGGGAGGGTCTAGGAGGGAGGGTATGCTGCTGATTGGCTGGAATGTGTCTGCTGACTGTGAGGTACAGGGTCAAAGTTTGCTCAATGATGATGTATAGGGGGCGGACCGAACATCGCATATGTTCGCCCGGCAGAGGCGAACGCGAACAAGCTATGTTCGCCGGGAACTGTTCGCCGGCGAATAGTTCGGGCCATCTCTACTCCTTGATTCTCAAGTTCATGTAAATAACATTTCTTCTTCAACTGTTATTGGGGTGTCCACATTGTTTAACAGATAAATAATTCTATAAGGCCTTGAATCTCAACTTGGGGTGAATAACCTGTATAATTCTACTGTTGATTCTGAAATTGGTATGAATAACCTTTCTCCTTCAACTGTTATTGGGATGTCCACATTGTTTAATAGATAACCAATTCTATTAGCCCTTGATTCTTAAATTGGGGTGAATAGCCTGTCTAATTATATGGTTATTGGCATGTCCACCTTGCTTAACCACTTCAGCCCCCCTAGCTTAAACACCCTTAAAGACCAGGCCACTTTTTAAAATTCCGCACTACACTACTTTACCCGTTTATTGCTCCGTCATGCAACTTACCACCCAAATGAATTTTACCTCCTTTTCTTCTCACTAATAGAGCTTTCATTTGGTGGTATTTCATTGCTGCTGACATTTTTACTTTTTTTGCTATTAATCAAAAATTACCGAAATTTTTACAAAAAAATGACATTTTTCACTTTCTGTTGTAAAATTTTTTAAAAAAAACTACATTTCTATATAAATTTTTCTCTAAATTTATTGTTCTACATGTCTTTGATAAAAAAAGTCCAATAAGTGTATATTTATTGGTTTGGGTAAAAGTTATAGCGTTTACAAACTATGGTGCAAAAAGTGAATTTCGGCATTTTGAAGCAGCTCTGACTTTCTGAGCGCCTGTCATGTTTCTTCAGGTGCTAGAATGTCAGGATGGTATAAATACCCCCAAATCACACCATTTTAGAAAGAAGACACCCCAAAGTATTCGCGGGGGGCATGGTGAGTTCATGTATCATTTCATTTTTTTCACAAGTTAGCGGAAAATGACACTTTCTGAGAAAAAAATAAATAAAAAGTTTCAATTTCTGCTAACTTCTGGCAAAAAAAAGAAATCTCAGACGGACTCACTATGCCCCTCAGTGAATACCTCGGGGTGTCTACTTTCGAAAAGGGTCATTTGTGGGGTGTGTTTACTGTTCTGGCATTTTGGGCGGGGCTAAATTGTGAGCCGCCATGTAAAATCTAAAGGTACTCGTTGGAATTTGGGCCCTTTGCGCACCCAGGCTGCAAAAGTGTCACACATGTGGTATCGCCGTACTCAGGAGAAGTAGGGCAATGTGTTTTGGGGTGTATTTTTACATATACCCATGTTGGGTGAGAGAAATATCTCTGTAAACTGACAACTTTGTATAAAAATTTTTAAAAGTTGTCGTTTACAGAGATATTTTTCACACACAGTATAGGTATATATAAAAATACACCCCAAAACACATTGCCCTACTTCTCCTGAGTACGGCCGTACCACATGTGTGCCACTTTTTTGCAGCCTGGGTGCGCAAAGGGGCCCTAAAACCAATAAGTACCTTTAGGATTTCACAGGGCATTTTTACGCATTTGGATTCCAGACTTATTCTCACACTTTAGGGGCCCCTAAAATGCCAGGACAGTATAAATACCCCACATGTGACCCTGTTTTGGAAAGAAGACACCCCAAGGTATTCTGTGAGGGGTATGGTGAGTTCATGTAAAATTTTATTTTTTGTCACAAGTTAGTGGAATATGAGACTTTGTAAAAAACAAAATAAAAAAAAATAAAAAAAACTATTTCCGCTGACTTGTGGCAAAAAATAAAAATTCTGTGGACTCACCATGCCCCTCACGGAATACCTTGGGGTGTCTTCTTTCCAAAATGGGGTCACATGTGGGGTATTTATACTCACCTGGCATTTTAGGGGCCCCTAAAGTGTGAGAATCCAAATGCATAAAAATGCCCTGTGAAATCCTAAAGGTACTCATTGGTTTTAGGGCCCCTTTGCGCATCTTGGCTGCAAAAAAGTGTCACTCATGTGGTATCGCCGTACTCAGGAGAAGTAGGTCAATGTGTTTTGGGGTGTATTTTTACATATACCCATGCTGCGTGTGAGAAATATCGCTGTAAACGACAACTTTTTACATTTTTTATTCAAAGTTGTCAGTTTACAGAGATATTTCTCTCACCCAGCATGGGTATATGTAAAAATACACCCCAAACACATTGCCCTACTTCTCCTGAGTACGGCGATACCACATGTGTGACACTTTTTGCAGCCAAGATGCAAAGGCCCAAATTCAATGAGTACCTTTTAGGAGGGCATTTTTACGCATTTTCTTCTCACGCTTTAGGGCCCCTAAAATGCCAGGGCAGTATAAATACCCCACATGTGACCCCATTTTGGAAAGAAGACACCCCAAGGTATTCCATGAGGGGCATGGCGAGTTCATAGAATATTTTTTTTTTTTGGCACAAGTTAGTGGAAATTGATTTTTATTGTTTTTCTCACAAAGTCTCCCTTTCCGCTAACTTTTGACAAAAATTTTAATTTTTCATGAACTCATTATGCCCCTCAGCGAATACCTTGGGGTGTCTTCTTTCCAAAATGGGGTGACATGTGAGGTATTTATACTGCCCTGGCATTTTAGGGGCCCTAAAGCGTGAGAAGAAAAATGCGTAAAAATACCCTCCTAAAAGGTACTCGTTGGAATTTGGGCCCTTTGCGCATCTTGGCTGCAAAAAGTGTCACTCATGTGGTATCGCCGTACTCAGGAGAAGTAGGGCGATGTGTTTTGGGTGTATTTTTACATATACCCATGCTGGGTGAGAGAAATATCTCTGTATATTGACAACTTTGAATAAAAAATGTAAAAAGTTGTCGTTTACAGCGATATTTCTCACACCCAGTATGGGTATATGTAAAAATACACCCCAAACACATTGCCCTACTTCTCCTGAGTACGGCGATACCACATGAGTGACACTTTTGCAGCCAAGATGCAAAGGCCCTAAAACCAATGAGTACCTTTAGGATTTTACAGGCCATTTTTACGCATTTGGATTCTCACGCTTTAGCACCCTAAAATGCCAGGGCAGTATAAATACCCCACATGTGACCCCATTGTGGAAAGAAGACACCCCAAGGTATTCCGTGAGGGGCATGGCGAGTTCACAGAAAAAAAAATTTGGCACAAGTTAGCGGAAATTGTTTTTTTTTTTTTTTTTTTACAGTCTCATATTCCACTAACTTGTGACAAAAATAAAATTTTGCATGAACTCACCATACCCCTCACGGAATACCTTGGGGTGTCTTCTTTCTAAAATGGGGTCACATGTGGGGTTTTGTACTGCTCTGGCATTTGAGGGTCTCCGCAGTCATTACACGTATGGCCAGCATTAGGAGTTTCTGCGATTCTCCTTATATTGAGCATACGGGTAATGAGATTTTTTCCGTTCAGCCTCTGCGCTGGAAAAAAAAAAATGAACGGCACAGATTTCTTCATTCGCATCGATCAATGTGGATGAATAAATCTCTGCCAAAATCAGTGACTGCGGTGCGGTGGGCTGGGCGCTAGCTACCTAACAAGTAGCTAACTAACTGGTGGTGATAGGGGACCCTTATGCCCCATTCACACGTCCGCAATTCTGTTTGCGGAGCGGAATTGCGGACCCATTCATTTCTATGGGGACAGACTTTGTCCCGCTCGGATCCGGAATTACGGATCCGCGCTTCGAGTCTGCACTTCCGTTCCGCAAAAATATAGAACATGTCCTATTCTTGTCGCAATTGCGGACAAGAAAAGCATTTTCTATATAGTTCTGGCAATGTGCGGATCTGCAAAATGCGGAAAGCACATTGCCGGTGTCCGTGTTTTGAGGATCTGCGGATCGGATCCGCGGATCGGATCCGCGGATCCGTGAATCAACGGATCTGTGAATCCACGGATCCGCAAAACACATATGGACGTCTGAATGGAGCCTTACAAGGGGTGTGATCAATGACAGGGGGTGATCAGGGGTCTAGATGGGGTGATCAAGGGGTTAATAGGTGAGGGGGTGGGGGGGTTAGTGTAGTGTTTGGTGCAACTTTGCTGTGTTACCTGGTCCTCTGGTGGTCGATCCCAGAAAATGGGACCACCAGAGGACCAGGTAGCAGCTATATCAGACGCTGTTCATAAAACAGCGTCTGATATAGCTGTTTGATGCGATTTATATCGCATCTACAGCCTGCCAGCGATTGATCATCGCTGGCAGGCTGTAGTACAACTCTTCAGACGCCAGACGCTGTGAACGCGCGCGCGCCCGCGCGCGCGTTCACAGGAAGTCTCGCGTCTCGCGAGATGACGCCCCGGCGCGTCCGATCAGAAGAACAGGACCGCCCGCAGGACGCAATCCTGCGTACGCCGGTCCTGAAGCGGTTAATAGATAAACAATCCCATTAGGCATTGATTTTCAACTTGTGGTGAATAACCTGTCTTGTTCTACTGTTACTGGGGTGTCCACCTCGTTGAACCCCTTCATGACTGCCATACAGCTATATATGTGCTATTTGCAAATACCTCTTGCAGATACCACGTATATAAACGTTATGGCAGCTCTTTAATGCCGATGTGAGGGACATTGCAGAGTCTAGTAATGCTGTCAAGGGACCAATCAGAGTGGTCCCTTGCCGACGATCGCTCCGATTTGTTAGTCTATGCAGACTAACCAATTGGAGTGCAGCAGTGTAAAGATGCCGGTTTCAGGCTCTGATCTCAGTAAAGCCGCAGCCATCAACAGAGAGTGTCAGCTGTATGCTGACACTCTGCTATAACCCTTTAGATGCCACGGCAACCGGACGCTTTGCGATAGTACTATACTTTGTAATGCAAGAGCATTGTAAATTATAGTACAGCCATCAGCCCCACTGGATCTTTAAGATCCAAGTGGGACTTAATAAAAAAGTGTGAAAATAAAAAAAGTAAATACAAATGTAAATTAAAAATTAAACAAATTACCTTTTCCTATATCCGCTCATTTATAAGAGATTAAAAATTGAAAAAAATAAATAAACTACACATATTCGGTATCACTGCGTCCATAACGACTGGCTCTATAAATATATCACATGATCCACCCCGTCCGATAAACACCATAAAAAATAAAAAATAATTTTTTTGGGGGAAAATTCGTTTTGATCTGAATATATTCGCTGTGAATTTCGTTAAAAAACGGCTATTTCCTGGCTGCAGAGAGCCTTTATAGTGGTGTAGAACACTGTGCCTTGCATAGGGAGTCTGCTTTGGTAGGGAAATAATACTGTGAGTTAGTATGACATGCAGATGACAGGTGTTGCTCTTAGAATCACTGCACACTTTATTTATTTGACCAAATAACTCAAGTATGACCTCAGCCTTACAGGTTGATGTTAGTGTCAAGAAGAAGCGCACTCCTTTTACACTGTCGTCAGCTGATTCCACATAGATGTCTATAGAACCTGTTCTGTTACATGCTTATACAAGTAGAGCCGACCCGACAGAGTGGAGAGGGTGACAGCAGTAAGTTTGTGTTGACATCACTGATTATTTTGCCCTTTCTCTGATCCGTCAGAACAATAAGCTCCAAAAAACGGATCCCGTCTGTGGAGAAAACGAGGTGCAGAAGGAAAGGACCGACAGCTACCTTTGGCTGGGATGGTGGAGCCTTGACTGCCTGAAATTGGCTGCATGCCACTGGGTGATGCAGTGGTTGCTGCAGCAGGCTGGACCACCACATCAGAGCCACGGTTCTCCCAGGCCACTTTATGGTGACGCTGCATATGTTGAGGTAGGGCCATGGTGCCAACACTGGCACCCTGGCCACGCTTGACCTTCTGCCCACAGATTCTACATATGGCCATGTTTACCTCCTCCGGCGGCTTAACAAAAACTGCCACTCCGCCGAGTAGGTAATTTTACCCCCAACACTACGCACTGACTGCTACCGCCGCTGACTCTGTGAATCCATGCACCACTACTTCCCAGGCAGGTAGGCTCCTGCGAAGTGGATGGTCCACCCTGCTGCACTATGCAAGACATGAGCCTCTCTACCTGAACCGCGGGACACCCCCACCTCTGGGCCCTTTGCGTTCTACTGGACCGGACTCTCGGCGGATCCCCTGTGTTTGTCCACTGCTTCCTGCCGCCCCCCTACTTGGATCTTCGGTGTAGGATGGAACCTGGTTACAGGTTTAAAGTTTGAAGTATCGAATATATGTTACTGCGTGTCCTCCTCTGCTTCCATGTTCGACCCCTCCTCCCCCATGCCCTGAGTAATCGTTTTCTCAATCTCCCCGCTTTTCCTATTCATTTATAGGGAATATGGGACAGAAGGTTACAATTTCCCCATTTTTTTAAGTATTGCTTAAAATACGATTTAATAATACACGTTCTCCGGGACAAAAGGCTTGGCAACTTGATTGTCCGGGAATTCCCCTTGAAGATTAGGATAATATATTGGCGAATTTAAGTTTAAGACAGTGCCTGTCTCAAATATGATTCCATTAACTTATCACATTGACAGGGTGAGTCAACTAGACAAGAGCACCACATCTATAGCAACAGGTGTGAGCACATATATTTTTTACTTATTTCGAATTTAAGTTTAGTTTCTTAAAATTTAAATCAAGTTTTGGTTCAATTTAATATCTTAAATTTAATTTAACAGATTGAAGAATGGGGAAAATTCGATCTGATAATTGGCGTCAGTCCTTGTAATGGCTTACCTGTGGTTAACCAGCACCGGAAAGGCCTTTATGGGGGCAGTGAAAAAATGTTTTTTGACTTTCCGCAATTACTCAATAAAGTGTTGCCTAAGCCAGGAGAGAATCGGCCAGTCTTCTGGTTAGTCGAGAACGTAGTTGCGATGGAGAAAGCTTTGCAAAAAAAGCCGTGTTCAACGTTAATACAAGTCTGGACTCAATTTATTCTACAAATCCCTCAACTATTCACCCTATTTGCATTGCCTCGTCCGACCAAGTCTGGGATCCAAGGATTTCCAGGTAGGGGTACCGTGACACATGCATACAACACATTTGGAGATATTATAGGTCACTCTACACCACTCTGGCAATCCCACACCTGGGTACCAACCTCACTATACTTAAGGGGGACTCCATGTTCTCGTTGCTGAAATGCAACTGGCGTCATGACAACTTGCTCTAGCAAAGGGACATATATCGTAAAAACCTCTTAAAGGGTAAGGGTTATCCTAGACGCTGGTAATACTACTAAGTCTGTTGTATCAAGGGGCGTCACAAACTCCTCTTCCACTTTAAGGGACCTCTGGTAGTACCACGGGAGCTGTATTACACATGTATGAGTGTTTTGTGTCCCACATCTGTCCAATGAGTGATTCTTGTGCGCTGCATGTGTCTTGTTTCTGACTAACTTAAGTGCAGGATATCCATATATGTGTAAATTCTGCTACATGTATGTTTGCACATTTTGCTGTGAATGTCTGCCATCATGCTTCATCTTTAATATTTCTGTTATCACTGTAAGTGCTCATGAACACGACTGTTGGATGCTTTGCAGTCCACAAATTGCGGATCCGCAAAACTTGTATAGCGGTAGTGTGCATTCCACATTATGCAGAACAGAATAGCCGGCCTCTAATTGAACAGTCCTATCCTTTTCTGTAATGTGGGCAATAATAGGAGATGTTCTATCATTTTGCAGAACGACCATGCAGACATACAGACACAGAATGCACACAGAGTCATTTTTTTTGCGGCCCCATTGAAGTGAAGGAACGGTACGGACATGGAAAAAAATAATTTACATTTGTGGGCCCTAAGTACCCCAGTCCGACACTGGAAACTACTAGAGTTGAGCGAACACCTGGAAGTTCGGGTTCCCCGGTTTCGGCCGAATTTTGCCGCAAACTTCGAGTTTGGGACCAGAACTTGACCCGAACTTGACCCCGAACCCCATGGAAGTCAATGGGGACCCAAACTTTGCGGCACTAAAATGGCTCTAAAAAAATAATGGAAATGGGGGAAAGAGCTGGACAGTTGCCATGCAAACAAATGTGGATAGGGGAATGACTTAAAATAACATAAAATACATAAAAATTAAAAAATATAATCTTGAACTAGGAGGAGGTCCATATGAAGTAGGTAGTGATGAGCGAGAATGCTCGGCAGAGTATTGGTTCGGCTTGAGTATCACTATGCTCGGCGCTCAGCTTTACTCGGCTGAGCACAGGGCCGGTGCAAGAATTTTTGACGCCCTAGGCAAGATAAAAATTGACGCCCCCCCCCCCCATCAGATGATCTGCCCTTACAGTACTGTAGCGGCGGCACGAAGCGCACGGCGTCATAGCAATCAATGACGCTGTGCGCAGTGTATGCTATATGTGTATAACAAACATATTTCACATGAAAACTTACAGTTACTTGGCTTGGCCCTTGGGGATCTCGGACACCACTTCACACTTTGGCCGGGGGATCGGTGTAGAGGTATACTGTGGGGATCGGCGGAGCAGATGATGTGTTTTATCCTAAAGAGAAAGATATCAGAATAAGGATTTGGAGAAGGATCAGAGGGATAGCAGAGCAGGGAGATGCTGGTGCTGCTACTGGGGGTCATAACATGGGGAGTAATAAAGCCCACCATAAACCCCCTGTAGTAATAATTCTCCTTATAATATACAGTGCAAAAATACCCCCTTGTAATGCCCCAGCTCAGCTAATGTCCCCATAATGTACCAGTATAAAATACCCTATATAGTCCCCCTAGTAAATGCCCCCATAGTGCTCCTCTCCCGCCTTCCTCCTAGTGCCCCCATAATATAATACACAGTATATAGGGTATATCCCAATTCTCCCTCCAACATGGCAACACAGCTCGGTATTATTATTAATATAAAGGTCCTCTCTGTGCTATTATTATAATAACGGCCCCTCTGTATAAATAATAATAATACTAATACAGTGGGGGCTATTAACATAAGAATAATACAGAGGGGGCCATTATAATAATAATAGTACAGAGGCGGCCTTATAACAATAATAATAGCCCTCCTTATGTGCCAGTAGTCCCCCTTATGTGCCAGTAGTGCCCCTTATGTGCCAGTAGCCCCCTCATGTGCCAGTAGCCCCCTCATGTGCCAGTAGCCCCCTCATGTGCCAGTAGCCCCCTCATGTGCCAGTAGCCCCCTCATGTGCCAGTAGCCCCCTTATGTGCCACAGTGCCAGTAGCCCCCTTATGTGCCAGTAGCCCCCTTATATGCCAGTAGTCCCCTTATGAGCCAGTAGCCCCCTTATGTGCCAGTAGTCCCCTTATGTGCCAGTAGCCCCCTTATGTGCCAGTAGCCCCCTTATGCGCCAGTGACCCCCTTATGAGCCAGTAGCCCCCAATGTGCCAGTAGACCCCTTATGCGCCAGTGACCCCCTAATGTGCCAGTGACCCCTTATGAGCCAGTAGCCCCCTAATGTGCTAGCAGTCCCCTTATGCGCCGCCGTCGCCCCCTTATGTGCCAGTAGCCAACCAAAAAAAAAAAAAAAACAAGAAAACACATACTTACCTCCATGGCAGCGATGCGATGCAGGCCTCTTCCGGCCTGTGTCCCGCGCTGTACGGCTCAGGCGGCGCGATGACGTCATCGCGCCTCCTGAACCGGTCCTCTGATAGGCTGCCTGCCAGCACTAGGCCGGCAGCCTATCAGATGCACAGGGGAGGACGGGACATGCCTCCGGCCCGCCCTCCTCCTGCACGCTCCGCTGCCGCGACTCTGCTCTGGTGCCTGGGGGCGGGGAGACCGCACCGGGTGTTACCCCAGGGACTGGTGTCACCCGGTACGGTCCGCCCCCCCTCAGGCAGTGCAAAATGATAGCGGGGCGGCGCGCCGGCCGCCCCGCGGCGTTACCACATAAGTTTTTTTTTTTTTTTTTTTATCGCAGGGTTCCGGCGCCCCCTGCTAAATTGCGCCCTAGGCAATTGCCTAGGTCGCCTTACAGGTGGTGCCGGCCCTGGCTGAGCACCTCGTGTATTTGTCGCATTGCTCGAGTCTCCTCCCCGCACTTTGGCGCCTTCAAAGCAGCCAATCAAGGTGCAGGTAAGTAATTCCCCTCAGTGTAAGGCCATAGCCATTTTAGCAGTAAGCCTTACACTGATTGGCTGGCTGGAACATGTGATACCATTTCATATAGGAGCTGAGATCTGGCGCTTGGCTCAATCAGCGTCAGGGAGAGCAGGCAGTAGGCAGGGACAGATAGTGTTTTGCTCTAAACTTACTGATTTTACTCCAAAAAACTTAGTGAAAGACCTAACAGTCCATTTAAGGACTACAGTGTGTGTTTGACAGCAGTGCAGCTTTTTATTTTTAAGAAGGGGTTTGCTTCAGCACTATCAGGTACAGGCGTCACCAGGAAGGGACAGATAGTGCAGGGCTTAAAAATCGCTTTTTTAACTTCCAAAAGACAGAAAGATTTCAGATTAGTGACATCTACAATACGCCATCATAAAGCAGTTTGTTGGGCAGATATTATAAAAAGGGCCTTATTCACTACAGTCTGCCTGGTACTGAGATATACACTACACCATCAGAAAAATATTTTTTTCTGAGTAAATTAACTTAACTTGTGCCACATCTGTGTGTGCGTTCAATCCGCAACCATTATATTAATTACTCCAGCAGAGAGTGATTTATATTTTGTCCATAGTTAACTAGTTTTGGGCACATCTGTGTGCGTTTAGGCCGCAAACGTATATACAGTATTCCCGCAGAGAATACATTTTATTTGGGACAAATTTGTATCCACTATAGAACTACATCCAAATACCGTGTATATTGTCAAAATTACATTATCTCTGGGCTAGTGAAGTGCTGAAAATCTTTATTTTTCTGTCTCCAGTACCTTATGGAAGCCAATAGAGTGTGTATTGTAAAAATTACATTATCTCTGGCCGAGTGTAGTGCCAAAAATCTGTATTTTTTTGTATCCAGTACCTTACTGTAAGTCAATAGAGTGTGTATTCTAAAAATTACATTATCTCTGACCTAGTGTAGTGCCGAAAATCTGTATTTTTCTTTGTATCCAGTACCTTACTGGAAGCCAATAGAGTGTGTATTGTCAAAATTACATTTTCTCTGGCCTAGTGTAGTGCCGAAAATCTGTATTTTTCTGTATCCAGTACATTACAGCAAGCTAATACAGTGTGTATTGTACAAATTACATTATCTCTGGTCTAGTGTAGTGCTGAAAATCTTTATTTTTCTGTATCCAATACATTACAGCAAGCCAATACAGTGTGTATTGTAAAAATTACATTATCTCTGGGCTAGTGAAGTGCTGAAAATCTTTATTTTTCTGTCTCCAGTACCTTACTGGAAGCCAATAGAGTGTGTATTGTCAAAATTACATTATCTATGGCCGAGTGTAGTTCCAAAAATCTGTATTTTTTTGTATCCAGTACCTTACTGCAATCCAATAGAGTGTGTATTGTAAAAATTACATTATCTCTGACCTAGTGTAGTGCCGAAAATCTGTATTTTTCTGTATCCAGTACCTTACTGGAAGCCAATAGAGTGTGTATTGTCAAAATTACATTATCTCTGGCCTAGTGTAGTGCCGAAAATCTGTATTTTTCTGTATCCAGTACCTTACAGGAAGCCAATACACTGTGTATTGTAAAAATTACATTATCTCTGGTCTAGTGTAGTGCTGAAAATCTTTATTTTTCTGTCTCCAGTACCTTACTGGAAGCCAATAGAGTGTGCATTGTCAAAATTACATTATCTCTGGCCGAGTGTAGTGCCAAAAATCTGTATTTTTCTGTATCCAGTACATTACAGCAAGCCAATACAGCGTGTATTGTAAAAATTACATTATCTCTGTTCTAGTGTAGTGCCAAAAATCTTTATTTTTCTGTATCCAGTACCTTACTGGAAGCCAATAGAGTGTGTATTGTCAAAATTACATTATCTTTGGCCTAGTGTAGTACCGAAAATCTGTATTTTTCTGTATCCAGTAACTTACTAGAAGCCAATACAGTGTGTATTGTAAAAATTACATTATCTCTGGCCTAGTGTAGTGCCGAAAATCTTTTTTTTTCTGTATCCAGAACCGTACTGTAAGTCAATAGAGTGTGCATTGTCAAAGTTACATTATCTCTGGCCTAGTGTAGTGGCGAAAATCTGTATTTTTCTGTATCCAGTACCTTAATGGAAGCCAATAGAGTGTGTATTGTAAAAATGACATTATCTCTGGGCTAGTGTAGTGCCGAAAATTAGGGTTGAGCGATCCCGAACTGTATATTCCGGGTTCGTACCGAATTTTGGGGTGTTCGGGACATGGACCCGAACCCGAACATTTCCGTAAAAGTTCGGGTTCGCGTTCTGTGTTCGGCGCTTTCTTGGAGCTTTTTGAAAGGCTGCACAGCAGCCAATCAACAAGCGTCATACTACTTGCCACAAGAGGCCATCACAGCCATGCCTACTAATGGCATGGCTGTGATTGGCCAGAGCAGCATGTGACCCAGGCTATATATAAGCTTGAGTCACATAGCGCTGTACGTCACTCTGCTGTTACAAGTCTAGGGAGAGGATGGTGCTGGACTTGTGATTTCAGGGAGAGAATAGGAGAGAATCTAACTCAGCGATCTACCTAGAAATAGTTGTGTGAGTGCAGGGCACTATCCTGTCAACCTGCCCTGAGCTCATTGACCTAAAAATACTAACTTTTAGAATTCTGTTTGTTAGGTGGGTGGCGGCGGCGGCCATTTTATTCATGCTCAGTGCACCAGCACTGCATCTGAGCTTTTGGGACATTGCAAATGACCATTTTTTGGGGGCAAACTACAACATATATATTAGTAAGTGTGCAATTTAAGCTAGAAATACACCCATCATTTTCTGGGGTTTGAAAAACACACGTTTTTTTCAAAAAACAGTATTTTCCAGATCTGCATGTGTTAAATTCAAGTTTATTATATACAGCATTCATATTCTGTTAGCACAAAAAGACTTTTTGGGCAATCTACAACATCTCTATTAGTCAGTGTGCAATTTAAGCTACAAAAGCACCCATCATTTTCAGGGGTTTGAAAAACACACTTTTTTGACAAAATACACTATTGTCAGGCCTCACAGCATCAGCACGTTTGAAATTACAGGCTTATATACTAATTTAGTTGTCAGCCTTTGATGCAGATGTCATTGCGAGATACACCCTAAATACATTTGGGTTAAATTCAGAGATTTTAAATACCGCCATTTGGTGCACCAATATTGAATTCAGGCCTACAGAGGTTCAGGCCCTGTAAAATCCCCCCTATACATACAGGGGTTGGAATTAGGCATTTGAAATACAGCCATTTGAAATATCGCCTTTTTGTGCAAAGATATATTTACTTCAGGCCTACAGTGGTTCAGACCATGTGAGATACCCCCTATACATACAGGGGTTTGATTCAGCCATTTGAAATACAGCCATTTTGTGCAAACATATATTTACTTCAGGCCTACACTGATTCAGGGCGTGTGTGATCCCCCCTATACATACAGGGGTTTGAATTAGGCATTTGAAATACAGCCATTTGAAATACAGCCATTTTGTGCAAAGATATATTTACTTCAGGCCTACACTGATTCAGGGCATGTGTGATCCCCCCTATACATACAGGGGTTTAAATTAGGCATTTGAAATACAGCCTTTTTGTGCAATTATATATTTACTTCAGGCCTACAGTGGTTCAGACCATGTGAGATACACCCTATACATACAGGGGTTTGATTCAGCCATTTGAAATACAGCCATTTCAAAAATATAGCCATTTGAAATACAGCCATTTTGTGCAAAGAAATCTTTAATTGAGGCCTAGTCTGGTTCACACCGTGTGAGATACACCCTTTACATACTGTCGTTCTTTTCTACTAGTAATTAAACACCCATTTAGGGCAAGATCCTGAATTAAAAAAATATGAGGAAAGCTTCAAATAAGGGATGTGGGCCTGGTCGTGGTGCTGCTGGTGGAGCTCCTGTTGCAGGGAGAGGACATGGTCGATCTGTGCCAGCTACACGCACAAGTGAAACCCCTTCCTCGGGTGCGAGTAGGCGACAAAAGCTGCAGCGGTATTTGGTCGGGCCTAATGCTGCTCTACGAATGGTGAGGCCTGAACAAGTACAGGCGATAGTAGATTGGGTTGCTGACAGTAGATCCAGTTCCTTTCCATTGTCTCCCTCCCAGTCTCCTGCTGAAAGACCACAGTTGGCACCTGCAGCCGATGTCCATCAGTCTTTCACCTCACCCCCTTGCAAGCAGTCTGAGCCCCAAGTCATGTAGCAATCTTTTCTGCTTTTTGATGACTCTGTTAGCAGGGTTTCCCAGGGCCATCCACCTAGCCATGCCCCAGAAGGGGAAGAGATTGAATGCACCGATGCCCAACCACTTATTTTTCAAGATGAGTACATGGGAGGACCATCGCAGCACGTCTCGGATGATGACGAAACAAAGGGTGCCAACTGCTGGGGCTTTCGAAAGTCTGCAGACCGACAAGGAAGTCAGGGGTGAAGACTGGGTGGAAGATGATGTGGAGGACGATGAGGTCCTCAACCCCACATGGAATCAAGGTCATGCGAGTGACCGATGTAGTTCGGAGGAAGAGGCGGTGGTCGCACAGAGCCACCAGCACAGCTGTCATGCCTTTTCATAAGTATATAAACATTTATACATTACTATTGTTATAATGTGTATTCATGGCCTATAAGAAGCCATGTTGAACTTATGTTCACCCTCCTGTATGAACCTTCATTGTAAAAGAGAAAAATGGGTTCAAGGAAAGGTCCTTCCTGGCAGATGTGGGCCTATCTAAGGGAGTGATTTTACCTCATCACTAGGCTAGGAGCCGAGATAAGGTTCTTCCTGGCGCTCGTCTGTCATCTATTTATAATGAGATGTATTAATGAGACAAACATATAATGTCTGTTTGTTCATATAGTGGATCGTATTTAGTTTTGACACAAGTTAATCAATATATCACATATGTGTTGTTTTATATTATTTCATATATTGGTTTTATTTTGTTACATATTATAATCATATACTAACGTATATATATCCTGTGTGTGTATCACCAGAAGCGTGTATTCCTGAGGTATGTGGGAAAGCATGCTCAGTTGGACTTCTCTTAATGAGAAGTTATTGATGAGAAAGTTGTGTTATTTTCATAAGATAAGGCACCTGTGAAATCCAAAACCCACACATTTGTTGTCTACATTTTAACTTTATGACATGAGAACAGTTATACTAGTTTCTGGGAATCTAAGTTTTAATTGCTTCAAGTGTCAGGGTATGCCTCCCTTTTGATGTATGTCCCAGGTGGTGGATATTTACCACTTAACATGAAGTCACATTATATAAATTTAACTCCTAAAAGCTTCACATTTATAGCTTATACAACATTGCCGCCTAGGTATCGGCAGGTAACATAACACGTTCACCACAAAGCATTTTGGGTAATGTATGATCTCACAGTACCATTACCATATGTGCACACCCCCTGGTTTGGTTGGAAGACTGTTATCTAAAGGGGTGTATGCTTTTGATAAGTCTGTGAATATTAATCATAGACGGGATGAGAGAGGGATTCCAAGAGAAAGAAAAAAAAAAGACTACAAACAAAAGATTAAACAGACACGTGGATTTGATCCTGGATCACGGGGAACCCTCTGGAGAGCTGACTGTCCCTCCGGAGCCCTACTCACCTTTTGACCCTTGGTAACGTATATCTTGCTTATTGCTTGCGATATTGATAAGTTACTCAGCCCGGTATATAGTCAAAGGTCCCCATTTGTGGATCTGTAATTGATAAGGCTCCTGATCAAGTTTGATCATTCTCTTAGCAAAGATGCATATTGCTAATTGAGCATCAGACATTGGTACTTAGTCCTTGGGAACTTTGTTATTCCCTAGCCTGATACCGAGCTGGTAAATTTGTAGTGCCGCCATATACCTCAATTGGTTAAAAGGTGATAGAAAGGGGTACTTTTCTTTAATTTGGATTGTTGCATATCATTGCATTGATTGGCGATATTCAGTATTGATTGAAGGTAGTAGCATTATATTTCATTATCTATCATTGTACAGGTTGTATCATCGATTTTGTATTTAGCACTTATGTATAATAAACTCACATATATTTTTGCATAGATGATGGTACCTCGTTATCTTTCTAGTTGCACAAAATAATTAAGGTTCTCGTCAACGAGCTGAGAGGTTATTAGTGGCGCCCTCTCCTCAATAGGATCAATAACTTTGATATTTTTACTTTGATCCTTTCTTATGTTTTTTTTGTATATAAAGCATTTTTGCGCTTTATATCCGCGACAAATATGGAGGTCCCACCGAGATCGAGTTAACTCTTTAATTATTTGTGCAAATAGTGAAAGGTTCCACATTTCCTTGGCTAGCTAGATTGTTGTTATTATGTGTATTGGTTATTGATCAGGAAAATGAGTACTGCAGACAGTTGCACGGGCAGTGGCCATGCTACAGCATATGGTCCATCTAGCCCTGAGCAGCTGATCCATAACGTTGTTGAATATGTGCATTCACGGCTTAAATTGAGATATGATATGTCTACATGGGTCAGTGAGATGCAGGAAACAGCCAAAGAAGAATGTAAAGATATGTGGACGCCATGTGGCAGGGTCAGAAAATACCTGACTTATTTTGATACGATACAAGATGATGCCAAGAGAGAACAACATCTCTTATGCATGTTGCCACCTGTTTTGTTTGCATTGTTAGAGGCCAATACTCTTTCAGAAAGTAGACATGCATATATAATAAAAATGCAGATTAATGCATCCCAGTTAGAGGAAAAATTAAATTCTGCACAGGCAGCGATCGAGGACTTAAAATACAACCTTGATCACAGCCATGCTGCCTATCAGAATGCAAAAAGTGACATAGAGGAGCTACACCTCCGTTATTCAAAACTTCAAGCCATACTGTAGTCAATGCTGGGAATGATCCGTCTGATACTGAGGGAACTCCAGACCCTCCATTTCTTATGCCCCAGCATATAAATATGTCATCACATGCTCTTAAAGCAGACTCCATCCAAGGTCCCAAGCCACCTCCAAGTGGTGGCATGATTACACAGGAGCCAGTGTCGATAACGCCGTTCTCAGCGTTACTATCCCACTTATATGCCTCCTTGAAAAAACGCTTATGGCGATGATGGAAGAGGATGTGGCACAGGCGGAGGAGGTGGAAGGGGGATCATTTTATAGGGTTTCTGGCCAGTCATTCCCAAGTGGCTCCGAGGGTGGGTTCCTGCACACACAAATCCAAGGTACACAATTGTCCAGCCAGGACACAGTTCTGGAGGATGATTAGGTGGAGGATGAGGAGGAGGAGATGGAGGAGGAGGAACCATGTTTACAGCAGGGTTGCACCCAGACCAACTCATGGCCATCACTGGTGCGTGGATGGGGGGATACAGAGGACACAGACAATACACCTCCCACAGAGGACAGCTTTTCGTTGCCTCTGAGCAGCCTTGCGCATATGAGCGATTACATGCTGCAGTGTCTCTGCAACGACCGCAGAGTTGCCCACATTCTAACTTGTGCTGAATACTGGGTGGCCATGCTGCTGGATCCCCGTTACACGGATAACGTACCGTCCTTAATTCCGTCACTGGAGCGTGATCTTAAGATGCACGAGTACAAGCGCACGCTGGTAGACGCGCTGCTGGTGGCATTCCCACCTGACAGCGGGGGCACAGTGGAAGCACAAGGTGAAGGCAGAGGACGAGGAAGAGGTCGCCAACGCACCTGGGGCACCGCCAGCACCTCAGAAGGCAGGGTTAGCATGGCCGACATGTGGAAAAGCTTTGTTAGCACTCCACAACAATCAGCACCACCAGCTGATATGGAACGTCTTAGCAGGAGGCAGCATTTCACCAACATGGTGGAGCAGTATGTGTGCACACGCCTACATGTACTGAAGGATGGGTCTGCCCCCTTCAACTTCTGGGTCTCCAAATTGGGCACATGGCCTGAGCTTGCCCTTTATGCCTTGGAGGTGCTGGCCTGCCCTGCAGCCAGTGTATTGTCTGAACGTGTGTTTAGCATGACTGGAGGTGGTTATCACAGCTTAAATTTCCCAATGTTTTGGGGTGTACCCTAATTTTTTAAATAAAATTTAAAACTAAAAAGCAGTGTAGGCTACCTCCTCCTCTTCCACCGCCGCTTCCACCTACACCGCCACATCCACCGCCTCCTTAACCTCCTACTCCATATGGACCTCGTCCTCCTAGATCAAGATTATAATTTTTTATTTTTACCTATTTTATGTTATTGAAAGTAATTTCCCTATCCATATTTGTTTGAAGAGCACATGCCATGCTCTTAACAACATTTTGCTGGCATTTGCAGTCCTCCAGCCCTTTCCATGACATTTTTACAGCCATTTTAGTGCTCAAAAGTTCGGGTCCCCATTGACTTCAATGGGGTTCGGGTTCGGGGTCAAGTTCGCGTCCCGAACTCGAACTTTTTTCCGAAGTTTGGCCGAACCCATCGAACCCGAACATCCAGGTGTCTGCTCAACTCTACCGAAAATCTGTATTTTTCTGTATCCAGTACTGTCCTGCATCAGAAAACGTTGTCTTTAGAAGACAGTAAAAAAAATTGGCGCCACATCTACAGACAAATCCATTAATATGAAGAAGGAGAGCACAAAGGGAGGGGGAAGTGGGCGGGATGCTGATGTTGCAAGCAGAGGCCGTGGCCCTGGGCTTGATGCTGATGGTGCAAGCAGAGGCCGTGGCCCTGTGCACAATGAAACTGTGCCTGCTGCCAGTGCACCAGAAAAAATCAGAGAGAGGACAGCAGTACAAAGGGGGAGGGATCCACAGCACTGCAACAGTCTGGAACAGGCAGTGGGGTTGCAAAAGGGAGACGTCGGCCCACACCAAACAGGCCCGCAACCGTTACACCGAGCACCCCCATTCGTAAATCTACCTTACCAAGTGGTAGGTGTTCCACAGTATGACGCTATTTTGAGGAAAGTGCAGACGACAAAAGAGTGGTAGTTTGCAACCTGTACTGTACCAAAATGAGCCGGGGCGTGAACACTAGCAACCTCACCACCACCAGCATGATTCGCTACATGGCATCCAAGCACCCTAATAAGTGGGCTGAACACCAGGGTCCACACTCTGGGTCCCACCACTGCCTTCTCTTCCCCTGTGTTAAGCACTGCTGTCCAATCCACTGTCGAAGGCGCAGGCCCGGATGCCCCTCGTCCTGCACCTGGCCCCTCGCATGAACCGTCAGCAACAACATCCACTTCCCTGTCCCAGCGCAGCGTCCAAATATCAATAACACAAGCATTTAAACGCAAGCGCAAATACCCACACACCCACAGGCCATTGCACTAAATGAGCAACTTTCGAAATTACTGGCCCTTGAAATGTTGCCATTTAGGCTTGTGGACACTGAGGCCTTCTGCAGCCTGATGTCAACGGCCGTCCCTCGGTACGCAGTCCACAGCCGCCACTATTTTTTCACGGTGTGCTGTTCCCGCCTTACACCAGCATGTGTCCCAGAACATCACCCATGCCCTGACCAACGCACTTACTGTGAAGTTACACCTCACCACGGACACATGGACAAGTGCTGGTGGCCAGGGACGCTACATTTCCCTGACCGCACACTGGGTGAATGTTGTGGAGGCCGGGAGTGAGTCGTACCCTGGGATGGCACAGGTGCAACCCACGCCCAGGATTGTGGCCCCTACGTCCATCAGGGTCTCCACCAGCAGCTAAGTTACTGGCTCCAACCCCCACTTCTCCTCCTCCGCCGCCTCCTTCTCCACTTCCACCTCCAACAGCAGTCAGCCATTAGTCGCTAGCTGGAAGCAGTGTAGCACTGCTGTGGGTAAGCATGCTGAAGCTGATCTGTTTAGGGGACATTCTGTTACACCTGTTCAGCGTAGATGGGCAGAAGAGGAGGAGGAGGGTATGGAGAATCATCCTGAAGTTGACATTGACGTCTTGCCCGTTGGTACTCTGGCACACATGGCTGACTTCATGTTAGACTGCCTTTCCTGCGACCTTCACGTTATATGCATTTTAGGTAACACAGATTACTGGGTGTTCACCCTTCTTGACCCCCACTACAAAGAGAACTTCTCATCTCTCATTTCTGTGGTGGAGAGGACTATTAAAACCATGCAATACCAGAAGGTACTTGTTGACAGATTGCTCCAAAATTTTCCATCTGACAATGCGGCCGCCAGAGTCCGTATTTCCTTAGGCAACCGAGGAAGGGAGACAAGGGGAACACACAGTAGTTACAACAGATGCAGGACAACACTTTCCAAGGCATGGGACACTTTCATGACACCCCACCAGCAACCTCACCCTGAATCGCGGCCTAGTGCTACAAGGAGGGAAAGGTTTTGGAAAATGGTGAAGGAATATATAGAAGACCATGTCAGCGTCCTAAATGATCCCTCAGTGCCTTACAACTACTGGGTGTCCAAGCTGGACACGTGGCACGAACTTGCGCTCTACGCCTTGGAGGTGCTGAACTTCCCTGCCATCTGCGTATCGTCTGAGCGTGTATTTAGTGCTGCTGGTGGCATTATAACAGATAAGCGTATCCGCTTGTCCACTGACAATGCTGACAAGTTGATTCAGATAAAAATTAACAAGGCCTGGATTGCCTCTGATTTCTCCACCCCACCAGAGTAAAGATGAGCTAATGAGGAACAAAAACGCAATTTAAGTGTATGCTTTATAATTTACTCAATCCACAAGATTCAGTTGCACCATTTTCACTGCAAAAAAGTATATATGTTTGAATCTTGTTTTCTCATCCGCCTCCACCTCTTCCACACAGAATATATATACCCTCACTACAATGTTTTATGGGGTTTGCTCGGCTTCAGGCCAACACCTCCAATGCTTTATAAGATCTGCTCACCTGTAGGCCATCCCTGCAATGTTTCATGGGGTTTGCTCGGCTTCAGGCCCTCACCTCTAATGTTTTATACGGTCTGCTCACCTGTAGGCCATCACTGTAATGTTTTATGGGGTTCTCTTGGCTTCAGGCTCTCACCTCTAATGTTTTATACGATCTGCTCACCTGTAAGCCATAACTGCAATATTTTATGGGGTTCACTCGGCTTCAGGCCCTCACCTCCAATGTTTTATACAGTCTGCTCACCTGCAGTCCATCCCTGCAATGTTTTATGGGGTTTCCTCGGCTTCAGGCCCTCACCTCCAATGCTTTATACGGTCTGCTCATCTGTAGGCCATCACTGCAATGTTTTATGGGGTTCGCTTGGCTTGAGGCCCTCATCTCCAATGTTTTATACCATCTGCTCACCTGTAGGCCATTACTGCAATGTTTTATGGGGTTCGCTCGACTTCAGGCCCTCACCTCTAATGTTTTATACTATCTGCTCACCTGTAGGCCATCCCTGCAATGTTTTATGGGGTTTGCTCACCTTCAGGCCCTCACTACAATTTTTTATAGGGTCCACTCACCTTCAGGTCCTCAACTATAATGTTTTAGAGGGTAACCAGCAGGCCCTTGCTCCAAATGTTTTTGAGGGTCATCAACAGGCCATCAATCATAATTTTTCAAGGGGGTGTATGATGCCCTCCTTTATGTGCAATAAAGGGTGCTTGTAATTTTTGCCAGCTTTTTCACTTAATGCATAGGCTTTATGATTGTAACAGTGTATCTGAACAATTGTAGCAGCATGTGAATGAGGCCCTCCTTTATGTGATATACAGGCTGTATCGGAGTGCTTCTTCCTTGTAATTTTTGCCAGCATTTGCACTGTATATAATATTGAATATACAGGAAAGAATGTTTCCAAACAATTTTACCTCTAAAAATTTTTTTTTTTTTTTTTTTGAGGGGGTGGGATATTGGGCGGAATTTTGTGGCTATGTAAAAGTGGCAGACAACTGGGACAATATGATTCCCAGCAGTGATATTGGAGTCCAAGATGCACCCAGACATGGTCCCCATGCTGTTCCAGATCCATTTCAGTGTTTTTTCTTTCACTTTTTGACTTTTTTCAATGGACCAGGCACCCTCCCCTAATCCTAGCAGGGGGTGCCTGGTTGTCTCCCATTGACTTCCATTATACTCGGATGCTCGGCCGAGCGCACGAATATCGCTATGTGTTCGGACCGAGTACCCGAGTACCCGAACACTTTGGTGCTCGCTCATCACTAGAAGTAGGAGGTTGAGGAGCCGGAAGCGGAGATAGTTACCAACAACACTGTTTTTATTTTTATTTATTTGGGTAAACCCCAAAACATTGGGAAATATAGAAAAAACAAAAACAAAGAGAAAGTGTGCTGGAGTATAACAAAGGCTGGTTGATGCTTGTATACATGTCTATTCTGCACAAGGTACGGACAAGTCCAGTAGGATCCATGCCTGGTTAGTTTTAATGAATGTGAGCTTGTCCACATTGGCTGTGGACAGGCGGTTCGCCCCCTGCCGTGCTAAACACACATTTAGACAATACACTGGGTGCAGGGCAGGACAGCACCTCCAAGGTGTACCGGGCAGGCTCGGGCCATGTGCCCAGAAGTTGAATGGAGCAGACCCATCAGTTAGTACGTGTAGGCGTGTGCACACATACTGTTCCACCATGTTGCTGAAATGCTGCATCCTGCTAAGACGTTCAATATCAGCTGGTGGTGCTGGTTCTTGTGGCATGCTGACAAAGCATTTCCGTATTTTGGCCATGCTAAACCTGCCTTCTGAGGTGCTGGTGGTGCCCCAGCTGCGTTGGCGACTTCTTCCTCCTCCTCTGCCTTCGCCTTGTGCTTCCACTGAGGCCCCAGTGGGAATGCCAATAAACAGCGTGTCTACCACAGTGCAGAATATATTTCTCATTCGGGTATGCAGTGCAGGGCTAGTGTGAAAGAAAAAAGGGGTACAGATCACCCAACAATCTAAACGCTGCCGAATTTACAGAATATATTTCCCAATCGGGTATGCAGTGCAGGGATACGTTGAAAGAAAGAAGGGGTACATATCACCCAACAATCTAAATGCTGCGGAATTTACAGAATATATTTTCAAGTCACGTATGCAGTGCAGCAGGAACACAACCTCCAAGCTTCTTGTGAATGACTGGCCTAATACCGTGGAAATGTCCACCCACATTCGAAAAGCTGGATTTGCTGATTTTATTTGACTGTCAGATACACAGCGCAGACCGCAGGGGTACGTTATGCCAAAGATTATGTGTTTTTTTCAGATTTGCAGTGCAGGACCCAAAGGTACTTTATGGAAAAAAAAGATGATTTTTTCACCCACAGTTAAACAGATCAGATTTGCAGTGCAGGGCGCAAATATAGTTTTTAGCCAAAAAAAAAAGAATTTGTCCCCCCAGAATCTAACAGATGGATTTACTGAATTAATTACACTCACATGGGTACTATAAAGAAAAAAATTGGAAAATGTCACCCCCTAGGTCGCTAAACTCACAGATGGATTACCCATATTATTTTCCCTTCCCCTGGCACATATGCAGTGCAGGTGCACTTAAAAAATGGGTATATGTTGCCCACTGAACTAAAAGAACAGGATAACATTTTTGTCCCTGCCTCATATGCAGGTGCAAGTGCACTACACTTGCACAAAATAACCACCGACACCCACCTGACTAACAGACGTAAAAAACTTATTTTTCTGTGTCACTGGGCTCAGGGCAGGGTAAAAAAAAAATTCTTTGCACCCACAATAAAAAAAAAATCACTGTAGATCACTGAGTTAACAACAAGTTCTGATATCAGATTCTTTCCTATTCTCTCCCTCACAGAATCCCTACACTAGTAAGAGCTGAGTGACGTCCGACACTACGTGACTCCAGGTTATATAGAGGCTGGGTCACATGCTGCACTTGGTCAATCACAGCCATGCCATTAGTAGGCACAACAGCCTTTAGACCTCTCAAGTTATTCAAAACTGATTTTACGAACTTTGTTAACCCTTTAGGTGTTCCACAAGAATTAAAGTAAAGTGGAGATGAAATGTCTAAATTTTACTTTTTTGGGGGCAGATTTTCCATTTTAACCTTTTTTTTCTGTAACACAGCAGGGGTTAACAGCCAAACTAAACTCAATATCGATTTCTCTAATTATGCAATTTACATAAACAACCCATATGTGGTCGTAAACTGGTGTATGGGTACTCCACAGGACGCAGAAGGAAAGGAGCGCCAGATGGTTTTTAGAGGGTAGATTTTGCTGGACTGGTTTTTAGACACCATGTTTGATTTGAAGCCCCCTGATGCACCCTACAGTAGAAACTCGCAAAAAGTGACCCCGTTTTGGAAACCACTATTTTGGGGTACATTTTTGAACGCTCAATATTACGCTTTTGGTGAGGCAAGGAAACAAAAAAAGGTTGTTCTGGCACCGTTTTTATTTTTTGTTTTTTACGGTGTTCACCTAACAGGTTAAATCATGTGATATATTTATTGAGCAAATTGTTACAGATGCGGCAACATCGAATATTTTTCATTTTTTTATTTTGGTTTTTACACAGAGCAAAAAGAGCCGTTGTTCGGCGATTTCTCACCGCTTTCTGAAGGGCTGCACAGCAGCCAATCAGCTATTGTTTTACTTCTTGCCCTAAGAGTCCATCACAGCCATGCCTACTAATGGCATGGCTGTGATTGGCCAAGTGCAGCATATGACCCAGCCTCTATTTAAGCTGGAGTCACGTAGCGCCGCACGTCACACTGCTCTGATTAGTGTAGGGAGAGGACGCAGCTGCTGTGAGGGCGAGATTAGGCAGGGAAAAGTCTGCAAAAGCACCTAATGAAGTGATCGATCTACAGCTGTGAATGATTGAACTTCTGCTAGTTACTTGCTCACTGGTTTTTAGGCTGCACAGAGCGTTTTTCTGTCACTTATTTTCTGGGGTGATCGGCGGCCATTTTGTGACTTGTGGTACACCAGAACAAGCTGCTACCAAGTCCATTAATCCATCAATACTAGTTTTTTTGTTGCTATATCCTACATCAGGGGCTTGGCTGTGCTAATTGTCACCCCTAGAAACTCAGGATAGCAATTTCAATATTTGATTAAGGGGTTAAATACAATTGCCAAAATACCAATACCGTGGCTGGCCAAGTTTCATAGTGTCCTGCAAATCATATATTTTGGTCTGGGGTGAAATTCAATTGCCAAAATAGCAATACCCTGAATCTGGTGTTCCAGCTGTTGCAGGCCTAGTTTAAATCTGTCCGTAACAGGGTATATTTTGTTCTGGGGTGAAATTCAATTGCCAAAATAGCAATACCATAAATCAGTGGTTTCAGCTGTGGCTGCCAAACTATAAAAGTGTCCGCCAAAACATATATTTTGTTCTGGGGTTAAATTCAATTGCCAAAATAGCAATACCATAAATCAGTGGTTTCAGCTGTGGCTGGCAAACTATAATAGTGTCCGCCAAAACATATATTTTGTTCTGGGGTGAAATTCAATTGCCAAAATAGCAATACCATAAATCAGTGGTTTCAGCTGTGGCTGGCCAAGTTTCATAGTGTCCTGCAAATTATATATTTTGTTCTAGGGTGAAATTCAATTGCCAAAATAGCAATACCCTGAATCTGGTGTTCCAGCTGTTGCAGGCCTAGTTTAAATCTGTCCATAAAAGGATACCTTTAACCACTTCAGCCCCCCTAGCTTAAACACCCTTAATGACCAGGCCACTTTTTACAATTCTGCACTACACTACTTTCACTGTTTATTGCTCCGTCATGCAACTTACCACCCAAATGAATTTTACCTCCTTTTCTTCTCACTAATAGAGCTTTCATTTGGTGGTATTTCATTGCTGCTGACATTTTTACTTTTTTTGCTATTAATCAAAAATTACCGAAATTTTTGCAAAAAAATGATATTTTTCACTTTCTGTTGTATTTTTTTTTTTTTAAAAATGACATTTCTATATAAATTTTTCGCAAAATTTATTGTTCTACATGTCTTTGATAAAAAAAAAATCCAATAGGTGTATATTTATTGGTTTGGGTAAAAGTTATAGCGTTTACAAACTATGGTGCTAAAAAGTGAATTTCGGCATTTTGAAGCAGCTCTGACTTTCTGAGCACCTGTCATGTTTCTTCAGGTGCTAGAATGCAGGGAAAGTATAAATACCCCCCAAATGAGACCATTTTAGAAAGAAGACACCCCAAAGTATTTGCGGAGGGGCATGGTGAGTTCATGTATCATTTCATTTTTTTTCACAAGTTAGCGGAAAATGATACTTTCTGAGGAAAAAAATAAAAATAATAAAGTTTCCATTTTTGCTAACTTCTGGCAAAAAAAAAATAATAAATCTCCCACGGACTCACTATGCCACTCAGTGAATACCTTGGGGTGTCTACTTTCCGAAATGGGGTCATTTGTGGGGTGTGTTTACTGTTCTGGCATTTTGGGCGGGGCTAAATTGTGATCAGCCATGTAAAAGCTAAAGGTACTCGTTGGAATTTAGGCCCCCTTTGCGCACCCAGGCTGCAAAAAAGTGTCACTCATGTGGTATCGCCGTAGTCAGGAGAAGTAGGGCAATGTGGTTTAGGGTGTATTTTTACATATACCCATGTTGGGTGAGAGAAATATCTCTGTAAACTGACAACTTTGTATAAAAAAATTTAAAAACATGATGTTTACAGCAATATTTCTCACACAAAGTATGGGTATATATAAAAATACACCAAAAAACTTATTGCCCTACTTCTCCTGAGTACGGCGATACCACATGTGTGCCACTTTTTTGCAGCCTGGGTGCGCAAAGAGGCCCAAATTCCAATGAGTACTTTTAGGATTTCACAGGGCATTTTTACGCATTTGGATTCCAGACTTCTTCTCGCGCTTTAGGTGCCCCTAAAATGCCAGGACAGTATAAATACCCCACATGTGACCCCATTTTAGAAAGAAGACACCCCAAGGTATTTTGTGAGGGGTATGGTGAGTTCATGTAAAATTTTATTTTTTGTCACAAGTTAGTGAAATATGAGACTTTGTAAAAAAAAAATAATAATAAAAAAATATATATATATCAATTTCCGCTAACTTGTGGCAAAAAAAAAAATTTCTGTGAACTTTCCATGCCCCTCACGGAATACCTTGGGGTGTCTTCTTTCCAAAATGGGGTCACATGTGGGGTATTTATACTGCCCTGGCATTTTAGGGGCCCTAAAGCGTGAGAATCCAAAATGCGTAAAAATGCCCTGTGAAATCCTAAAGGTACTCATTGGTTTTAGGGCCCCTTTGCGCATCTTGGCTGCAAAAAAGTGTCACACATGTGGTATCGCCGTACTCAGGAGAAGTAGGGCAATGTGTTTTGAGGTGTATTTTTACATATACCCCTGCTGGGTGTGAGAAATATCTCTGTAAATGACAACTTTCAAAAAAAATGTATACAAATTTGTCAATTTACAGAGATATTTCTCTCACCCGGCATGGGTATATGTAAAAATACACCCCAAAACACATTGCCCTACTTCTCCTGAGTACGGCAATTCCACATGTGTGACACTTTTTTGCAGCCTGTGTGACCCCATTTTGGAAAGAAGACACCCCAAGGTATTCCGTGAGGGGCATGGCGAGTTCATAGAAGATTTTTTTTGGGCACAAGTTAGCGGAAATTGATTTTTTATTGTTTTTTCTCATAAAGTCTCCCTTTCTGCTAACTTTTGACAAAAAGTTAAATTTTTCATGGACTCACTATGCCCCTCAGCGAATACCTTAGGGTGTCTTCTTTCCAAAATGGGTTCATTTGTGGGGTGTTTGTACTGTTCTGGCATTTTGGGTGGGGCTAAATTGTGAGCAGCCATGTAAAAGCTAAAGGTACTCATTGGAATTTGGGCCCCTTTGCACACCCAGGCTGCAAAAAAGTGTCACTCATGTGGTATCTCCGTACTCAGGAGAAGTAGGGCAATGTGTTTTGGATGTATTTTTACATATACCCATACTTTGTGTGAGAAATATCGCTGTAAATTGACAACTTTGTATAAAAAAATTTAAAAAGTTGTCGTTTACAGCGATATTTCTCACACAAAGTATGGGTATATATAAAAATACACCCCAAAACACATTGCCCTACTTCTCCTGAGTACGGAGATACCACATGTTTGACACTTTTTTGCAGCCAAGATGCGCAAAGGGGCCCTAAAACCAATGAGTACCTTTAGGATTTCACAGGGCATTTTTACGCATTTGGATTCTCACGCTTTAGGACCCCTAAAATGCCAGGGCAGTATAAATACCCCACTTGTGACCCTATTTTGGAAAGAAGACACCCCAAGGTATTCCGTGAGGGGCATGGCGAGTTCACAGAAAAAAAAAATTTGGCACAAGTGAGCGGATATTGATATATATATATATTTTTTTACAAAGTCTCATATTTCACTAACTTGTGACAAAAAATAAAATTTTACATGAACTCACCATACCCCTCACGGAATACCTTGGGGTGTCTTCTTTCTAAAATGGGGTCACATGTGAGGTTTTTGTACTGCCCTGGCATTTGAGGGTCTCCGCAATCATTACACGTATGGCCAGCATTAGGAGTTTCTGCGATTCTCCTTATATTGAGCATACGGGTAATGAGATTTTTTTTTTCCGTTCAGCCTCTGGGCTGAAAAAAAAAAATGAACGGCACAGATTTTTTCATTCGCATCGATCAATGCCAAAATCAGTGACTGCGGTGCGGTGGGCTGGGCGCTAACTACCTAACAAGTAGCTAGCTAACTGGCGGTGATAAGGGACCCTTATGCCCCATTCACACGTCCGAAATTCTGTTTGCGGAACGGAATTGCGGACCCATTCATTTCTATGAGGACAGACTTTGTCCCGCTCGGATCCGGAATTGCGGATTCGCACTTACGGGTCTGCATTTCCGTTCCGCAAAAATATAGAACATGCCCTTTTCTTGTCCGCAATTGCGGACAAGAAAAAGCATTTTCTATATAGTTCTGGCAATGTGCGGATCTGCAAAATGCGGAAAGCATATTGACGGTGTCCATGTTTTGCGGATCCGCGGCGCGGATCCGTGGCACGGATCTGTGGATCGGTGGATCCGCGGATCCGCAAAACACATATGGACATGTGAATGGAGCCTTAGGGTGTGATGTGAACGCATTGCACCCGCACTGAATCCGGACCCATTCACTTCTATGGGGCTGTGCACATGACAGTTGATTTTCACGCATCACTTTTGCGATGCGTGAAAATCGCAGCATGCTCTATCTTCTGCGTTTTTAACGGAACGCAGGCCCCATAGAAATGAATGGGGCTGCGGGAAAATCGCCAGCATCCGCAAGCAAGTGCGGATGCGTTGCGATTTTCCCGCATGGTTGCTATGCAACCATCGGGATGTGTAACCGGATCTGTATTATTTCACATTATAACATAGTTATAATGTAAAATAATTCCCTTGGCCATCTTCCTAATGTTTAAACAGGTGCAGAATGGGTTAAAAATAATAAACTAATATTAACTTACCTGTTACATTTGATCGCGAAGCCCGGCCTCCTCTCCGTTAACTTGCTAGTAGGAAAAGGACCTGTGATAGTGTTTGGTGCAACTTTACAGAATTACCTGGTCCTCTGGTGGTCGATCCCAGTAAATGGGACCACCAGAGGACCAGGTAGCAGGTATATCAGACGCTGTTAACAAAACAGCGTCTGATATACCTGTTTGATCTAATTTATTTTACATTTACAGCCTGCCAGCGATTGATCATCGCTGGCAGGCTGTAGAATCACTGCAGAGCCGCGCTCTGCTGTGAACGTGCGCGCGTGAGCGCGTTCACAGCCAATCTCGCCTCTCGTGAGATGACGCACGGATGCGTCCAGGAGGAACAAACTTGCCGCCGCCTGGACGCATCCGTGCGTTAGGCGGTCGGCAAGCGGTTAATCCAGGGCCTAAATACTAGCCCTAAAACAGATATTCCCCTAAATCAGTGGTTACTGCTGTGCCTGAATTAGTGTAATACGCTACATAAATAAATAGGCAGATAGTGTTAGGTGCCTGTAAAAAAATGGCCTGAATTTGAAATCAATACATTGGGCCAAATATTTTTTTTTATTATTATGGTGCTTGGTGAACGGTAACAATGAGTAAAACATCTAGTAAGGGATGCGGACGCGGTCGTGGTGGTGTTAGATTACCCTCTGGTGCTGGGAGAGGACGTGGCCATTCTGCCACAGCCACACCTCCTAGTGAATCAACTACCTCAGGTTCCAGTACCCGCCAGAATTTACAGCGATATTTGGTGGGGCCCAATGCCGTTCTAAGGATGGTAAGGCCTGAGCAGGTACAGGCGCTAGTCAATTGGGTGGCCGACGGTGGATCCAGCACGTTCACAACATTATCTCCCACCCAGTCTTCTGCAGAAAGCGCACAGGTGGCGCCTGAAAACCAAGCCCATCAGTCTGTCACATCACCACCAAGCATTTCAGCGAAACTGTCTGAGTCTCAAGTTATGCAGCAGTCTCTTATGCTGTTTGAAGACTCTGCTGGCAGGGTTTCCCAAGGGAATCCACCTAGCCCTTCCCCAGTGGTGGAAGACATAGAATGCACTGATGCACAACCACTGATGTTTCCTGATGATGAGGACATGGGAATACCATCTCATCGCAGTCCGCACGTCTCTGATGATGACGAAACACAAGTGCCAACTGCTGCATCTTTCTGCAGTGTGCAGACCGAACAGGAGGTCAGGGAGGAAGACTGCGTGGAAGACGATGCAGGGGACGATGAGGTCCTAGACCCCACATGGAATGAAGGTCGTGCCACTGACTTTCATAGTTCAGAGAAAGAGGCAGTGGTGAGACCGAGCCAACAGCGTAGCAAAAGAGAGAGCAGGGGGCAAAAGCAGAACAGCTGCCTCCAAGAGAGTTCGCCTGCTACTGCCCACCGCCACAAGGGACCGAGCACCCCAAATGCAGTTTTAAGGAGTTCCCTGGCATGGCACTTATTTAAACAATGTGCTGACGACAAGACCCGAGTGGTTTGCACGCTGTGCCATCAGAGCCTGAAGCGAGGCATTAACGTTCTGAACCTTAGCACAACCTGCATGACCAGGCATCTACATGCAAAGCATGAACTGCAGTGGAGTAAACACCTTAAAAGCAAGGAACTCACTCTGGCTCCCCCTGCTCCCTCTTCTGCTGCTGCCTCGGCCTCTTCCTCCGCCTGGGGAGGAATGTTGGCACCTGCCGCCCACCAAACAGAGGATGTGCCACCGACACCACCACCTGAGTCACCAAGCATCTCCACCATGTCACACGGCAGCGTTCAGCTCTCCATCTCACAAACCTGGGAGAGAAAGCGTAAATTCCCACCTAGCCACCCTCGAGCCCTGGGCCTGAATGCCAGCATTTCTAAACTACTGGCCTTTGAAATGCTGTCATTCAGGCTGGTGGACACAGACAGCTTGAAACAGCTGATGTCCATGGCTGTCCCACAGTATGTTGTTCTCAGCCAACACAACTTCTCCAAGACAGCTGTGCCTTCCATGCACAACCTAGTATCCGATAAAATTAAGTGTGCACTGCGCAACGCCATCTGTGGCAAGGTCCACCTAACCACAGATACGTGGAGCAGTAAGCACGGCCAGGGACGCTATATCTCCCTAACTGCACACTGGGTAAATGTAGTGGCGGCTGGGCCCCAGGCGGAGAGTTCCTTGGCACTTGTCCTTCCGCCGCCAAGGATCGCAGGTCATCATTCTTTGCCTTCTGTAGCCTCCTCCTCCTACTCGGCTTCCTCTTCCTCTGCTTCCACCAGCTCATCCAGTCAGCCACACCCCTTCACCACCAACTTCAGCACAGCCCGGGGTAAACGTCAGCAGGCCATTCTGAAACTCATATGTTTGGGGGACAGGACCCACACCGCGCTGGAGTTGTGGCGGGGTATTGAACAACACACCGACGAGTGGTTTCTGCCGGTGGGCCTTAAGCCCGGCCTGGTGGTGTGCGATAATGGGCGAAATCTCGTCGCAGCTCTGGGACTAGCCGGTTTGACGCACATCCCTTGCCTGGCACATGTGCTGAATTTGGTGGTGCAGAAGTTCATTCACAACTACCCCGACATGTCAGAGCTGCTGCATAAAGTGCGGGCCGTCTGTGCGTGCTTCCGGCGTTCACATCCTGCCGCTGATCGCCTGTCAGCGCTACAGCGGAACTTTGGCCTTCCCACTCACTGCCTCATATGCGACGTGCCCACCAGGTGGAACTCCACCTTGCACAAGCTGGAGAGACTGTGCGAGCAGCAGCAGGCCATAGTGGAGTTTCAGCTGCAGCACGCACGCGTCAGTCGCACTGCGGAACAGCACCACTTCACCACCAATGTATGGGCCTCCATGCGAGACCTGTGTGCCCTGTTGAGCTGTTTCGAGTACTCCACCAACATGGCCAGTGGCGATGACACCGTAATCAGCGTTACAATACCACTTCTATGTCTCCTTGAGAAAACGCTTAGGGCGATGATGGAAGAGGAGGTGGCCCAGGAGGAGGAGGAGGAGGATGAGGGTTCATTTTTAGCACTTTCAGGCCAGTCTGTTAAAAGTGGCTCAGAGGGAGGTTTTTTGCAACAGCAGAGGCCAGGTACAAATGTGGCCAGCCAGGGCCCACTAGTGGAGGACGAGGAGGATGAGGAGGAGGTGGAGGAGGATGAGGATGAAGCAGGTTCACAGCGGGGTGGCACCCGACACAGCTCAGGCCCATCACTGGTGCGTGGCTGGGGGGATACGGAGGACGATGACGATACGCCTCCCACAGGGGACAGCTTGTCCTTACCTCTGGGGAGCCTGGCACACATGAGATACTACATGCTGCAGTGCCTGCGCAACGACAGCAGAGTTGCCCACATTTTAACGTGTGCAGACTACTGGGTTTCCACCCTGCTGGATCCTCGGTACAAAGACAATGTGCCCACCTTACTTCTTGCACTGGAGAGTGATAGGAAGATGCGCGAGTACAAGCGCACGCTGGTAGACGTGCTCCTGAGAGCATTCTCAAATGTCACAGGGGAACAGGTGGAAGCCCAAGGCGAATGCAGAGATGGAGCAAGAAGTCGCCAACGCAGCAGTGTCACGGCCAGCAGTGTCACTAACATGGTTGAACAGTACGTCTGCACACCCCTTCACGTACTGACTGATGGTTCGGCCCCATTTAACTTCTGGGTCTCCAAATTGTCCACGTGGCCAGAGTTAGCCTTTTATGCCTTGGAGGTGCTGGCCTGCCCGGCGGCCAGTGTTTTGTCTGAACATGTATTCAGAACGGCAGGGTGCGTCATTACTGACAAACGCAGCCGCCTGTCCACAGCCAACGTGGACATGCTGACGTTCATAAAAATGAACTAGGCATGGATCCCACAGGACCTGTGCCTCCCTTGTGCAGAATAGACATTTATAATTACCTCCCCCTCAACCATGTATTCTTGTACTCCGGGGCACTTCTTTATTGAATCCTCATTTTTTTAACTTTACCATGATCTTGCGGTGCAACCGAAAGTTGAATGAACCTCTCCTCTGTCTGGGTGCTGGGGCCGAAATAACTGAAAGTGGCTTTCTCCAGTGGTGGGTGATATAACGCCTTATTCCTTGCTGTGGGACCTCTCTCCTCTGTCTGGGTGCTGGGGCCGAAATAACTGAAAGTGGCCTTCTCCAGTGATGGGTGATATGACGCATAATTCCTTGCTGTGGGACCTCTCTCCTCTGTTTGGGTGCTGGGGCCGAAATAACTGAAAGTGGCCTTCTCCAGTGGTGGGTGATATGACACACGATTCCTTGCTGTGGGACCTCTCTCCTCTGTCTGGGTGCTGGGGCCGAAATAACTGAAAGTGGCCTTCTCCAGTGGTGGGTGATATGACGCATGATTCCTTGCTGTGGGACCTCTCTCCTCTGTGTGGGTGCTGGGACGGAAATAACTGAAAGTGGCCTTCTCCAGTGGTGGGTAATATGACGCATGATTCCTTGCTGTTTGACCTCTCTCCTCTTTCTGGGTGCTGGGGCCGAAATAACTGAGTGACCTTCTCCAGTGGTGGGTAATATGACGCATGAATCCTTGCTATGGGACCTCTCTCCTCTGTCTGGGTGCTGGGGCCGAAATAACTGAAAGTGGCCTTCTCCAGTGGTGGGTAATATGACGCATGATTCCTTGCTGTTTGACCTCTCTCCTCTGTTTGGGTGCTGGGGCCGAAATAACTGAGTGGCCTTCTCCAGTGGTGGGTGATATGACGCATGATTCCTTGCTGTGGGACCTCTCTTCTCTGTCTGGGTGCTGGGGCCGAAATAACTGAAAGTGGCCTTCTCCAGTGGTGGTTGATATGAGGCATGATTCCTTGCAGTGGGACCTGTATCCTCGGTCTGGGTGCTGGGCCGAAATAACTGAAAGTGGCCTTCTCCAGTGGTGGTTGATATGACGCATGATTCCTTGCTGTGGGACCTCTCTCCTCTGTCTGGGTGCTGGGGCCGAAATAACTGAAAGTGTCCTTCTCCAGTGGTGGGTGATATGACGCATGATTCTCTGCTATGGGACCTCTCTCCAATTGATATTGGTTAATTTTTATTTATTTTAATTTATTTTAATTCATTTCCCTTTCCACATTTGTTTGCATGACATTTACCTACATTTTGCTGCCTTTTGCAGCCCTCTAGCCCTTTCCTGGACTATTTTACAGCCTTTTTAGTGCCCAAAAGTTCGGGTCCCCATTGACTTCAATGGGGTTCGGGTTCGGTATAAAGTCCGGGTCGAGTTCGGATCCCGAACCCGAACATTTTTGGGAAGTTCGGCCGAACTTACCGAACCCGAACTTCCAGGTGTTCGCTCATCTCTAAACACAACTCATTGCTCCACTGGGTACACCCCTTACCACCTCATGTTTGGAAGACAGGGCTGTCAACCTGCAGACCTCGCCCTCGATATCCACGTCCCGGGCTCTGAACCAGTCCTTCCCCAATCTGAGTGGATCAAAGATCATTAGAAGCGCCTAGAGGATGTCAGAGAAATAGTGGACTCTAAAATAGAAAAGGCCCAGCAAAAACAAAAACAGGACTTTGATCTACATGCACATGCTGAGCCCTTGCAACCAGGAGACAAGGTCTGGATCAGAAACAATCACCCAGTGAGCAAGCTGGATAGTCGCTGGGATGGCGAACCATATACAGTAGTGGCTATCCCCTCATCGGAGATCTACGAGATCCAGAGAGGAGATAATGATACTCAGCGAAAGTGTTGATCGTGAATATTCTAATTGCAATTTTTGTCGCAAATATCGGCACTTTGAGAATTCGCAAAGATGTAGAATATAGTGCTATATATTTGTAATCACGAATATTCTATTATTTTTTTTTTTCATCAGTAACCTTCCTTCTTGCTTGTGGGCCAATGAGAAGGCTGCAATATCTTTGTCAGAGCTTAGCAACATCCCTAGCAATCAATAGGAAAGTTGTCTACCTCATTACTATATAAGAAACTCCCCAGCAGCCATTTTCTGCAGTTTTTTTTTTGCAGTACATTAGATAGTTAGTTAGCTTATATATATATATATATATATATATATATATAAATATATATATATATATATATATTTAGATAGTTAGTGGGAGATAGTCAGTGTAGGTTAGATATTGATATAGTGTAGCTGGTTCCAGTGCAGAGTGTTAGGTAGTGTGATAGGAATTACTGTTTCTCTGCTGTCCATACATTCATGCTACAGACATAGTGCTGTGATGTCACAACAATACTTATTGCACCAATCAGTAATATCTACTCAGACCTGATAAAATGTTAAGTTGCATGTATTGCGCAAATAAAATGTGCATCATTAGTGGCTATTTCTGCAATCGCGAAAATAATGACTGGAGATCACAAATTCGTGAATTCACAAATTTATTGTGAATATTATGCTCAAAATTCTTGAAATATAGCAAAAACAAATATTGCCTATGCCGCTCATCACTACTTAGCGAGTACACCACAACAGGCTCAAGAAATGCCTGCAGGAACCGGTTCAGGAGCAGTCAAGAGAAGTGGATAAGGCACACGAACTGCCATTGTCTTCAGAAAGTGAGACTAACAGAATTGCCTTCTATGCTTGGCCCCCTTTAGTGGTTACTCGAGCCTCAAATTCGAGTCCTGATGCCAGTTGTTGAGATTACTCAGACAGCTGATCCTCCTGCACAAGTCACGGACTCTACCTCTACCCCTGGAGACTCTGAACTGTCCTTACGGAGATCCCAAAGGACCAACAAAGGTAATCCACCTTCCCGTTATCGGGAATTCTTTGAAATGGATATTTTCCTACAAAAACAATAGGAGTCGAGCCATGGAAACAACTTGAGAAACTTGCCCCTTGTTTTGTTGTTTATATTTTGGCTTTTTCTTTTTCGTCTGCCCTTTTGTGCCTGGAGTTCATGACCTCCTTTTATCATCCTATGCAGTTTGGCACCATACCCTATATAGATTACCAGTTTTGCTACCTCATGTGGATTACAAATAACTTTTTCCATTATATGTTCAAGTTTTGCAGCGTTACAAGCCTGCACCCAAAGAATAGACTCAAACGTATACCTGAGCTCTTTGTGATTTCTGCTGTCATATTTTTGCACTATTTTTGCATAAACATTTTAAAGGTTCTGCATTGTTTAAGCACTTTAGCTCATTGTGTGTATTTCTTTTGCAGGTGCCGCAATGTGACCTCTTATGTACTTTTTATATGGATTTTGGACTTTATACTGTTAGTCAAATAGTTGACTTTTTTGCTTCTATTGCTCATATGGACTGCCTCTGAAGACGTCAATACTAATGGTTCTTATGTTACCTTGTGTTAGTTTAGAAAGCCTAGGCATTGTATTTTATTGTTGCTACACAGGGAGATCCAAGTGGTAAGTCACAAGCAGGTCTAACAACGCCAAGGGTCACCCGCTGCTAAAATGTGAGTTAAGAGCGGATTAGCCCTCATAGGAGCTATGGAAGGTGTGCTGGTTCCTCCTCCTAGTTCTAGATGTCTTATGGCCTTGCACGCAGCCTTAAGGAAATTTTGTAGCTACCAGTTCAGTCATCAAGGCGACAAAGCGTAAAGCATGATTACACCTTGGTGCTGGAAGGGAGTACAGGATTAAGCCACCCTTCTATTTGCTGCCATTTCATTGCATAGTGGCAGGATTACACAGCAAAGTCACCCCACGCTTTTTTTGGTACTAAAGCTCAGTATATTCAAAAGAAAGCCAGTAATGAGTGCTTTTGGCACACCTTTTGGTTCCCTGGTTATTACCTTATCTGGTTATTATCTTTTTTCTGTGAGTTATGTGTTTATATATTTTCATCCGCACATGTTTTATTTTGTGTAGGATGTTTGTGTGGTGCTTGTGGTTCGCGCCGGTATCCTCCATTGTATGCAATTTTTGCTGGGGATAGCCGTTCGCTGCGAACCACATGCGGAGGAACTGCCCCCCCAGTTAGAAACACGCCACAGTGTTTGGGGTTTGGAGCAGTCCCACCTATTTAGGCCACGTTTATTTTTGTGATTCTTGTTTTATATGTATTGAATGTGCCATTGCATATGGCTGGTAAACATTCTGTTGCACCTGGAAGCCGGTGTCACATGGTCTGTTGTAGGTGTAGCTTGCGGCCTCATTTGTTCCCCATTGCATTGTTGGTCCTGCAATGCAGGTGAGTGGGAGGGGGCTGTAGGCTGCTTAATACCTGTTCAGACCTTGTTCACACACCATAGGTAGTCTAGTGGTAGGACCCCATGTCATGCTGAGAAACCGTGAAGTGGTGCCTAAAGGGGCTCCGATATGTTCCTGATTGGAAATATTGGCGAATCTCTCAGCTTTTAACACCAGAGTGAGGGATTGGCCAGTGTTGTCAGGTGCTTATCCATGTGGTGCATCTTTTTTCTGTGAGTTATGTGTTTATATATTTTCATCCGCACATGTTTTATTTTGTGTAGGATGTTTGTGTGGTGCTTGTGGTTCGCGCCGGTATCCTCCATTGTATGCAATTTTTGCTGGGGATAGCCGTTCGCTGCGAACCACATGCAGAGGAACTGCCCCCCCAGTTAGAAACACGCCACAGTGTTTGGGGTTTGGAGCAGTCCCACCCATTTAGGCCACGTTTATTTTTGTGATTCTCCCTGGTAATTACCAAGAGGGAAAACAGTGAATGTATACCCTATTCATATGGGCAGAGACCTTTTGGTAGCCGTTGCTTTATCAATTATTAATAGTACATAGTTTAATGCAGCACCTTAACTTTTTTTTGGTACCCTTATAGCACATCCTAAGCACAAGCAGCGGACGGGCTGCCTCTTAAGTAAGGGGAATGTAACACCCCAAGCGGCATTACCACACCTATGCCCAGCTTCTATCTGGGTATGCAATCTAAATTAGAGATGAGCGAACACCTGGATGTTCGGGTTCGAGAAGTTCGGCCGAACTTCCCAAAAATGTTCGGGTTCGGGATCCGAACTCAACCTGAACTTTATCCCGAACCCGAACCCCATTGAAGTCAATGGGGACCCGAACTTTTGGGCACTAAAAAGGCTGTAAAATAGTCCAGGAGAGGGCTAGAGGGCTGCAAAAGGCAGCAAAATGTAGGTAAATGCCCTGCAAACAAATGTGGATAGGGACATTTATTAAAATAAAATAAATAAAAATTAACCAATATCAATTGGAGAGAGGTCCCACAGCAGAGAATCATGCGTCATATCACCCACCACTGGAGAAGGCCACTTTCAGTTATTTCGGCCCCAGCACCCAGACAGAGGAGAGAGGTCCCACAGCAAGGAATCATGCGTCATATTACCCACCACTGGATATGGCCACTTTCAGTTATTTCGGCCCAGCACCCAGACCGAGGATACAGGTCCCACAGCAAGGAATAAGGCGTCATATCACCCACCACTGGAGAAGGCCACTCAGTTATTTCGGCCCCAGCCGACAGAGGAGAGAGGTCCCACAGCAAGGATTCATGCGTCATATCACCCACCACTGGAGAAGGCCACTCAGTTATTTCGGCCCCAGCACCCAGACAGAGGAGAGAGGTCCCACAGCAAGGAATAAGGCGTTATATCACCCAAAACTGGAGAAGGCCACTTTCAGTTATTTCGGCCACAGCACCCAGACCGAGGAGATAGGTCCCACAGCAAGGAATCATGCGTCATATCACCCACCCCTGGAGATGGCCACTTTCAGTTATTTAGGCCCAGCACCCAGACAGAGGAGAGAGGTCCCACAGCAAGGAATAAGGCGTCATATCACCCACCACTGGAGAAGGCCACTTTCAGTTATTTCGGCCCAGCACCCAGACCGATGAGATAGGTCCCACAGCAAGGAATCATGAGACATATCACCCACCAACGGAGAAGGCCACTTTCAGTTATTTAGGCCCAGCACCCAGACAGAGGAGAGAGGTCCCACAGCAAGGAATCATGCGTCATATCACCCACCACTGGAGAAGGCCACTTTCAGTTATTTCGGCCCAGCACCCAGACCGAGGAGATAGGTCCCACAGCAAGGAATCATAAGTCATATCGCCCACCACTGGAGGCCACTTTCAGTTATTTAGGCCCCAGCACCCAGACAGAGGAGAGAGGTCCCACAGCAAGGAATCATGCGTCATATCACCCACCACTGGAAAAGGCAACTTTCAGTTATTTAGGCACAGCACCCAGACAGAGGAGAGATGTCTCACAGCAAGGAATAAGGCGTTTTATCACCCACCACTGGAGAAGGCCACTTTCAGTTAATTCGGCCCCAGCACCCAGACAGAGGAGAGGTTCATTCAACTTTGGGTTGTACCGCAAGATCATGGTAAAGTTAAAAAAAATGAGGATTCAATAAAGAAGTGCCCCAGAGTACAAGAATACATGTTTTAGGGGGAGGCAGTTATAAATGTCTATTTTGCACAAGGGAGGCACAGGTCCTGTGGGATCCATGACTGGTTCATTTTTATGAACGTCAGCTTGTCCACGTTGGCTGTGGTGGTGTAGTTAGCTGTGGCGTGGAGACAAAACTTTTCCATATTTCTGCCATGCTAACCCTGCCCTCAGAGGAGCTGGCCGTGATACAGCTGCGATGGCGACCTCTTGCTCCTCCTCTGCCTTCGCCTTCGGCTTCCACCTGTTCCCCTGTGACATTTGGGAATGCTCTCAGGAGTGCGTCTACCAGCGTGCGCTTGTACTCGCGCATCTTCCTATCACGCTCCAGTGCAGGAAGTAAGGTGGGCTCATTGTCTTTGTACCGGGGATCCAGCAGGGTGGCAACCCAGTAGTCCGCACACGTTAAAATGTGGGCAACTCTGCTGTCGTTGCGCAGGCACTGCAGCATGTAGTCGCTCATGTGTGCCAGGCTCCCCAGAGGTAAGGACAAGCTGTACCCTGTGGGAGGCGTATCGTTATCGTTCTCCGTATCCCCCCAGCCACGCACCAGTGATGGGCCTGAGCTGTGTCGGGTGCCACCCCGCTGTGAACCTGCTTCATCCTCATCCTCCTCCACCTCCTCCTCATCCTCCTCGTCCTCCAGTAGTGGGCCCTGGCTGGCCACATTTGTACCTGGCCTCTGCTGTTGCAAAAAACCTCCCTCTGAGCCACTTCTAACAGACTGGCCTGAAAGTGCTAAAAATGACCCCTCATCCCCCTCCTCCTCCTCCTGGGCCACCTCCTCTTCCATCATCGCCCTAAGCATTTTCTCAAGGAGACATAGAATTGGTATTGTAACGCTGATAACGGTATCATCTCCACTGGCCATGTTGGTGGAGTACTCGAAACAGCGCAACAGGGCACACAGGTCTCGCATGGAGGCCCAATCATTGGTGGTGAAGTGTTGCTGTTCCGCATTGCGACTGACGCGTGCGTGCTGCAGCTGAAACTCCACTATGGCCTGCTGCTGCTCGCACAGTCTCTCCAGCATGTGCAAGGTGGAGTTCCACCTGGTGGGCACGTCACATATGAGGTGGTGAGCGGGAAGTCCGAAGTTCCGCGGTAGCGCAGACAGACGAGCAGCGGCAGGATTTGAACGCTGGAAGAGCGCACAGACGGCCCGCACTTTATGCAGCAGCTCTGACATGTCGGGGTAGTTGTGAATGAACTTCTGCACCACCAAATTCAGCACATGCACCAGGCAAGGGATGTGCGTCAAACCGGCTAGTCCCAGAGCTGCGACGAGATTTCGCCCATTATCGCACACCACCAGGCCGGGTTTGAGGCCCACCGGCAGAAACCACTCGTCGGTCTGTTGTTCAATACCCCGCCACATCTCCTGCGCTGTGTGGGGCCTGTCCCCCAAACATATGAGTTTCAGAATGGCCTGCTGATGTTTACCCTGGGCTGTGCTGAAGTTGTTGGTGAAGGTGTGTGGCTGACTGGATGAGCTGGTGGAAGCAGAAGAGGAGGAAGCCGAGGAGGAGGAGGAGGCTACAGGAGGCAAAGAATGATGCCCTGCGATCCTTGGCGGCAGAAGGACGTGCGCCAAGGAACTCTCCACCTGGGGCCCAGCCGCCACAGCATTTCAAAGGCCAGTAGTTTAGAAATGCTGGCATTCAGGCCCAGGGCTCGAGGGTGGCTAGGTGGGAATTTACGCTTTCTCTCCAAGGTTTGTGAGATGGAGAACTGAACGCTGCCATGTGACATGGTTGAGATGCTTGGTGACGCAGGTGGTGTTGTCGGTGGCACATCCTCTGTTTGGTGGGCGGCAGGTGCCAACATTCCTCCCGAGGCGGAGGAAGAGGCCGGGGCAGCAGCAGAAGAGGGAGCAGCGGGAGCCAGAGTGAGTTCCTTGCTTTTAAGGTGTTTACTCCACTGCAGTTCATGCTTTGCATGTAGATGCCTGTCATGCAGGTTGTGCTAAGGTTCAGAACTTTAATGCCTCGCTTCAGGCTCTGATGGCACAGCGTGCAAACCACTCGGGTTTTGTCGTCAGCACATTATTTAAAGAAGTGCCATTCCAGGGAACTCCTTGAAGCTGCCTTTGTGGTGCTGGGTCCCTGGTGGCGGTGGCCAGTAGCAGGCGAACTCTCTTGGAGGCGGCTGTTCTGCTTTTGCCCCCTGCTCCCTCTTTTGCTACGCTGTTGGCTCGGTCTCACCACTGCCTCTTCCTCTGAACTATGAAAGTTAGTGGCACGACCTTCATTCCATGTGGGGTCTAGGACTTCATCGTCCCCTGCATCGTCTTCCACACAGTCTTCCTCCCTGACCTCCTGTTCGGTCTGCACACTGCAGAAAGATGCAACAGTTGGCACCTGTTTTTTGTCATCATCAGAGACGTGCGGACTCCGATGAGGTGGTATTCCCATGTCCTCATCATCAGGAAACATCAGTGGTTGTGCATCAGTGCATTCTATGTCTTCCACCACTGGGGAAGGGCTAGGTGGATTCCCTTGGGAAACCCTGCCAGCAGAGTCTTCAAACAGCATAAGAGACTGCTGCATAACTTGAGACTCAGACAGTTTCCCTGAAATGCTTGGTGGTGATGTGACAGACTGATGGGCTTTGTTTTCAGGTGCCACCTGTGCGCTTTCTGCAGAAATCTGGGTGGGAGATAATGTTGTGAACATGCTGGATCCACTGTCGGCCACACAATTGACTAGCGCCTGTACCTGCTCAGGCCTTACCATCCTTAGAACGGCATTGGGCCACACCAAATATCGCTGTAAATTCTGGCGGGTACTGGAACCTGATGTAGTTGGTTCACTAGGACGTGTGGCTGTGGCAGAATGGCCACATCCTCTCCCAGCACAAGAGGGTACACTAACACCACCACGACTGCGTCCGCGTCCCTTACTAGATGTTTTCCTCATTGTTACTGTTCAACAAGCACAACAATAAGAAAAAAAATATTTGGCCCAATGTATTGATTTCAAATTCAGGCCTTTTTTTTACAGGCACCTAACACTATCTGCCTATTTAGTTATGTAGCGTATTACACTAATCCAGGCACAGCAGTAACCAGTGATTTAGGAGAATATCTCTTTTACGGCTAGTATTTAGGCCCTGGATGAAAGGTATCCTTTTATGGACAGATTAACACTTGGCCTGCAACAGCTCGAACACCAGATTCAGGGTATTGCTATTTTGGCATTTGAATTTCACCCCACAACAAAATATATGTTTTTGCGGTCACTATGAAACTTGGCCAGCCTCAACTGAAACCACTGATTTATGGTATTGCTATTTTGGCAATTGAATTTCACCGCAGAACAAAATATACCCTTTTACGGACAGATTAACACTTGGCCTGCAACAGCTGGGACACCAGATTCAGGTTATTGCTATTTTGGCAATTGAATTTAACCCCACAACAAAATATATGTTTTGTGCGGACACTATGAAACTTGGCCAGACACAGCTGAAACCACTGATTTATGGTATTGCTATTTTGGCAATTGAATTTCACAGCAGAACTAAAAAATATACACTTTTACGGACAGATTAACACTTGGCCTGCAAAAGCTGGGACACCAGATTAAGGGTATTGCTATTTTGGCAATTGAATTTCACCCCACAACAAAATATATGTTTTTGCGGTCACTATGAAACTTGGCCAGCCTCAACTGAAACCACTGATTTATGGTATTGCTATTTTGGCAATTGAATTTCACCGCAGAACAAAATATACCCTTTTACGGACAGATTAACACTTGGCCTGCAACAGCTGGGACACCAGATTCAGGTTATTGCTATTTTGGCAATTGAATTTCACCCCACAACAAAATATATGTTTTGTGCGGACACTATGAAACTTGGCCAGCCACAGCTGAAACCACTGAATTATGGTATTGCTATTTTGGCAATTGAATTTCACAGCAGAACTAAAAAATATACACTTTTACGGACAGATTAACACTTGGCCTGCAAAAGCTGGGACACCAGATTAAGGGTATTGCTATTTTGGCAATTGAATTTCACCCCACAACAAAATATATGTTTTTGCGGACACTATGAAACTTGGCCAGCCACAGCTGAAACCACTGATTTATGGTATTGCTATTTTGGCAATTGAATTTCACCCCACAACAAAATATACCCTTTTACGGACAGATTAACACTTGGCCTGCAACAGCTGGGACACCAGATTCAGGGTATTGCTATTTTGGCAATTGAATTTCACCCCACAACAAAATATATGTTTTTGCGGACACTATGAAACTTGGCCAGCCACAGCTGAAACCACTGATTTATGGTATTGCTATTTTGGCAATTGAATTTCACCGCAGAACAAAATATACCCTTATACGGACAGATAAACACTTGGCCTGCAACAGCTGGGACACCAGATTCAGGGTATTGCTATTTTGGAAATTGAATTTCACCCCACAACAAAATATATGTTTTTGCGGACACTATGAAACTTGGCCAGCCACAGCTGAAACCACTGATTTTTTGGTATTGCTATTTTAACAATTGAATTTCACCGCAGAACAAAATATACCCTTTTACGGACAGATTAACACTTGGCCTGCAAAAGCTGGGACACCAGATTAAGGGTATTGCTATTTTGGCAATTGAGTTTCACCGCAGAACAAAATATACCCTTATACGGACAGATTAACACTTGGCCTGCAACAGCTGGGACACCAGATTCAGGGTATTGCTACTTTGGAAATTGAATTTCACCCCGCAACAAAATATATGTTTTTGCGGACACGGTGAAACTTGGCCAGCCACAGCTGAAACCACTGATTTATGGTATTGCTATTTTGGCAATTGAATTTCACAGCAGAACTAAAAAATATACACTTTTACGGACAGATTAACACTTGGCCTGCAAAAGCTGGGACACCAGATTAAGGGTATTGCTATTTTGGTAATTGAATTTCACCCCACAACAAAATATATGTTTTTGCGGTCACTATGAAACTTGGCCAGCCTCAACTGAAACCACTGATTTATGGTATTGCTATTTTGGCAATTGAATTTCACCGCAGAACAAAATATACCCTTTTACGGACAGATTAACACTTGGCCTGCAACAGCTGGGACACCAGATTCAGGTTATTGCTATTTTGGCAATTGAATTTCACCCCACAACAAAATATATGTTTTGTGCGGACACTATGAAACTTGGCCAGCCACAGCTGAAACCACTGATTTATGGTATTGCTATTTTGGCAATTGAATTTCACCGCAGAACAAAATATACCCTTATACGGACAGATTAACACTTGGCCTGCAACAGCTGGGACACCAGATTCAGGGTATTGCTATTTTGGCAATTGAATTTCACCCCACAACAAAATATATGTTTTTGCGGACACTATGAAACTTGGCCAGCCACAGCTGAAACCACTGATTTATGGTATTGCTATTTTGGCAATTGAATTTCACCATCAGAACAAAATATACCCTTTTACGGACAGATTAACACTTGGCCTGCAACAGCTGGGACACCAGATTCAGGGTATTGCTATTTTGGCAATTGAATTTCACCCCACAACAAAATATATGTTTTTGCAGACACTATGAAACTTGGCCAGCCACAGCTGAAACCACTGATTTATGGTATTGCTATTTTGGCAATTGAATTTCACCGCAGAACAAAATATACCCTTATACGGACAGATTAACACTTGGCCTGCAACAGCTGGGACACCAGATTCAGGGTATTGCTATTTTGGAAATTGAATTTCACCCCACAACAAAATATATGTTTTTGCGGACACTATGAAACTTGGCCAGCCACAGCTGAAACCACTGATTTATGGTATTGCTATTTTGGCAATTGAATTTCACCGCAGAACAAAATATACCCTTTTACGGACAGATTAACACTTGGCCTGCAAAAGCTGGGACACCAGATTAAGGGTATTGCTATTTTGGCAATTGAGTTTCACCGCAGAACAAAATATACCCTTATACGGACAGATTAACACTTGGCCTGCAACAGCTGGGACACCAGATTCAGGGTATTGCTACTTTGGAAATTGAATTTCACCCCACAACAAAATATATGTTTTTGCGGACACGGTGAAACTTGGCCAGCCACAGCTGAAACCCCTGATTTATGGTATTGCTATTTTGGCAATTGAATTTCACCGCAGAACAAAATATACCCTTTTACGGACAGATTAACACTTAGCCTGCAACAGCTGGGACACCAGATTCAGGGTATTGCTATTTTGGCAATTGAATTTCACCCCACAACAAAATATATGTTTTTGCGGACACTATGAAACTTGGCCAGCAACAGCTGAAACCATTGATTTATGGTTTTGCTATTTTGGCAATTGAATTTCACCCCACAACAAAATATACCCTTTTACGGACAGATTAACACTTGGCCTGCAACAGCTGGGACACCAGATTCAGGGTATTGCTATTTTGGCAATTGAATTTCACCCCACAACAAAATATATGTTTTTGCGGACACTATGAAACTTTGCCAGCCACAGCTGAAACCACTGATTTATGGTATTGCTATTTTGGCAATTGAATTTCACCGCAGAACAAAATATACCCTTTTACGGACAGATTAACACTTGGCCTGCAACAGCTGGGACACCAGATTCAGGTTATTGCTATTTTGGCAATTGAATTTCACCCCACAACAAAATATATGTTTTGTGCGGACACTATGAAACTTGGCCAGCCACAGCTGAAACCACTGATTTATGGTATTGCTATTTTGGCAATTGAATTTCACAGAAGAACTAAAAAATATACACTTTTAAGGACAGATTAACACATGGCCTGCAAAAGCTGGGACACCAGATTAAGGGTATTGCTATTTTGGCAATTGAATTTCACCCCACAACAAAATATATGTTTTTGCGGACACTATGAAACTTGGCCAGCCACAGCTGAAACCACTGATTTATGGTATTGCTATTTTGGCAATTGAATTTCACCCCACAACAAAATATACCCTTTTACGGACAGATTAACACTTGGCCTGCAACAGCTGGGACACCAGATTCAGGGTATTGCTATTTTGGCAATTGAATTTCACCCCACAACAAAATATATGTTTTTGCGGACACTATGAAACTTGGCCAGCCACAGCTGAAACCACTGATTTATGGTATTGCTATTTTGGCAATTGAATTTCACCGCAGAACAAAATATACCCTTATACGGACAGATTAACACTTGGCCTGCAACAGCTGGGACACCAGATTCAGGGTATTGCTATTTTGGCAATTGAATTTCACCCCACAACAAAATATATGTTTTTGCGGACACTATGAAACTTGGCCAGCCACAGCTGAAACCACTGATTTATGGTATTGCTATTTTGGCAATTGAATTTCACCGCAGAACAAAATATACCCTTTTACGGACAGATTAACACTTGGCCTGCAACAGCTGGGACACCAGATTCAGGGTATTGCTATTTTGGCAATTGAATTTCACCCCACAACAAAATATATGTTTTTGCGGACACTATGAAACTTGGCCAGCCACAGCTGAAACCACTGATTTATGGTATTGCTATTTTAACAATTGAATTTCACCGCAGAACAAAATATACCCTTTTACGGACAGATTAACACTTGGCCTGCAAAAGCTGGGATACCAGATTAAGGGTATTGCTATTTTGGCAATTGAGTTTCACCGCAGAACAAAATATACCCTTATACGGACAGATTAACACTTGGCCTGCAACAGCTGGGACACCAGATTCAGGGTATTGCTATTTTGGAAATTGAATTTCACCCCACAACAAAATATATGTTTTTGCGGACACGGTGAAACTTGGCCAGCCACAGCTGAAACCCCTGATTTATGGTATTGCTATTTTGGCAATTGAATTTCACAGCAGAACTAAAAAATATACACTTTTACGGACAGATTAACACTTGGCCTGCAACAGCTGGGACACCAGATTAAGGGTATTGCTATTTTGGTAATTGAATTTCACCCCACAACAAAATATATGTTTTTGCGGTCACTATGAAACTTGGCCAGCCTCAGCTGAAACCACTGATTTATGGTATTGCTATTTTGGCAATTGAATTTCACCGCAGAACAAAATATACCCTTTTACGGACAGATTAACACTTGGCCTGCAACAGCTGGGACACCAGATTCAGGTTATTGCTATTTTGGCAATTGAATTTCACCCCACAACAAAATATATGTTTTGTGCGGACACTATGAAACTTGGCCAGCCACAGCTGAAACCACTGATTTATGGTATTGCTATTTTGGCAATTGAATTTCACAGCAGAACTAAAAAATATACACTTTTACGGACAGATTAACACTTGGCCTGCAAAAGCTGGGACACCAGATTAAGGGTATTGCTATTTTGGCAATTGAATTTCACCCCACAACAAAATATATGTTTTTGCGGACACTATGAAACTTGGCCAGCCACAGCTGAAACCACTGATTTATGGTATTGCTATTTTGGCAATTGAATTTCACCCCACAACAAAATATACCCTTTTACGGACAGATTAACACTTGGCCTGCAACAGCTGGGACACCAGATTCAGGGTATTGCTACTTTGGCAATTGAATTTCACCCCACAACAAAATATATGTTTTTGCAGACACTATGAAACTTGGCCAGCCACAGCTGAAACCACTGATTTATGGTATTGCTATTTTGGCAATTGAATTTCACCGCAGAACAAAATATACCCTTATACGGACAGATTAACACTTGGCCTGCAACAGCTGGGACACCAGATTCAGGGTATTGCTATTTTGGAAATTGAATTTCACCCCACAACAAAATATATGTTTTTGCGGACACTATGAAACTTGGCCAGCCACAGCTGAAACCACTGATTTATGGTATTGCTATTTTGGCAATTGAATTTCACCGCAGAACAAAATATACCCTTTTACGGACAGATTAACACTTGGCCTGCAAAAGCTGGGACACCAGATTAAGGGTATTGCTATTTTGGCAATTGAGTTTCACCGCAGAACAAAATATACCCTTATACGGACAGATTAACACTTGGCCTGCAACAGCTGGGACACCAGATTCAGGGTATTGCTACTTTGGAAATTGAATTTCACCCCACAACAAAATATATGTTTTTGCGGACACGGTGAAACTTGGCCAGCCACAGCTGAAACCCCTGATTTATGGTATTGCTATTTTGGCAATTGAATTTCACCGCAGAACAAAATATACCCTTTACGGACAGATTAACACTTAGCCTGCAACAGCTGGGACACCAGATTCAGGGTATTGCTATTTTGGCAATTGAATTTCACCCCACAACAAAATATATGTTTTTGCGGACACTATGAAACTTGGCCAGCAACAGCTGAAACCATTGATTTATGGTTTTGCTATTTTGGCAATTGAATTTCACCCCACAACAAAATATACCCTTTTACGGACAGATTAACACTTGGCCTGCAACAGCTGGGACACCAGATTCAGGGTATTGCTATTTTGGCAATTGAATTTCACCCCACAACAAAATATATGTTTTTGCGGACACTATGAAACTTTGCCAGCCACAGCTGAAACCACTGATTTATGGTATTGCTATTTTGGCAATTGAATTTCACCGCAGAACAAAATATACCCTTTTACGGACAGATTAACACTTGGCCTGCAACAGCTGGGACACCAGATTCAGGGTATTGCTATTTTGGCAATTGAATTTCACCCCACAACAAAATATATGTTTTGTGCGGACACTATGAAACTTGGCCAGCCACAGCTGAAACCACTGATTTATGGTATTGCTATTTTGGCAATTGAATTTCACCGCAGAACTAAAATATACCCTTTTACGGACAGATTAACACTTGGCCTGCAACAGCTGGGACACCAGATTCAGGGTATTGCTATTTTGGCAATTGAATTTCACCCCACAACAAAATATATGTTTTTGCGGACACTATGAAACTTGGCCAGCCACAGCTGAAACCACTGATTTATGGTATTGCTATTTTGGCAATTGAATTTCACCGCACAACAAAATATACCCTTTACGGACAGATTAACACTTGGCCTGCAACAGCTGGGACACCAGATTCAGGGTATTGCTATTTTGGCAATTGAATTTCACCCCACAACAAAATATATGTTTTTACGGACACTATGAAACTTGGCCAGCCACAGCTGAAACCACTGATTTATGGTATTGCTATTTTGGCAATTGAATTTCACCGCACAACAAAATATACCCTTATACGGACAGATTAACACTTGGCCTGCAACAGCTGGGACACCAGATTCAGGGTATTGCTATTTTGGAAATTGAATTTCACCCCACAACAAAATATATGTTTTTGCGGACACTATGAAACTTGGCCAGCCACAGCTGAAACCACTGATTTATGGTATTGCTATTTTGGCAATTGAATTTCACCGCAGAACAAAATATACCCTTTACGGACAGATTAACACTTGGCCTGCAACAGCTGGGACACCAGATTCAGGGTATTGCTATTTTGGCAATTGAATTTCACCCCACAACAAAATATATGTTTTTGCGGACACTATGAAACTTGGCCAGCAACAGCTGAAACCACTGATTTATGGTATTGCTATTTTGGCAATTGAATTTCACCGCACAACAAAATATACCCTTTTACGGACAGATTAACACTTGGCCTGCAACAGCTGGGACACCAGATTCAGGGTATTGCTATTTTGGCAATTGAATTTCACCCCACAACAAAATATATGTTTTTGCGGACACTATGAAACTTGGCCAGCAACAGCTGAAACCACTGATTTATGGTATTGCTATTTTGGCAATTGAATTTCACCGCAGAACAAAATATACCCTTTACGGACAGATTAACACTTGGCCTGCAACAGCTGGGACACCAGATTCAGGGTATTGCTATTTTGGCAATTGAATTTCACCCCACAACAAAATATATGTTTTTGCGGACACTATGAAACTTGGCCAGCCACAGCTGAAACCACTGATTTATGGTATTGCTATTTTGGCAATTGAATTTCACCGCAGAACAAAATATACCCTTTACGGACAGATTAACACTTGGCCTGCAACAGCTGGGACACCAGATTCAGGGTATTGCTATTTTGGCAATTGAATTTCACCCCACAACAAAATATATGTTTTTGCGGACACTATGAAACTTGGCCAGCCACAGCTGAAACCACTGATTTATGGTATTGCTATTTTGGCAATTGAATTTCACCGCAGAACAAAATATACCCTTTTACGGACAGATTAACACTTGGCCTGCAACAGCTGGGACACCAGATTCAGGGTATTGCTATTTTGGCAATTGAATTTCACCCCACAACAAAATATATGTTTTTGCGGACACTATGAAACTTGGCCAGCCACAGCTGAAACCACTGATTTATGGTATTGCTATTTTGGCAATTGAATTTCACCGCACAACAAAATATACCCTTTACGGACAGATTAACACTTGGCCTGCAACAGCTGGGACACCAGATTCAGGGTATTGCTATTTTGGCAATTGAATTTCACCCCACAACAAAATATATGTTTTTGCGGACACTATGAAACTTGGCCAGCCACAGCTGAAACCACTGATTTATGGTATTGCTATTTTGGCAATTGAATTTCACCGCACAACAAAATATACCCTTTTACGGACAGATTAACACTTGGCCTGCAACAGCTGGGACACCAGATTCAGGGTATTGCTATTTTGGCAATTGAATTTCACCCCACAACAAAATATATGTTTTTGCGGACACTATGAAACTTGGCCAGCAACAGCTGAAACCACTGATTTATGGTATTGCTATTTTGGCAATTGAATTTCACCGCAGAACAAAATATACCCTTTTACGGACAGATTAACACTTGGCCTGCAACAGCTGGGACACCAGATTCAGGGTATTGCTATTTTGGCAATTGAATTTCACCCCACAACAAAATATATGTTTTTGCGGACACTATGAAACTTGGCCAGCCACAGCTGAAACCACTGATTTATGGTATTGCTATTTTGGCAATTGAATTTCACCGCAGAACAAAATATACCCTTTTACGGACAGATTAACACTTGGCCTGCAACAGCTGGGACACCAGATTCAGGGTATTGCTATTTTGGCAATTGAATTTCACCCCACAACAAAATATATGTTTTTGCGGACACTATGAAACTTGGCCAGCCACAGCTGAAACCACTGATTTATGGTATTGCTATTTTGGCAATTGAATTTCACCGCACAACAAAATATACCCTTTTACGGACAGATTAACACTTAGCCTGCAACAGCTGGGACACCAGATTCAGGGTATTGCTTTTTTGGCAATTGAATTTCACCCCACAACAAAATATATGTTTTTGCGGACACTATGAAACTTGGCCAGCAACAGCTGAAACCACTGATTTATGGTTTTGCTATTTTGGCAATTGAATTTCACCCCACAACAAAATATACCCTTTTACGGACAGATTAACACTTGGCCTGCAACAGCTGGGACACCAGATTCAGGGTATTGCTATTTTGGCAATTGAATTTCACCCCACAACAAAATATATGTTTTTGCGGACACTATGAAACTTGGCCAGCCACAGCTGAAACCACTGATTTAGGGTATTGCTATTTTGGCAATTGAATTTCACCGCACAACAAAATATACCCTTTTACGGACAGATTAACACTTGGCCTGCAACAGCTGGGACACCAGATTCAGGGTATTGCTATTTTGGCAATTGAATTTCACCCCACAACAAAATATATGTTTTTGCGGACACTATGAAACTTGGCCAGCAACAGCTGAAACCACTGATTTATGGTATTGCTATTTTGGCAATTGAATTTCACCGCAGAACAAAATATACCCTTTTACGGACAGATTAACACTTGGCCTGCAACAGCTGGGACACCAGATTCAGGGTATTGCTATTTTGGCAATTGAATTTCACCCCACAACAAAATATATGTTTTTGCGGACACTAAGAAACTTTGCCAGCCACATCTGAAACCACTGATTTATGGTATTGCTATTTTGGCAATTGAATTTCACCGCAGAACACAATATACCCTTTTACGGACAGATTAACACTTGGCCTGCAACAGCTGGGACACCAGATTCAGGGTATTGCTATTTTGGCAATTGAATTTCACCCCACAACAAAATATATGTTTTTGCGGACACTATGAAACTTGGCCAGCAACAGCTGAAACCACTGATTTATGGTTTTGCTATTTTGGCAATTGAATTTCACCGCAGAACAATATATACCCTTTTACGGACAGATTAACACTTGGCCTGCAACAGCTGGGACACCAGATTCAGGGTATTGCTATTTTGGCAATTGAATTTCACCCCACAACAAAATATATGTTTTTGCGGACACTATGAAACTTGGCCAGCCACAGCTGAAACCACTGATTTATGGTATTGCTATTTTGGCAATTGAATTTCACCGCAGAGCAAAATATACCCTTTTACGGACAGATTAACACTTGGCCTGCAACAGCTGGGACACCAGATTCAGGGTATTGCTATTTTGGAAATTGAATTTCACCCCACAACAAAATATATGTTTTTGCGGACACTATGAAACTTGGCCAGCCACAGCTGAAACCACTGATTTATGGTATTGCTATTTTGGCAATTGAATTTCACCGCAGAACAAAATCTATGTTTTGGCGGACACTATTATACTTTGCCATCCACAGCTGAAACCACTGATTTATGGTATTGCTATTTTGGCAATTGAATTTCACCACTGAAAATAATCTATCCTTTGCCAGACAGCAGACAGTATTATACTTGGCTAGCCAAAGCTGGAACACCAGATTTAGGGGATTAGTATTTGGGAAATTGTATTTAACCCCTTAATAAATATAGAAATTGCTATCCTGAGTTTCTAGGTGTAACAATTTGCACAGCCAAGCCCCTGATGTAGGATATAGCAAAAAAAAACTAGTATTGATGGATTGATGGACTTGGTAGCAGCTTGCTCTGGTGCACCACAAGTCACAAAATGGCCGCCGATCACCCCAGAAAATAAGTGACAGAAAAACGCTCTGTGCAGCCTAAAAACCAGTGAGCAAGTAACTAGCAGAAGTTCAATCATTCACAGCTGTAGATCGATCACTTCATTAGGTGCTGTTGCTGACTTTTCCCTGCCTAATCTCGCCCTCACAGAAGCTGCGTCCTCTCCCTACACTAATCAGAGCAGTGTGACGTGCGGCGCTACGTGACTTCAGCTTAAATAGAGGCTGGGTCACATGCTGCACTTGGCCAATCACAGCCATGCCATTAGTAGGCATGGCTGTGATGGGCTCTTAGGGCAAGAAGTAAAACGCTAGCTGTACAGCCCTTCAGAAAGAGGGAAGTAACTTTTTTGAAAAAGTTCGGGTTCGGGTCCGTGTCCCGGACACCCCAAACCCCGAACTATGCTCAAACTGTGCGCTCAACACTAGTTGTGTTATTATACAGATACACTAATTCAGGGAGAAGTGAAGGCCACTCAGCCCTCTTGTGAGGTGGCACAGCCTTGAGCATATTTATCAGTGTCTTGTTTACAACCCATTTCCTTGAGGGTGATATGCAGTGGTCCTCAGTTCTTTGCAGTTGTACAGTGCACAAAGTCCTTAGAACAACTGAGACTCGAATGTGGATCCTTGATCAGTGAGTATCTTGTCAGGACACCCATATGTCAAAATCAAGCTCTTCCACGTGGCAGCTGCTTTAGTTTTAGCAGTTAAGTCCTTTACAGGTACAGCCATGATGAACTTGGTGTAGTGGTCTATGATCGTCATAGCATAGGTGTATCCGGATCTGCTGGGTTCCAGTTTCACGTGGTCAATAGCCAGTTCTAGAGGACTCCTACTCACTATTGGATGAAGGGGGGCTCGCTGATCATGTCTTTCTCTTCTGGCCACAGCACATGTGGGACACTCCCAGCACCAGGCTTCAATATTTCTTCTCATGCCAGTCCAGTAGAAAAGCCGCCTGATGGTGGCTTCCACTTTTTGGGTTCCAAAATGACCAGACCTGTTAAGGTACATGTCCATTACCATCTTAGAATCTCTTCGGGGCACCACTATCTGATGGAGGCGCTCACAGGTGACTGGATCAAGCGTTCTCCTGAGGAGTAGATCTCTCTGTAGAAAGAGCTTTTTCCGTTGTTGCCAGAGGCGAACTAGCTCCGAGTCGGCTCTCCGCTGGAGAATTCTCTCCGGTACTTGCCCACTGGAAAAATAATCCAGCAGTTCTCTTCTCTACTCTCTGCTTGTAGTTTTAGCTAAAGCTCTTTCTCAAGTGGCGGTGAGGGACCACAGGTATTTGGAGAACTAGTGGCTTTGGGGATCCGATGCTTAGTGTGTAGAGCTTCCTGCCGGTCAAATCGGGAGTAGAACATTGGCATTTCCACATCTTCCCACTGGTCATTTTTAGAAATTAGCTTCTTATGGGCAGGTAGTCTGGACAAGGCGTCGGCATTGTCATTAGTTTTGACAGTCTGGTACTTAATGGTGAAGTTAAAGTTTGCCAGTCTAGAGGCCCATCTTTGCTCTAGAGCTCCCATACGCGGGAACTAGGAGGAGGAGGTAGATGTGGAGTAGGAGGTTGAAATGGCGGTGACCGTGGCGGTGTAGATGGAAGCGAGGGTGGAGGAGGTAGCCAACACTGTTTTTATTTTTTTGTTTTTTAATTGGGGTAGCCAAAATATTGGGACATATTAAAAAATAAAACAAAGAACAAGTGCACTTGAGTACAAGAATGGATGGTTGAGGCCGGTATAAATGTCTATTCTGCACAAGGTACAGATAAGTCATGTGGGATCCATGCCTGGTTCATTTTAATAAATGTGAGCTTGTCCCCTGTCGTGCTAAATACACGTTCAGACAATACACTGGCTGAAGGGCAGGCCAGCACCTTCAAGGCGTAAAAGAAAAGCTCAGGCCATGTGTCTAATTTGGAGATCCAGTAGTTGAATGGGGTAGACCCATCAGTCAGTATGTGTAGGCGTGTGCACACATACTGCTCCACCATGTTGCTGAAATGCAGCTTCCTGCTAAAACATTGCATATCAGCTGGTGGTGCTGGTTGTTATGGTATGGTGACAAAGATTTTCCACATTTCGGCCATGCTAACCCTGCCTTCTGAGGTGCTGGCGGTGCCCGGTACATTGTCCTTGTAACGGGGATCCAGCAGGGTGGCCACCCAGTAATCAGCACAAGTTAGAATGTGGGCAACTCGGCGGTCGTTGTGCAGGCACTGCAGCATGTAGTCGCTCATGTGTGCCAGGCTGCCCAGAGGCAATGACAAGCTGTCCACTGTGGGAGGTGTATCGTCTGTGTCCTCGGTATCCCCCCAGCCACGCTGCAGTGATGGCCTGGAGCTGCTATGGGTGCCACACTGCTGTGAACATGGTTCTTCCTCATTCTCCCCTTCCTCCTCATCCTCCAGAACTGTGCCCTGGCTGGACAATTGGCTTATGTTGGTGTAGGAACCCACCCTCTGAGCCTCTTGTGAAAGACTGGTCTGATAACCATGGAAATGATCCCTCTTCCTCCTCCTCTTCCTCCTGTGCCACATCCTCTTCCATCATCGTGTTGCACATATGCTGAAAGTATGGTCAATAATTCCAATGTGCGAAGGGAGCGGGCTGGGTGAAGACAGAAGTGATTTTATTGAATATGTTCTGGAAGGAACAAACACATGACCTTCAGTATGGGGATACAGGAAATGTAGCAGTAAATCCTGTCCTTACATATTAATACACATCTCTATATTCAATAATACATTCTCAATAACAGGTATAACTTTCCTATCAGAGATATTAAACCATTAACATGAGAGCTGCTCTATGATTATTTAATATGCATCACAGTAAACCAATAGTGCAGTATAATATCATAGAGTGACATCAGCTTCTATAGTAATCATAGTCACTACATATTAGTAACATGTGACACCTCATTGTACTTCACTAACACTTGTGCATGGTTTTCTATACTCACACTGCATCACCAGCAGCCTTAGCTGATTAAAGGAATGTGTTTTACATCATTTTAGCCTATTTATGGCTCTGAATTTGTGTTCCCTTACCTGGAAGGAACAAACACATGACCTTCAGTATGGGGATACAGAAAATGTAGCAGTAAATCCTGTCCTCCCATAAACCAAGATCTGTGTTATTCAGTTCCTCTCTGCTGTTTGTAGCTCTGCTATTCAAGCTTTCTCTCTGCTGCCATCTATTGGTGGTTAATAGCAATGCCATGAATTTAATATAATACAGTCATAATTGTGGATTGTTGAAGCTAGAAATTATATAGATATTAGTTTATTTTTTTTTGGGGTGCCAATTTTAGAATCTCTTAAACTCTCCCCCACAAAATTTTATGTCATCCTCGACATACACAGACTTTAATATGATAATCATAATTCTCTTGCTCATCTTCCACAATCATGGGGAGCCAAGGTTAAATAGTAACAGATTTACTTGAGGAACTATCCTCCTTGCGACATCTACTCCCGGTTATAACACAGTTTCCCACCCGGCCCACAGCGCTATGAAGCCTGGGGGAATAGTGTTGCCTTTAACTAACTAGTACAAACCCCTTTAACATAGATTTGTGCATGTTATTGTGAAGATAAGAAATTATATAAAACGAGTGCAAGAAATTTCCTTTTGTTAACCGCTGAACATAACATTTAACATTTTCAACATAAGAAGATAATCATAAACCATAGCATTGAAGACATGGATACGGTTACCAATTTTTAGAGTCCTCAGCAAAAAGGTCTGGACTTAGATACCAGTTAGGGTAAACTTGTGGGGTATAAACACAGTCTATAACCTTTACTGCTGAATTCCTGGCAACACTACTGGGTTGACCCAAAGTGTCATAAGTCAGGACTTTTGGCTGTCTCCTGGTTCTGCTGGGTTGTATCCAGCATATCGGTAAGGCATCTGAAGCATCCTCGAACTCGCCTTCATTGCTGTCAACTGTCTCTGTTGGGTTTTCTAGTGAAGCGTTTTCTTCTTCTGTGTCTCCTACTGGACATGTAATGTGTTCAGGCTGAATCACAGGCTCGTTATCTGCAGTTTCCATTGTAGCTTCCTCTGTACTTCCCTCATTTGTTTTCAACTGGCAAGGATGGAACTCTGCTGCTTCAGGATTCAGTTCTATATCTTCCCCTGTGTGATTTCTCTGAGTTACAGGAATAAATTATCTCCATTGCTCTTGTTCAAGATCTGATTCCTCTTCTGATATTTCTTCAGATGTCTGTTTTTCTGGTTGATAAGTCTTTGAAACTTGGTCTCGTCTTCTAGTGCTTGGTCTGTTAGGTATCTGCTGACCTTGGTTAACGGGTAAGTAATCACAAGGCAATAACAAATTACAGTGCAGGATTCTTGTTCGGCCTTTTCCAGTTTTTGGCTTGACTTCATACACTGGGCTATCTTCAGACTTTTTCCTCAGGACAACATGTACAGTGTCTTCCCAGAACGATCTCAGTTTTCCTGGTCCTCCTCTTTCAGAAAGGTTTCTTACAAGGACTCTACTGCCAGGTGAAAGTTCTACTCCATGAATTTTTCTGTCATAGTGCTCTTTCCCTCTTTGTGCAGCTTGGGTAGCTACCTTTGAAGCAACCTGATAGGCTTCATTCATCCTCTCTGTCCATGTTTTACATACTCAGAGTGATTCTTATATTTTTCTGTTACTGGGGTGTCAAACATACTGTGTATTGGTAGTCTTGGAGATCTCCTGAACAGTATGAAAAATGGAGAGTACCCCATCGATTCACTTTTGGTGCAGTTGTATGCATGTATTTCCTGGGCAAGTGAGTTTTTCCAGTCTTTCTTGGAATCTGGTGACAGGGTCCGAAGCATAGACAACAGAGTTCGGTTGAATCTTTCGCATTGGCCGTTTCCTTCCAGATGATACAGAGTTGTATGAGAGTTCTGAATGTGGCAATGCTTTCCTAATGCCAAGAATAACTGATTTTCTAATTATTTTCCCATGTCATGGTGAATTCGGGTTGGAAACCCGAATTTCAACACAAAATCATTAAATATCTTATCGGCAACAGTCTTTGCTGACTTGTTTTTGGTTGAATAGGCCTGTGCAAACCTGGTGAAGTGGTCTATTACTACTAGTATGTACTCATAACCTCCTTTGAATGTTTCCAGATGGAGGAAATCGATGGAGACCTTCTCAAAGGGATAGGTGGTGATAATATTGTTTATTGGAGCTCTGGTAGGCTTATTAGGTCATCTATCTTTCAGACAGGTGCACTGATGGTTAATGTATTGCTCAGCGTCTCTCTGCATATGCGGCCAAAATAATTTTTCTCTGGTCAAGTTTACAGTTCTTTCCACTCCTAAGTGACCCATTTCTTCATGCAATTCTCTCAACACCAGTGAATAATACCGCTTGGGTAACACTAGTGGAGAACCTGAGGGTGTATACGTCTCAAGATTCCATCCTCATCGAGGTACAATTTGGTCCACTGTTTCATTAGTATAAAGAGATCAAGCTGCGCACCTTGTCGTTCTTGTTTTGATGGGAACCTGTTTTGGTTTTTGTACTTCCACACTGGACCGATCACTGGGTCTTCCTTTTGTGCTGTCCTTATGGTCTCTTTAGGTATCTGAGCTACCTTCTTCTGGGTACCATCTATTGTTGACGTTGTACTCGCGATGGTTATTGGACACAGCCAAGGCGTTTCTTCTTTCTATTGCACTTGAAGTGCTTGGGTTATACAATTGATGACTTTGGGGTCAACTTCTTGTGAACACTGCTGAAAGTATTGTTCAGGAGAGTATATCTGCATCTGCATTTCTTTTTCCTGGACGATACTTGATAGTGAAATTAAAGTCAGTGAGTTCTGCAACCCATCGATGGCCTGTTGCATTAAGCTTGGCAGTAGTTAGGACATAGGGTAGTGGATTGTTGTCAGTATACACTACAAAGGATGGACAGTAGTATAGGTATCCTCGGAACCTTTCACATATGGCCCATTTAATTGCAAGGAATTCTAGCTTTCCTGAATGCATGTGATAGTTTTTCTTAGCAGGTGTTAGAGTCCTAGACCCATAAGCAATTACTTTCAATTTTTCCTCCTGCTCTTGGTACAACACAGCTCCTAGTCCTTCTTAAGAGGCATCACAGTGCAGAACAAAGGGTTTGCTGTACCCAGGGTAACCCATAACTGGAGGATGAGTTAAGATGTCAATGAGCTGGTTCAGCACTGCTTGGTGGTGGTCAGTCCAGACTATAAATAATTGCTCGGGTTATGATACTTCAAGATATCTAGGATCTCATGTCAGTACACAAAAAAAAATTTTAAGGTGAGAAAATCCTTTATGTTAAAACTTAACTTTTAATAACTAAAATAAGTAAATCAGGTATAACTGGTGCTTCTAAAAATCAGAGTCACCAATGCTGCAGACACGTTTCATATGACTCTCTAGCAACAGAGACAAAAATGTTAATGTCCCCTGTCTAGGGTATAGGGTATGATGGGTCTAGATGAGGAAGTTTTACATATACTGATGCAAAGACTATAGAGTAAGAGGGTCTTAGGGTCAGGTGGGTATATCTCACCTTTTCCGGCGCTATGTAACCTCAGCCCAGGGACAACTCCGAGTGGTGGGGTCTCCCTGTCCTCAAACCTCCCCTCACTTGCCCTTCACTAGCCCTATAACCTATGACAGACAAATACATTAAAAAATGGCTCCTACCCCAACGCGTTTCACCCACATAGGGCTCTTCAGGGGGGTGATATTAATCAAAGTATACAGATGCCATATACAAAGAGTAAATGAAGACCTACTTTGTGGTAGTCTACAATGGGAGATGGCACATACTCTTGAAGGGTCACAGATAAATTGCCCTTCAGAATGCCGGGGCCACAGATATCTGTAGATAAGGCAACACACAAATGTTACATTCTTATTGTTTGAATGAAACTCTTATACAGCTTCCATCAAGGGAGAGAGACTTACTGTGGCCTCGGTCTGTCCGTGTCTCGCTGCCTCCTGTCTCAATGCTGCAGATGGCAGTGAGGCAGCAGGTGAATCGGACCTATTTGAAGTGCCGGGTCTCTTGGCACGCACATTGTTTCCAGACATGCACAGTTGGATCGGTCGGTGCAACGCAGCCTGTGTCGTCACCTCCGGTCCACTATGCGCATCATTCTTATCGATATATCCTGGAATCAAAAATCCCCGCCCCTTCATAGGCTTGATGCGTCTCTACGGAAACACTTTTCGGGGTGGGTCTAGATACCGGAGAATGTTTAAGTCTATAGTAGCATAGGACATTCAAGCCCTCCATTCCAAATCATTGGGATGGAGTCAAGGGAAACAATATGCAGTGAGGCACAAAGAACACATATAAGGGGCGCAAGGTGGTGCACTCCTTAACGGGAGTCCCTGTTCTAGGGGATCACATGAACATGAAAAGAAGCAGGGGGGGGGCAAAACCACAGATACTTGGCACCCACCCATTACCAAATAGGGGTATATATATATATATATATATATATATATATATACTCACGATACTCTTATTATTGCGGATGAGTTTTTGCATCCATGACCAGCTGGGGATAAATATACTATGTATAGAACACTAAGGCAGACAGAGGTAAAGGTCTCGAGGAGGGCAAATCCCCGATTAACAGGACTCCTCATCGGTATCTAAATAAAACATGTGAAGTGTAAGTCTCTCGTTTAAGCCGAGGGATTTCTGGGATTTACATCTGTGGATCCATTGAGCCTCTTTTTGTAATATTTTTTTGTCCCAATTTCCTCCCCTGGGGGATGGAGGGACCACTTCTAAAACTGAGAATTTTAGAGCCTGTGGGTCACCCCCATGTTTTTCGCTTATATGGTCCGCCACAGGGGTCGTGTTTTTCTTTCAAATTTCATAGATATGTTCCCCTATCTGTTTCCACAGCTCCCAAAAGGTTTTGCCTATGTAGTCTTTAGGGCAGGGGCACTAACATGTATAGACAACACCCTTGCTCTTACAGTTTACAAAATCCCGTATGGTATATACTTTGTTCATGGCGGAGCAAGTTACGGTCTTTGAAGGTTTTATAAATGGACATACAGAGCACTTCCCACACCTAAAAACCCCCAGGGGGCGTTGCTCAAGCCAAGATCCTGGTGTCGCCTTAGGTGTATAGTGACTGTGTACCAGTCTGTCTTTTAGGCTCCTTTCCGGTATGTTATACTTGGATATTCAGTTATATTGGTCGCAACATAGGGATCCATCAGGAGTATAGGCCAGAACTTATGGAGAATTGCTTTTACCTCATGATTAGCATTGTCAAAAGTGGATATTAGTCTAATCCATTGACTATTCTCCCTCTTGGGACCTTTTGGGGATAGTATCCTTTCCCTTCCCATCTTGCAGGCCTGTTGAAAGGCTTCTTTCAAGATTTTTTTTGGGTAACCCCTCTTGGTCAAGCGATTGTATAATTTTTTGGATTCGGAGTGGAAAGAGTCAGTGGATGAGCAGTTTCTACGTATCCTGAGATACTGGCTTCTAGGGATATTCTTCCTCTGGGGGAAAGGATAGTGACTCTCCCAGTAGAGGATAGAGTTAGTCGCGGTTGGTTTTCTAAATATAGTAGTAGACATTTTGTCACCCTGTTTCAACACTGTGACATCAAGGAAGTTGATTTCACGTGTGTGGATTTCAAAGGTGAATTTAAGACCTAACTTATTCACGTTGAGATCATCCACAAAACAGCAAAAATCTTTCTGCGTGCCTTCCCAGATTACAAATATATCATCAATATATCTAGTCCAGAATGTCACCTTCTCGCTCCACCAAGTGTCATGGCCTGGGAAGACAAAGTTGTCCTCCCACCAGCCCAGGAAGAGATTGGCGTACGATGGGGCACATGCGCATCCCATCGCCGTCCCCCTGAGCAGGTGGAAGAACCTCCCCTTGAAGAGGAAAAAATTGTGTGTCAAGATAAATTCCAGTAAATCCATGACAAATGTGTTACTGTATGTGGAGCGTAGAAGATTTTCCTGGTCGTTAGAAAGGACGAAACTGCCTCAAGTCCCTTTTTATGTGGGATACTACTGTAGAGTGCCTCTACGTCAATGCTTGCCAGATATGACGAGGGGTTGATAACCAGTGTCTTGATTTTCCTAAGGAAATCCATCGTGTCCCTGGTATAAGATGCCAGAGACACGACAAAACCCCTCAGTATCTGGTCCAGGCAGAGACCACAATTTTGTGTCAGGGAATTAATTCCTGACACAATCAGGCGACATCTAAGAGGACGTATCCCCTTATGGACTTTTGGCAGTCCGTAGAATGTTGCAATTTGTGGTTTTGTTAATAACATGAAATCAAATTCCGACACGCTGATTACCCTACTTTGAAGTCCTCTCTCAAGTATTGGCCTTAGTTCTGTTGAAAAAGCATCAGAGGGATCCCCTCTTAACCACCTCAGCCCCCCTAGCTTAATGACCAGGCCACTTTTTACAATTCTGCACTACACTACATTCACTGTTTATTGCTCCGTCATGCAACTTACCATCCAAATGAATTTAATCTCCTTTTCTTCTCACTAATAGAGCTTTCATTTGATGGTATTTCATTGCTGCTGACATTTTTACTTTTTTTGCTATTAATCAAAAATGACCGAATTTTTTGCCAAAAAATGACATTTTTAACTTTCTGTTGTAATTTTTTTTTTTAACACTACATTTCTACATCATTTTTTCTATAAATTTATTGTTCTACATGTCTTTGATAAAAAAAAAATCCAATAAGTGTATATTTATTGGTTTGGGTAAAAGTTATAGCATTTACAAACTATGGTGCAAAAAAGTGAATTTCCGCATTTTGAAGCAGCTCTGACTTTCTGAGCACCTGTCATGTTTCTTCAGGTGCTAGAATGTCAGGATAGCATAAATACCCCCCACATTACACCATTTTAGAAAGAAGACACCCCAAAGTATTCCCGGAGGGGCATGGTGAGTTCATGTATCATTTTATTTTTTTCACAAGTTAGCGGAAAATGACACTCTCTGAGGAAAAAAACAATAAATAATGAAGTTTCCATTTCTGCTAATTTCTGGCAAAAAATATAAAATCTCAGACGGACTCACTATGCCCCTCAGTGAATTCCTTGGGGTGTCTACTTTCCGAAATTGGGTCATTTGTGGGGTGTGTTTACTGTTCTGGCATTTTGGGCGGGGCTAAATTGTGAACAGCCATGTAAAACCTAAAGGTACTTGTTGGAATTTGGGCCCCTTTGCGCACCCAGGCTGCAAAAAAGTGTCACACATGTGGTATTGCCGTACTCAGGAGAAGTAGGGCAATGTGTTTTTCGGTGTATTTTTACATATACCCATGCTGGGTGAGAGAAATATCTCTGTAAATTGTCAACTTTGTATAAAAAAATTTAAAAAGTTGTCGTTTACAGAGATATTTCTCACACAAAGTATGGGTATATATGAAAATACACGCCAAAACACATTGCCCTACTTCTCCTGAGTACGGCAATACCACATGTGTGACACTTTTTTGCAGCCTGGGTGCGCAAAGGGGCCCAAATTCCAATGCGTACCTTTAGGATTTCACAGTGCATTTTTACGCATTTGGATTCCAGACTTCTTCTCACACTTTAGGGGCCCCTAAAATTCCAGGACAGTATAAATAATCCAAATGTGACTCCATTTTAGAAAGAAATGAAAAAAGATGCTTGATAAAGACCCCCACCGGGTCGAAACGTCGCATCTCACGTGGTGGAATAAATCTTGAATATTAGAAGACTTCGGAGTGCTGCGATCTTTTTTCATTTGTGTCCATAGGAGAGGTTCTTCAGGTCAGGACCTAACATCGCGTGCACCGCCACATCTTGGACTATCGGCCACTTGGCCGCTGATGGTGCTGTCCCACACCAACCTATTTGTTCCATTTTAGAAAGAAGACACCCAAGGTATTCCGTGAGGGGTATAGTGAGTTCATGTAAAATTTTATTTTTTGTCACAAGTTAGTGGAATATGAGACTTTGTAAAAAACAGAAATAAAAAAAATATATATCAATTTCCGCTAACTTGTGCCAAAAAAAATAAAAATTTGCGACATGTCCCTCACGGAATACCTTGGGGTGTCTTCTTTCCAAAATGGGGTCACTTGTGGGGTATTTATACTGCCCTGGTATTTTAGGGGCCCTAAAGCGTGAGAATCCAAATGCATAAAAATGCCCTGTGAAATCCTAAAGGTACTCATTGGTTTAGTGCCCCTTTGCGCATCTTGGCTGCAAAAAAAATCATGTGGTATTGCCGTACTCACGAGAAGCAGGGCAATGTGTTTTAGGGTGTATTTTTATAGTTACCCATACTTTGTGTGAGAAATATCTCTGTAAATGACAACTTTTTTAAAAAAATGTATACAAAGTTGTCAATTTACAGAGATATTTCTCTCACCCAGCATGGGTATATGTAAAAATACACCCCAAAACACATTTCCCTACTTCTCCTGAGTACGGCGGTACCACATGTGTGCCACTTTTTTGCAGCCAAGATGCGCAAAGGGGCCCAAATTCCCATGAGTACCTTTAGGATTTCACAGGGCATTTTTACGCGTTTGGATTCTCACGCTTTAGGACGCCTAAAATGCCAGGGCAGTATAAATACCCCACATGTGACCCCATTTTGGAAAGAAGACACCCCAAGGTATTCCGTGAGGGGCATGGCAAGTTCATGGAAGATTTATTTTTTAGCACAAGTTAGCGGAAATTGATTTTTTATAGTTTTTTCTCACAAAGTCTCCCTTTCCGCTAACTTTTGACAAAAAGTTCAATTTTTCATGGACTCACTATGCCCCTTTAGCGGATACCTTGGGGTGTCTTCTTTCCAAAATGGGGTCATTTGTGGGGTGTTTGTACTGTTCTGGCATTTTGGGTGGGGCTAAATTGTGAGCAGCCATGTAAAACCTAAAGGTACCCGGAATTTGGGCCCCTTTGCGCACCCAGGCTGCAAAAAAGTGTCACTCATATGGTATCGCCGTACTCAGGAGAAGTAGGGCAATGTGTTTTGGGGTGTATTTTTACATATACCCATGTTGGGTGAGAGAAATATCTCTGTAAATTGACAACTTTGTATAAAAAAAATTAAAAAGTTGTTGTTTACAGCGATATTTCTCACATAAAGTATGGGTATATATAAAAATACACCCCAAAACTAATTTCCCTACTTCTCCTGAGTACGGCGATACCACATGTGTGCCACTTTTTTGCAGCCAAGATGCGCAAAGGGGCCCAAATTCCCATGAGTACCTTTAGGATTTCACAGGGCATTTTTACGCATTTGGATTCTCACGCTTTAGGACGCCTAAAATGCCAGGGCAGTATAAATACCCCACATGTGACCCTATTTTGGAAAGAAGACACCCCAAGGTATTCTGTGAGGGGCATGGCGAGTTCACAGAAAAAAGTCTCATATTCCACAAACTTGTGACAAAAATTTTTTTTTTACATGAACTCACTATACACCTCACGGAATACCTTGGCGTGTCTTCTTTCTAAAATGGGGTCACTCGTGAGGTGTTTGCACTGCCCTGGCATTTGAGGGTTTCCGCAAACATTACACGTATGGCCAGCATTAGGAGTTTCTGCGATTCTCCTTATATTGAGCATACGGGTAATGAGATTTTTTTTTTTCCGTTCAGCTTCTGCGGTGCGGTGGGCTGGGCGCTAATTACCTAACAAGTAGCTAACTAACTGGCGGTGATAAGGGACCCTTATGCCCCATTCACACATCCGCAATTCTGTTTGCGGAACGGAATTGCGGACCCATTCATTTCTATGGGGACAGACTTTGTCCCGCTCGGATCCGGAATTACGGATCCGCACTTCCGGGTCTGCACTTCCGTTCCGCAAAAATATAGAACATGTCCTATTCTTGTCCGCAATTGCGGACAAGAAAAGGCATTTTATATATAGTTCTGGCAATGTGTGGATCTTCAAAATGTGGAAAGCACATTGCCGGTGTCCGTATTTTGAGGATCTGCGGATCCGTGGATCAGATCCACGGCTCCGTGGATCCACGGATCCGCAAAACATGTATGGACGTCTGAATGGAGCCTTACAGGGGTGTGATCAATGACAGGGGGGTGATCAGGGAATCTAGATGGGGTGATCAAGGGGTTAATAAGTGATGGTGGGGGGGGGTAGTGTAGTGTTTGGTGCAACTTTACATAGCTACCTGGTCCTCTGGTGGTCGATCCCAGCAAATGGGACTACCAGAGGACCAGGTAGCAGGTATATCAGACGCTGTTAACAAAACAGCATCTGATATACCACTTTGATGCGATTTATTTCGCATCTACAGTGATCATCGCTGGCAGGCTTAAGTATAACTGGTGAGACGCGCGGCACTGTGAACGCGGAAATCTCAGATGCGTCCAGTCAGAGCTACAGGACCGCCGGCCGGACGCATCCGTGCGTTAGGCGGTCCTGTAGTGGTTAATACCTGATAGCTCTGTTCATCTCTCAGGAGCACTAGACACATATTACAATACTGGTCCTGATCCATAATTACCAGATTTCCGCCCTTGTCGGCCGGAAATTTTGATGACTATGGATTTGTCCATCTCCAAGCATCTCAAGGCCTCCATTTCAAGCCCAGATAAATTACTTTTCTGGTGAAAATGGCTTGAACTGAGGGCCTCAAGTTCCTTCGACACTAATTGTTGAAATATGTCAAAGTGATCATAGTTGCCTACTGGAGGGGTTCTAGTGTTTTTTCGGCATAGTTTCGTGAAAGGCCCTTCTCTAGGATTTTTTGACCCTTCTTCCCATAGGTCCATGAGGAGTTTTAAATCCCCAATCTCATTCTCCTTTATTCCCAGTTTTTCAAAAGACTCTTTGTCAGTTACGCCGAAGTGTTTTTTCCACCTCAGTTTCCTACAAAACAAAATCGAGGTCTTTGACCCAGGTGAAAGATTGATATCGTCATAGGCACAAAGGATAAACCCTTTCTCAAGACTTCACTCTCATGTGGGGTAATTAGTCGTGACGAAAGTTGATGATTTGCATGTCGTCCTCGTTTGCCCCATTTATTGTTTTTTCCCCCGAAGCTGGTAGGGGGCCTGGCTTGGTTCTAAAAAATGTGGGGACAGTGAAGGGGATGGATCTTGTGGAGCTACGGTTGTTGTGCTTCTTTTCATGTTCATGTGAGCCCCTAGAACAGGGACTCCCGTTAAGGAGTGCGCAACCTTGCGCCCCTTATATGTGTTCTTTGTGCCACTCTGCATATTGTTTCTCTTGACTCCATCCCAATGATTTGGAATGGAGGGCTTAAATGTCCTATGTGACTATAGACATAAACATTCTCCGGTATCTAGACCCACCCTGAAAAGTGTTTCCATAGAGATGCATCAAGCCTATGAAGGGGCGGGGCTTTTTGATTCCGGGATATATCGCTAAGAATGATGCGCATAGTGGACCGGAGGTGACGACACAGACTGCGTCGCACCGACTGATCCAACTGCGCATGTCCGGAAATAATGTGTGTGCCAAGAAACCCGGAAGAAGTGCGGTGTGCGTTCCACCAACCGGAAAGGCCGAGAGGTGGGGCTGGCACCGCGCGGCACTTCAAGTAGGTCCGATTCACCTGCTGCCTCACTGCCATATGCAGCATCAAGACAGGAGGCAGCGGGACACGGACAGACCGAGGCCACAGTAAGTCTCTCTCCCTTGATGGGAGCTGTATAAGAGTTTCATTCAAACAATAAGAATGCAACATTTGTGTGTTGCCTTATCTACAGATATCTGTGGCCCCGGCATCCTGAAGGGCAATTTATCTGTGACCCTTCAAGAGTATGTGCCATCTCCCATTGTAGACTACCACAAAGTAGGTCTTCATTTACTCTTTGTATATGGCATCTGTATACTTTGATTAATATCACCCCCCTGAAGAGCCCTATGTGGGTGAAACGCGTTGGGGTAGGAGCCATTTTTTTAATGTATTGGTCTGTCATAGGTTATAGGGCTAGTGAAGGGCAAGTGAGGGGAGGTTCGAGGACAGGGAGACCCTACCACTAGGAGTTGTCCCTGGGCTGAGGTTACAGAGCGCCGGAAAAAGGGAGAGATACCCACCTGACCCTAAGACCCTCTTACTCCATAGTCTTTGCATCAGTATATGTAAAACTTCCTCATCTAGACCCATCATACCCTATACCCTAGACAGGGGACATTAACATTTTTGTCTCTGTTGCTAGAGAGTCATATGAAATGTGTCTGCAGCATTGGTGACTCTGATTTTTAGAAGCACCTGTTATACCTGATTTACTTATTTAAGTTATTAAAAGTTAAGTTTTAACATAAAGGATTTTCTTTGCTAAATAAAGTTTTTGTGTATTGACATGAGATCCTAGATATCTTGAAGTATCATAACCCGAGAAATTATTGTTTGATAACATATGGAATATGAACAAAAACCTACAAAAAGCATGTGTAACCCACATATAAGTATAAATAATCGATAGTACTCAGTCAAACACTACTAATTATCACAAAATAGCTTTATTGAAAAATTTACCATTAAAAAACATACATATGAAGTCTCACATGGAGCAGAATGAGGAAAGAAAACAGACCAGGTGTGCTAGGAAGGTGGATAGTACATGACATGTAAGTAAATAAATAAAAATTCACCAATTTATTATATATGGTCAAGTGTTGCTGCAGGCAGAAAAGTGAGATAAAGTGCAAATGCAGGGCCCAACAAAAGTTGGCTCCAAAAAAACTACAAAAGCATTATATTAAGCAGCGGTCATAGGCAGTGAGTGGTATGTAAAGGGGAATTCCCACGCAAATCCACAAAGGCCTAGGCCAAGTAATGCAGCATGCAGGCAAAAACACACATGGCCATATAGTGAGTCAGACAATACTCAAAGTGATTACACAGATACATAGACATGAACTGCCCCCTTCCCAGTGTCCCCTCACTTACCCAACGCGTTTCGCCACTAGGCTTCGTCAGGGGAAGTGAGAGACAGTGGGAAGGTTGCAGTATAAATACACAGTTCAATAATAGGTGAATAGCTAACACCTGCGGTGTCCCCGGACGGCACGGGTCACGTGACGATAAACCACGCCCCCCCAGGGCATTCGGTATAGCCGTGTATAAGATTAAAACAATAATACTTTTATTACAGTGCCTTGTTGTTAAAGAATTGCGGGTGTGGATGATGGGATGATCCTCAAGAGGGTATATGTAAACATATACGCGCATGCACCGATCATCGGATGTAATGTGAAGGGCGAATAATGCCCTCACTAAATATGGCGAATAAAGGTATCTCGCACATGCGCGGAGGTTCCGATCACGTGACCGAAAACATGTGATCGGTCACCTGATATCGGTACCTCGCACGGAATCTCGTGTATCTGAATGGGACCCAAAGATATTATGTATTGCGCAAAGAACAAAGAACTAGTTATAAATCCTAAAACTGGGAAAAGTTACATACAATTGTATAAAGAGCTCACCCATGAGCAGTGAAACCAGTGTGAAGAGTGAAAAGAATTTTCAGAAAATTTCTTATGTGATAATGTAATAAGTTTACCACTTGGATAAAGAAACACAATAGTTATATAAACAGCATAAATCTGTGTGTAAAAAAGACCACAGGAACAGTCATGATTTAAAATAGTGATAATAAAAAGGAGATCATTTTCATTTTTATTATTATACAACCTAAATAAAATCATATCAAAAATAATAACAACCAAAAAGGGTCCAAATAGAGTACCCTAACCCTTCACAATTAAAATATAGAGGTGTGTACAAGAAAGGTACAAAGCTGTTATGTTCATTAAGGCCCTGTGGAGATAACATACCAAGTTGAAAAATCCATCGGGATTCCTTTTGGGCCAGATTCCTCTTCCAATCACCACTGCGAATGGTTGGATACACACGGTCGATGGCCCGGAATTGAAGTCACTTGGGGTCACAATGGTGTTGGGACTTAAAGTGTCATGGTATGGGCTTCAGATTTGATATGAAGACCTTGTCTTTTGCGGATGATACATCTGAGACATGTTCCCGTATCCCCCGTTTAAACTCTCGGGTGGTCATTCCGATATAATTTTTTCCACAGGGGCATGTAGCATGATAGATAACACCTATTGTTGAACAATCAATCCTGTGTGTGATCTTGTATACATGTTGCCCCGTAGCATCCTGAAAAGAATCACATTTGAGTACATTTGGACATGCTATGCATCTCCCGCAGGGGTAGCAGTCCCATTTTGGTCCATTGGACCTGAACATCTTACCAGGTTTTTCTCCCCTGTGATGACTGAACCAGCATGTCCCGTAAGTTCCTGCTCCTTCTGTAAGCTATGGATGGTTGAGGAGGGAGAAACTTCCTTAATGTCCTATCAGATTGGAGTATTGGCCAGAATTTCTGTAAGATTTATCGTATCTCCTGTGATCTAGAATTGAACGTAGTGATCAGTCTTACCATTTGCGATTTTTCCTTAGTTCTTTTCACATGTAATAGTTCACTCCTTGTGATATTAGTCGCACGATTTTGTGCTCGCTTCAGAGTCCTATTACTGTACCCTCTCTCCTGGAAACGTCCTGTCAGCTCAATTATCTGTTTCTTAAAGTTGTATTCCTCAGAGCACAGACGTCATAACTGTAAGAATTGTCCCACCGGGATATTCCGTATAAGATGCTGTGGATGTGCTGATGATGCATGTGACAGGCTGTTAGTGGCCGTGGGCTTTCTAAACAAATTTGTTTGAATATACTCATTTGCCATTTATATGTTAACTGTATATTATACGGATCACCATTTAAGCCAGAGATGAACTCCTCCAATTCCTGGACCAAACCCTGCCAGAAAAACAGAATGTCATCAATAAAACTTGCTCAAAAATGGACACGTTCAATATCTCTGGCAGGGTTGCTCATAAAGATTTCTCTCTCCCACTGACCCAGAAATAGATTTGCATAGGACGGCGCAAAGGTTGCCCCCATTGCAGTGCCCTGCGTCTGGAGGTAAAAAAACTCTTTAAAAATTAAAAAATTATGAGTAAGTGCAAATCTAGTAAATTCAATGAGAAACTCACTAAGTGTGGCATCTGTGTTGTTTATCATCAGGCTTTTGGATGTGGCCAGGATTCCATCTTCATGTTGAATTGATGTATACAAGGACTCAACGTCACATGTCACCATCAGCATATCGGCTTGGATATGGACCACATCGATTTTGCTGAGTAGGTCCTGGCTGTCATGGATATATGAGGGGAGAGTTTCCACAATTGGTTTCAAATGAAAATCAATTAATTGGCACAAGGGTTCCAGCATGTTACCCACCCCAGACACAATGGGCCTACCTGGTGGATTTTCCAAGCATTTATGAACTTTGGGGAGTAGATACAGGGTGGATATAGATGGTTCATCGACAATTAGGCCGGCCACCTTTTGTTCATTCAGAAAGCCCACATCTTTGGCCCGTATTAGGATGTTTATAAGTTCTACTTTAAACTTAGAGAGGGGGTTAAAGGTAAGACGTTTGTAGCAGTTTGGATTCCTAAGTTGCCGAAATGCTTCCTTTTCATAGAGTTTAACAGGCCAAAGAACAATGTTCCCACCCTTATCGGACGGTTTGAATACTACGTCCTTCATATTGCGTAGTTGTTGTAACGCTAAGTGCTGATCATGGTGTAAATTATCCCTCAGTTTACTCTTGGGTATTCGGGTGACCTCTTCTGTTACAAGTTTGATAAATAAATCAATCTCATGGTATTGTGATAATTGTGGAAATTTTCTGGATTTGGGGAGCAAAGAGTGTGGATACTCACTGTTACGGATACTCCGTGTACTCCGACCGAGTACCCTCCGTCGATGGACGCTTCCTAGCTTGCGCCGAGGACCACAAGCACCGCACTGGACACCACAGCCACCGCAGACTCCACAACCGCCGTAGCTTAGCTGGAGCCTCGCCGTCTTCCGTCCACCCTGGATTGGCTTCTGTCCTTCAGTAGAGCGTATCCGGAACAAGCTCTTAAAAGGGCTAAGTGATTAAAGCTCAAGGGAGTATGTAGAACATAGCAATCCCCAGTGTGATATAGCAGTTCCCTCCAATAACAAGTCAAGGCTGCGATTTGAAGGTCAAGCTAGGACTGCTGTCCTGGGGCATACAGCCTCTTTTATTTACAATCCACAAACATAGTACGGCCCACAGGGGTTTGAAATGCAACCAATCAATCCGTACAATAAACAAAGACACTCCCACACAAAATACAGCGACCAATCAACATACAGCCAGCTATATCACAACCCCACATGCATTGTCCATTGTGTTTGCTGATTAGGTCACAGGCGACGTCCATTGTGAATGTTGATTAGGTCACAGGCAATGTCCATTGTGAATGTTGATTAGGTCACAGGCAATGTCCACCGTGAATGCCGACCAGGTCACAGGCGATGTCCACTGCAAAGGCCAACTGTCACTGGGGCCATAGTCACAGGGTAAGAGGCTGACAAGCAGGCCTCTCCAATGCCCAGGGATAAATGGCAGTTTGTCACACTCACAAATCGTAGTAGTAGATTGTTCTTCAAGAAGTGAGTGTAGTATCTCCACAGCCTCGTGTTCTTGAGTTGAGTGCAAATCATCCCCTTCTGTATGTTCTCTATTAAAAATCTTCTTAAAAGCTAGTCTCCGACCAAAAAGGTGAAGATCTTTTACTAGAGAAAAATCATCAACATTAGTACTAGGACAGAAGTTTAATCCCAAACTCAGAACCGCAATTGGCTCCTTGGTCAGTTGATAATTAGATAAATTAATTACCCTTAAGCCAGCTGAAGCACCTTCGCCGGATTCCCCATCTCTTTTCTTCTTCTTTTGAGTCTGGCTATCCGGTGGGAATGGCCTCTTTCCTCCCCGAATTGGATATCTCCCTTTATTGTAGTCATGCGATCATCTATTGGTATTAGTCGAAGATGCGAAGCAGACAGAAACTGACCTTTCCCTAAATTCACGTGTTTTATATCTCCACCTGTAGATTCTCTTGTTTTCCTTATCCACCAAGTCCTGTTGGAACCTACGGGTTTTAATGGTGGACAATTGTTCTCCCCATTCTTGGCATCACTCATCTATCTCCTTTTCTAATGAGACTAGTTCATCTTTGGTACAGACAATCTGTAATTCATTCAGGATTTTATCAATGTCCTGTTCAATTTCATTTAATGTCTGTTCATTGTGTGCTATAATCATTTCCAGAAACATCTTGGAGCACATATTACATGCCTGTTCCCAGTGCACCAGAAAATTCTCATTGTGCATGGAGGTGGACGGGAATACCTGTACTCGTAAACCCCTCGGGATGAGTTCCTTGGCTATGTAATTCTGCAATGTGATTTTATTCCACCAGGTTCGTGTCGATTTGTGTAGGGCATTTTTCAAATTTCTTTTCAAGGATCCTTTTTGGTTACCTCCACTGGACCACGGAGACTCCAAATTAAACCATTTCTTGCCTGGTTCGTCCAGGACGCATCTTGTCGACGGAAATCCAGTTCAGTAAAGTAAATGTGATCCTGCAAAAACTTGTGTAAAAACACAGAAAATAAATCCAAGAAAACCTATGATCCGGATCAACAAGGGCCACATATATACCAATAAAAACCTACAAAAAGCATGTGTAACCCACATATAAGTATAAATAATCGATAGTACTCATTCAAACACTACTAATTTTCACAAAATAGCTTTATTGAAAAATTTACCATTAAAAATATACATTTGGAGTCTCACATGGAGCAGAATGAGGAAAGAAAACAGACGAGGGGTGCTAGGAAGGGGCCTAGTACATGACATGTAAGTAAATAAATAAAAAATCACCAATTTATTATATATGGTGTGGGGAGTCGCTCTGGTAGATAGCAGTGCGGGTGCAGTAAAGAGGCAAAACGGAGTCCAGAAAGTGTAGCAAACAGTGTTTAATTCACACTTGCAGCAAATACACAGCAAACAGTCACTTGGTGTTAACTCACACCCGTCAGAAAACGTGCAGCAAAACAAAATAGTCCAAAACAGGTTCCAGTCACCTGGGAGGCTTTAGGTGCAGGTTCGCACCTGGCTGTCAGTCCAGCCGCAAGGCGATCGACCTCCGGCTTCCAGGCCGTCTGCACTCCTCCTTGCTTGGGCTCTTGCTTCCAGCCCAGAGAACTCCACACAGCACAGCATGGATCAGCACTCCCAAACTCAAGTGATTCCACAGCCTAACAGCAGCTCCAGGACAATCACACTCAGCTGCTGAGGAGGCTGTCTTTTAAAGGCCCGGATAAAGTCCGGCCTGGACCGTGGGGAATAGGCACCCACCCAACTCTTTGCCTACTCCCAGTAAGAGCCGGCCCGGATTGGCTTTGCAGCCAAACTAAAAAACAAGGTGTCGAACAGCACTAGCTGCTGCTGACACACGAAAACCCGGCTCTTACCTCACCGAGGCCAGGAACCTCGGTGACACGTACCTGCCATCGACCACGGTACCTTGCACCGTCTTACAATGGTCAAGTGTTGCTGCAGGCAGAAAAGTCAGATAAAGTGCAAATGCATGGCCCAACAAAAGGTGGCACCAAAAAAACTACAAAAGCATTATATTAAGCAGCGGTCATAGGCAGTGAGTGGTATGTAAAGGAGAATTCCCACGCAAATCCACAAAGGCCTAGGCCAGTGATGGGCAACATGCGGCTCTCCAGCTGTTGCTAAACTACAACTCCCACCAAGCCCTGCAGTAGGCTGATAGCTATAGACAGGCTTTGCATGCTTGGAGTTGTAGTTCTGCAACAGCTGGAGAGCCGCACGTTGCCCATCACTGGCCTAGGCCAAGTAATGCAGCCTGCAGACAAAAACACACATGGCCATATAGTAAGTCAGACAATACTCAAAGTGATTACACAGATACATAGACATGAACTGCCCCCTTCCCAGTGTTCCCTCACCTACCCAACGCGTTTCGCCACTAGGCTTCGTCAGGGGAAGTGAAAGACAGTGGGAAGGTTGCAGTATAAAAACCCAGTTCAATAATAGGTGAATCGCTAACAACTGTGGTGTCCCCGGACGTCACGGGTCACGTGATGATAAACCACGCCCCCCCAGGGCATTCGGTATAGCCGGGTTTAAGATTAAAACAATAATACTTTTATTACAGTGCCTTGTTGTTAAAGAATTGCGGGTGTAGATGGTGGGATGATTCTCAAGAGGGTATATGTATACATATACGTGCGTGCGCCAATCATCGGATGTAATGTGAAGGGCGAATAATGCCCTTACTAAATATGGCGAATAAAGGTATCTCGCACATGCGCGGAGGTTCCGATCACGTGACCCAAAACATGTGATAGGTCACCTGATATCAGTACCTCGCACGGAATCGCGTGTATCTGAATGGGACCCAAAGATAGTATGTATTGCACAAAGAACCAAGATACTGAGGGGTTTCGTCGCGTCTCTGGCATCATATACCAGGGACACGATGGATTTCCTTTGGAAAATCGAGACACTGGTTATCAACCCCTCGTCATATCTGGCAAGCATCGATGTAGAGGCACTCTACAGTAGTATCCCACATAAAAAGGGACTTGAGGCAGTTTCGTCCTTTCTAACGACCAGGGGCACCTTCTACGCTCCACATAACACATTTGTCATGGATTTACTGGAATTTATCTTGACACACAATTTTTTCCTCTTCAAGGGGAGGTTCTTCCACCAGCTTAGGGGGACGGCGATGGGATGCATATGTGCCCCATCGTACGCCAATCTCTTCCTGGACTAGTGGGAGGACAACTTTGTCTTCCCAGGCCATGACACTTGGTGGAGCGAGAAGGTGACATTCTGGACTAGATATATCGATGATATATTTGTAATCTGGGAAGGCACGCAGAAAGATTTTTGCTGTTTTGTGGATGATCTCAACGTGAATAAGTTAGGTCTTAAATTCACCTTTGAAATCCACACACGTGAAATCAACTTCCTTGATGTCACAGTGTTGAAACAGGGTGACAAAATGTCTACTACTATATTTAGAAAACCAACCGCGACTAACTCTATCCTCTACTGGGAGAGTCACTATCCTTTCCCCCAGAGGAAGAATATCCCTAGAAGCCAGTATCTCAGGATACGTAGAAACTGCTCATCCACTGACTCTTTCCACTCCGAATCCAAAAAATTATACAATCGCTTGTCCAAGAGGGGTTACCCAAAAAAAATCTTGAAAGAAGCCTTTCAACAGGCCTGCGAGATGGGAAGGGAAGGGCTACTATCCCCAAAAGGTCCCAAGAGGGAGAATAGTCAATGGATTAGACTAATATCCACTTTTGACAATGCTAATCATGAGGTAAAAGCAATTCTCCATAAGTTCTGGCCTATACTCCTGATGGATCCCTATGTTGCGACCAATATAACTGAATATCCAAATGTAACCGGAAGGGCAGGAGCCTAAAAGACAGACTGGTACACAGAGACTATACACCTAAGGCGACACCAGGATCTTGGCTTGAGCAACGCCCCCTGGGGGTTTTTAGGTGTGGGAAGTGCTCTGTATGTCCTTTTATAAAACCCTCAAAGACCGTAACTTGCTCCGCCACAAACAAAGTATATACCATACGGGATTTTGTAAACTGTAAGAGCAGGGGTGTTGTCTATATATGTCAGTGCCTCTGCCCTAAAGACTACAAAGGCAAAACCTTTAGGGAGCTGCGGAAACGGATAGGGGAACATATCTACGATATTAGAAAGAAAAACACGACCCCTGTGGCGGACCATATAAACTCTAGGGGCGCGTCTGGTTGTCATGGAGATCTTGTCTGCGTCTCTGGCAGCTTATTCTATCAATCGATCACACTTTAAACCACGGGCATGACATCTTGTCGCTTTGGCAACTTTGAAAGAAGCAATGAACCAAAAACTGCATTACTGCACTATACTCCTCATCGCTCCTCTATTTTCAGAAAAACCAGTGAGTAGATCACTCTCTGAGTCAAGACACATATATACAATATCAGTCTCTACCGGACTCAAGTATCACAATATTTCACCAACTAGTAACACGTGATCTTGAAGCCCTTAAATGTAGAAATGGTCCATCCAATCTGACTCAAAATGAACGTCAATCCTTAATTAACTTTGAAAAAGATCGTAACTTAGTGATAAGACCATCAGATAAAGGGGGAAACCTTGTCCTCATGGATAGTATCACGTATAAAAAGATGTGCTTAACAATCCTGGAGGATAGAAACTCCTATGAGGTTCTAGGAGAAGACCCAAGTAAAATGTAACTGGGAGAATTGACAATAATCGTAGACAAAGGGTTATCACTAAGGTTGATTAGCAAAGAGGAATATGACTATCTCCTCCCCTAGCATCCCACTATGGCAACCTTTTACTCCCTCCCCAAGATACACAAAGGGACGGCCTCTCTAAAAGTCCACCCAATAGTATCTGGGGTAGTGAGTATCAGCCAAAATGTGGGAATATATGTAGATAAAATAATCCGTCCTTTCGTAGAATCATTACCATCCTATATACGTGACACTGCAGATCTCCTACAGAGATTCAATGGCATTTGCCTGGATGAGACAATAATCCTCGCATCTATAGATGTGGAGGCTTTGTATAGCTCAATCGAACATCATTTGGGCTTGCAAGCAGTGGAGTATTACCTGTCCATGCGAGACATAAGGCTTACAGCACACAACAGATTTGTGCTGGAACTTCTTAACTTCAGCCTGACCAGGAACCAATTTGTCTTCGATAGCCGCCATTACCGCCAGCTCAGGGGTACTGCGATGGGCAGTTCTTGTACGCAAATTTACTCCTGGGTTGGTGGGAGGCCAACCACATCTGGTTGGATGAACTTTTAGAGAGGCAAGACAAAGTGGTTCTATGGTTAAGATTTATTGATGACATTTTTGTCTTATGGCGAGGATCGGAAACCTCTTTTGGTTCTTTTGTGGAACTCATAAACAAAAATATTCTAGGCTTGAGATTCACTTATGAATGCTATAGGACCTCCCTCCCCTTTCTTGATGTACTTATAGAAAGGGGAGTGAATCACGCAATCATTACCTCTGTCTATAGAAGGAGTACGGCTACAAATAGCCTTTTACGGTGGGACAGTGCCCACCCGTTCTCTCTGCGCAGGGGTATCCCAAAGGGGCAGTACCTCAGGACCCGCAGAAACTGCTCTACGATGAAAACTTTAAAGAGCAAGCTGCGGACCTCAGACTGAGATTCAGAGTCAGTGGCTACCCTGATGGGATTCTGAGGACAGCCTTTGAATCAGTTCTAGAGGAGAGGAGGGAGGTTTTACTGACACCAAAAAAGCAAAAAACGGATATCTCAAATAATGGAAGTACCATACGCCTAATAGGGACCTTCGATAGTGGACACCAAGAAGTCAGGAGGATAATTTCGAGGTACTGGGATATTTTAAGAGCAGATACTGATTTTCTTTTTTCTCTCTGCTGTGTAGTGTCATTTAAAGCAGTTTTTTTTTCTCTGCTTGGTGAGGGGGAGTGGCTTGGCCTAACAGGTGCTATAAATTAGACCACTCAACTCTTCCAGAGCCTGCTCTACCTGAGGCCTGCATTACTAAGTGGCTGCTTTCATAAGTGGAGTTGAAGAAACCGGAGTTCTGCTGAGTGTCTTTTTGTTGGGACTGCAAGTGTCTGAGTGTGGTGTGAAGCTGCTTACCTAGAAAGTTTAGTGCTTGCAGTTTAGTTCTGCCATTTAAAACCGCTTTTTTCTCTCTGCTGTGTAGTGTCATTTAAAGCAGTTTTTTTTTCTCTGCTTGGTGAGGGGAGTGGCTTGGCCTAACAGGTGCTATAAATTAGACCACTCAACTCTTCCAGAGCCTGCTCTACCTGAGGCCTGCATTACTAAGTGGCTGCTTTCATAAGTGGAGTTGAAGAAACCGGAGTTCTGCTGAGTGTCTTTTGTTGGGACTGCAAGTGTCTGAGTGTGGTGTGAAGCTGCTTACCTAGAAAGTTAAGTGCTTGCAGTTTAGTTCTGCCATTTAAAACCGCTTTTTCTCTCTGCTGTGTAGTGTCATTTAAAGCAGTTTTTTTTTCTCTGCTTGGTGAGGGGAGTGGCTTGGCCTAACAGGTGCTATAAATTAGACCACTCAACTCTTCCAGAGCCTGCTCTACCTGAGGCCTGCATACTAAGTGGCTGCTTTCATAAGTGGAGTTGAAGAAACCGGAGTTTAGGAAAAGGAGCAAGAAACAGAGATTCATTAGATCATCCTTGTATACAGTTGGTTTGATTCTAGCTAGTCTTCCTACTGCTGTAAGGGACCACAGTAAGTAAGAATCTTGATATCACTGCTCTATATTGTATTTATTTATTTTTTTCCTCTCTTTTCCTGTGTAATCCCCATTTAGTATGACTTCCATTATTGACAGCGCCGTCCAGTGCACATCTTGTATGATGTATGCAGTCCTGGAACAGCCGTTCGAGGGTGTGTATGTTTGTTCAAAATGTGAGCAAATTACCCGCTTGGAATCGCACATCGAGTCTCTAAACAGGCGAGTTGCAACACTGAAAGCCACTGACAATTTGGAAAAGAGTTTGCTGCTCACTGAGCAAGCACTCTATGGGGTAGATGTGGGGGAGGGTGGTAGCGAGGAGGCTGAGGAGAGTGAGGTAGTTAGCTGGGTAACAGTAAGAAAGCGGGGTAGAGGGAAGAGTGCCAGGGAGGCTAGCCCTGATCTGACACACCCCAACAAGTTTGCACGGTTGGCAGATGAGGGGGATGACAGTTCAGGGACGGCACCGCTGCAGCCAGACACTTCCTCTGCCAGTCAGGGGAATGTCAGCTCCAGTAAGCAGGGGACCAGGAGAGCAGGGCAGGCCAGACAGGTGCTGGTAGTGGGAGACTCAATTATTAGGGGTACAGATAGGGCAATCTGTCACAAAGATCGTGATCGCCGAACAGTGTGCTGTCTTCCTGGCGCTAGAGTTCGACACATCGCGGATCGGGTTGACAGATTACTGGGAGGGGCTGGAGAAGATCCAGCGGTCATGGTCCATATCGGAACTAATGACAAAGTTAGAGGAAGGTGGAGAGTCCTTAAAAATGATTTCAGGGATTTAGGTCAAAAGCTTAGGGCAAGGACCTCAAAAGTAGTATTTTCTGAAATACTGCCTGTACCACGAGCCACACAAGAAAGGCAGCGGGAGATTAGGGAGGTTAACAAGTGGCTCAAGAACTGGTGTAGGAAGGAGGGGTTCGGGTTCATGGAGAACTGGGCTGACTTCTCTGTTGGCTACAGGCTCTACCGTAGGGACGGGCTGCACCTCAATGGGGAAGGGACAGCTGTGTTGGGGAGAAAGATGGCTAGAAGGTTGGAGGAGTGTTTAAACTAGGGACTGGGGGAGGGTAATTACGTTATAGGAGGGGAAGATAGTGCAGATAGAGACCAGGGGCGAGGTAGTGTGTCTGGGGGAGGAATGGAAGGGGGAACTAGAACAGTTCAGAATGAAAGATGTAGGGTAAAAATACACATAAACCTGTCATATGTATGTATACTAATGCCAGAAGCCTGACTAACAAGACTGGTGAACTGGAATTAGTGATGTGTGAGGAGGACTATGACATAGTGGGAATAACTGAGACATGGCTGGATGATAGCTATGACTGGGCAGTTAATATAAAAGGTTACAATCTGTTTAGAAAGGATCGTCAAAACCGGAGAGGTGGAGGGGTCTGCCTCTACGTGAAGTCGTGTCTAAATCCCGTAATTCGAGAATACATCTCTGAGGGACATGAACATGTGGAGTCACTGTGGGTAGAAATACATGGAGCAAAAAACAATAATAAAATACTAATAGGAGTGTATTATAAACCACCTAATATACCAGAGTCCACAGAAAATCTATTACTAAACGAGATAGACGAGGCGGCAAATCATAATGAAGTCATTATCATGGGGGACTTCAACTACCCAGATATAGACTGGGAAACTGAAAGCTGTACATCCCATAAAGGAAACAGGTTCTTGGCAATAGCCAAAGACAATTTCCTTTCCCAACTGGTTCAGGACCCCACTAGAGGGACGGCCATACTGGACTTAGTATTAACCAATAGACCTGATAGAACAACAGACGTGCAGGTTGGGGGACACCTGGGAAATAGTGACCATAAAGTTATAACCTTCCAATTATCCTTCAAACGAGAGTTTCTAAAGGGAAGAACAAAAATACCAAACTTCAAAAAAGCAAAATTTAGCCAATCTAAGCGAGGCCATAGGCCTAACTAACTGGGACAAAGTCCTCAAAAATAAAAATACAACCATAAAATGGGAGATTTTTAAAAGCATTGTAACATCTAATTGTGAGAGGTACATACCTTATAGGAATAAAAGGCTAAGGAACAATAAGAGACCAATGTGGATAAATGGAACCGTAAAGAAGGCAATAAATGACAAAAGAAAGCATATAAATCGCTAAAACAGGAGGGGAGTCAGGAAGCACTGATAAACTATAAGGAAAAAAATAGAATATGTAAAAACTAATAAAATTTGCCAAACTAGAGACCGAGAGATTAATTGCCAAAGAGAGTAAAACTAACCCTAAAATGTTCTTCAATTATATAAATAGTAAAAAATATAAATCTGAAGGAGTCGGCCCTCTACATAGCAATGAGGGGGTGTTGCAGAGAGCGACGAGGATAAAGCAAAACTATTAAATATTTTTTCTCCACTATATTCACTGAGGAAAATAAACTGTCAGATGAAATGCAGAATGTAAAAGTAAATCCCCATTAAAAGTGCCCTGTCTGACCCAGGAAGAAGTACAACAGCGACTTAAAAAGATTAAAATAGACAAATCGCCAGGACCGGATGGCATACACCCCCGTATCCTAAGGGAATTAAGTGATGTCATAGCCAGACCATTATTTCTGATATTTACGGACTCTATAATAACAGGGAATGTTCCACAGGATTGGCGCATAGCAAATGTGGTGCCAATATTCAAAAAGGGTCCAAAAACAGAGCCTGGAAATTATAGGCCGGTAAGTTTAACATCTATTGTTGGTAAACTGTTTGAAGGGTTTCTAAGAGATGCTATTTTGGAGTATCTCAATGAAAATAAGCAAATAACGCCATATCAGCATGGCTTCATGAGGGATCGGTCATGCCAAACAAATTTAATCAGCTTCTATGAGGAGGTAAGTTCTAGACTTGACAGCGGCGAATCAATGGATGTCGTATATCTGGACTTCTCCAAAGCATTTGACACCGTACCTCATAAAAGGTTAGTACATAAAATGAGGATGCTCGGACTGGGAGAAAATGTCTGTATGTGGGTAAGTAACTGGCTGAGTGACAGAAAACAGAGGGTGGTTATTAACGGTAGATACTCAGATTGGGTCACTGTAACTAGTGGGGTACCTCAGGGGTCAGTATTGGGCCCTATTCTCTTCAATATATTTATTAATGATCTTGTAGAAGGCCTGCACAGTAAAATATCTATTTTTGCAGATGACACTAAACTGTGTAAAGTAATGAACACTGAAGAGGACAGTTTTCTGCTACAGAGGGATCTGGATAGATTGGAGGCTTGGGCAGAAAAATGGCAGATGAGGTTTAACACTGACAAATGTAAAGTTATGCACATGGGAAGGAATAATGCAAGTCACCCGTACATATTAAATGGTAAAACACTCGGTAACACTGACATGGAAAAGGATCTAGGAATTTTAATAAACAGCAAATTAAGCTGCAAAAACCAGTGTCAGGCAGCTACTGCCAAGGCCAATAAGATAATGGGTTGCATCAAAGGGGCATAGACGCCCGTGATGAGAACATAGTCCTACCACTTTACAAATCACTGGTTAGACCACACATGGAGTACTGTGTACAGTTCTGGGCTCCTGTGAACAAGACAGACATAGCAGAGCTGGAGAGGGTTCAGAGGAGGGCAACTAAAGTAATAACTGGAATGAGGGATCTACAGTACCCTGAAAGGTTATCAAAATTAGGGTTATTCACTTTAGAAAAAAAGACGACTGAGGGGAGATCTAATAACTATGTATAAATATATCAGGGGTCAGTACAGAGATCTCTCCCATCATCTATTTATCCCCAGGACTGTGACTGTGACAAGGGGACATCCTCTGCGTCTGGAGGAAAGAAGGTTTGTACACAAACATAGAAAAGGATTCTTCACTGTAAGAGCAGTGAGACTATGGAACTCTCTGCCTGAGGAGGTGGTGATGGTGAGTACAATAAAGGAATTCAAGAGGGGACTGGATTTATTTCTGGAGTGTAATAATATTACAGGCTATAGCTACTAGAGAGGGGTCGTTGATCCAGGGAGTTATTCTGATTGCCTGATTGGAGTCGGGAAGGAATTTTTTTTCCCCTTAAGTGAGGAAAATTGGCTTCTGCCTCACAGGGGTTTTTTGCCTTCCTCTGGATCAACTTGTAGGAAACAGGCCGAACTGGATGGACAAATGTCTTTTTTCGGTCTTATATACTATGTTACTATGTTACTATGTTAGTTGATATCCTTGGCCCAAATCCGCAAATTACCTTTAGAAGGGGCAGGAGCCTAAAAGACCGCTTAGTTAATAGCCACTTTTGCCCACCAGAAAAAGCGGGCAACTGGCTATTGAGAAGGCCCCTAGGCACATTTAGATGCGGGCGATTTCGCTTGTGACCAAATTAGGACGACTAAGTGCTTTTGTAGCTCAGCAACAGGAGAGGAGTTCATTATAAAAGACTTTATCAACTGTCTAACCACCGCAGTTGTATATCTAGCCCAATGTTCTTGCTACTAGATTATGTGGGAAAGACTAAACGTGAATTTCGGAGACGAATCAGAGATCATTATATTGATATCATCAATGAGAAAGACACGTCTATAGCGCGTCACATCGTACAGATCCATGGGGGAGATGCATCTTGCATCAAATTAGGGATCCAACACATACCCCAGCCATCTAGAGGGGGCAATTGGGACAAATTAATCCTAAGAACTGAAACAAATTGGATCTATAAAATGGACTCTGTGGTGCCAAAGGGTCTAAATGAGTATATCTCTTTTAAATCATTTTAATAACTAGACAGAACTGTTGAAGTCTATAAATATATGTAAAATTCAGTATATGCAGCTCTTATGCCATCTTTAGACGGTGCGCAGACACGGGAGTGAGATGTCTGCCTTTTAAGTGATATTGTATATATGTGTCTTGACTCAGAGAGTGATCTACTCACTGGTTTTTCTGAAAATAGAGAAGCGATGAGGAGTATAGTGCAGTAATGCAGCACGTTCATTGCTTCTTTCAAAGTTGCCAAAGCGCCAAGATGTCATGCCCGTGGTTTAAAGTGTGATCGATTGATAGAATAAGCTGCCGGAGACGCGGACAAGATCTCCATGACAACCAGACGCGCCCCTGGAGTTACGTCACAGCAGTAGGAGGACCGATCACAGCGGCCGGCCGGAAGCTAATAAAGAACCAGCCTGGCTGTTTGATCGGCAGTACGGCTGTGACGCTCGAGGTAGGGGTGTATGTAAATTACTTCCCACAAAGCGATTGGTTGATCGCGCTAGTGTGTGTAGACTAGTCCGGCTTAAATAGCCGAGCCCGCTATGAGACGCTGCCACTGCCATATTGATGCGGGCGCACAGCACTACGCCACTGCACTGTGCGATCCCGCGCCTCTTTGTATATATATCTCTGATGATCCATGTATTTACCGCATGGGGAAACGCGTCGGATATAGACAAGTGATTTACAAAAGGGAACATTAGTAGTAGGGTGCTATAGTGAGCCCCAAGGTTCCAGCGGCTGGGGGTCGCCCTTTTCGGGGCGGGTGCTCCACGGCAGCCTGTCAGGGTGTTCCCCAATTCCACTTCTAGCCTAGCGGTGCAGGGTGAAACCTAGGGCTTAGTATATCAGCTAGGTCAGCATCTATGCACGCAACAACCAGCAACCCTCAGCCATTAACAATATAATAGCACCTACTAAGAGTCTCTAGTGCAGTGACACATGCACGTTGTTTTTGTATTGGACCTTTTTATTTTTTAGTGAACGTGTAATAAAAGCTACGTTTTATTTTAAGGGCCACTCACTTTATTTTTTGACATTCTAATTCCCTGAGTGTAGACGAGACTCTAAAAGAAGTTCTTGTCAAAAACCTTTTCTGAGCTGTATAAGAGTTTTATTCAAACAATAAGAATGTAACATTTGTGTGTTGCCTTATCTACAGATATCTGTGGCCCCGGCATCCTGAAGGGCAATTTATCTGTGACCCTTCAAGAGTATGTGCCATCTCCCATTGTAGACTACCACAAAGTAGGTCTTCATTTACTCTTTGTATATGGCATCTGTATACTTTGATTAATATCACCCCCCTGAAGAGCCCTATGTGGGTGAAACGCGTTGGGGTAGGAGTCATTTTTTGAATGTATTGGTCTGTCATAGGTTATAGGGCTAGTGAAGGGCAAGTGAGGGGAGGTTCGAGGACAGGGAAACCCCACCACTAGAAGTTGTCCCTGGGCTGAGGTTACATAGGGCCGGAAAAAGTGAGATATACCCACCTGACCCTAAGACCCTCTTACTCCATAGTCTTTGCATCAGTATATGTAAAACTTCCTCATCCAGACCCATCATACCCTATACCCTAGACAGGGGACATTAACATTTTTGTCTCTGTTGCTAGAGAGTCATATGAAACGTGTCTGCAGGATTGGTGACTCTGATTTTTAGAAGTACCCGTTATACCTGATTTACTTATTTGAGTTATTAAAAGTTAAGTTTTAACATAAAAGATTTTCTCTGCTAAAAAAAGTTTCAGTCCATACTATAGACTGATGTGAAGGTAGTTGACCTTTTAGTTTGGGTGATGGCTTCTTCTTCTTCTTAGATTGTTTAGCTGGCCCTGACGTTATGGTGGGTGTTTTATCCGCTGGAAGTTAGTCATACGGGGACTTTGACGAGAGTAGGAAATGAATCCTAATAACTTCCTGCGTTCTCCAATAGTCTGTTTGTTCCTCAAGGCCAGCACAGGTGCAATGTCTGCTGGATCCATGGAATGGCCATCTTTGGACACGATTTTGCCTAAGAATCTGAATTTGTTTCTGAAAAGTTCACATTTCCTCGCTGTTAACTTTACTCCATGTTTCTGATACCGTTGCAGTACCAACTGGACATGTTCCACATGTTCTTTGAATGATCTGCTGTGAACCAGGTTGTCATCTAGGTATGGCAGAGAGACCTCATCTCTCGGTACCATTAGACAAGTTTCCATGCTGCGTTGGAATTCAGCTGGCGCAGAACTAAGGCCAAAGGGTATTCTGATCCACTCATACAGACCCCAAGGTGTGATGAAGGCAGTCAGTGTTCTACTGGATTCTTCCACAAATCCTTGATGGTAGGCTTTTCCTTGATCTAGTACAGAAAGCCATGAACTTTCTCCTAGGCTGCCCAGCATGTCTTGGATCCTAGGGATTGGACGGCAGTCAGGGATTTACTTCTGGTTCAATTCCCTGTAATCGCAACACAGTCTTAAACTACCATCCTTCTTTCTCATGCACACAATGGGTGAAGAGTATGATGATTTTGACTCTGCAATCCATCCACAGTTCAGAAGATCCTGCAGATATTCTTTCACCTCCTGGTGTAGTGGCCTTGGCACTGACATGTAAGTTCTTCTAACTGGTGTATTGTCTTTAAGGCGCAGTTGTAATTGTAGGAAGGGATGCATCCGACATCAAAATCATCTCTAGCGAAGGTGTGGCATTCCTCCCTTAGTATTGTCTTGACTATCTGTTATAGCTTGCATCATTTCCAAAGTGCAGCATTTCTAAGTGCACTAGAGATATTCAGGAGATACTTAGGAGGTAATCTGGAGGTGGGTACAATCTAATAAGTAGGATTTGTTTAAAATATTTCCTTGCCTTAAAATGGCAGACCTGATTCAGTGTAGGAATTGTTGTGCTTTTATTTCATGTTTCACTCTTCAAAGGTTTGGATGCTGTCTGATCTGCAGACAGTTCTCCATAATGCAGCAGGAAATTGAATTTTTGAAACCTGAGATTTGTAAATGAACTATTAGACAAACTTAGGCTTGGAATGTTGCAATGCCACTGCCACAAAGGTCCCCTGGAAATGGAAGATGGGTTACTGTAGGTTCTGGTAGACTTACAGCTGTTGATAGAAGACATGTCCCACAGTCTTTGGCTCTTCGTAATTCATTTGCAGCACTTTCAAAATGCAAGAGCAACATGGAGGATGGCTCAGGCACAGTGGGTGAGCAACAATCATCTCCTATACCTAAGGTATGCAAGACTACAGCCAAAGAAAAAAAGGATATAGTGAGTACTAATAGTAAGCAGCTATTGGTGGGTGATTCTATCATAAGAGGTGTGAGAAGTTTGATGGAAATGGTTTTGTGAGATGTCTCCCTGGTGCTACTGCTAGCAGGGACAGACAACGTATCCTTAACATTATTAAGCAAGCAAAGAAGGAAAAGGAGGTGGATGTTATTGTCTATATTGGGACAAATGATCTGGCTTACAATGAAGTTTCAAAGGTGAAGGAAGCTTTTCACACACTTGGTAATGATATACAGGAGATTTCATCGACTGTCTCATTCTCTGCAGTTCTGCCTGTACATAACCGTCAGCATGACAAGCAGTTGAGTATTAAGGAATTTAATGTATGGCTTGGTGAATTGTGTTTGAACCCGGGATTTGGCTTTGTGTCTCATGTTGGCTGTAGCTGGAATGGAAAAGAACTGTACAAGAAAGATAGTTTGCATCTTTCTCTCAAAGGAACGAATGTCCTCAGTGAACAGTTCAAAGTATTTGCTAAGGAGCATTTAAACTAGGAAATGGGGGCACAAGAGAGATAATCCATCAGTTCATCTGCCCCCCGAAAAAACAATGCCAGCAGATGCCAGGAGCTGATAGGATAAGAAATGACAAGCTGAGAGTCTTGTCTACAAATGCTTGCAGTTTAGGGAATAAGATCAACGAACTTGAGTCTATAATGGCATCTGAGAATATAGATTTAGTGGCTGTTACTGAGACATGGTTCAAGGGACCACGGTCGCAGGGTGGATGGACCTAAGCCATGCAGGGAAACCATCAGATGTTTTGCATGTAGTGGCTTAGGTCATATAGAAAAACACTGCAGTAAGTACAAAGCGCACGGGACCGGAAGCCAAGTCAGGTGCTTCAGGTGTGAGAACAAAGGACACATTGCAAGGAATTGCCCTTGTGCAAGTAATTGCAATGTGTCCAGTGATGGGATCCAGGTAACAAATCATGCAGTGGGGTCTAGTCAGTTTGCCCATAAAGGGGTTACCTCTCAGCGACACATGCCTCACCAGGTGCTGAGGGGTCAGAATGGCCAAGCTAGGCTAGGCTACATTTGACACCTCTGTACTATTCGTCACATCATTTGTTCCCCGTGTATGTTCGTGTTGTGTGTTTTTGTTGTATGTGTATACGTGTCTCACCCTACTGATTTTTGTAGATTACATTCCCTGCTGTGAGTCCAGTCGCTGCTGTCTTTGATTTATTCTTGTGACCCCTTTGAGTAGAACTGTGTTATACTGTGGATTGAGAAAGCGTTGGCTTGCGGTACGGGTGACATTGGAACACGATGTGCAAGCCAGGGTCTCTGATCGATACAGGTGACGCGGTTGTGCTCAAGGTTTCTCGGCAGTGCTGTGTTATACTGGGGACTAGGGCGGACAGGCAACATTGGTGTGATGTTGCGCTGCGCACTAAATTCTAGTCCGATCAGGTAAAGCAGCTCTGATTGGGATTGGATGCAGAGTGATTGACAGCAGAGTGTGGCCTGTGTGTTTGTGTTCTGGAGTCCTGAAAAGCCAGAGCAGGACTTATGCCATGGTTTCTGCTGGCCTCCACAAGACAGGATGACAGGGGGAAATCAGCTTTGGTACACATGAGTGGACAAGGATACAGTGCCATCAATTGCAAGATGGTGCTTCATCCACAGCTCCCCTCAGATATCCAAACCTATTAAGGTAGCCATCCTTATCTGTTGGTGCAGAGGGATGTGAAGCAGAGGGCGCGATCCTCTGAAGGTAGGGTGTTCATACACCAGGGTTAGGATAACGAGGGGTCCTGTGAGATGAAGGGCAGCCCAATACCTTTCTCTACTCACGGGTCAAAGGTATTGGTGCTGGTATAGGACAACTAATTGCAACGTAAGGGGAGAAATCCCCTGGGAGCGCCTGGTATTTTCTTCTGTCATAGGTATGGTTACTATGGAGCAGAGGAAAAACCCAGATGACGCCACAGAAGATACCTGCTATCCGCCCTGACACTCTGTTGAGGCTCCAGAGGATCCCACTGGGTTTTGGCGGTCCGCAGAGGTCTCAAAAGACGGGAAACTGCGCCACAACCCAGCGGGAGCATTATCTCCCATGTTTTGGAGAAAGACTTGGAGGCATTCGGGTGGAAGAGCTTGTTCGGATCTACATTTCAATCTTCTTATTCACTCAGTGAAAGTTCCCCTGGTTCTGGTAATCATCATCTACATTGGACTGTGTATCGGAAGGTCAAGGGACTTGCTGACCAGTTACACCAGAATAGCTGCCCTGATAGGGGCGATCCCGTGTCAGGAACCTCCTAGTGTCCCTAATAGGCCCCTGACACAGAATAGAACCCACCACCTGTGAAGTATTGAAGAGTCCAATAGGTCAACAAAGTCTGTTCATGTACGTGAAAAGGTCACACTGTGTATTGTGTGGTTACAGATTATTATAATCTCAGGATAGATATAGATACCGGGAAGGAGCCGTCCCACGGTTTGATTGGCTAGATCATATATTGTATCTATACCAGCTTCCTTCATGGCCAGCTATATGTATACCAATAATGCCACATCATATCTCATGATTGGTGTTAGATTAATCAGATAACTCCCTCAACTAATTGAGTTGAGATTATTCAAAAATTATCAACCGTCCCGACGCATTTCACTGCAACCATGCAAAAGGTTGTAGATCCTCAAGGGACCACAACTATATAGGCCAAGATGATATCAGCCTTGATATCAAAACACTATTCATCAAGTTAAATCGTTATGTAGAAATGTCAAAACGAAATCCTCAGTACACAAGATACACGTACATTTAAATGTCAAGATATCCTGCTCCCCAGAAGCAATATACCATCAAGCAGGGGGTTAGTCATTAGCAATATTTCCCCACCATCCATAGATCACTGCACCAGACGTATTAATATACAACTATGGCCACTCAGATACATTACTGGCCATAGTGCCTAATACCAATAATTGAGTAAGTAAAAATAACAGAGGGTGGTTGTGCCCAATGTTGTTACTTCCCTTGTCTAGCAGTTCCACAGTAGTTTATGACCACATATTGGGTGCAAACTACAGAATCTGGGCAATAAATATTGAGTTTTGTTTGGCTGTTAACCCTTGCTTTTCTACTGGAAAAAATCGAAAATCTGAAATGTTATCTCTATTTGCCATTAACTCTTGAGGAACACCTAAAGGGTTAACAAAGTTTGTAAAATCAATTTTGAATACCGTGAGGGGTGTAGTTTCTAGAATGGGGTCATTTTTGGGTGGTTTATATTATGTAAGCCTCACAAACTGATTTCAAACCTGAACTGGTCCCTGAACTGGTTTTTAAAATTTCTGAAAATTTTCATGATTTGCTTCTAAACTTCTAAGCCTTGTAACGTTCTCAAAAAATAAAATGGCATTCCCAAAATTATCCATACATGAAGTAGACATATGGGGAATGTAAATTAACAACTTTTTTTGGCGGTATTACTATGTATTATAGAAATAGAGAAATTGAAACTTGGAAAATTGCAAATTTTTAAAAGGTGAAATAGGGCTGGTTCCTTAAGGGGTTAATATCATTTTTATAAAAAAAAAGCGTTATTATTTTAAAATGCTGCTGCTATAATGCAATATGTTTAATAACATGGACGGATATAATGCACTAAAAAAATGCAATTGCTTAGTGTTTGCCAAAGAATGTTATTGGCGTGCTTTGCTGGCAATTATGAACTGTAGAAACTTGTTTTGTTTCTATGGCTTTCCCTATGTGGTAAACTGACCTCTTACCTTCATTCTTCAGTGATACAACATGTGTATCCATATTCTTTTCTGTTTTAAAACTGACTAAAAGATAAAAACTTAGGAAAAAATTATTACTTTTTCTCATCGCCATATTCTGATTTTTTTTGTAGTTATGTCTACTGGGTTTTAGGGCTCATTTTTTGAGGGGCAATCTTTATTATTCACTGATACCATTTTGAGGAGTCCACAACTTTTTGATCACTTTTTGTAACATTTATTTGAGAAAGTGAAGTGACCGAAAAACTGTGAACTACAGATGACCCCAGAAAAAATGAGCCCCCACACAGATCCATAGACATAAGGATAAAAAGTTAGGGGCACAATATTATGATTTTTCTTCAAATGTTTTATTTTTTTAGGTGCTAAAACACAAGAAAAACTATATTGAAGTGGTATCACTGTAATCATACTGACATAGAATGAAGGTTACAGGTCAATTTTACAGCATGGGGAATTCTATAAAAATAAAACCTATAAAACGATAATGAACTTGCATTTTTTTCCAATTTCACTCAATTTGTTAATATTTTTTGGGATTTGTTAATTGACACAATGGGTGCCAGTTTGAAATGCTGGGGGATTTCAGCAGACCCGTGCAATCCCCCATCAGGCTTTGAAAAAACATCATACACATGAAACAATCATAGGCCACATCATTTGTGTCTGTATCCCTTATTAACCTGCATATCAGCACTTTCAAATAAAGCCTGCCACAAAGAAATTAAAGGAATATAGCATATTAGGCTTTCTCTCTCATCTGAGAAAAAAAAAAATATATATATATAAGTCCTTGGAGACCACAGAGTATTAGGCCTAATTCACACTCCATATTTTTTTGATATGCACACCCATTCATTTCAATGGGTCCGCAAAAGATGCAGAGAGCATTCCGTATGCTCTCCGCATTCGCAAATCCTTTCATTTCCGCAATGTGGAACCATAAAAAAGTAGAGCATGTCCTACTTTTGTCCGCAAATTGCGGACCGTAGCCCCATTGAAGTGAATGGATCCGCATAAATCTGGATGACATGCGGAAAGGTTACAAAAGTCATTTGTATTTGCGGATCCGTAATTACGGATCCACAGGAAATGAAAAGTTACCCTGGAAACAACTTTTTTTTTTTTCTTGTTCCAGATTTTTGCGGAAACACGAAGGTATACGGAGACACTAAAAAACAAAAACGGAAGAATTTTGCGGAAACAAGGATCCGCAAAAAAGAACGAACCGTGATTCTGGAAAGAAAAATTACTTTTTATATACCCAGGCTGTGCTGCAGTGAAGAACTGCACAGCCAATTAGCCCGCAGCTGCCTTTCTTATTTAATAATGAATACCACACTGTATAGTCAGTCTTCATTGTTAATGGCTGCCCAGCACTTTTAATGCACCTTTAAACAGGGGCTGTTGCTGCCCCATACCAGCAACTGCTGAATCACTAAGTTTAAGACGTGGGTTAGGCATGGAATGTGTGTCAGGTTGCAGAGCTCCAAAGCCACCACCAAGTTACCGCCATTGTCGGACACAACCATGCCTGTTTCTAGGTTGAGTGGCGAGAGGGTCTGGTCCCTTATACCCTGCCACAGCTCTGCGGCGGTGTGCTGTTTGTCCCCTAAGCAGATTAGCTTCAGCAAGGCCTGTTGACGCTTACCCACAGCAGTGCTACACTGCTTCCAGCTAGCGACTGATGTCTGACTGCTGTTGGAGGTGGAGGAGGAGAAGTGGGGGTTGGAGCCAGTAACATAGCTGCTGGCGGAGACCCTGATGGACATAGGGCCCGCAATCCTGGGCGTGGGTATCACCTGTGACATCCCAGGGTCCGACTCACTCCTGGCCTCCAGTGCCCTCCACAACATTCACCCAATGTGCGGTCAGGGAAATGTAGCGTCCCTGGCCACCAGCACTTGTCCATGTGTCCGTGGTAAGTTAGACCTTCTCAGTAAGTGCATTGGTCAGGGCACGGGTGATGTTCTGGGACACATGCTGGTGTAAGGCGGGCACGGCATACCATGAAAAACTAGTGGCGAGGGACGGCCGCCAACATCAGGCTGCAGAAGGCTTCAGTGTTCACAAGCCTATATGGCAACATTTCAAGGGCCAGTAATTTTGAAAGTTGCGCATTCTGTGATATTGCCTGTGGGTGGGTATGGCTCTTGCATTCAAATGCCTGTTATCGACATTTGGACGCTGCGCTGGGACAGGGAAGTGGATGTTGTTACTGACGGTTCATTCGAAGGTCTAGGTGCAGGGCGAGGGGCATCTTGGCCTGTGCCTTCGACAGGGGATTGGCCAGCAGTGCATAACACAGTGTTAACGCCCTGGCTCATTTTGGTACGGCACAGGTTGCAAACTACCACTCTTTTGTCATCTGTGCTTTCCTCAAAAAAGCGCCATACTGCGGAACACCTACCCCTTGGCAAGGTAGATTTATACATGGGGGTGCTCGGTGTAAGGGTTGCAGGCCTGTTTGGTGAGGGCCGACGTCTCCCTTTTGCCACCCCACTGCATATTCCAGACTGTTGTGGTCCTGCGGATCCCTCCCCCTCTGTACTGCTGTCCTCGCTCGGCTTTTCACCTAACCATGTTGGTGTTATTGACCTCATCATCCACCAACTCCTCTACCACTTCCTCACTCTGCTCATCCTCCTGACTTGACCTAACCACCACCTCAGTGATTGGCAACTGTGTCTCATCATCATCCACCTCATAAACGAATGGTTGCGAACAGCGTCATCTTCTTGAGACTGTGAAGGTTTAAGAGGTTGGGAATGAGGGCACAATATCTCAGGTACCTCTTCAAGCATGCTTGGCGAGAGAGCCAAACCAAGTACTGGCGATGAAAAGAGGTCATGTGAATATCCGAGTGTGGGATCACTTGTTTGGCCAGACGTGACATGGTGGGAGGAAGGAGGATCAGAGTCAGGATTCGGTTGACCACACTCTTGGCTACAGAGACTGGACTTCTTGGAAGAGAGGGTTGTGCTTAACTGACTAGAAGCATTATCTTCTGCAATCCAACCGACCACCTGTTCGCAGTGGTCCGACTTGGAGAGTATTGTCCTGCGCCGCCCAGCTAAGTTGGAACTAAAGCTGGGTAAGGTGGATTTTTTTGTTTTTTTTGGTGCACTGGCAGCAGGGACAGTTTCATTGCGCCCAGTGCCACCGCCTCTGCTTGCACCATCAGCATCACGCCCGTTGCCACGGGCTCTGCTTGCACCATCAGCATTATGCCCAGGGCCACGGCCTCTGCTTGCACCATCAGCATCACGCCTAGGGCCACGGCCTCTGCTTGCACCATCAGCATGATGCCCACTTCCCCCTCCCTTTGTGCTCGTCTTCTTCATATTAATGGTTTTGTCTGTAGATGTGGAGCAGATTGTTTTACTGTTCGCTAAAGCCACCGTTTTCTGATGTAGGACAGTACTGGATAGAGAAAAATACAGATTTCCTGCACTACACTAGGCCACAGATAATGAATTTTTTACAGTACACACTGGATTGGCTTGCTATAAAGAACAGGAGACAGAGAAATACAATTTTTCGGCGCTACACTAGGACAGAGATAATGTAATTTTTACAGTACACACTGTATTTGCTTTCTGTAATGTACAGGAGACAGAGAAATACAATTATTCGGCACTTCACTAGCCCAGAGATAATGTAATTTTTACAGTACACACTGTATTTGCTGGCTATAATGAACAGGAGACAGGAAATACAATTTTTCGGTGCTACACTAGGACAGAGTTAATGTAATTTTTACAGTACACACTGTACTGGCTTGCTATAATGAACAGGAGACAGAGAAATACAATTTTTGGGGAAATACACTAGGACAGAGATAATGTAATTTTTACAGTACGCACTTTATTTGCTGGCTATAATGAACAGGAGACAGAGAAATACAATTTTTCGGCACTACATTAGACCAAAGATAATGTAATTTTTACAGTACACACTGTATTTGCTTTCTGTAATGTACAGGAGACAGAGAAATACAATTTTTCGGCACTTCACTAGCCCAGAGATAATGACATTTTTACAGTATACACTGTATTTGCTGGCTGTAATGAACAGGAGACAGAGAAATACAATTTTTCGGCACTACACTAGGCCAGAGATAATGTAATTTTGACAATACACACTTTTTTCGGATGTAGTTCTAGATTGGATACAAATTTGTCCCAAATAAAATATATTCTCTGCTGGAATACTCTATATAAAGTTGTGGCCTAAACGCACACACAGATCTGCCCAATACTAGTTAACTATGGCCAAAATATAAATCACTCTCTGCTGGAGTAATTAATATAAGAGTGCGGATTGAACGCACAAACAGATGTGGCACAAGTTAGGTAATTTCCCCAGAACAAATAATTTCTCTGATGGTACAGTAGATATCTTGGTAGCAGGAACACTGTAGTGAATAAGCACCTTTTAATAAAGTCTGCCCAACACACTCCTTTATAGTGGTGCAGTGTATATCTCAGTACCAGGCACACTGTAGTGAATAAGCCCCTTTTTATAATGTCTGCCCAACACTGCTGTACAGTGGAGCAGTTTATATCTCAGTACCAAGGAACACTGTAGTTAATAAGCCCCTTTTTATAAACTCTGCCCAACACACTGCTTTATGATGGTGCAGTGTACAGGGAGTGCAGAATTATTAGGCAAATGAGTATTTTGACCACATCATCCTCTTTATGCATGTTGTCTTACTCCAAGCTGTATAGGCTCGAAAGCCTACTACCAATTAAGCATATTAGGTGATGTGCATCTCTGTAATGAGAAGGGGTGTGGTCTAATGACATCAACACCCTATATCAGGTGTGCAGAATTATTAGGCAACTTCCTTTCCTTTGGCAAAATGGGTCAAAAGAAGGACTTGACAGGCTCAGAAAAGTCAAAAATAGTGAGATATCTTGCAGAGGGATGCAGCACTCTTAAAATTGCAAAGCTTCTGAAGCGTGATCATCGAACAATCAAGCGTTTCATTCAAAATAGTCAACAGGGTCGCAAGAAGCGTGTGGAAAAACCAAGGCGCAAAATAACTGCCCATGAACTGAGAAAAGTCAAGCGTGCAGCTGCCAAGATGCCACTTGCCACCAGTTTGGCCATATTTCAGAGCTGCAACATCACTGGAGTGCCCAAAAGCACAAGGTGTGCAATACTCAGAGACATGGCCAAGGTAAGAAAGGCTGAAAGACGACCACCACTGAACAAGACACACAAGCTGAAACGTCAAGACTGGGCCAAGAAATATCTCAAGACTGATTTTTCTAAGGTTTTATGGACTGATGAAATGAGAGTGAGTCTTGATGGGCCAGATGGATGGGCCCGTGGCTGGATTGGTAAAGGGCAGAGAGCTCCAGTCCGACTCAGACGCCAGCAAGGTGGAGGTGGAGTACTGGTTTGGGCTGGTATCATCAAAGATGAGCTTGTGGGGCCTTTTCGGGTTGAGGATGGAGTCAAGCTCAACTCCCAGTCCTACTGCCAGTTTCTGGAAGACACCTTCTTCAAGCAGTGGTACAGGAAGAAGTCTGCATCCTTCAAGAAAAACATGATTTTCATGCAGGACAATGCTCCATCACACGCGTCCAAGTACTCCACAGCGTGGCTGGCAAGAAAGGGTATAAAAGAAGAAAATCTAATGACATGGCCTCCTTGTTCACCTGATCTGAACCCCATTGAGAACCTGTGGTCCATCATCAAATGTGAGATTTACAAGGAGGGAAAACAGTACACCTCTCTGAACAGTGTCTTGGAGGCTGTGGTTGCTGCTGCACGCAATGTTGATGGTGAACAGATCAAAACACTGACAGAATCCATGGATGGCAGGCTTTTGAGTGTCCTTGCAAAGAAAGGTGGCTATATTGGTCACTGATTTGTTTTTGTTTTGTTTTTGAATGTCAGAAATGTATATTTGTGAATGTTGAGATGTTATATTGGTTTCACTGGTAAAAATAAATAATTGAAATGGGTATATATTTGTTTTTTGTTAAGTTGCCTAATAATTATGCACAGTAATAGTCACCTGCACACACAGATATCCCCCTAAAAAAACAAAAAACAAACTAAAAACTACTTCCAAAAATATTCAGCTTTCATATTAATGAGTTTTTTGGGTTCATTGAGAACATGGTTGTTGTTCAATAATAAAATTAATCCTCAAAAATACAACTTGCCTAATAATTCTGCACTCCCTGTATATCTCAGTACCAAGGAACACTGTAGTGAATAGGCCCCTTTTGATAATATCTGCCCAACACACTGCTTAATGATGACGTATTGTAGATGTCACTAATCGGAAATCTTTATATCTTTTAGAAGTTATCAAAGCGATTTTCAAGCCCTGCACTTATTTGTCCCTTCCTGGTCACGCCTGTCCCTGAATTAACCCCCTTCTTAAAAAAAAAAAGGTGCTGCACTGCTGTCAAACACACTCTAGTCCTTAAAAGGACTGTTAGGTCTTTCAATAAGGTTTTTGGAGTGAAATCAGTAAGTTTAGAGCAAAACGCTATCTGTCCCCGCCTACTGTCTGCTCTCCCTGACGCTGAATGAGCCGAGCACCGGACCTCAGCTCCTATATGAATTGGTATCACGTGTTCCGGCCAGCCAATCAGTGTAAGGCTTACAGTTAACATTGCTATGGCCTGACACTGAGGGGAATTACTTACCTGTACCTTGATTGGCTGCTTAGAAGGCGCCAAACGTGCAGGGAGGAGACTTGAGCAATGCGACGAATACATGTGGTGATCGGCCGAGTAAAGCCAAGCATCGAGCATAGCGATGCTCGAGCCGAACCAATGCTCGGCCAAGCATGCTCGCTCATCACTAGTGGGAGCCTTTCTTCTGCCATCTGCTTTTCCTCCTTTTCCACATCATCTAGTGTCAATGAGAATATGATATCAGGAACATCCAGCTTTCTGTATCTTGCTGACTTTTCTAGGATGTAAAGCCAGAAAAAGACGAGGATGGTCATCATTATGACCTGGCCCCCTAAGGAATGCAGACTGGATGCTATTGGTTGGCACGCTGAGCATTGGAATAATAAAGGCTTCCATCTTATTGGTATTGAATTCTCCTATTAATCGTTTTCACAAACACTGTCCCTATTGCATGAGCTCTTGCCACGTCTCTCTCTATGCTCAGCTCACAGGACAATGACGGAGACCGTGTGGAATGAGCGTGTTATCCGGCTGTAAAATCACAGGGAGTAGCTATCTACGGATTTGCTGACTGCACAGCATTATGGGTGATCTTGCATTCCCGGGCTTGTCTCCTGTTAACTTAGTTTAGCTTTCTAACACTCACAGCCTCCCTTTGGAATACCCTGATTCATTACCACGAAGTACAAGAAAATTCAGATTTGTTTCGAATTAACTTTTTCCTAAACATTCGGAACAAACTTTGCTTTGTATGCTTTGCTTCGCTCAAAGCTATATGATTCATAGATTTATAGTATGTTTAATTCCGAAACTAATACAACAAAAATCCATTTGCTTTCTACCCTATGAAATACTATGCCAGCTAAAACTTATTAATACATAAACTTTTTGAGATATTGTTAGATTATATTTATTACATCATTCATACAAATACAATCTGTAAATTTAAAAAAAAAGGATTCCTCTGTTACATTTGGTGACTAAGGGTTCTAAAATTATACGTAGCATTTTTATTGTACATTTGAGGTCTGTACATACAGTACATAACAGCTTAAATTAAAAATAAATATAATCTTCTGGGAAAATATAACCTACTCTTAGGAAAGTCTCAGAAACTTCTCAAGAGAGGTAATATATTTTAAATTAGGTTATTAATATGATCTGAAAATTATTTTAGTTAGCTAATTAGGTTGAGAAAATAAAAAGACTAATTAAATTTTGCTAATGTGTTATGGTGCAGGTGACAAGGTGTCTTGACATAAAAAAGTAATAGTCTAATAAGTCTTTTTTTTAATTTATGCTTCTTAATATTCTAAGATATAAACAGTTGCAGATATGGTAGATTAGTTCATATCGGATGACTGTGTAATGTAAAAAGTCTCCATCATTAAAAAGAACCTGGCACCAGGAAATGCAGTGCAATGTGCAGATGTTATAGACCAGGCGTTACTGAACAGATTGAAATATAATTCTGTGGGAAAACATATAGCAAAACTTGTAATTTATGCATTTACTATATTTACATGCATCTATTTAGTCTATTTCCTTTGTTGTTTGTGTGTGTGGTACAATGATATCCACAGTGTCCCTCATAACAGTGATATCCACAGCTCCCCCCTTAACAGTGACCTCCACAGAACCACCCCCCCCCCTTAACAGTGACCTCCACAGCGCCTCAACCCCGTTAACAGTGACCTCCAGAGTGTTGTTATGGAAACCTGAAGTAACTTTGTGTAAATGTCAGTAAGGCGAAGACTGAACCTGCAAGCTTCTATAGGTCAATAAGGGTCATGTGACTTTGTGTATGTCAGGATATGAGTAAAGGACATGCAAGCTTCTATTGGCTAATATGGGTCATGTGATGGTGTCATATTTCTATTTTTGTGAATATCTCAAGAACTGTACTAGAGATAAATGGACCATTCGACCGTTTGGTTCAAATTCGTCGAATTCAGTTCAGTTCAAACCAAACAGAAGTTGCTCCAATTGCCCTGAAAATTGGAATATAACACCCTCTAGTCTCCTAGGTTTATTTTTTTATTACTTTTTTTCCCTCTCCATTACTAAAACTCTTTCACCTTAAATGGCTTATCCAATTTCTCAAATAGCCCCCCCCCCCCCATGTTCCGGGCCCCTCACAGGTAATATATAGAGATGAGCGAACACCTGGATGTTCGGGTTCGAGAAGTTCGCCCGAACTTCCCGAAAATGTTCGGGATCCGAACTCGACCCGAACTTTATCCCGAACCTGAACCCCATTGAAGTCAATGGGGACCCGAACTTTTGGGCACTAAAAAGGCTGTAAAATAGTCCAGGAAAGTTTGTCAGTAATGGCGCCCCCTGCTGTGCTGAATACACGATCAGACAAAACGCTGGGCAGGCCAGGGCAGGCCAGCACCTCCAAGGCATAAAATGCTAACTCTGGCCACGTGGACAATTTGGAGACCCAGAAGTTAAAAGGGGCCGAACCATCAGTCAGTACGTGGAGGGGTGTGCAGACGTACTGTTCAACCATGTTAGTGAAATGCTGCCTCCTGCTAACACGTTCCGTATCAGGTGGTGGTGCAGTTGGCTGTGGCGTGGAGACAAAACTTTTCCACATTTCTGCCATGCTAACCCTGCCCTCAGAGGAGCTGGCCGTGACACTGCTGTGTTGGCGACCTCTTGCTCCTCCTCTGCCTTCGCCTTGGGCTTCCACCTGTTCCCCTGTGACATTTGGGAATGCTCTCAGGAGCGCGTCTACCAGCGTGCGCTTGTACTCGCGCATCTTCCTATGACGCTCCAGTGCAGGAAGTAAGGTGGGCACATTGTCTTTGTACCGGGGATCCAGCAGGATGGCAACCCAGTAGTCCGCAGAGGTTAAAATGTGGGCAACTCTGCTGTCGTTGCGCAGGCACTGCAGCATGTAGTCTCTCATATGTGCCAGGCTCCCCAGAGGTAAGGACAAGCTGTCCTCTGTGGGAGGCGTATCGTCATCGTCCTCCGTATCCCTCCAGCCTCGCACCAATGATGGGCCTGAGCTGTGTCGGGTGCCACCCCGCTGTGAACCTGATTCATCCTCATCCTCCTCCACCTCCTCCTCATCCTCCTCGTCCTCCAGTAGTGGACCCTGGCTGGCCACATTTGAACCTGGCCTCTGCTGTTGCAAAAAACCTCCCTCTGAGCCACTTCTAACAGACTGGCCTGGAAGTACTAAAAATGACCCCTCATCCTCCTCCTCTTGGGCCACCTCCTCTTCCATCATCGCCCTAAGCGTTTTCTCAAGGAGACACAGAAGTGGTATTGTAACGCTGATAACGGTGTCATCACCACTGGCCATGTTGGTGGAGTACTCGAAACAGGGCACACAGGTCTCGCATGGAGGCCCAATCATTGGTGGTGAAGTGGTGCTGTTCCGCAGTGCGACTGATGCGTGCGTGCTGCAGCTGAAACTCCACTATGGCCTGCTGCTGCTCACACAGTCTCTCCAGCATGTGCAAGGTGGAGTTCCACCTGGTGGGCACGTCGCATATGAGGCGGTGAGCGGGAAGGCCAAAGTTCCGCTGTAGCGCAGACAGGCGAGCAGCGGCAGGATGTGAACGCCAGAAGCACGCACAGACGGCCCGCAATTTATGCAGCAGCTCTGACATGTCGGGGTAGTTGTGAACGTACTTCTGCACCACCAAATTCAGCACATGCACCAGGCAAGGGATGTGCGTCAAACCGGCTAGACCCAGAGCTGCGAGGAGATTTCGCCCATTATCGCACACCACCAGGCCGGGCTTGAGGCCCACCGGCAGAAACCACTCGTCGGTCTGTTGTTCAATACCCCGCCACAACTCCTGCGCGGTGTTGGGCCTGTCCCCCAAACATATGAGTTTCAGAATGGCCTGCTGACGTTTACCCCGGGCTGTGCTGAAGTTGGTGGTGGAGGTGTGTGGCTGACTGGATGAGCTGGTGGAAGCAGAGGAGGAGGAAGCCGAGTAGGAGGAGGAGGCTACAGGAGGCAAAGAATGATGCCCTGCGATCCTTGGCGGTGGAAGGACGTGCGCCAAGGAACTCTCCGCCTGCGGCACATCCGCCACTACATTTAACTAGTGTGCAGTTAGGGAGATATAGCGTCCCTGGCCGTGCTTACTGGTCCACGTATCTGTGGTTAGGTGGACCTTGCCACAGATGGCGTTGCGCAGTGCACACTTGATTTTATCGGATACTTGGTTGGGCAGGGAAGGCACGGCTGTCTTGGAGAAGTAGTGGCGGCTGGGAAAAAACATACTGTGCGACAGCCATCACCATCAGCTGTTTGAAGCTGTCTGTGTCCACCAGCCTGAATGACAGCATTTCAAAGGCCAGTAGTTTAGAAATGCTGGCATTCAGGCCCAGGGCTCGAGGGTGGCTAGGTGGGAATTTACGCTTTCTCTCCAAAGTTTGTGAGATGGAGAGCTGAACGCTGCCGTGTGACATGGTGGAGATGCTTGGCGACGCTGGTGGTGGTGTCGGTGGCACATCCTCTGTTTGGTGGGCGGCAGGTGCCAACGGTCCTCCCGAGGCGGAGGAAGAGGCCGAGGCAGCAGCAGAAGAGGGAGCAGGGGGAGCCTGAGTGAGTTCCTTGCTTTTTAGGTGTTTACTCCACTGAAGTTCATGCTTTGCATGTAGATGCCTGGTCATGCAGGTTGTGCTAAGGTTCAGATTGCTAATGCCTCGCTTCAGGCTCTGATGGCACAGCGTGCAAACCACACGGGTCTTGTCGTCAACACATTGTTTAAAGAAGTGCCATGCCAGGGAACTCCTTAAAGCTGCCTTTGGGGTGCTCAGTCCCTGGTGACGGTGGCCAGTAGCAGGCAAACTCTCTTGGAGGTGGCTGGTCTGCTTTTACCCCCTGCTCCCTCTTTTGCTACGCTGTTGGCTCGGTCTCACCACTGCCTCTTCCTCTGAACTATGAAAGTCATTGGCACAACCTTCATTCCATGTGGGGTCTAGGACCTCATCGTCCCCTGCATCGTCTTCCACGCAGTCTTCCTCCCTGACCTCCTGTTCGGTCTGCACACTGCAGAAAGACGCAGCAGTTGGCACTTGTGTTTCGTCATCAGAGACGTGCGGACTGCGATGAGATGGTATTCCCATGTTCTCATCATCAGGAAACATTAGTGGTTGTGCATCAGTGCATTCTATGTCTTCCACCACTATGGAAGGGCTAGGTGGATTCCCTTGGGAAACCCTGCCAGCAGAGTCTTCAAACAGCATAAGAGACTGCTGCATAACTTGAGGCTCAGACAGTTTCCCTGATATGCATGGGGCTGATGTGACAGACTGATGGGCTTGGTTTTCAGGCGCCACCTGTGCACTTTCTGCAGAAGACTGGGTGGGAGATAATGTTGTGAACGTGCTGGATCCACTGTCGGCCACCCAATTAACTAGCGCCTGTACCTGCTCAGGCCTTACCATCCTTAGAACGGCATTGGGCCCCACCAAATATCGCTGTAAATTCTGGCGGGTACTGGAAACTGAGGTAGTTGGTTCACTAGGACGTGTGGCTGTGGCAGAATTGCCACGTCCTCTCCCAGCACCAGAGGGTACACTAACACCACCACGTCCGCGTCCCTTACTAGATGTTTTCCTCATTGTTACCGTTCACCGAGCACCACAATATAAAAAAAAATTTTTGGCCCAATGTATTGATTTCAAATTCAGGCCATTTTTGGCAGGCACCTAACACTATCTGCCTATTTATTTATGTAGCGTATTACACTAATCCAGGCACAGCAGTAACCACTGATTTAGGGGAATATCTCTTTTAGGGCTAGTATTTAGGCCCTGGATGAAATATATCCTTTTATGGACAGATTTAAACTAGGCCTGCAATAGCTGGAACACCAGATTTAGGGGATTGCTATTTTGGCAGTTGAATTTCACCCCAGAACAAAATATACCCTGTTACGGACAGATTTATACTAGGCCTGCAACAGCTGGAACACCAGATTCAGGGTATTGCTATTTTGGCAATTGAATTTCACCCCAGAACAAAATATATAATTTGCAGGGCACTATGAAACTTGGCCAGCCACAGCTGAAACCACTGATTTATGGTATTGCTATTTTGGCAATTAAATTTCACCCCAGAACAAAATATATGTTTTGGCGGACACTATTATAGTTTGCCAGCCAGTGCTGGGACACCAGATTTATGATATTGCTATTTTGGCAATTGAATTTCACCCCAGAACAAAATATATCCTTTGCAGGACACTATGAAACTTGGCCAGCTACAGCTGAAACCACTGATTTATGGTATTGCTATTTTGGCAATTGAATTTCACCCTATAACAAAATATACCCTGTTACGGACAGATTTAAACTAGGCCTGCAACAGCTGGAACACCAGATTCAGGGTATTGCTATTTTGGCAATTGAATTTCACCCCAGAACAAAATATATGTTTTTTGCGGACACTATTATAGTTTGCCAGCCACAGCTGTGACACCAGATTTATGGTATTGCTATTTTGGCAACTGAATTTCACCCCAGAACAAAATATGTTTTGGCGGACACTATTATAGTTTGCTAGCCAGTGCTAGGACACCAGATTTAGGGAATTGCTATTTTGACAATTGAATTTCACCACAGAAAATAATCTATCCTTTGCCAAACAGCAGAGAGTATTATACTTGGCTAGCCAATGCTGGAACACCAGTTTTAGGGGATTGGTCTTTTGGCAGTTGTATTTAACCCGGTAATAAAATATAGAAATTGCTATTCTGAGTATCTAGGGGTTACAATTAGCACAGCCAAGCCCCTGATGTAGGATATAGCAAAAAAATAAAACTGGTATTGATGGATTGATGGACTTGGTGGCAGCTTGTTCTGGTGTACCACAAGTCACAAAATGGCCGCCGATCACCCCAGAAAATAAGTGACAGAAAAACGCTCTGTGCAGCCTAAAAACCAGTGAGCAAGTAACTAGCAGAAGTTCAATCATTCACAGCTGTAGATCGATCACTTCATTAGGTGCTTTTGCAGACTTTTCCCTGCCTAATCTCGCCCTCACAGCAGCTGTGTCCTCTCCCTACACTAATCAGAGCAGTGTGACGTGCGGCGCTACGTGACTCCAGCATAAATAGAGGCTGGGTCACATGCTGCACTTGGCCAATCACAGCCATGCCATTAGTAGGGCAAGAAGTAAAACGCTAGCTGATTGGCTGATTGTCCCGAACACCTCAAAATTCGGTACGAACCCGAACTATGCTCGAACTGTTCACTCAACACTAGTAATATACCTACCTCACCCAGTGGCATTGCTAGGGCTGGTGTCACCCCCCCCTCCTAAAGCACAACACCAAACCCCCCCCCCCCCCGTCGGCGGCGATCTCTCTGCTTGGCCCTCCCCCACTCGTCAGCTATCTGTTTACTATCTAAACCCCATTGTCCCCATAATGTGCCAGCAATGCCCCCATAGTGTCCCCCATGTGCCAGCCATGCCCACATAGTGTCCCCCATGTGCCGGAAATTGCCTCAAAGTGTCCCCTTTATGCCAGCAATGACAGCCCAGCGCCTCACAGAAAAACAAAACACATACTTACCTCCATGGCAGTGATGCGATGCAGGCCTCTTATGGCCTGTGTTCCAAGCAGTACAGCTCAGGCGGAGCTACTGGCCTTGTGCCGGCAGCCTGTCAGAGGAACAGGAAAGGGAGACGCCTCTCCCTCCCCTGTTGCAGTGTTCACAGCAAAAAAAATGTTTTTTAGCAAAAAATTTTTATTGGCCCCCCTCCCGGATCTCCCACCCCAACCCCCACATATTCCACCGAAAGCTCAATGCTCAATGCGAAATTACTACCAGCCACTGTGTGAACACGATTGTATACTGAACCCCGAATAAAGGAAGCTTTTATTCAAAATTAGGTGCCGGAACCAATCTATTTTTTCCCAATGCGAAATTGTGTTGGAAAAACCTTATAGTAGTGTATCATATATTAGGTATTCCTATATATATATATATTTATAGTAATTACACATTTATTTTGTCATACATTTTTTTTACAATTACTGAAAAAAAAATGTAAATTATACTTCTGCTGTATAGGAATACCAAATACTTGATAAACTACTATGAGGTTTTTCCAACACAGTTTACCATTGAGCTCCATAGCTCAGTGGTTAGTGTTCTTGCCTCTGATATGAAAGGTTGTGAGTTTGAATCCTGGTGGCAACCTTTCAGAAATAGAAGCTAAATTAGAATAAAATACATTGGGTGTCCCCAAGCATACTGACAATGCTTGGGGATACCCCCTTCATGTTCATAGCACTGACTCTATAAATGGACACAACCATATATGGAGTCAGAGCTCAGACCGGGATTCCCTGTACAGCGATCAGTGCAGTGAATTATCTTGTGCCAGCAGCCGGCACTGGTGTCACCCCATCAGTGTTGTCACCCGGTGGGGCCGTCGCTGCTTTTTCCTGTGCATGGATGAAAACATCCGGTGTCGAGGGGGAGCAGCCAATGGCAGGCGGTGACAGGGATAAACCTCCCTAGCATCGTGGGCCAGGCCAAATTTTGGAAATCTGAAATCTTTTGGAAATTTATGTGGTAGTAACTTTGAAACACTTTTACTTATCCAAGCCATTCTGAAAACACTTCATTGTGACATATTTTAGTTCATAATAGTGGTAAATTTGATTCACATAAATCACCTTTATTAATTAAAAAATCCAAAATTTCTAGAAAATTTTGAAAAATTAGCAATTCAGTATTTGAATTTCTCTGCTTTAACCACCTCAGCCCCCCTAGCTTAAAAACCCTTAATGACCAGGCCACTTTTTACAATTCTGCACTACACTACTTTCACCGTTTATTGCTCCGTCATGCAACTTGCCACACAAATGAATTTTACCTCCTTTTCTTCTCACTAAAAGAGCTTTCATTTGGTGGTATTTCATTGCTGCTGACATTTTTACTTTTTTTGCTATTAATAAAAAATGACATTTTTCACTTTCTGTTGTAGTGTTTTTTTTTTTTGTTTTTTTTTTACATTTCCATATAATTTTTTCCTATAAATGTATTGTTCTACATGTCTTTGATAAAAAAATAAATCCAATAAGTGTATATTTATTGGTTTGGGTAAAAGTTATAGCGTTTACAAACTATGGTGCAAAAAAGTGAATTTCCGCATTTTGAAGCAGCTCTGACTTTCTGAGCACCTGTCATGTTTCTTCAGGTGCTAGAATGTCAGGATAGTATAAATACCCCACAAATTACACCATTTTAGAAAGAAGACACCCCAAAGTATTCGCCGAGGGGCATGGTGAGTTCATGTATCATTTAATTTTTTTCACAAGTTAGCGGAAAATGACACTTTCTGAGGAAAAAAAAATTATAAAGTTTCCATTTCTGCTAACTTCTGGCAATAAAAAATCTCCCACAGACTCACTATGCCCCTCAGTGAATACCTTGGGGTGTCTACTTTCCGAAATGGGGTCATTTGTGGGGTGTGTTTACTGTTCTGGCATTTTGGGCGGGGCTAAACTGTGAGCAGCCATGTAAAACCTAAAGGTACTCATTGGAATTTGGGCCCCTTTGCGCACCCAGGCTGCAAAAAAGTGTCACTCATGTGGTATCGCCGTACTCATGAGAAGTAGGGCAATGTGTTTTGGGGTGTATTTTTACATATACCCATGCTGGGTGAGAGAAATATCTCTGTTAATTGTCAACTTTGTATTAAAAATTTAAAAAGTTGTTGTTTACAGAGATATTTCTCACATAAAGTATGGGTATATATAAAAATACACCCCAAACACATTGCCCTACTTCTCTTGAGTGCGGCGATGCCACATCTGTGACACTATTTTGCAGCCTGTGCTGCAAAGGCCCTGATTCCAATGAGTACCTTAAGATTTCACAGGGCATTTTTACGCATTGGATTCTTCTCACGCTTTAGGGGCCCTAAAATGCCAGGACAGTATAAATACCCACATGTGACCCCATTTTAGAAGAAGACACCCCAAGGTATTCCGTGAGGGGTATGGTGAGTTCATGTATCATTTAATTTTTGTCACAAGTTAGTGGAATATGACACTTTCTGAGGAAAAAAAAATTATAAAGTTTCCATTTCTGCTAACTTCTGGCAATTAAAAATCTCCCATGAGACTCGACTATGCCCCTCAGTGAATACCTTGGGGTGTCTACTTTCTGAAATGGGGTCATTTGTGTGGTGTGTTATACTGTTCTGGCATTTTAGGGCCTAGGTGAGAACTAAACTGTGAGCATGCCATGTAAAACCTAAAGGTACTCATTGGAATTTAGGGCCCCTTTGCGCATCTAGGCTGCAAAAAGTGTCACTCATGTGGTATCGCCGTACTCATGAGAAGTAGGGCAATGTGTTTTGGGGTGTATTTTTACATATACCCATGCTGGGTGAGAGAAATATCTCTGTTAATTGTCAACTTTGTATTAAAAATTTAAAAAGTTGTTGTTTACAGAGATATTTCTCACATAAAGTATGGGTATATATAAAAATACACCCCAAAACACATTGCCCTACTTCTCTTGAGTACGGCGATGCCACATCTGTGACACTATTTTGCAGCCTGTGTGCGCAAAGGGGCCCTGATTCCAATGAGTACCTTTAGGATTTCACAGGGCATTTTTACGCATTGGATTCTTCTCACGCTTTAGGGGCCCCTAAAATGCCAGGACAGTATAAATACCCCACATGTGACCCCATTTTAGAAAGAAGACACCCCAAGGTATTCCGTGAGGGGTATGGTGAGTTCATGTAAAATTTTATTTTTTGTCACAAGTTAGTGGAATATGAGACTTTGTAAAAAATAAAAAAAAATAAAAAAAAAATTTCCGCTAACTTGTGACAATTTTTTTTTTTTTTCTGTGAACTCGACATGCCCCTCACGGAATACCTTGGGGTGTCTTCTTTCTAAAATGGGGTCACTCGTGTTGTATTTATACTGCCCTGGCATTTTAGGGGCCCTAAAGCGTGAGAATCCAAATGCGTAAAAATGCCCTGTGAAATACTAAAGGTACTCATTGGTTTTAGGGCCCCTTTGCGCATCTTGGCTGCAAAAAAGTGTTACTCATGTGGTATCGCCGTACTCAGGAGAAGTTGGGCAATGTGTTTTGGGGTGTATCATCACAATGTTTGTCAAAATATTGTGTGTGCTCAAATCTAATTTAGCTTCTATTTCTGAAAAGTTTCTTCCAGGATTTGAACTCACAACCTTTGACTTTAGTAGCAGAGACCTTAACCACTCAGCTATAAAGCTGATTAACAGACTGTGTCAGAAAAACCTCATAATAGTTTGTCATGAAGTAAGTATTCCTATACAGCAGAAGTCTTATTTTATATTTAACTACAGGGTAACAAATAGCTGTATAGCGTAGTGGTTAGGGTTATTTTCTCTAATGTAGAAGACTGTGAATTCAAATCCCGGCAGAAACTTTTCAGAAATTGAGGCTAAATTTTTTCAGCCATATAATATTTGCATATTTATTGCACTTACAATAAATATATATATATATATATATATATTCAATTTAGCCTCTATTTCTGAACCATGTTTGCCAGGATTTGAACTCACAACCTTCTCCATTAGAGAGAAAAACCTCTACTCTATACAGCTACATCTTGACCTGCAGTGAAATATAAAATGATACTTCTGCTGTATAAGAATACTTACTATATGACAAACTACTATGAGGTTTTTCTGACACAGAAATAGAGGCAAAATTACATTTAAATACACTGGGTGTCCCCAACCACTGACTCCATATATGGAGTCAGAGCATGGACTCCTAAGCTGCGGACTCACACTGGGAGATTACCACACTGTACACCGATCTTCTGCATAGACCTCAGTGAGACCCGGTACACTCCCCTCTTCAGAGCAGGGGGTTCCCGGTTTAATGCTCCGTTTTTCCTGTTGACTTCTGTAGAGCACCCGAGCATGATCCTGAAAAGACAGGATCCTTTTTTTTGGTTTGTTCTTCTGAAAGATCAGAAGAAGGGAAAAAGAAGCAGTGATGTCAAGACAAACTTACTACTGACACCCTCTCCACTCTGTCATCGGCCCACTACTTGTATCAGGGTGTAACAGAATAGGTTCACTAGCAATCTATGTGGAATCAGGACACAGTGTAAACGGAGAGCGCTTTTTCATTTTATGGTGGAATCTTGGGCCACCGCATGGCTAAGTACATTATACTTGATACTAACATTGACCAGTAAGGCTGAGTTCACGCCAGTAACCAATAACTGACCAAATAAGTGAAGTGTGAACTGAGTCTAAGAGTAACACCAGTCACCTACCTGTCATACTGACGCACAGTAACTGACTAGTTATGCACGTCTCTTTAATGCACAGTGACGTACAAAGAGATTCACTCTCCATGCCGGCCAGGAGTCAGCTGATTTATAACGCCCTTCATGACAAATATCAGACTAACCTAGAGGCGACTTGTGTCTTAGAAGAACAAAAGGATCGCTTGTCTCTATACACATTACATCATGAGAAAACTTCTTTGACAACTCACAATAGTGTATAATCTGAGTCATGTGAATCTCACATCACGATGCGGACCCATTCAGTTCAATGGGTCCGCGACCTGTAACATGTGGCAAAGTGGCTTCTTTGTGTTTCAGTGTGTTCCCGTGTGCTTCTGCGTGGGTCTGCACCACAAAAGGTAGGACATATCCTTCCTCCATGTTTTGTGAATTGCCAACCTATTATAGTCAATGGGACCGCATTGCAATGTGGAGTACACATGCCCAGTTCTAGTGTTTTACAGATCTGCAGTTTGCAGACGACAACGTAGGCATGTCCTATGGCTGTCCTATGGTTGTGTGAATACAGCCTAAAGCAAACAGTACTGTGGATATGATTTTGTTAACATTTGAAAAGTCAGCTATGATAGCGTGCTAAAAAAAGCTGCCAACTAAGGCTACTTTCACACTAGAGTTTCTATTTTCCGGTATTGAGATCCGTCATAGGTTTGTCCCCATTCATTGGCAATTGCAGATGGTTGTATTATCAGTAACTGAAGCGTTTTTGCTGAACGCTGCCAGATCTAGCAAAAACGCTAGTGTGAAAGTACACTAAATGAGTTGGTGCTAATGAACAACTATTTGTTATGGTTAAATTGCTGTATAGTAGAGATGAGTGAACACCTGGATGTTCGGGTTCGAGAAGTTCGGCCGAACTTCCCGAAAATGTTCGGGTTCGGGATCCGAACTCGACCCGAACTTTATCCCGAACCCGAACCCCATTGAAGTCAATAGGGACCCGAACTTTTAGGCACTAAAAAGGCTGTAAAATAGTCCAGGAACGGGCTAGAGGGCTGCCAAAGGCAGCAAAATGTAAGTAAATCCCCTGCAAACAAATGTGGATAGGGAAATGAATTAAAATAAAATAAAATAAATAAAATTTAACCAATATCAATTGGAGACAGGTCACACTGCAAGGAATCATGCGTCATATCACTCAACACTGGAGAAGGCCACTTTCAGTTATTTTGGCCCCAGCACCCAGACAGAGGAGAGAGGTCCCACAGCAAGGAATCATGCGTCATATCAACCACCACCGGAGAAGGCCACTCTCAGTTATTTCGACCAGCACCCAGACCGAGGAGAGAGGTGCCACAGCAAGGAATCATGCGTCATATCACCCACCACTGGAGAAGGCCACTTTCAGTTATTTCGGCCCAGCACCCAGACCGAGGATACAGGTCTCACAGCAAGAAATCATGCGTCATATCACCCACCACTGGAGAAGGCCACTCTCAGTTATTTCGGCCAGCACCCAGACCGAGGAGAGAGGTCCAACAGCAAGGAATCATGCGTCATATCACCCACCACTGGAGAAGGCCACTTTCAGTTATTTCGGCCCAGCACCCAGACAGAGGATACAGGTCCCACAGCAAGGAATCATGCGTCATATCACCCACCACTGGAGAAGGCCACTTTCAGTTATTTCAGCCATCACCCAGACCGAGGAGAGAGGTCCCACAGCAAGGAATCATGCGTCATATCACCCACCACTGGAGAAGGCCACTTTTAGTTATTTCGGCACAGCACCCAGACCGAGGATACAGGTCCCACAGCAAGGAATCATGCGTCATATCACCCACCACTGGAGAAGGCCACTTTCAGTTATTTCGGCCCAGCACCCAGACCGAGGATACAGGTTCCACAGCAAGGAATCATGCGTTATATAACCCACCACTGGAGAAGGCCACTTTCAGTTATTTCGGCCCAGCACCCAGACAGAGGAGAGACGTCCCACAGCAAGGAATCATGCGTCATATCACCCACCACTGGAGAAGGCCATTTTCAGTTATTTAGGCCCCAGCACCCAGTCAGAGGAGAGAGGTCCCACAGCAAGGAATCATGCATCATATCACCCACCACTGGAGAAGGCCACTCTCAGTTATTTCAGCCCAGCACCCAGACAGAGGAGAGAGGTCCCACAGCAAGGAATCATGCTTCATATCAACCACCACTGGAGAAGGCCACTTTCAGTTATTTAGGGCCAGCACCCAGACAGAGGAGAGAGGTCCCACAGCAAGAAATCATGTGTCATATCACCCACCACTGGAGAAGGCCATTTTCAGTTATTTAGGTCCCAGCACCCAGTCAGAGGAGAGAGGTCCCACAGCAAGTAATCATGCGTCATATCAACCACCACCAGAGAAGGTCACTCTCAGTTATTTCAGCCCAGCACCCAGACAGGGGAGAGAGGTCCCACAGCAAGGAATCATGCGTCATATCAACCACCACCGGAGAAGGCCACTCTCAGTTATTTCGGCCCAGCACCTAGACAGAGGAGAGAGGTCCCACAGCAAAGAATCATGTGTCATATCAACCACCACTGGAGAAGGCCACTTTCAGTTATTTAGGCCCAGCACCCAGACAGAGGAGAGAGGTCCCACAGCAAGGAATCATGCGTCTTATCACCCAACACTAGAGGAGGCCATTTTCAGTTATTTAGGCCCCAGCACCCAGTCAGAGGAGAGAGGTCCCACAGCAAGGAATCATGCGTCATATCAACCACCACCGGAAATGGCCACTCTCAGTTAATTCAGCCCATCACCCAGACAGAGGAGAGAGGTCCCACAGCAAGGAATCATGCGTCATATCAACCACCACTGGAGAAGGCCACTTTCAGTTATTTCGGCCCAGCACTCAGACAGAGGAGAGAGGTCCCACAGCAAGGAATCATGCGTCATATCAACCACCACCGGAGAAGGCCACTCTCAGTTATTTCGGCCCCACCACCCAGACAGAGGAGAGGTTCATTCAACTTTGGGTTGCACCGCAAGATCATGGTAAAGTTAAAAAAATGAGGATTCAATAAAGAAGTGCCCCGGAGTACAAGAATACATGGTTGAGGGGGAGGCAGTTATAAATGTTTATTCTGCACAAGGGAGGCACAGGTCCTGTGGGATCCATGCCTGGTTCGTTTTTATGAACGTCAGCTTGTCCACGTTGGCTGTGGACAGGCGGCTGCGTTTGTCAGTAATGACGCCCCCTGCCGTGCTGAATACACGTTCAGACAAAACGCTGGCCGCCGGGCAGGCCAGCACCTCCAAGGCATAAAATGCTAACTCTGGCCACGTGGACAATTTGGAGACCCAGAAGTTGAATGGGGCCAAACCATCAGTCAGTACGGAGGGGTGTGCAGACGTACTGTTCAACCATGTTAGTGAAATGCTGCCTCCTGCTAACACGTTCCGTAACAGGTGGTGGTGCAGTTAGCTGTGGCGTGGAGACAAAACTTTTCCACATTTCTGCCATGCTAACCCTGCCCTCAGAGGAGCTGGCCGTGACACAGCTGCGTTGGCGACCTCTTGCTCCTCCTCTGCCTTCGCCTTGGGCTTCCACCTGTTCCCCTGTGACATTTGGGAATGCTCTCAGGAGCGCCTCTACCAGCGTGCGCTTGTACTCGCGCATCTTCCTATCACGCTCCAGTGCAGGAAGTAAGGTGGGCACATTGTCTTTGTAACGGGGATCCAGCCGGGTTGCAACCCAGTAGTCCGCACAGGTTAAAATGTGGGCAACTCTGCTGTCGTTGTGCAGACACAGCAGCATTTAGTTGCTCATCTGTGCCAGGCTCCCCAGAGGTAAGGACAAGCTGTCCTCTGTGGGAGGCGTATCGTCATCGTCCTCCGTATCCCCCCAGCCACGCACCAGTGATGGGCCTGAGCTGTTTCGGGTGCCACCCCGCTGTGAACCTGCTTCATCCTCATTCTCCTCCACCTCCTCCTCATCCTCCTCGTCCTCCAGTAGTGGGCCCTGGCTGGCCACATTTGTACCTGGCCTCTGCTGTTGCAAAAAACCTCCCTCTGAGCCACTTCTAACAGACTGGCCTGAAAGTGCTAAAAATGACCCCTCATCCTCCTCCTCCTCCTCCTGGGCCACCTCCTCTTCCATCATCGCACTAAGCGTTTTCTCAAGGAGACATAGAAGTGGTATTGTAACGCTGATAACGGTGTCATCGCCACTGGCCATGTTGGTGGAGTACTCGAAACAGCTCAACAGGGCACACAGGTCTCGCATGGAGGCCCAATCATTGGTGGTGAAGTGGTGCTGTTCCGCAGTGCGACTGACGCGTGCGTGCTGCAGCTGAAACTCCACTATGGCCTGCTGCTGCTCGCACAGTCTCTCCAGCATGTGCAAGGTGGAGTTCCATCTTCCATTGTTCGGCAAAGGATATATATTTTTCTAGTGTGAAATTCAGTTGCCAAAATAGCAATACAATAAATCAGTGGTTTCAGTGGTGGCTGGCCAAGTTTAATGGTGTTCGGCAAAGGATATATTTTTTTGAAGTGTGAAATTATTTTGCCAAAATAGCAATACTGTAAATTTGGTGTCCCAGCAGTGGCTGGCCAAGTTTAATAGAGTCCGTCAAAGGATATATTTTTTTCTGGGGTGAAATTCAGTTGCCAAAATAGCAATACAATAAATCAGTGGTTTAAGCTGTGGCTGGCCAAGTTTCATAGTGTCCGTCATAGGATACATTATTTTCTGTGGTGAAATTCAGTTGCAAAAATAGAAATACCGTATATCTGGTGTTCCAGATGTGACTGGACAAGTTTAAAAGTGTCTGGCAAACGATATATTTTTTTCTGGGGTGAAATTCCGTTGAGAAATAGAAATACTGTAAATCTTGTGTCCCAGCAGTGGCTGGCCAGGTTTAATAGTGTCCGTCAAAGGATATATTATTTTCTGCGGTGAAATTCATTTGCCAAAATAGAAATACAAAAAATCTGGTGTTCCAGCTGTGACTGGACAAGTTTCAAAGAGTCCGTCAAAGGATATATTATTTTCTGCGGTGAAATTCTGTTGCAAAAATAGAAATACCTTAAATCTGGTGTTCCAGCTGTGACTGGACAAGTTTAACAGTGTCCGGCAAAGGATATTTTTTGTTCTGGGGTGAAATATAATTGTCAAAATAGCAATACCATAAATCAGTGGTTTCAGCTGTGGCTGGCCATGATTAGTAGTGTCCGGCAAAGGATATTTTTTTTTCTGGGGTGAAATTCAATTGCCAAAATAGCAATACCATAAATCAGTGGTTTCAGCTGAGGCTGGCCAAGTTTAATGGTGTCCGGCAAGGGATATATTTTTTCCTGGGTAAAATTCAATTGCCAAAATAGCAGTACCAGAAATCAGTGGTTTCAGCTGTGCTGGACAAGTTTAATACTGTCTGGCAAAGGATATATTTTTTTTCTGGGGTGAAATTCAGTTGCCAAAATAGCAATACAATAAATCAGTGGTTTTAGCTGTGGCTGGCCAAGTTTAATAGTGTCCGTCAAAGGATATATTATTTTCTGCGGTGAAATTCAGTTGCCAAAATAGAAATACAAAAAATCTCGTGTTCCAGCTGTGACTGGACAAGCCTCATAGAGTCCGTCAAAGGATATATTATTTTCTGCGGTGAAATTCAGTTGCAAAAATAGAAATACCGTAAATCTGGTGTTCCAGCTGTGACTGGCCAATTTTAATAGTGTTCGGCAAAGGATATATTTTATTCTGTGTTGAAATTCAATTGCCAGCATGGCAATACCATAACCCTCAGTTCACACTTGCGCGTTTTACAGCGCGTTTGAACATGCTGTAAAACGCATAACCGATGCAAACCTATGGGACTGGTTCACATTTTCGCGTTTTACAGAGCGTACAAACATGCTGAAAAACGCCCGATGCATAAACAAGTACTTGAGCTTTTTTTGGGGCGTTTGTCGCGCGTTTTGGCCTATAGACTTCAATGGGAACGCGCAACGCTTGTATTTTGCGCGTTTTTGACAATGAAAACGCGCGTTCGAACGCTCATTTATGAATTTGCAACATGCTGGAAAGACCAAACTTCATATAGACAGTGATATTTGGTCATTGGACAACACTGCAGTCAATCACACAAACGCTGTAAAACGCGCGTTTACTATTGCCTAAAACGCGCGGCGAAAACGCGCGTCTCAGAAAAGCTCAGGTCCGAACCCAGCGTAAATCAGTGGTTTCAGCAGTGGCTGGCCAAGTTTAATAGTTTCCGGCAAAGTATATATATTTTTTCTGGTGTGAAATTCAATTGCAAATATAGAAATACTGTAAATCTGGTGTTCCAGCTGTGACTGGACAAGTTTCATAGTGTCAGTCATAGGATATATAATTTTCTGCGGTGAAATTCAGTTGCCAAAATAGAAATACAAAAAATTTCGTGTTCAAGCTGTGACTGGACAAGCTTCATAGAGTCCGTCAAAGGATATATTATTTTCTGCGGTGAAATTCAGTTGCAAAAATAGAAATACCGTAAATCTGGTGTTCCAGCTGTGACTGGCCAAGTTTATTAGTGTCTGGCAAACTATTTATTTTTTTCTGGGTTGCAATTCCGTTGCAAATATAGAAATACCGTAAATCTGGTGTTCCAGCTGTGACTGGAAAAGTTTCATAATGTCCGTCATAGGATATATTATTTTCTGCGGTGAAATTCAGTTGCAACAATAGAAATACCGTAAATCTGGTGTTCCAGCTGTGACTGGCCAAGTTTAATAGTGTTCATTAGCAAAAGTTGACTGGCAAAGTTTAATACTGTCCGGTAAAGGATATATTTTTTTCTGGGGTGAAATTCAATTGCCAAAATAGCAATACCATGAATCAGTGGTTTCAGCTGGGGCTGGACAAGTTTAATAGTGTCCGGCAAAGGATATATTTTTTTCTGGGGTGACATTCAATTGCCAAAATAGCAGTACCGTACATCTGGTGTTCCAGTTGTGACTGGACTAGTTTCATAGTGTCCGTCATAGGATATATTATTTTCTGCGGTGAAATTCTGTAGCAAAAATAGAAATACCATAAATCTGGTGTCCCAGCAGTTTCTGGCCAAGTTTATTCGTGTCCAAGTTTAATCGTGACAATTTTTATAGTGTCCGTCATATGATATATAATTTTCTGCAGTGAAATTCAGTTGCAAAAATAGAAATACCGTAAATCTGGTGTTCCAGCTGTGACTGGACAAGATTCATAGTCTTCGTCAAAGGATATATTTTTTTCTGGGGTGAAATTCAATTGCCAAAATAGCAATCCCCTAAATCTGGTGTCCCAACACTGGCTGGCCAAGTTTAATAGTGTCCGGCAAAGGATAGATAATTTTCTGGGGTGAAATTCAATTGCCAAAATAGTAATACCGTAAATCTGGTGTTCCACCTGTGACTGGCCAAGTTTAATAGTGTCCGTCAAAGCATTTATTATATTCTGGGGTGAAATTCAGTTGCCAAAATAGCAATACAGTAAATCAATTGTTCCAGCTGTGACTGGACAAGATTCATAGTCTCCGTCAAAGGATATACTATTTTTCAGGGGTGAAATTCAATGGCCAAAATAGCAATCCCCTAAATCTGGTGTCCCAACACTGGCTGGCCAAGTTTAATAGTGTCCGGCAAAGGATAGATAATCTTCTGGGGTGAAATTCAATTGCCAAAATAGCAATACCGTAAATTAGTGGCTTCAGCTGTGAATGGAGAAGTTTAATAGTGTCCGGCAAAGGATAAAAAATTTTCTGGGGTGAGATTCAGTTGCAAAAATAGCAATACCCTGAAACTGGTGTACCAGCAGCGGCTGTCCAAGTTTATTAGTGTCCTGCAAAGTATAGATTATTTTCTGGGTTGAAATTCAATTGCCAAAATAGCAATCCCCTAAATCTGGTGTCCCAGCAGTGGCTGGCCAAGTTTAATAGTGTCCGGCAAAGGATATATTTCTTTCTGGGGTGAAATTCGGTTGCAAAAATAGAAATTCCGTAAATCTGGTGTTCCAGCTGTGACTGGACAAGTTTCATAGTGTCCGGCAAGGAATATATTATTTTCTGCTGTGAAATTCATTTGAAAAATAGAAATACCGTAAATCTGGTGTTCCAGCTGTGACTGGACAAGTTTAATAGTGTCCGGCAAAGGATATATTATTTTCTGGGGTGAAATTCAATTGCCAAAATAGCAATACCATAAATCTGGTGTCCCAGCAGTGGCTGGCCAAGTTTAATTGTGTCCCATCAAAGGATTTATTATCTATGGTGAAATTCAGTTGCAAACATAGAAATTCCGTAAATCTGGTGTTCCAGCTGTGACTGGACAAGTTTAAGAATGTCCGGCAAAGGATATATTTTTTTCTGGGGTGAAATTGATTTGCAAAAATAGAAATACCGTAAATCTCGTGTTCCAGCTGTGACTGGACAAGTGTCCAAAGGATATATTTCTTTCTGGGGTGAAATTCAGTTGCAAAAATAGAAATTCCGTAAATCTGGTGTTCCAGCTGTGACTGGACAAGTTTCATAGTGTCCGGCAAGGGATATATTATTTTCTGTGGTGAAATTTATTTGAAAAATAGAAATATCGTAAATCTGGTGTTCCAGGTGTGACTGGACAAGTTTAATAGTGTCCGGCAAAGGATATATTATTTTCTGGGGTGAAATTCAATTGCCAAAATAGCAATACCATAAATCTTGTGTCCCAGCAGTGGCTGGCCAAGTTTAATAGTGTCCCATCAAAGGATTTATTATCTAGGGTGAAATTCAGTTGCAAAAATAGAAATTCCGTAAATCTGGTGTTCCAGCTGTGACTGGACAAGTTTAAGAATGTCGGGCAAAGGATATATTTTTTTCTGGGATGAAATTGATTTGCAAAAATAGAAATACCGTAAATCTCATGTTCCAGCTGTGACTGGACAAGTTTAATAATGTCCAGCAAAGGATATATTTTGTTCTGGGGTGAAATTCAATTGCCAAAATAGCAATACCGTAAATCTGGTGCTCCAGCTGTGACTGGACAAGTTTCATAGTGTCGGTCATAGGATATATTTTTTTCTGCGGTGAAATTCAGTTTCAAAAATAGAAATACTGTAAATCTGGTGTTCTAGCTTTGACTGGACAAGTTTCATAGTGTCCGTCAAAGGATATATTATTTTTTGCTGTGAAATTCAGTTGCAAAAAAAGAAATACCGTAAATCTGGTGTTCCAGCTGTGACTGGACAAGTTTCATAGTGTCAGTCATAGGATATATTATTTTCTGCGGTGAAATTCAGTTGCAAAAATAGAAATACCGTAAATCTGGTGTTCCATCTGTGACTGGACAAGTTTAATAGTGTCCGGCAAAGGATATATTTTGTTCTGGGGTGAAATTCAATTGCAAAAATAGCAATACCATAAATCAGTGGTTTCAGCTATGGCTGACCAAGTTTAATAGTGTCCGGTAAAGAATATATTATTTTCTGGGGTGAAATTCAATTGCAAAAATAGCAATACCCAAAATCTGGTGTTCCAGCTGTTGTAGGCCATGTATATTTCTTTCCGTTAAAGGGTATGTTTCACAAAGTGTTAAAATACAAGTGCTGAAAGCCTAATCCTATATATTTTTTCACACGCTACTGTGCATCTCAAAGTGTAAATCTGTCCGTAAAAGGATACATTTCCCCCAGGGCCTAAATACAAGGCCTACAATTGATATTCCCCTAAATCTGTGGTTACTGCTGTGCCTGGATTAGTGTAATACGCTACATAAATAGATTGCAAGATAGTGTTAGGTGCCTGTAAAAAAATAAGGCATGAATTTGAATTCAATACATTGGGCCAAATATCTTTTTTCTTATTGTGGTGAACGGTAACAATGAGGAAAACATCTAGTAAGGGATGCGGACGCGGATATGGTCGTGGTGTTGTTAGTAGACCCTCTGGTGCTGCGAGAGGACGTGGCCATTCTGCCACAGCCACACGTCCTACTGAACCAACTACCTCAGGTTCCAGTACCCGCCAGAATTACAGCGGTATTTGGTGGGGCCCAATGCCGTTCTAAGGATGGTAAGGCCTGAGCAAGTACAGGCGCTAGTCAATTGGGTGGCCGACAGTGGATCCAGCACATTCCACCAAGTCTTCTGCAGAAAGCGCACAGGTGGCGCCTGAAAACCAAGCCCATCAGTCTGTCACATCAACCCCATGCATATCAGGGAAACTGTCAGAGCCTCAAGTTATGCAGCAGTCTCTTATGCTGTTTGAAGACTCTGCTGGCAGGGTTTCCCAAAGGAATCCACCTAGCCCTTCCCCAGTGGTGGAAGACATAGAATGTACTGATGCACAACCACTGATGTTTCCTGATGAGGACATGAGAATACCACCTCATCGGAGTCCGCACATCTCTGATGATGACGAAACACAGGTGCCAACTGCTGCGTCTTTCTGCAGTCTGCAGACCGAACAGGAGGTCAGGGAGGAAGACTGTGTGGAAAACTATGCAGGGGGCATGGAATGAAGGTCGTGCCACTGACTTTCATAGTTCAGAGGAAGAGGCAGTGGTGAGACCGAGCCAACAGCGTAGCAAAAGAGGGAGCAGGGGGCAAAAGCAGAACAGCCACCGCCACGAGAGTTCGCCTCGGGAGGAACGTTGGCACCTGCCGCCCACCAAACAGAGGATGCGCCACCGACACCACCACCTGCGTCACAAAGCATCTCCACCATGTCACACGGCAATGTTCAGCTCTCCATCTCACAAACCTTGGAGAGAAAGCGAAAATTCCCACCTAGCCACCCTCAAGCCCTGGGCCTGAATGCCAGCATTTCTAAACTACTGGCCTTTGAAATGCTGTCATTCAGGCTGGTGGACACAGACAGCTTCAAACAGCTGATGAACATGGCTGTCCCACAGTATGTTGTTCCCAGCCGCCACTACTTCCCCAAGACAGCCGTGCCTTCCCTGCACAACCAAGTATCCGATAAAATCATGTGTGCACTGCGCAACGGCATTTGAGGCAAGGTCCACCTAACCACAGATACGTGGACCAGTAAGCATGGCCAGGGACGCTATATCTCCCTAACTGCACACTGGATAAATTTAGTGGCGGCTGGGCCCCAGGCGGAGAGTTCATTGGCGCACGTCCTTCTGCCGTCAAGGATCGCAGGGCATCATTCTTTGCCTCCTGTAGCCTCCTCCTCCTACTCGGCTTCTTCCTCCTCTGCTTCCACCAGATCATCCAGGCAGCCACACATCTTCACAATCAACTTCAGCACAGTCCGGGGTAAACGTCAGCAGGACATTCTGAAACTGGTATGTTTGGGGGACAGGCCACACACCGCGCAGGAGTTGTGGCGGGGTATTGAATAACAGACTGACGAGTGGTTTCTGCCGGTGGGCCTCAAGCCCGGCCTGGTGGTGTGCTGTGGTTTGACGCACATCCCTTGCCTGGCGCATGTGCTTAATTTGGTGGTGCAGAAGCTCCTTCACAACTACCCCAACATGTCAGAGCTGCTGCATAAAGTGCGGACCGTCTGTGCGCGCTTCCGGCGTTCACATCCTGCCGCTGCTTGCCTGTCTGCGTTACAGCGTAACTTCGGCTTTCCCGGTTACCGCCTCATATGCGACGTGCCCACCAGGTGGAACTCCACCTTGCACATGCTGGAGAGACCACTTCACCACCAATGATTGGGCCTCCATGCGAGACCTGTGTGCCCTGTTGCACTGTTTCGAGTACTCCACCAACATGGCCAGTGGCGATGACACAGTTATCAGCGTTACAATACCACTTCTATGTCTCCTTGAGAAAACGCTTAGGGCGATGATGGAAGAGGAGATGGCCCAGGAGCAGGAGGAGGATGAGGGTTCATTTTTAGCACTTTCAGGCCAGTCTGTTAGAAGTGGCTTAGAGGGAGGTTTTTTGCAACAGCAGAGGCCAGGTACAAATGTGGCCAGCCAGGTCCCACTACTGGAGGACAAGGAGGATGAGGAGGAGGTGGAGGAGGATGAGGATAAAGCAGGTTCACAGCGGGGTGGCACCCGACACAGCTCAGGCCCATCACTGGTGCGTGGCTGGGGGGATACGGAGGACGATGACGATACGCCTCCCACAGAGGAGAGCTTGTCCTTACCTCTGGGGAGCCTGGCACACATGAGCGACTACATGCTGCAGTGATTGCGCAGCGACAGCAGTGTTGCCCACATTTTAACGTGTGCGGACTACTGGGTTGCCACCCTGCTGGATACCCGGTACAAAGACAATGTGCCCATCTTACTTCCTGCACTGGAGCGTGATAGGAAGATGCGCGAGTACAAGCGCACGCTGGTAGAGGCGCTCCTGAGAGCATTCCCAAATGTCACAGGGGAACAGGAGGCAGCATTTCACTAACATAGTTGAACAGTATGTCTGCACACCCCTCCACGTACTGACTGATGGTTCGGCCCCATTCAACTTCTGGGTCTCCAAATTGTCCACGTGGCCAGAGTTAGCCTTTTATGCCTTGGAGGTGCTGGCCTGCCCGGCGGCCAGCATTTTGTCTGAACATGTATTCAGCACGGCAGGGGGCGTCATTACTGACAAACGCAGCCGCCTGTCCACACCCAACGTGGACAAGCTGACGTTCATAAAAATGAACCAGGCATGGATCCCACAGGACCTGTCTCTCCCTTGTGCAGAATAGACATTTATAACTGCCTCCCCCTCAACCATGTATTCTTGTACTCCGGGGCACTTCTTTATTGAATCCTCATTTTTTTAACTTTACTATGATCCTGCTGTGCAACCCAAAGTTGAATGAACCTCTCCTCAATCTGGGCGCCAGGGCCTAAATAACTGAAAGTGGCCTTCTACAGTGGTGGGTGATATGACGCATGATTCCTTGCTGTGGGACCTCTCGCCTCTGTCTGGGTGCTGGGGCCGAAATAACTGAAAGTGGCCTTCTCCAGTGGTGGGTCATATGACGCCTTATTCCTTGCTGTGGGACCTCTCTCCTCTGTCTGGGTGCTGGGGCCAAAATAACTGAAAGTGGCTTTCTCCAGTGGTGGGTGATATGACGCATGATTCCGTGCTGTGGGACCTCTTTCCTCTGTCTGGGTGCTGGGGCCGAAATAACTGAAAGTGGCCTTCTCCAGTGGTGGGTGATATGACGCATGATTCTCTACTATAGGACCTCTCTCCAATTGATATTGGTTAATTTTTATTTATTTTATTTTAATTCATTTCCCTATCCACATTTTCCGCAGGGCATTTACCTACATTTTGCTGCCTTTTGCAGCCCTCTAGTCCTTTCCTGGACTATTTTACAGCCTTTTTAGTGCCTAAAAGTTCTGGTCCCCATTGACTTCAATGGGGATCGGGTTCGGGATAAAGTTCGGGTCGAGTTTGGATCCCGAACCCGAACATTTTCGGAAAGTTCCGCCGAACTTCTCGAACCCGTACATCCAGGTGTTCGCTAATCTCTAATAACGGCACAGTCTCCACACAGACGTTATGGGAAGCACATAAATCCCACATTAGAGGACATTTTATATCCTTAGCCTCTTATACTCGGAAACTCAGAGAAAAAACAGTTTCAGACATACAACAGAAAATTGCACAATTAGAAGTCATTAGCCACAGCACATTTCACTGAACTATCCACCTTATGCACTGAGCTGAAGAACATTCTAAATCTACATTCAACAAAGTCGTATCTCTACGCTAAACATAAACATTATGCACACGGTGACGAGCCTACCAGATTTATGTTAGCTCAAATTAAGCGCAGGAAAAACAATGCCTACATAACCAGCTTAAAAAATGAATCTGGCACCTTACTACATAAAACTTAAGATATAGCACGGGAATTTAGCGACGTTTATAGCAACTTATATAACCTCCATCCTCAGATTGATACTGAAACTACTTGGTCCAAACAATTGGCAATAGACTTCTTTCTGAAGTCGTTGAATCCACCCAAACTTACTGTTGAATAATCCACACATGTATGCTCTATATTAACTCCATGAGAAATAAAAAATGCCATTAGAAACACTCCCAAAAATAAAAATCCAGGCCCAGTTGGACTCTCTTCCTTTCTAGATACTTTAATACAATATATAGGAAAGCTTTTCAATGAAGCGCTGAATGGGATCCCACTCCACAAGCAAACCCTTACAGCAAGGATAGCCATTATCCATAAAGAAGGAAAAGACCCCACACAATGGGGCAATTACCGCCCAATTTCCCTTCTTAACGTTGATTTAAAGATTTTTGCAAAAACCCTGGCCAATCTCCTATGCTCCCTCCTACCATGCATTATAGGCGCAGACCAAGTAGGCTTTATAACCAAAAGATAACTATAGCAAAAAGCAGGTGCACTCTGCGGCAATGCTAAACCCTCACACTGATAAAATTGAGGGGTTAGTTCGACATATCCTACTAGGAGGACATGTCTTAAGCTCGGACACCACGGCAAGGTCCCTCAAGTAGCATGAGGCCCTACCACTCAACCTACCTGAGCCGTATGGGCGATACCAGAAGCCGTTGGGCATTACGGGAGCATAAGGCCTGACTCACAGACAGCTCACCAGTGACCTCCAGCATGTAACCATGATTGCAATGGGAGGTGGGAGGTGCCTGTGAGCCCCACACCAGATCGGCTGATATGGCCCAGGGCCTCCCAGGTGCACCTTAATGTAGCCTGTAGATGAAAAGCAGGCACATTTAAATCGGAGTTTATACACCTCCAAACATATTATACAATCCATTAGAAAACGTGGTGTGGTGTTTAACAAGCAGGATATGCTCAACCCATATGCAGTTGTGCATGTATCTAGGGGAGCACATCCTGCACTTGTAGTCCATTGCTAGGGGCAATCAACAGCAAAAAATGCATACAATGGAAGATGACTACAAGTACCACAATAACCATCCTACATACGATAGCGATAATGTGGATGTGGAGAAGGCAAAGATAACATATACCGGGTTCTTCAATTGATCTCTAACGCAACACTCACACCCACTCCCCTAGTTCTTCAAGGCACAGATGCCGAGAAGGCATTCGACAGGGTCGGTTGGCAATTCCTGGCTGCTTCCATAGCAGTATTTAATATACCTGACGCATTTATTGACGTAGTATATATATAATGTATAAAGACCCTACAGCCAAAGTTCAAGTAAATGACACTCTCACCCTCCTTTGATATATCTAATGGAACCGGCCAGTGATGCCCATTGTCTCCCTCTCTATTAATAATCACAATGGAGATCCTACTCCAAAAAATTAGGTCAAACCAAAACATACAAGGGATTACTTGTGGAAACATAGAACATAAAACTGCAGCCTATGTCGATGATTTACTATTAATACTGACCAACCCAACTGAATCTCTCCCTATTATTGAACAATTGCTAACAGATTTTGGTAGTATCTCGAACTTCAAAGTTAATATGGGGAAATCCCAGATTCTTAATATATCCCTCCCCACACCTATAGCGAACTCCTTAAGCGCCAACTCTCCTTTTGATTGGACACAACCCTCTATAAAATTTCTAGGGTTCAATATCTCATCGAATCTATCTCACGTATATAAGAATAATTTTTCCCGCTACGCCATAAAATAGCCCAAATCCTCTCGTCATGGCCTATCCCATATATCTCTTGGTTTGGCCCTAAAAATATTGCAAAAGGTCTGATCTGGCCAAAAATCACCTACCTAATCCAAGCGCTACCTATTCATATACCCAAAGCATTTTTCATCTGGAAAAATAAGTTTATCTGGAAAAATAAGAAAACAATCATTAGGTATACGATTTTGCAGCAATCATATAAGACCGGAGGTATGGATATCCTGGATCACAAAACCTTCTGTCATGCAGTTCACCTCAATAGAATTATTGATTGATACCGTAAACCCCCTCATAAACTATGGGTCTCTTTAGAGGAAGATACAGTATGCTCCACATACTGCTACGACAACTGATATTTCACAACTACTGTATAAACAAACACAGCCCCTTAAATCCCAAAACGCCCTCACACTGGAGACATCGCGGACTTAGACATTTCCCCAATTAAGGCAGAAATGCATGCCTTTCCCCTCCCCTCGCATGCAAATAAGATATACTGTTAGGCTTTGATCAACATGCAAATAGCAGTATCCCAATTTCTGTCCGAAATAACTCCTCATCCATTGACACCTTGCTAGTCCAAGATACCTTCCCCTCACTTCTTGATCTTCAAAATATACTGAATTGCCCATCCCTTTCCCCACTATTATATAATAAGCTCTTCTCCTCCTTTAAACAGTTGAAGAATGCCAAGTGTCTTACCAGGTCAATAACCTGGTTTGAAACCTTTCTCTCCCAAAAGAACACACCTAAAAAGGTGATATCACAGACATGTAAAAACATTCTGCACCCAAATCCCAACAATATACTCCCTTTTCCTTCAGGCTTGGAAAACAGATCTAGGAAAAAAATTCACCGCCGAGGAACGACAGACCCTCTTTCTAGCCCCCAAACTCGTATCCAAATGTATGCGTATCCAAGAAAATTACTAGAAAATCCTGACGAGGTGGCATCTAACCCCCGGTTGCTCTTAATAAATACAATGCCAATTATGAGCCCAGCTGCTGGAAATGTGGTTCTTCCCCTGGCACATATTTTCATCTTTAGTGGACCTGCCCTGCTATAATCCCTTTTGGGGAATCAATTCTACAACATGTAAATAAAATTACAGGTCATAACTATCCAATGATACTGGAAGTCTGTCTCCTCCATCTGGCACCAGATAAGATACCAATACATCTGGGACTACTGACTAGACAATTTCTAGCAGCAGCCAGAATACTTATCCCAACTTATTGGAAATCAGATCCCCCCCCCCCCCAACGGTGGCACAGTGGATAGACAGGGTTGATTGTGTGTTCTGCCTAGAAGAATTAAGACAGTCTGGTCCATCTGGGCTCGTTTCAGGGGTTATAATAAATGAATGGACACATAGTGCCTGGGTTGATGGCCCTAAGATTGATGCATCAATTTCTGGGTCTTACCTCTCCCATTTCAACAATATCTCCCTTCAACTCGTGATATCTTTCTGACCACAATGTAACTTATACAATCTAATCATGCTTCTCACAAATACTCCCCCCCCCCCCCTCCGCCCTTCATCATGCTTATGCTTCCACATTTAAGTTATTAAATAATGTTGCTTAATCTGGTGCACAAATGTCAAATAGCCAGTTGCTTAATTAAGAGGGGGCTTCCCTCCTCATATCTATAGTTCTAATATCTGCTTGTTATGCACATGGCTCTTTTGTCATATCTTCATCTTACCGGGATCCATCATGATATGTTGTACCATGACTTTGTTGTATCATTGTACATTATGTAATTTATCCCTGTATGTATGTAATTTTGAAAACTCAATAAAAATTATTTTAAAAAGAAAAAAAAATTTAAAATTTGTATTTAAAAACTGAAGAAAGGGAGGATATGTTTTAGAATTCGTAATTTTCCCCTATAATGTACCGTTTTGCATTTAAATCAAATCATAGTAGTAAACATTGACTGGCATTTATAATCTATTTATAACTATATAACATATAAAAACATACATGATGTCTTCACTTTTAACTGTGGCTCTCAATCAGAGCTCAGATTACATCTTCACTCAATCTACTTTTTACCTTCTTTTTTTTTTTTTGTACATTTGTTGATAACACAGCTTCTTTATTTGAATTTTCAAGCATTCTCCTCCTTTGATTAGTTTGAACCTGACTATAACCTTTACATGTGTTTGTTAATCATATATCCAAAAATAATCTAATTGAATATTCAAGGAATGATCAAGCAGTGTCACCCACTGGCAACAGAGAACAAATATGCTACCTGTGATCAAAGAAGGATTCAATCTTTATTTCTTCTCCTTTCTTATATGTCATATAATAGGAATTCTAAGTAAGTTGTATATATTAGCTTAACTAATTTCTTCCAAAAATTCAAACAAAAATGTAAAATACATGGTCTACAGTACATAGATTGTATATGCCTTTAAAAATTGTCTGATGTATTAAACATTCTCACAATGATTGTTGATTATGATTATATACTGATATTATACATATCTAATTTATAAATCAAAATTATTTGCTTTGTTACCCTTAGAAGATAAAATGATATGTATTTGAGCATGTTTTAAATTGCTCCATTGCAAGCTTAGTACACTGCTGTGATTTCCTGTAGAGAATTGCTAAGTCTTGCCAGGGCATTTCCTTCCAAAATTGAAGCTACAGTGATTATAAATTACATTGTGGTAGTTTAGCTTGGCTGAATGTAAAGTATATAATATTTACTTAATAACATATTGTGTTTGTTGTGGCTGCTATAAAAGTCGTTATAGTGATCAACTCTGTATATTTGTACACTGACAAGCAAAAGGGTAAGGCCCCTTTCACACGGGCAAGTTTTCCGCGCGGGTGCAATGCGTGAGGAGGACGCATTGCACCCGCACTGAATCCGGATCCATTCATTTCTATGAGGCTGTGCACATGAGCGGTGATTTTCACGCATCACTTCTGCGTTGCGTGAAAATAGAAGCATGCTCTATATTGTGCGTTTTTCAACGCAACGCAACGCAGGCCCCATAGAAGTGAATGGGGCTGCGGGAAAATCGCAAGCATCCGCAAGCAAGTGCAGATGCGTTGAGATTTTCCCACATGGTTGCTTAGCAACGGGACCTGATCTTTATTATTTTCCCTTATAACATGGTTATAAGGGAAAATAATAGCATTCTTAATAAAGAATGCATAAAAAAATGGAAGGGGTTAAAAATAATAAAAGTTAACTTACCTTTGCCACTTGATCGCGTAGTTGCGATCTGTCCTCTCTTTCCCAGCATCAGCTAAGAACTAAAGGACCTGTGATGACGTCACATCACATGGTCCAATCACATGGTCCATCTTACCATGGTGATGGACCATGTGATTGAACCATGTAATGTGACGTCATCACAGGTCCTTTAGTTGCGATCAAGTGGCTAAGGTAAGTTAACTTTTATTATTTTTAACCCCTTCCACTTCATTTTACTATGCATTCTTTATTAAGAATGCTATTATTTCACCTTATAACCATGTTATAAGGGAAAATAATAAATTCTCCAGAAGACCCGAAACCGGACTTCAGTGATGAAGTCCGGCTTCGGGTCTGGGTACCAAACATGGCGATTTTTCTCACGCGCGTGCAAAACGCATTACAAACGTTTGCACCCACGCAGGAAAATCGCGCATATTCCCGCAACGCAGCTGCCTCTTATCCGGGCGTCAAACATGACGCCCGTGTGAAAGAGGCCTAAGAATGTTTTGAATGTTTGACTACCGTCTTTTTATAAACAATCATCTTGGCTATCTCATACATAAATTGGACTTGCAACTATTTAGCATATGATTAATTATGCAGATTCTTGTCATGTAGCGGCATTGTTAGTGTTTTACTCCTAAAATTCTAAATGTTAATTTTTATTATTTTGTTAGTATTTTGTAAATCCACCTTTGGCTTTAAACACTGTCTATTGACTTTGGTCTCATTACTCCAAATTAATAGTTTCCAATATTCTACTGTCCAGTGTTCGTACATTTTTGCAAAATTGATCTGACGCTTCTTATGACGATATTAAAGTCTAGTAGTGTTGAGCGAACTCAAACTGTAAAGTTCGGATCCGTACCGAACTTTACGATTTTTGGTACCCGGATCCGAACTTTGCCGGAAAAGTTAGGGTTCAATCTCGGTGTTCGGGAATTTAATAAAGCCTGTTGAAAGGCTGCAGGTCAGCCAATCAACAAGCTTTTAAGCTGTGGGCACTTAGAAGCCATCACAGCTATACCTACTAATGGCATGGCTGTGATTCGCTGCTGCATCATGTGACCCAGCCTCTATATAAGCTAGATCACATGTAGCACAACCCATCAGCTCTGAGTAGTGGAGGGAAAGGAAGCAGGCAGCTGAAGTGAGGGAGAGTGTTAGGAATCTTATCTGGCTGTTAATTCTGTGGGTGACCTATAGTGATTTTTGTGGGTGTAATACATCATCTTTGCACCCCTGACGCAGAAAAATAATAAAACATCTGGCTGTTAATTCTGTGGGTGACCTACAGTGATTTTTATGTGGGTGCAATGCAACATCTTTGTACCACTGACACACAAATATAATAGTTAATCCGTCTGTAAGTTCGGTGGGTGACATATACCCATTTTTTGTGTGAAGTACACCTGCACTGCATACATGACATGGAAATAAATATAGTTACTCCAACTGTTAGTGTCACGGCTGTGTCATGGTCTAGTGGTAGTGGACCGTAACACTTATGCCGTGCATTCCCCTTTAAGTCTGGTGTGCATTTTGGTGTGTACGGGGTTAAGGTGTGTGCAAGGTGGAACAGGGTGTGGCCTCATGGCTCTTCTTAAACTGGAGTTTTGAGCCTGAGAGTTTGTTGTATGCCTGCCTTTGTATGAGCAGGAGCTTTGCTGGATGTGTCACCTGTCTGTGAGGGCCTCCTTGTGGAACATCAAGGTCTTTGGTCTTTGGAATGTAACCATATGTTTCTATGTCCCACTCCCTACCTTACCTGTTGTGATGTTTGGTGTGAGTTTTTGTACAGGGTGTTTGTTGTATGTCATTTGGTGTTCCATGTCTGGTCTATGTGGTGTTTGTAGTCCAGCATGGTTGATTGACATTTCCCCTGTCTGTCTGTGCCTGTGGAAGTGGGCACCATGGTTTCCCGTAGGGGTGAACCACAAGTCAGCAAGCTGTAGTTGTTCGACCCAGTCGTTGTGGCAGGTGGGTAGTGGTTTTTCCGGTGTGTCGTTTGCGCTGGGCTCTTACCTGCCATTGTGTGTTTGTGCTTGCTCTCTTCCCCTTTCTTGTTGCTGGGCCTGTGGGAGACTATGCTTCTTCCTGGTCTTGGAGGAACTGGTTGTCTCTTGCTCCTGATAATATCATCAGGGATCATCATAGCGAATTAGGGTCCTAGGTTCCGGGTATGAGCCCTCCCTCCATCAGTGTTGGCTCATACAGTCAGGAGGTTAGGGATTGCATTTAGGGATGCATAGGAGGTGACCTGCTTCCGTATCCTGGCTTCCAAGCCTAGTGGCATTCCAGTCTTCCCTACATTGTACGGTGTGGATTTTTCCCCCACTCTCCACCGTGACAGTTAGTTCGGTGGGTGACATATTCCCGATCTGGGTGTGAAGTACACCTGCACTGCATTTGTGACAGGGAAATTAATATAGTTAATACGTATGTTAGTTCGGTGGGCGACATCTACCCATTTATTGTGTGAAGTACAACTGCACTGCATACATGACAGGGAAATTAATATAGTTAATATGTCTGTTAGATTGGTGGGTGACACCGTCACCAAGCATCTCTACAATGTCCCATGAAAGAGTTCAGCTGTCCATTTCTCAAACACTGGAGAGAAAGGAAGTACCCCCTTACCAATGCGCGATCCCTGGCCCTGAATGCCAGCATTTCAAAATTCCTGGTCTTTGAAATGCGGTCATTCCATCTGGTGGAGACGGAGACTTTTAAAAATCTTATGGTGGTGGCTGTCCCACAGTACGTGGTTCCCATCCGCCACTACTTTTCCAGGCGAGCCATCCCTGCCCTGCATAACCAAGTGGCAGACAAAATTAGGTGTGCACTTCGCAAAGCCATCTGTGGCAAGGTCCATATAAACACCAATACGTAGACCAGTAAGCATGGACGGTATATCTCCCTAACTGCACACTGGGTAAATGCAGTGGCGGCTGGGCCTGAGGTTGATAGCAGTTTGGCGCATGTCCTTCCGCCACCAAAGGATTGCAGGACATTTCTCTTTGCCTCCTGTTGCCTCCTGCTCCTACTCCACTTCCTCCTTTACCTCCTCCTCATCTGGTCAGCATAACACCTTCACTACCAACTTCAGCACAGCCAAGGACAAACGACAGCAGGATGTTCTGAAAAATTTCCCCGATATGTCAGAGCTGCTGCAGAAAGTGCGGGCCGTCTGTGCACCATTTCAGAGTTCTCATCCTGCACCTGCTTGCCTGTCTGTGCTGCAGCATAACTTCGCCCTTCCCGCTCACCACCTCATATGTGACATGCCCACAAGGTGGAACTCCACCTGGCACATGCTAGAGAGACTGTGCGAGCAGAAGCAGGTGATAGTGGAGTTTCAGCTGCAGCATGCACGAATGAGTCGCTCTGCGGAACAGCACCACTTCACCACCAAAAAGTGGGACCTCCATGCGGGACATGTGTGCCTTGTTGCGCCGTTTCGAGTACTCAACCAACATGGGCAGTGCCGATGACGCCGTCCTTAGCGTTACTATCCCACTTTTATGTCTCCTTGGAAAAATGCTTTGGGCAATGATGGAAGAGGATGTGGCACAGGAGGAGGAGGAGGAAGAAGAGGGATCATTTCCATGGTTATCAGGCAAGTCATTCACAAGTGGCTCGGAGGGTGGGTTCCTGCACAAACAGAGGCCAGGTACACAATTGTACAGCCAGGGCACAGTTCTGGATGATGATGATGAGGAGGAACCATGTTCACAGCAGGGTGGCACCCAAAGCAGCTCATGGGCATCACTGGAGCATGGCTGGGGGGATACAGAAGAGACAGGCGATACACCTCCCACAGAGGACAGCTTGCCCTTGCCTCTGGGCAGCCTGGCACACATGAGCGAATACATGCTGCAGTGCCTGCGCAACGACAGCCGAGTTGCCCAGATTCTAACCTGCTGGATCCCCCCTACAAGGACAACGTGCCGTCCTTAATTCCGTCACTGGAGCGTGATCAGAAGATGCTCGAGTACAAGCGCACGCTGGTAGACACTCTGCTGATGGCATTTCTACCTGACACCAGGAAAAAAATATAATAGCTTATCTCAAGGAGACCAGCTACAGAAAACACAGTGGAGCCTCAGTTAAGAGTCTCAACACAGCAATCCAAAGTGCAAAGCTCCCTGGGAAACAGTAATATGCAAAATAAATGTGGAGCCCCAGTATTGGGTCTACAACACAATGAAAGCCAGATATCCCTTAAAGGAAGGAAAACCGAGCAAAGGGGTGTCTCCATCAAAGAGATCACCAAATCCACCATATCAAGTGGACCCTATGTCAAGATCCCTCTTTTTTACAAGCTTTAAGGATATGACGGGGAAAACCTAAGCCAATTATCCATCCACAGACAGCTGTTTCAGGGTGTTGCCCCTCATCAGTATGGAGTAGGATTCTGGCTAACCAGGAGCAATGCCTTGGAGACTACTCAAACAAAATAATAGCTTATCTCAAGGAGACCAGCTACAGAAAACACTGCGGAGCCTCAGTGAAGAGTCTCAACACAGCAATCCAAAGTGCAAAGCTCCCTTGGAAACAGTAATATGCAAAATAAATGTGTAGCTTCAGTATTGGGTCTACAACACAATGAAAGCCAGATATCCCTTAAAGGAAGCAAAACTGAGCAAAGGGGTGTCTCCATCACAGTGATCACCAAATCCACCATATCAAGTGGCTCCTATGTCAAGATCCCGCTTTTTTACAAGCTTTAAGGATATGAGGGGGAAAACACCAGGGGCTCAGTGGAAGCACAAGGAGAAGGCAGAGGAGGAGGAAGAAGTCTCCAACGCAGCTGGGGCACCGCCAACACCTCAGAAGGGAGAGTTAGCATGGCCGAAATGTGGAAAAGATTTGTCAGAACGCCACAACAACCAGCACCATCAGCTGATATGGAACGTCTAAGCAGGAGGCAGCATTTCAGCAACATGGTGGAACAGTAAGTGTGCACACGCCTACACGTACTGACTGATGAGTCTGCCCCATTTAACTTCTGTGTCTCCAAATTGGGCACATGGCCTGAGCTTGCCCTTTAGGCCTTTGAGGTGCTGGCCTGCCTTGCGGCCAGTGTATTATCCGAACATGTGTTTAGCATGGCAGGGAGGGTGATCACAGACAAGCGCAGCCGCCTGTCCACAGCCAATTTGGACAAGCACACGTTCATTAAAATGGCCCAGGCATGGATCCCACAGGACTTAGCCATTGTTATATTCCAGCACACTTTTTCTATGCATTCTTTCTATTTCCCAATGTTTTGGGGTCTTCCCAAATGTATAAAAAAAAAAAAATTAAATAAATAAAAATAAAGATAAATAAAAAATCTACAAAAACAAACAGTGTTGGCTACCTCTTCTTCCTCCACCACCGCTTCCACCTTGATTTATTATTTTAAGTAATTTCCCTATCCACGTTTGTTTGCAGGGCAATTGTCCTGATCTTACCCCCATTTTGCTTCCTTTTGCAGCCCTCTAGCCCTTTATATGGCTTTTTTAAAGGAATTTTAGTGCCCCAAAGTTCAGGTGCCCATTGACTTCAATGGGGTTCAGGGTCAAGTTGGGGTCCGGTACTCAAACTTTGTGACGCAGTTCGGCTGAACATGGCCTTCCAGTTGTTCGCTCAACCCTAAAGTCGAGGCTTCTTAATCTTCACCTTTTTTTGGGCCACAATTCCAGAGTTGTGTAGTGCGCGCTGCATGGTGCTTGTATGGATGTCTGTGATCTCACTGTTACAAAGCATACAAGCCATCTTCTTTATGGCTGCTCCTGGATTCGAACTGGTAACCTTTTGATTGGGAATCAAACTAATAAAACATTCAGCTATTAGGGAATGTGAGAAAAGGTTGTAATTTGTAGTATACAAGAAGAAAAAGATTGTTCCACCACAAGGAGCAAAACAGTAAGAATGCTGTTACATGACAATAGAGTTAAGCGGACACCTGGAAGTTCGGGTTCGCCGGCTTGGGCCGAACTTCGCCACAAAGTTCAGATTCAGGACCCGAACTTGACCCCGAACCCGAGCCCCATTGAAGGCACTAAAATGACCCTAAAAAGTCATGGAAATGGCTACATGGCTGCAAAAGGATGCAAAATGTGGATAAGAAGAGGACTATTGCCTTGCAAACAAATGTGGATAGGGAAATTACCTAAAATAACATAAAATACATAAAAATTCAAAATAATATTCTTGAACTAGGAGGAGAAGGAGGAGGTCCATATGGAGCAGGAGGTTGAGGAGGCGGTGGAAGCGGGGGTGTAGGTGGAAGTGGTGGAGGAGGAGGTAGTCGCCAACACTGTTTATTTTTTTTATTTGGGTAGACCCCAAAACATTGGGAAATATAGAAAAGATAACAAAGAGAAAGTGCACTGGAGTATAACAAAGGCCGACTCATTGGTGGTGAAGTGGTGCTGTTCCGCAAAGTGACTCACCCGTGCGGGCTGTAGCTGAAACTCCACTATTGCCTGCTGCTGCTCGTACAGTCTATCCAGCATGTGCAAGGTGGAGTTCCACCTTGTGGGCACTTCGCATATGAGGCGGTGACCGTGAAGGACGAAGTTACGCTGCAGCACAGACAGGCGAGCAGCAGCAGGGTAAGAACGCCAAAAGCACGCACAGACAGCCCGCACTTTCTGCAGAAGCTCTGACATATCGGGGTAGTTTATCAGGTATTTATGCACCACCAATTTCAGCACGTGTCATGCAAGGGATGTGCGTCAAACCGGCTATGCCCAGAGCTGCTACGAGATTTCGCCCATTATCGCACGCCACCAGGCCGGGCTTGAGGCTCAGTGGCACCAACCATTCATCGGTCTGTTGTTCTATGCCCGTCCACAGCTCCTGCGCGGTGTGGGATTTTCCCCCCAAACAGATGAATTTTTAAAACAGCCTGCTGTCATTTCCCCCTGGCTGTGCTGAAGTTGGTGGTGAAGGTGTTACACTGAGCGGATAAGGAGGTGGTAGAGGAGGAAGAGGAGTAGGAGGTGGCGGAAGGACATGCACCAAATTGCTATCCGCCTCACCCCCAACCGCTACTGCATTTACCCAGCGTGCTGTTAGGGAGATATAACGTCCCTGCCCATGCTTACTGGTCCACATATCCGTTGTTATGTGGACCTCGCCACTTGGTTGTGCAGGGAAGAAATGGCTCGCCTGGAAAAGTAGTGGCGGTTGAGAACCACATACTGTGGGACAGGCACCGCCATAAGGTTTTTAAAAGTTGTGTTAGACAACTGTTTAGATGGAGCAGTGCTGCGCGGTGGCCATTGTTGCTGTGGTGCTGTGCCGTGGGTAGGGGGGTGCCCAAAAGGCAGCAAAATGTAGGTAAATCCTCTGCAAACAAATGTGGATAAGGAAATGGCTTAAAATAAAATAAATAAAAATTAACCAATATCAATTGGCAACTTGGAGGAGGAGGAGGAGGAGGTGGAATAGGAGGTTGGGGTGGCATCAGGTGGGAATTCTATGGGAGTTGATGTTCTCATCACAGCCAAAAAGGATTCATGTCTGCCTGCAGTGTCAAAGGCCTTATTCACAGACTCAGGGCCATGGCACCCGCAAAGAGGAGAGCAGTCCCTTAACAGCAAAACAGGCCTCAGTTCAACCTGCAATTGAACAGGCCATTATCATTTATGTAGGCCCCTGACACCCAGACAGAATAGAGGCAATTTGACAGTAAAAAGAGTTTGTCTCTCACCCAGACAGCAAGCAATTAAACGAAATATAGGCCACTGACACCCAGACAATGGGGCGGTCATTAGACAGTAAAAAGTGTTAAATGTCTGCCACCAAGACAGCAAGCAAGTACATGAAAGTTAGGCCCCTGACCACCAGACAGAGGAGAGAGGTCCCATAGCAGAAAAAAAATCATGTCACCCACCAATGGAGAAGGCCACTTTCAGATATTTAGGCCCCTGGCACCCAGACGGAGGAGAGGTTCATTAAACTTTGGGTTGCTCCGCAAAATAATGGTAAAATAAAGAAAGAGGATTCAATAAAGAAGTGCCCTGGAGTACAAGGATATAGGGTTATTCTGCACAAGGGATGGACAGGTCCTGTGGGATCCATGCCTGGTTCATTCTTATGAACGTCAGCTTGTCCACATTGGCTGTGGACAGGCGGCTGCGTTTGTCAGTAATGACGCCACCTGCCGTGCTGAATACACATTCAGACAAAACGCTGGCCATCGGGCAGGCCAGCACCTCCAAGGCATAAAAGGCTAGCTCTGGCCACGTGGACAATTTGGAGACCCAGAAGTTGAATAGAGCCTAACCATCAGTCAGTACGCGGAGGGGTGTGCACACGTACTGTTCCACCATGTTAGTAAAATGCTGCCTCCTGCTAACACATTCCGTATCAGGTGGTGGTGCAGTTAGCTGTGACGTGGTGACAAAACTTTTCCACATTTCTGCCATGCTAACCCTGCCCACATCTCACACCCCCTCTGCCTTCGCCTTGGGCATCCACTTGTTCCCCTGTGACATTTGGGATTGCTCTCAGTAGCGCATTTACCAACGTGCGCTTGTACTCGCGCATCTTCCCATCACGCTCCAGTGCAGGAAGTAAGTTGGGCACATTGTCTTTGTTCCGGGGATCCAGCAGGGTGGCAACCCAGTAGTCTGCACATGTTAAAATGTGGGCAGCTCTGCTGTCGTTGCGCAGGCACTGCAGCATGTAGTTGCTCATGTGTGCCAGGCTGCCCAGAGGTAAGGACAAGCTGTCCTTTGTGGGAGGCGTATCGTCATCGTCCTCCGTTTCCCCCCAGCCACACACCAGTGATGGGCCCGAGCTGCGTTGGCTGCCATCCCGCTGTGAACATGCTTCATCCTCATCCTCCTCCACCTCCTCCTCATCCTCCTCGTCCTCCAGTAGTAGGCCCTGGCTGGCCACATTTGTACCTGGCCTGCTTTTGCAAAAAAACTCCCTCTGAGCCACTTTTAAGAGACTGGGCTGAAAGTGCTAAAAATGACCCCTCTTCCTCCTCGGGGCCACCTCCTCTTTCATCATCGCCCAAAGTGTTTTCTCAAGGAGACATAGAAGTGGTATTGTAACGCTGGTAATGGCGTCATCGCCACTGGCCATTCAGGCCATGTTGGTGGAGTACTCGAAACTGCGCAACAGGGCACACAGGTCTCGCATGGAGGTTCAGACATTAGTGATGAACTGGTGCTGTTCAGCAGTGCGACTGACCCTTGCGTGATGCAGCTGAAACTCCACTATGGCCAGTCTCTCCAGCATGTGCAAGGTGGAGTTCCACCTGGTGGGCACGTCGCATATGAGGCGGTGAGCGGGAAGGCCGAAGTTCCGCTGTAGCGCAGACAGGCGAGCAGCGGCAGGATGTGAACACTGGAAGGGGGCTCAGACGGCCCGCACTTTATGCAGCAGCTCAGACATGTCAGGGTAGTTGTGAATGAACTTCTGCACCACCAAATTCAGCACATGCGCTAGGCAAGGGATGTGCGTCAAACCAGCTAGTCCCAGAGCTGCGACGAGATTTCACCCATTATCGCACACCACCAGGCCGGGCTTGAGGCTCACCGGCAGCAACCACTCGTCGGTCTGTTGTTCAATAACCTGCCACAACTCCTGCGCGGTGTGGGGCCTGTCCCCCAAACATAAGAATTTCCGAACGGTCTGCTGACGTTTACCCCTGGCTGTTCTGAAGTTGGTGGTGAAGGTGTGTGGCTGACTGGATGAGCAGGTGGAAGAAGAGGAGGAGGAAGCCGAGTAGGAGGCTACAGGAGGCAAAGAATGATGCCCTGCGATCCTTGGCGGAGGAAGAAAGTGCGTCAAAAAACTCTCCGCCTGGGGCCCAGCCACCACTACATTTACCCAGTGTGCAGTTAGGGAGATATAGCATCCCTGGTCGTGCTTACTGGTCTACGTATCTGTGGTTAGGTGGACCTTGCCACAGATGGCGTTGCGCAGTACACACTTGATTTTATCGGATACTTGGTTGTGCAGGGAAGGCACGGCTCTCTTGGAGAAGTAGTGGCGGCTGGGAACAACATACTGTGGGACAGCCATTGCCATCAGCTGTTTGAAGCTGTCTGTGTCCACCAGCCTGAATGACAGCATTTCCAAGGCCAGTAGTTTAGAAATGCTGGCATTCAGGCCCAGGGCTCGAGGGTGGCTAGGTGGGAATTTACGCTTTCTCTGCAAGGTTTGTGAGATGGAGAGCTGAACGCTGCCGTGTGACATGGTGGAGATGCTTGGTGACGGAGGTGGTGGTGTTGGTGGCACATTCTCTGTTTGGTGGGCGGCAGGTGCCAACATTCCTCCCGAGGCGGAGGAAGAGGCCGAAGCAGCAGCAGAAGAGGGAGCAGGGGGAGCCTGAGTTGGTTCCTTGTTTTTAAGGTGTTTACTCCACTGCAGTTCATGCTTTGCATGTAGATGCCTGGTCATGCAGGTTGTGCTAAGGTTCAGAACGTTAATGCCTCGCTTCAGACTCTGATGGCACAGCATACAAACCACTCGGGTCTTGTCGTCAGCACATTGTTTAAAGAAGTGCCATGCCAGGGAACTCCTTGAAGCTGCCTTTGGGGTGCTTGGTCCCTGGTGTTGGTGGCCAGTAGCAGGCGAACTCTCTTGGCGGCGGCTGTTCTGCTTTTGCCCCCTGCTCCCTCTTTTGCTACGCTGTTGGCTCGGTCTCACCACTGCCTCTTCCTCTGAACTATGAAAGTCAGTGGCACGACCTTCATTCCATGTGGGGTCTAGGACCTCATCGTCCCCTGCATCGTCTTCCACACAGTCTTCCTCCCTGACCTCCTATTCGGTATGCACACTGCAAAAAGACGCAGCAGTTGGCACCTGTGTTTCGTCATCATCAGCAGAGACGTGCAGAGTCTGATGAGGTGGTGTTCCCATGTCCTTATCATCAGGAAACATAAGTGGTTGTGAGTCAGTGCATTCTATGTCTTCCACCACTGGAGAAGGGCTAGGTGGATTCCCTTGGGAAACCCTGCCAGCAGAGTCTTCAAACAGCATAAGAGACTGCTGCATAACTTGAGGCTCTGACAGTTTCCCTGATATGCATGGGGGTGATGTGACAGACTGATGGGCTTGGTTTTGAGGTGCCCCCTGTGTGATTTCTGCAGTAGACCGGGTTGAAGATAATGTAGTGAACGTGCTGGATCCACTGTCGGCCACCCAATTGACTAGCGCCTGTACTTGCTCAGGCCTTACCATCCTTAGAACGGCATTGGCAACCAAATATCGCTGTAAATTCTGGCGGGTACTGGAATCTGAGGTAGTTGGTTCACTAAGACGTGTGGCTGAGGCAGAATAGCCATGTCCTCTCCTGCACCAGAGGATCCACTAGTAACACCACGACCATGTCCGCATCCGTGTTCCTTACTAGATGTTTTCCTCATTGTTTCCATTCACCACAATAAGAAAAAAAGTATTTGTCCCAATGTATTGAATTCAAATTCAGGCCTATTTTTACAGGCACGTAATACTATCTGGCTATCTATTTATGTACCGTATTACTCTAATCCAGGCACAGCAATAACCACAGATTTCGGGGAATATCAATTGTAGGCCTAGTATTTTGGCCCTGGATAAAAAGGTATCCTTTTACGGACAGATTAACACTTGGAGATGCACAGTAGCGTGTGAAAAAATATATAGGATTATGCTTTCAGCACTTGTATTTTAACACTTTGTGTAATATACCCCTTAACGGAAAGAAATACACTTAGAGCTGTAAAACAGTGTGTGCAAATGTAGAGGATTATGCTGTATTTTAACACTTACTGTAATATACCCTGTAACGGAATGAAATACACTTGGAGATGCACACTGAGTGTCATATACCCTTTTACGGACATATTTACACTTGGCCTGCAACAGCTGGAACACCAGATTTACGGTATTTCTATTTTGGCAATTGAATTTCACCCCAGAACAAAATATATCCTTTGCCGGACACTATTAAACTTGGCCAGCCACAGCTGAAACCACTGATTTACGGTACTGCTATTTTGTCAATTGAATTTCACCCCAGAACAAAATCTATCCTTTGCCGGACACTAATAAACTTGGCCAGCCACTGCTGGGACATCAGATTTAGGGGTTTGCCATTTTGGCAATTGAATTTCACCCCAGAAAATTATCTATCCCTTCCCGGACACTATTCAACTTAGCCAGCTACTGCTGGAACACCAGATTTAGGGGATTGCTATTTTGGCAATTGAATTTAACCCCTCAATAAAATATAGAAATTTCTATCCTGAGTTTCTAGGGGTGACAATAAGCACAGCCAAGCCCCTGATGTAGGATATGGGAAAAAAAAACACTATTATTGATGGATTGATGGACTTGTTGGCAGCTTGTGCTGGTGCACCACAAGACACAAAATGGCCGCCGATCACCCCAGAAAAAAGTGACACAAAAAAGCTCTGTGCAGCCTAAAAACCAGTGAGCAATTAACTAGCAGAAGTTGAATTATTCACAGCTGTAGATCGATCACTTTATTAGGTGTTTTTGCTGAGTTTTCCCTGCCTTATATTGCCCTCACAACAGCTGTGTCCTATCCCTACATTAATCTGAGCAGAGTGTTGTGCGGCGCTACGTGACTCCAGCTTAAATAGTGGCTGGGTCACATGCTGCATTTGGCCAATCACAGCCATGCCACTAGTAGGCATGGCTGTGATGGCTTCTTAGGGCAAGAAGTAAAATGCTAGCTGATTGGCTGCTGTGCAGCCCTTCAGAAAGCGGGAAGAAATCAACGAACCCAAACTTGTTTGAAAATGTCCGGGTCCGTGTCCCGAACATCCCAAAATTCGGTACGAGCCCGAACTATACAGTTCGGGTTCACTCATCCCTAATAAGCATCTAATAGAACAGGTTCTGTAGACATCTATGTAGAATCAGCTGCCGACTGTGTAAGAGGAGTGTGCTTCTCCTTGAAGCTAACATTGATCTGTAAGGCTGAGTTCACACTTGAGTTATTTGGTCAATTTTGGTCCCGTAACTGCCCAAATAAGTTAAGTGTGCAGTGATTCTAAGAGAGACGCCTGTCATCTGCATGTCATACTGATTCACAGTATTGTTTCACTGCCACAGCAGACTCCTTATGCATGTTACTGCAAGGCACAGTGTTCTACACCACTATAAAGTCTCTCTGGAGCCAAGAAAAAGCCATTTTTTAACGCAATTCGCTGCAAATGAATTCATATTGAACCTAATTTTTTCGAAAAATTCGGTGATCCGGTCGAATCGAATTTTTGAGAAATTCGCTCATCTCTAGTATTGAATTACAGTCACAGCTGATATAGGAAAAAATAAATGTAGGAATAAATAGAACTGCACTCTCCTTGTTCTCTTTCACTCCAAAATTATTCTATTAATCATAATCAGCAACAAAGTCCCTGAGGGTTTTATAGTGCTGTGGCATCACAGGAGATGGCCATCTGTGGATTGGCTGGCTGCATGGCATTATGGGTGATCTTGCTTTCCAAGGGTTCTTACTTTCACTTTGTAATGTGTACAGCCACCATTTTAGGAAAAACTGTTTTGTTCACATGAAATGTGAGGAAATTCGGTTTAGTTGCGAATCAAAGTTTTCCTAAGCTTTGGACCAAATTCCATTGTGAATGCTTCTCTTCTCTCAACGCTAGTACTAATATCTGCTAACGAAAGACATCCATTTGTAGGCAGATATGTTCAAACATTTTGTAATACATCAAAGCTGGATACTATCTAATACTTATGTTATTTGCTCTGGAGTTTGGTATTGATATGCAGGGCAAACATGTAAATGGTACTTTAGAGACCATTTTCTTCACTGTGGATAGAACAGTGGTTGATGTGATGTCTCCCATCTTTTCCTTTTCTCTAAGGAGATTCATTCCACATAAGTTTACTTCAGCAGAAATTTTATGCTGCTTTTCATTACCTTCAGCTATGATATTCAGTATTTACGTATTTTGCAAGACTTTTCTTTACAGCAAATGAATGTCAATTTAGTAAAGACTGGATGTTTATCGTGATAGCGTCTGTCAGAGATACTGTATTTCAACATTTTTAGCCAAAGTAATTTGATGCTTGGCTACTAATGTGTACTTTTAAATGCATAATTTAAAATGTATACAAATTTATATGTGTAATAAGCGTATTAAGTGTTTCATGAAAAGTTAAGGTGTTTTCCCTTAATATTTGTTAAGTATTCTGAACCAGAAAATGTTTCCGAAGTTGAAATTTCATGAGACTGCAGATTAATCTCTTGTTCTCCTTTTTCAAACTACAAATCTATGTCATTACCAAAGCACATGTTCTGAGCTCTCATACTTCATTCACCTTCTTGCCTCACGTCCCCATTCTCTTCTGCTTCCAGTTGGGTACTGGGTGAAGATGGGGCATGGACACCTTATCTGTGTGTGGGAGTGTGTGTGTGTGTGTATATATATAGAAAAAGAAAAAAAGGCAGCACTGAGAGACCAAACAATGAAGTTGGTGGGTGCTAGGTCCAGGGGTTAAAGCCAACCCTTGAATGCAGACGAGGAAAATGGACAGCACTCCAAAGCGTAAATAAAATTCTTCCTTTATTCACCCATGTGGTGTACAAGCGACGTTTTGGCCAAGAAATAGAGCCTTTCTGAAGCTTGAGAAAGGCTCTATTGCTGGGCCGAAACGTCGCTTGTACACCACATTGTTGAATAAAAGAAGAATTTTATTTACGCTTTGGAGTGCAGTCCATTTTCCTTGTATATATATATATATATATATATATATATATATATAAGAAAAATGGCGGCACTGGACAAAATACTTTGGCGGGTGCAATGTTCAATGGGGACTGACCATAAGCCCCAAACAAATAATATAGAAAAACGAACTGCACTCCAAAAAATAAATCAAAAGGAGTTCATTTATTGACCCGTGCGGTGCAACGTTTCGGCTCTGAACCTAGAGCCTTTCTCAAGCAAAGAATATAGTGCTCCATGTGATGTATATATAACAAACATTTCAATTAGTCACACTCATGTGTTACAATCAATTATGCAAATTAGGTGACCAGTGCAAACACAAATGACAAGTGTTCACCTGAAGGTAAACAATGCATAGGCAAGTGACAACATCATCAGTAATGCAATATAAAGTGCACATATCGTGCTCATATATCACGATCATCAGATCCATATAATCATGTGATAATCAAACAAGTGCAGTGAAAACACATAAGAAGAGACAACAACTGGGAAGATAAAAGAACATACCGATCGGGTATAACAATGTGTGTGGCATTGTAGCAATCGCATCGCGCCTGCTCAAAGTACCGCCATGCTTAGTATGTGTCAGAAACTGACTGTGCATGTCCATTGCATCCGTGCGCACAACCAGCCATTCGTTTCAGGGTCAAAGCCCAGCTCATGCTCATTCTACACATGAGGTCAGAAAGCGTCATCTTTGATACTGGAAAAGTCCAACTATTGCCCTGTTCAAACACGCACCAATGTCACATGGGAATTTCATACACATGGCAGGTGAGGAATGCCCTCATCACAGAGCAATCACTCTACCTTAAGGAAACCCAACAGTGTAACCCATGGCAACCACAGGTGACTACTGAGAGTAACCTATATCTCCATATCGTGCATTCTGAAAACCCAGGAGGGATCTCCTCCTATTCATCGGTAGTTTGCGGAAACAGGTATAATCATGAGTCATGTATTAACTATAGAATTGCTGTTGCGGCTTATCACAGGGAGGTGATGCATTACTACACGCGTATTATATGATACTATGTTCTTCCCGTCGGCAGTTCAATTTTTCAATTCCCAGTTTCTCTTCAACATGTGCTTGAATATAAAAGGAATCTAAAAGAAAAAAAGGAAAAATTAATTTCCAAAATTATATTGTTATAGCACAATCAAAATTCTTTGACATGTTCATACCTAGAAAAATATTGCCCCACAATATTCAGCTGGAGCATGGGCAAACCAATTAATCACCTAATGTCACCCACATTAAAATCTACATTAAGACCCTTGGGTTTAAGACAATCAAGATTATAGATCCATTGTAATTCTCTCTTACATAGCAATTTATTTCTATTGCCCCCTCTCCTGGGTAGGGGAATATGATCCACTATCCAGCACCTTAAGTCTTTCTCCTTATGTCCCATCTCTGCAAAGTGTTTAGACACAGGTAAGTCCATCCGTCCCTTTCTGATATTATATCGATGGTTATTTAAACGTGTTTTGAGTTCTGTTGAGGTTTCCCCCACATAAAGAAGATTGCAAGGGCATGATAACACATATATCACAAACATGGAATTACAAGTTAAATGAAATTTAATATCATAAGCCATACCGGTAGATGGATGTACAAACTGTCTGCCCTTACATATATGCCGGCAGTTGACACAGTTCAGACAGGGATAACAACCCTGTCCGAGACGTGTCAACGTGCTTTGTCTGATACCACTTTTGGGTCCCACATCGACCTTCACAAACTGGTCCCTCAGATTCCTGGAGCGTCTATAAGAAAAGAGTGGTGGATTCTTAAATTCTGGTACTTGTTTAAAGCACCCAGACAATATGCCCCAATGTTTCTTAATAATCTTGCTGATATGGGGACTCATTTCATTGTATACCGATACAAAAGGAATTCTGATAGATTTCTCAGTATGTTTCCGTTTATTTAATATTTCCTTCCTATCCTGAGTCAGTGCTCTATTGGCACTTTCCACAAGTAGTTGTCTGGGGTATCTATCTATATATATATAGAAAAAGAAAAAAAGGCAGCACTGAGAGACCAAACAATGAAGCTGGTGGGTGCTAGGTCCAGGGGTTAAAGCCAACCCTTGAATGCAGACGAGGAAAATGGACAGCACTCCAAAGCGTAAATAAAATTCTTCCTTTATTCACCCATGTGGTGTACAAGCGACGTTTCGGCCCAGAAATAGAGCCTTTCTCAAGCTTGAGAAAGGCTCTATTGCTGGGCCGAAACGTCGCTTGTACACCACATGGGTGAATAAAGGAAGAATTTTATTTACGCTTTGGAGTGCTGTCCATTTTCCTCGTCTATATATATATAAATATATATATACACACATACACACACACATACAAAATGCACCACACTGTAGGAAAGTCCAGAATTCTGTACCAAGCTATGAGGAGAATTGTACTTCTATCTTGATGCCATACTTTGTCTAGGGCAGTACCTTGTTATTTGCAGAAATCAGTGGAGCAGACATCTTGGAAATAATCACATAAATCAGTAAGAAAATAATAAATTACATATCAAACATTATCTAAAACACAGTATTTTTTTTCTAATTCATGGTCATTGTACATGGTGAAGTGGAGCTAAATTCAGGATTGCCTCCAGAATTCTCTATTAAGTTACCTTATCTCTTTATCTGAGGTTTTGTAGTTTCCAGTATGTAAGGAATCACTCCAATTTAACAAAATAAAATAAGGTATTGGTGCAATTTAGAAGAAATATTGCAAGTCCAACAATGACTGCAGCAGAATACAGTTAGAAAAAAAGCTTCAGCTTTGCTGAATGATTATCACTGACTGCCCCTGGTTTTATTATTGCTCCGATAGTACAGACGTCGCAGATCAAATTTTTAAGAGCAAATTAGATCTGCCAAATGAAATATTTCAGCAGGGGATACAATTCAGCTTCCAGATTTCCACACTTATTATATATATATTATATTCCTATGCCAAAAGATGAACTAATTAACTGCTGTTAAAGGGTTTTCATTTTAGCTATCAATTAACTATTTCAACTATAGATATTTGTATAAAGAGGACACTGGAAAAATTTTCAGTTTATTTACACTAATATATCAAATATTTAATTATTTTACCACATCATTCAGAATTTGGTTAAGAACCTACCAATTGTGTACTGAATATAACTACATTTGGTCTAGCAGAATGTGCTCTGATTGCAGTAAATTTAACTTACAGTATCAAATATTTCCACGTGAGTGACTAAAGGGAACTAGCCATGATCAGATACCTAACACCAGCTGTTTCTCTCTATTCAATCCACAGTGCTTCATGTCTGAGACGTACATCAGGTGACCTAGCATCACAGCTAAGGGCACATGCTACCAGGAGCTAGTATTAGAATCATAGCATCAATGGAGTCTCCATCATGTGGAACAATTGTGGCATCTAGTGGACAAATTGTTTATTCTTGACTATTTGTTCTTCTTGAAATTAGCAAATGGTTGAAATAAACAAGGCACAAAACTCTCTCTCTCTCTCTCTCTCTCTCTCTTGTGGCATCTAGTGGACAAATTGTTTATTCTTGAATATTTGTTCTCCTTGAAAGTAGCAAATGGTTGAAATAAACAAGGCACAAAACTCTCTCTATCTCTCTCTCTCTCTCTCTCTCTCTCTCTCTCTCTCTCTCTATATATATATATATATATCTATATATAGATATCTCTCTCTCTCTCTCTCTCTCTCTATATATATATATATATATATCTCTCTCTCTCTCTCTCTCTCTCTCTCTCTCTCTCTCTCTCTATATATATATATATATATATATATATATACATCTCTCTCTATATCTCTCTCTATATATATATCTCTCTATCTCTCTCTCTATATATATCTCTCTCTATATATCTCTCTCTCTATCTCTCTCTATCTATCTATCTATCTATATATATATATATATATATATATATATATATATATCTCTCTCTCTCTCTCTCTATATATATATATATATATATATATATATATATATATATATATATATATATATATATAATATATATATATATATATATATAATATATATATATATATATATATATATATATATATATATATCAAACCAAAGAAATGGCAGCACACTGCTGAATGCACTAAGAATGGGTGAATAGGTGAATGTGTGAACCGGTTCAAATACATGACTACCATACTTACTATAACATGGGGTAGAAGCTCTTAGCGCATATAGTTGATCAAAATATGTCAGGACCGTCTACCAAGCGGCAAGGTGGCTTCTAATCAGATGGGGACTTACGCTAACACGGAGTGTCCAGCTCCACTATGATGTTTTGATAGTACTGATTAAAAGCACCATGCAGGTGGGCGGGTAAGCGGGAGTGCTAAGTTTCATAGAGGATGCCTATTCCTCATCTATATGTATATATAGATGAGGAATAGGCATCCTCTATGGAGCTTAGCACTCCCGCTTACCCGCCCACCTGCGTGGTGCTTTAAATCAGTACTATCACAACATCATAGTGGAGCTGGACACTCCGTGTTAGCGTAGGTCCCCGTCTGATTAGAAGTCACCTTGCCGCTTGGTAGACGGGCCCAACATATTTTTGATCAACTATATGTGCTAAGAGCTTCTACCCCATGTTATAGTAAGTATGGTAGTCACGTATTTGACCCTGTTCACACATTCACCTGTTCACCCATTCTTAGTGCATTCAGCAGTGTGCTGCTATTTCTTTGGTTTGCTGTATAGTTGTCTGTCTAGCTTGCACCTCCATCTAAATTACCTCTAGGAGGTGCTGTTTCATTTTTGGGTATGTATATATATATATATATATATACATATTGTGACAGGACCAGGGGGAAAGTGGTAGGAGGAGGCTACATTTTACCTAGGTTCCTGTTTTATACATTCTATATAGCAGCCAGTGATTGGAAGCAGCAAGGAAAACTAGGTTTTCTGTTTGTAAGGGTTTTATCAAAAACCTGGTTAGAAGGGCCTGGCCGCTTGGAGCAGGGAAAGTTTGGTGGATCCTTGCTCCAATTAGCCACTCCAGATATTTGTGGCAACTGTGGCTAATCACCTGAAAAAATGTGTGTGCTATAAAAGGGCAGACAGCACACTATCTGAGGGCCTCTGCTGCTGGGAAAGCTCTGATGTGAGTAAAAAACAACTGTTTGTTTTGTTTATGGTGCTGGGTACAAGGCTCAGTCAGTTTCCTTTAGTTAGAAACTGCTTGATGTCTAGAGGTGGCAGCCAGTCGACCAGGGTTTTCTTTTATTTTGTACTGTTTTGTTTAATACTTTTGACTACAAAAGCCAAACTGGCTGAGGCTAGTTGCACCATAGTTGCTTGGACTAAAAGAAAAAACTTTAGGTCCATCTTCCAGTAAAATCCTCTTTCACTTTATTTATTAAAATAAAATCCAAACAGGAATCGCATACACAGTCCACAATATCTACGTGTTTCTGACCCTACAATCTCGGTCCTTACTCATGACATACAGAAAAGGGAATGTTCACCTCCTTTTAAATCATGTGCTGCACCAGTCAAACAGACCTCAGAATCACCTGATTCATGGGGGAGGGGAACTAACCAAACACCAACTCGATCTCTATTTTTATCCGACACGAGTGGCCTGTGTGATGGCACATATAGCACTGAAATCCGTAGAGGAATGTGAAGATAGAATGAAAAAAATGGATGCCATATTCAATGTCCCAGACCTCACTACTCAAGACCCCATTAGAAAATATGTTAACTAAGGAAATGCGCACGTGGAGGGACCTTACATCACTAAGATATGATATGGATATGATACCTCAAGGACTCAGAATTAAAAAAAAAGCCCACCACGTTGTACTCAGACCTTTTTCAAACACAGTGGCAAGAGATTTTATCGAACTGCTCCTTTGAGTTAATGCAACTAATTATTAGATAAGGGGAACAGGCGTTATCAGATCTGTGGGATGACATTAAAAAAATTATAGCTTACTTTTTCATATGAACAAGCCACTATTAGTTTAAGCAAGACAAATATAACAGAGATTAAATGGATTTTAAATCAAATGTCGTCTACTCCTGGCCAGAAGCAAGGGCTAATACTCTGCTCAATTTTGAGAAGAACAGCTCTTTCCAGAAGGAGACGTGTTTCCAAGGTTTGTTTTAGCTCTACTGAGATAGTGATCTGATTCGGCTTCATAAATTAGCACTCTATCCACCTACTCTAGTGTGGATACCACCTGTGTGCAAATGGAAAGAGGGGCTGAGGGCAGAAATTCAGGCACAAAAAACGTTGGGCGGGGAGAAAACACCGCAGCAGGACGGCGATATCCTTCTCGCCACAAACAGGAGTAGAAGATCTTCAAATAATTCATCTATCCTCTACAAACCTGTCACAGGAGCAGGTGGATCTTCTGAAAAGGGGACTATCTTTTGCTCCAACCTGTCACTTTGATCTCTACCGCATGATTATTGATGTTAATTGCCTGGCACGAACCTTGACCCTGAAAAAACACTTTCAGTCTATGGATAATTCTCTTGAAGCTGTTCCACAGGGTGAAATATCAACAGAGCCAAAGAGACCAATATCATCAATGGATTTTAAGGAATTAGCACAAATAGCATCTTTTCAGGAAATGTGTCAAGAGCAGGCTGATATATTTAAACAAAATAGATCTTAATTTTTAAAAACATCTAAGGGATTTTTATCCAGTACAGTCAAGATCCCCTGCTCTTGACCGTTTCCAGGATTTGGTGGAGAAAGATCTTTGTGCCTTACATGATAAAATCAAACCAAGTTCGGCTGGCACCCGATTCACGTCGTACGTTGCACCGGGGAGGACTGAGAAAGGCTCTTTGCCGAAATGCATCAAATAATTGATTTGTATCGCATGAAAATGAAATAAATCAATATAACTTGAAGCAAAACTGCATTGCTGGGATCTTTTTATACATTACATGATAAAATAACATCCAAAAGAGTAACGGTGGGAGGTATAAAATTATGTGAATAAAAGTCTAATATGCCAAGGAGTAAGCATACTGCCCTGAATGATTTATTTAAAAAATCTGAAATAATAATTAAAGAAGTTGATAACGAGGGAGTGGTCATTTTGTAATTATGTCTATAAATCACAAATTCTGCATATGTTGAAAGTTATGCCTACTTACTCCCTAAAACTACCTTCTCCCCCTGTACCAACAAGAACTTCAGAAAATAGTGCAGTTTGGTTTCTTTATCGGCGTTCTTAATAAAAAAAACTGAATATATATATATATATATATATATATATATATATATATACTAGCAGAAGGACCTGGCTTCGCACGGGTATATTTCATCTACTTCATTTCATGTCTGCATGTGTCGTAAAAAGATATCAACAGTATCCCCCATAACAGTGACCTTTACATCACCCCGCCCCACTGTCTGCTGAGCTGTGTATCTAATCCTATCCTGTGTGATACTGTCTGCTGAGCTGTGTATCTAATCCTATCCTGTGTGATACTGTCTGCTGAGCTGTGTATCTAATCCTATCCTGTGTGATACTGTCTGCTGAACTGTGTATCTAATCCTAGCCTGTGTGATACTATCTGCTGAGCTGTGTATCTAATCCTGTAATGTGTGATACTATCTTCTGAGCAGTGTATCTAATCTTATGTTGTATGATACCATATGCTAAACTGTTTATCTAATCCTATCCTGTATGATATTGTCTGCTGAGCATGTATCTAATATTCTATCCTGTGTGATACTGTCTGCTGAGCTGTATATCTAATAATATCCTGTCTGCTGAGCTGTGTACCTAGTAGTTGATTTTTAACTTTATTTTTTCAGTCCCTGTTGGCTGAGTGGGAGGGGGAGTGGCCTAACTGGATTGGGGCGTGTCCTTTTAAACCGCTAACTGTAAGACAGCAGCACTTTTCTGTCTGAATGTGAGCTGCAGGGAGAAAATCACTGTCCCTCCCACCTCAGGAGAGGAGGGGGAATGACCTAACCAAATAAGAGGTGTGGCTTATCTGGACCTGGGGGCAGGGTTTTAAGGGTGACTTGAATGGCCACCCTACTTTCCCCCTGAACTGTGACCTCCATAGCACTCCACTCCCTTAACAGTGTCATCCACAGCGCCCTGCCCCTTTAACCACCTCAGCCCCCCTAGCTTAAACACCCTTAATGACCAGGCCACTTTTTACAATTCTGCACTACACTACTTTCACCGTTTATTGCTCGGCCATACAACTTACCACTCAAATGAATTTTACCTCCTTTTCTTCTCACTAATAGAGCTTTCATTTGGTGGTATTTCATTCTTGCTGACATTTTTACTTTTTTTGATATTTTGCTTTTTTTGACGAAATTTTTTCAAAAAAATGACATTTTTTACTTTCTGTTGGAAAATTTGTCAAATAAAACTACATTTCTTTATAATTTTTTCTATAAATGTATTGTTCTACATGTCTTTGATAAAAAAAAATGCAATAAGTGTATATTTATTGGTTTGGGTAAAAGTTATAGCTTTTACAAACTATGGTGCAAAAAAGTTTTGACTTTCTGAGCACCTTGACTTTCTGAGCACCTGTCCTGTTTCCTGACGTACTACAATGCCCAGACAGTAGAAACACCTCATAAATGACCACATTTCGGAAAGTAGACACCCTAAGGTATTCACTGAGGGGCATAGTGAGTTCATAGAAGTTTTTATTTTTTGTCACAAGTTAGCGGAAATGGATTTTTATTTTACTTTTTTCCAAAAATTTCATTTTCCGCTAACTTGTGACAAAAAATAAAAACTTCCATGAACTCACTATGCCCCTCAGGGAATACCTTAGGGTGTCTACTTCCGAATGGGGTTACTTGTGGGGTATTTTTACTGCCCTGGCATTTTAGGGGCCCCTGAAGCGTGAGAATCCAAATGTGTAAAAATGCCCTGTGAAATCCTAAAGGTACTCATTGGATTTAGGGCCCCTTTGCGCATCTTGGCTGCAAAAAAGTGCCACACATGTGGTATCGCCATACTCAGGAGAAGTAGGGCAATGTGTTTTGGGGTGTATTTTTATATATACCCATGTTGGGTGAGAGAAATATCTCTGTAAATTGACAACTTTGTATAAAAAAATTTAAAAAGTTGTCGTTTACAGCAATATTTCTCACACAAAGTATGGGTATATATAAAAATACACCCCAAACTCATTGCCCTACTTCTGCTGAGTACGGCGATACTACATGTGTGCCACTTTGCAGCCAAATGCGCAAGAGGCCAAATTTCAATGAGTGCCTTTAGGATTTCACTGAGCATTACGCATTTGGATTCCAAACTACTTCTCACGCTTTAGGGGCCCCTAAAATGCCGGGACAGTAAAAATACCACACAAGTGACCCCATTACGGAAAGTAGACACCCTAAGGTATTCGCTGATGGGCATAGTGAGTTCATGGAAGTTTTTATTTTTTGTCACAAGTTAGCGGAAATTTAATTTTTTTTTTTTTCTTACAAAGTCTCATATTCCACTAACTTGTGACAAAAAATAAAATTTTACATCAACTCACCATACCCCTCACGGAATACCTTGGGGTGTCTACTTTCTAAAATTGGGTCACTTGTGGAGTATTTTTACTCCCCTGGCATTTTAGGTGCCCCTAAACGTGAGAAGTGGTTTGGAATCCAAATGCGAAAAAATGTCCTGTGAAATCCTAAAGGTACTCATTGGATTTAGGGCCCCTTTGCGCATCTTGGCTGCAAAAAAGTGGCAAACATGTGGTATCGCCGTACTCGGGAGAAGTAGGGCAATGTGTTTTGGGGTGTATTTTTACATATACCCATACTTTGTGTGAGAAATATCTCTGTAAATGACAACTTTTTCCATTTTTTATACAAAGTTGTCAATTTACAGAGATATTTCTCTCACCCAGCATGGGTATATGTAAAAATACACCCCAAAACACATTGCCCTACTTCTCCTGAGTACGGCAATACCACATGTGTGCCACTTTTTTGCAGCCAAGATGCGCAAAGGGGCCCCAATTCCAATGAATACCTGTCACTACCAGAGTTTTGAGGTATTCTCACAACTCTGTTTCTCCGCCCCTGTGATGATGTCACTACCAGAGTTTTGAGAAGTTCTCACAGCTCTGTTTCTCCGCCTCTGTGATGAGGTCTTTACTATCAGTTTCCCTCCTCCCAGCTGTCCCTCCTGTGATTGATTCCTCTTCCTATAAATCACCCCTCTTCCTGTTTAATCGTGCGGATTATATTTCTCATCTGAGTTGTGTCAGCCTCTGGAATATCTGCACTTGTGTGGTCTCTTTACACTGGACCTGTGTTCTGCTGAAGCAAGTAACATCGGCTATTGTCTGCTGAGTTTGGATCTGTCTTCACTGCTGCTGCAGCTCCTACAGATAAGTTTGCAGACATTGTGTGTTTTAGTTTATTTGCTGACTGGATCCGAGGCGACCCCGGTTCCGTCTGTATTCTGAGTAGGGCGCCGGTAGCCGTGCCCCTCCCACTATTGTAGGGGTTTCAGCTGTCACCAGCCTTAGGTACACGGGCATGCCTCGACCCACCATCAGGGTCTGGGCATGTGCAAAGCAGCATAGGGAGAGCTCTTAGGGTCTGACAGGGGTCACCCTTTATTCTCCCTAGTTTGGGTCCGGTCACTAGCTTCTGCACTGTTTATGCTCCTGTTGTTCACATATACTCGTGACAATACCGTTTAGGATGGCATTTTTACGCATTTTTCTTCCCACGCTTTAGTGCCCCTAAAATGCCAGGGCAGTAAAAATACCCCATATGTGACCCCATTTTAGAAATAAGACACCCCAAGGTATTCTGTGAGGGGCATGGCGAGTTCATAGAAGCTTTTTATTTGGCACAAGTTAGCGGAATTTGATTTTTTGTTTGTTTTTTCTCACAAAGTCTCCCTTTCCGCTAACTTGTGACAAAAAGTTCAATCTTTCATGGACTCAATATGCCCCTCAGCAAATACCTTGGGGTGTCTTCTTTCCAAAATGGGGTCACATGTGAGGTTTTTGTACTGCCATGGCATTTGAGGGTCTCCGCAATCATTACATGTATGGCCAGCATTAGGAGTTTCTGCTATTCTCCTTATATTGAGCATACGGGTAATGAGATTTTTTTTCCGTTCAGCCTCTGGGCTGAAAGAAAAAATGAACGGCACAGATTTCCTCATTCGCATCGATCGATGTGGATGAAAAAATCTCTGCCAAAAAATATGCAAGAAGAAAAAGAGGGGCCTGGCGATTGCCAGGACATAGGAGCTCCGCCCAAACATCCATACCCACTTCAGCTCCTATGTCCTGGCAAACGTGATTTCTCCATTCACATCGATCAATCGATCGTTATGGAGGAAGACATCTTTGCCAGATTTTTGATACAAAGTGTTTGCCAAAGCATATGAACTCCAACACCTTTCCTCAGCTCATATGCCTGGGCAAACGTACCTGTTCTGCAGAGGAGAAATCTCCTTCACGTGTCTTCTGACAGCAGCGCAATGCTTCTCTCAGAATGCACATCAGTGCTGCAGCGTTTTCGTCGGTTGGTCCATTGGTCTACCTGGAAAATACAGGCAGCAGGCTCATAAACTTGAACGTTACAAACTTTATAAAACGTGAACATAAAACTTTTTTTATCAAACCTGATCAAAACTTTTAAAACCTGAACTAACTCAAGATTTATTTTTTTTGCGAAGTACATTATGCACTTTATCCCAAGTGAAAGGAGACGTTTCTAAAGTTTCACATTTCTGCTGTAGCACACCAGCACCCCTATGTGTTAGGGTCTCTCAAAACCTAGTATCCTGAGAGACCCTAGAGCCTGAGTGGATAAACTACCTGTGTTGTGCTGCCCCTATGTCCCTAAGTGTACCTGAGTGTGGTACTTTCAGAAACACTCCCCTAGGCATAGGGCAGGGTGGTCAGGACAGTCAGGACAGAAATAGCGGGTGTCACGCCTTATTCCACTCCTGCTACAGACACGACATCTTTTTCGGGGTGACGGTTGGGTTGAGGTACCAGCAACGACATTGGGGAAATGTCGCTCGTGTAGACGGCTCACTACACTGGTGGTTGAGGCCACGGAACCTCCTGGATACAGGAGGTTCTCGAAGATCTCTTCCTGAAATTTGAGGAAGGATCCTGTTCTCCCAGCCTTACTGTAGAGAACAAAACTATTATATATAGCCAATTGAATTAAATATACAGACACCTTCTTATACCAGCGTCTGGTCCTGCGGGAAAGCAAATATGGGGCCAACATCTGGTCATTGAAGTCCACCCCTCCCATGAGCAAATTAAAGTCGTGGACCGAGAGGGGCTTTTCAATGACACTGGTTGCCCGTTCAATTCGGACTGTCGTGTCTGCGTGAATGGAGGAGAGCATGTAAACGTCACGCTTGTCTCTCCATTTCACTGTGAGCAGTTCTTGGTTACACAAGGCAGTCCTCTCCCCCCTTGCGAGACGGGTGGTAAGGAGCCTTTGGGTGGAAGCCCCGGCGACTAGGTCGCGCGGTGCCACTGCAGCCAATCTGTTCTAGGAACTAATGCCTGAAGAGGGGCACACTTGTGTAAAAATTGTCCACATAAAGATGGTACCCCTTGCCGAATAAGGGTGACGCCAAGTCCCAGACTATCTTCCCACTGCTCCCCAGGTAGTCAGGGCAACCGACCGGCTCCAGGGTCTGATCTTTTCCCTCATAGATCCGAAATTTGTGCGTATAGCCTGTGGCCCATTCACAGAGCTTATACAATTTGACCCCATACCGGGCGCGCTTGCTTGGGATATACTGTTTGAAGCCAAGGCGCCCGGTAAAATGTACTAGGGACTCGTCTACGCAGATGTTTTTTGCGGGGGTATACAAATCTGCAAATCTCTGGTTGAAGTGGTCTGAGGGGCCGAATTTTGTGGAGCCGGTCAAAAGCTGGGTGGCCTCTGGGACGGGAGGTGGTGTTGTCGCTAAAGTGCAGGAAACGCCGGATGGTCTCAAAATGTGTCCTGGACATGGCAGCAGAGTACATGGGCATGTGATGAATTGGGTTCGTGGACCAATATGACCGCAATTCATGCTTTTTTGTTAGGCCCATGTTGAGGAGAAGGCCCAGAAAAGTTTTAAATTCTGAAACTTGCACTGGTTTCCACCGGAAAGGCTGGGCATAAGAGCTTCCCGGGTTGGCGTTTATAAATTGAGTGGCATACCAATTTGTTTCTGCCACGACTAAGTCATAGAGCTCCGCAGTAAAGAACAGCTCAAAAAACCCCAGCACCGATCCTATCGGAGCTGTCTCCACCCGAACTCCTGACTGGGCGGTGAAAGGGGGAACTACTGGAGTGGCTGAAGTTGGGGGCTGCCAATCAGGGTTTGCCAGCACCTCAGGGACTCTAAGGGCTCTACGGGCCTGTCTGCGCGGTGGCTGCGACGGGGGAATTACTGCACGTGCCACTGTACCAGCTTCAACTTCCCTTCTGGTGCTCGCCACTTTACCATGTTGTACGGCAGTGCTGGTAGAAGGTCCAGGATGGGCTGCGCTGCTGGTGTATGCCTCACCACGTAATCCGGCAGTGCCAGCCCCACTCTGCTGCCCTTGAAACGGATCCTGCGCTACCTGCGGTCTAGCGAAACGAGGCCGGGTATGCCTAGTGCTATCAGGGACCTCAACCTCCTCGTCCGAACTTTGGGTCAGACTGCCACTGCTTTCTACAGGTTCATATTCTGACCCGCTAGATTTGTCAGATGAGGGTTCCCATTCCTCATCCGACTGGGTCAGAATCCTGTAGGCCTCTTCAGGAGAATACCCCTTATTTGACATTTGGGCGACTAAATTTAGGGGGTATTCCCTGAGACTACCCAAGAAAAAAAGCAAGCCTGTCTTACAAATGGGAAGCTAGCGAAGTACAGAAGCTGCTGCAATTGATAAAAAAGATCAAAACTGATTTTTTTTTTATCACCGCAGCGCTTGTGAAGTGATTGTGCAGTGATAAAAAAAAATAAAACTTTTGTCACTGCAGCGGGGTGGGAGTGGGTGAACGCACGTGTGGGCGACCGATCAGGCCTGATCGGGCAAACACTGCGTTTTGGGTGGGGGGCGAGCTAAAGTGACAGTAATACTATTAATAATAGTAGTAATACTACTATAGATATAGTACTACTATAGTAATACTACTATAGATAGTTCTGATCACTTACAGATACTATATAAGTACAAATGCTGATTAGCGCTACGCTAATCAGCGAATCGGTGACTGCGGTTCGGTGGGCTGGGCGCTAACGGAAGTTAACTACCTACCAAAGGGACCTAAACTAACCTAAACCTAGCAGTCAATACTAGTGAAAAAAAGTGACAGTTTACACTGATCACTTTTTTCCTTTTCACTAGTGATTGACAGGTGATTGAAAGGGGTGATCAAGGGGTTAATTGGGGTGATGGGGGGTGATCAGGGCCTGAAGTGTGGTACTTGGTGTACTTACAGTAGAGGTGTGCTCTCTCCTGGGTCCAACCGCCGAAAAGGACCCAGGAGAGGGCACAGAAGCCATTTAACACATTATATTTATAAATATAATGTGCTAAATGGCTTGTGATTCGTTTTTATAAAAAATCATCAGCCTGCCAGCGATGATCATTGGCTGGCAGGCTGACCTATACTTGAACTTCTTCTCTAACTTTTCACCGTCGCGCAGTGCGCATGCGCGGCGGCATCAGCGCGAAATCTCGCATCTCGCGAGATGACGCGCCGATGCGTCCACTCAGAGCTACAGGATCGCCCGCCGGACGCATCCGTGCGTTAGGCGGTCCTGTAGTGGTTAAAGCTAACCTGCAGCAGTGGAGAGAAATGGTCGAGTTGTTATGGAACAAAATCACAAAAATATCGTGGCTGATATAGGGGAACTGCTCAGACTGCTCAGGAAGCTTGACTGTAAGCAGTATTCCATCACCTTCAGACTGTGTTCACACCATAGTTAGCGTAGTGGTAGGACCCCATGCCATGCTGAGCGACCAGGACGTAGTGCATGAGGGGCTCCGATGTGTTCCTGACAGGAATATATTGGCAAACACTCTCAGCTTTTAATATCTGCTTGTTTGACTAGCTAGTATAGTCAGTGGCATATCCGTTTGGTGCATTTTTTTCTGTGATTTTTATATTTATATATTTCATCCGCACAATGCTCCGTTTTCTGTAGGATGCCTTTGTGGTGCATGTGGTCCGCGCCGGCATCCTCCATTGTATTCAATTTTTGCTCGGGATGGCCGCTTGCTGCGGTCCACATGCGGTGGGACTGCTCCCCCAAATGAGAAACACGCTACAGTGTTTAGGGTCTGAGCAGTTCCCCCATATCGGCCACTATATTTCTGTGATTTTGTTCCATATGTATTGAATGTGCCTTCACCTGGCATTTAACATTCTTTTGCACTTGGTAGCCTCCATCACACGGTCTGATATGGGTGTGTCTTACAGTCTTGCTTTGTTCACATTGCATTAGTTGTCCTGCTATGCGGTTGTGTGGAAGCTTGACTGTAAGCAGTATTCCATCACCTTCAGACCGTGTTCACACCATAGTTAGCGTAGTGGTAGGACCCCATGCCATGCTGAGCAACCGTGACGTGGTGCATGAGGGGCTCCGATGTGTTCCTGACAGGAATATATTGGCAAGAGTCTCAGCTTTTAATATCTGCTTGTTTGACTAGCTAGTATAGTCAGTGGCATATCCGTTTGGTGCATTTTTTTCTGTGAGTTGTTATGGAAACCTCAGGAAATAAGGTACTAAGTGCTATTAGGCCATGGCTTTACTTCAATAGTGATTATCTTGGTGACAGATTTCCTCATCTCATCTACAGCAGTGAACATGGCTGGGGGTTGTTATGGTTACCGAACTGGCAGGGAGCAGTAAATGACAGTTTGGATTTAAGTGAAAGGCTTGCTGGCTTGTATTGGCTATAATGCAGGCAATTTTTTTGGGAATATCTCAAGAACGGTAAGTCCTAGAGAGCTGAGACCTGGTCTAAAACCTTCACGGACACCTGGTGTACCCGTGTGCCAAATTGGGTGAAGATCGGTCCAGTCGTTTGGTCACGCATAAAGAACGTCCAGACGTCTAGACTTGTAGACAGCTGCTACACAGCTTATTTTTATATATATAAGAGACTAGCAGAAGGGCCCGGCTTCGCACGGGTATGTTTAATCTAACCTCCACAGTGGCCGCTCCTTTAACATTAACCTCCACAGTGGCCACTGCCCCATTAACATTAACCACCCCTTTAACAGTGACCTTCATAGTGGTCGCCCCTTTAACCGTGACCTTCACAGTGCCTGCCCCTTTAACAGTGACCTCCAGAGTGCCTGCCCCTTCCTCATTGACCACGCCTTTAACAGTGACCTCCACAGTGCCCGCACCTTTTAACATTGACCTCCCCTTTAACAGTGACCTTCATGGTGCCCTCCCCTTTAACAGTGACCTTCACAGTGCCCAACTCTTTAACAGTGACCGCCCTTTTAACAGTGACCTCCACAGTGCCCGCACTTTTAACAGTGACCTCCACAGTACCTACCTCTTTAACAGTGACTGCTTCTTTAAAATTGACCTCCACAGTGACTACCCCTTAAAAAGTGAATTCCACAGTGGATGCCCCTTTAACAGTGATCTCCACAGTGCCCACCTCTTTAACAGTGCCCGAACCTTTAACAGTGACCACCCCTTTAACAGTGACCTTCATAGTTGCTGCCCCTTTAATAGTGATCTTCATATTGCCAATCCCTTTAACAGTGACCTTCACAGTGCCCATCCCTTTAACAGTGACTTTCACAGTGCCCATCCCTTTAACAGTGACCTCCACAGTGCCAGCCCCTTTAACAGTGATCTCCACGGTGTCTGTTCATTTAATAGTGACCTCCAAAGAGGCCACCCCTTTAACAGTGACCTCTACAGTGCCCTCCCCTTTAACAGTGAACTCCACAGTGCCCCGCACTTTAATAACAATGACCTCCACAGTTCCCTCCCCTTTAATGACAGTGAACTCCACAATGCCCACCTCTTTAATAATGGCCCCTGCCCCACATGCATGTAGCAGTGTAGTTGTGCCATCATACGTCATATGACTGAATATTTAAGGACCTGCGAATAGAGATGAGCGAACACCTGGATGTTCGGGTTCGAGAAGTTCGGCCGAACTTCCCGAAAATGTTCGTGTTCGGGATCCGAACTCGACCCGAACTTTATCCCGAACCCGAACCCCATTGAAGTCAATGGGGACCCGAACTTTTAGGCACTAAAAAGGCTGTAAAATAGTCCAGGAACGGGCTAGAGGGCTGCCAAAGGCAGCAAAATGTAGGTAAATCCCCTGCAAACAAATGTTGATAGGGAAATGAATTAAAATAAAATAAATAAAATTTAACCAATATCAATTGGAGAGAGGTCCCACTGCAAGGAATCATGCGTCATATCACTCAACACTGGAGAAGGCCACTTTCAGTTATTTCGGCCCCAGCACCCAGACAGAGGAGAGAGGTTCCACAGCAAGGAATCATGCGTCATATCAACCACCACCAGAGAAGGCCACTCTCAGTTATTTAGGCCCAGCACCCAGACAGAGGAGAGAGGTCGCACAGCAAGGAATCATGCGTCATATCACCCACCACTGGAGAAGGCCACTTTCAGTTATTTCGGCCCAGCACCCAGACCGAGGATACAGGTTCCACAGCAAGGAATCATGCGTCATATCACCCACCACTGGAGAAGGCCACTTTCAGTTATTTCGGCCCCAGCACCCAGATAGAGGAGAGAGGTCCCACAGCAAGGAATCATGAGTCATATCACCCACCACTGGAGAAGGCCATTTTCAGTTATTTTGGCCCCAGCACCCAGTCAGAGGAGAGAGGTCCCACAGCAAGGAATCATGTGTCATATCAACCACCACTGGAGAAGGCCACTTTCAGTTATTTAGGCCCAGCACCCAGACAGAGAAGAGAGGTCCCACAGCAAGGAATCATGCGTCATATCAACCACCACCGGAGAAGGCCACTTTCAGTTATTTTGGCCCCACCACCCAGACAGAGGAGAGGTTCATTCAACTTTGGGTTGCACCGCAAGATCATGGAAAAGTTAAAAAAATGAGGATTCAATAAAGAAGTGCCCCGGAGTTCAAGAATACATGGTTAAGGGGGAGGCAGTTATAAATGTCTATTCTGCACAAGGGAGGGACAGGTCCTGTGGGATCCATGCCTGGTTCATTTTTATGAACGTCAGCTTGTCCACGTTGGCTGTGGACAGGCAGCTGCGTTTGTCAGTAATGACGCCCCCTGCCATGCTGAATACACGTGCAGACAAAACGCTGGCCATCGGGCAGGCCAGCACCTCCAAGGCATAAAATGCTAACTCTGGCCACGTGGACAATTTGGAGACCCAGAAGTTGAATGGGGCCGAACCATCAGTCAGTACGTGGAGGGGTGTGCAGACGTACTGTTCAACCATGTTAGTGAAATGCTGCCTCCTGCTAACACGTTCCGTATCAGGTGGTGGTGCAGTTAGCTGTGGCATGGAGACAAAACTTTTCCACATTTTTGCCATGCTAACCCTGCCCTCAGAGGAGCTGGCCGTGACACAGCTGTGTTGGCGACCTCTTGCTCCACCTCTGCCTTCGTCTTGGGCATCCACCTGTTCCCCTGTGACATTTGGGAATGCTCTCAGGAGCGCCTCTACCAGCTTGCTCGCGCATCTTCCTATCATGCTCCAGTGCAGGAAGTAAGGTGGGCACATTGTCTTTGTAATAAAAACAGGTATATGTGGTCCTGGCTAATGTGTCCAGGTGTCCCTGTAAGGATTTATTAACAAGCGCCAACCTCTTTCTGTTAGTAAAATGTAGACTACAGATATTACTTTACTATAGAAACATACGAGTCTATAGACGAATAGATAATAATTGATGTTTAAAAACAGGAGCAGAAAATATTTCTCACATACATCATACATCCTTTTATACATACAGGTTCCAATCAAGAATTCCCGCCGAAACGGGTCAAAAGATGTGGGGGAGTGTCCTGGTGACATCACTTCCTTTCCGGCGAAACGTGATCAAAAAAAGAACATAGAACTAGAATAGGGATCTTCCTAATTGCCCTGCAGTACTTATAGGCGCTTTTGCGCCTGAGATTATTGTTTAATTAGTATTCACACATGGCCGGTGTCCCTTCATGGAACGCACGTGGAGGAAGTGACATCACTTCCGGCTTCCCATGCGTCCCAGTGTGGAACGCACCGGCCGCTAGAATCACAAAAAGGCGATTGTTACAGATTTTTTCACCCCCCATAGTAGAATCGGGGTTGTGACTTCTAATACTCGTTGGCGCGTTTGCGTCTAGCAGTACATGGTGCAGACGCAGCCAGGTGTCGCGTTCCATTGTGGAACGCACGCGGGGGGAAGTGAGATCACTTACGGTTTCGCATGCGTCCCAGCGTGGAACGCAGCGGCCGCTGAGAAGCGCACCGATCTGTGTCAAGTGAGGAGGGGCGGGATTTGAATTGAGCCCGTATAGGAGAGGGTGGTGTTTTATACAGAAACCACATTTGTCTGTCCCATGATTAAGAAATACATAAAAGGTTGGTGGGTAAGGGAAAAGAATATATATATATATATATATAGAGTTGAGCGAACACCTGGATGTTCGGGTTCGACGAGTTCGGCCGAACTTTCGAAAAATGTTCGGGTTCGGGATCCGAACTCGACCCGAACTTCATCCCGAACCCGAACCCCATAGAAGTCAATGGGGACCCGAACTTTTGGGCACTAAAAAGGCTGTAAAACACACCCGGAAAGGGCTAGAGGGCTGCAAAAGGCAGCAAAATGTAGTTAAATCCCCTGCAAACAAATGTAGATAGGGAAATGATGAGTTAACATAAAATAAATAAAAATTAAACAATATTAATTGGAGTGAGGTCCCATAGCACAGAATCAGGCTTCAAGTCACCCACCAATGGAGAAGGTCACTTACTATTATTTTGACCACAGTACCCAGACAAAGGAGAGAGGTCCCACAGCAGAGAACCAGGCATCATATCACCCACCACAGGAGTAGGCCACCATTTAGTTACTTTGACCCCTACACCCAGACGGAGGAGAGAGGTTACACAGCAGAGAATCAGGCATCATATCAACCACCACAGGAGAAGCCACCATTTGGTTGCTTTGACCCCTGCACCCAGGAAGAGGAGAGAGGCCCACAGCACATGTTCTGGCATCATATCAGCCACCACAGGAGAAGCCACCATTGAGTTACTTTGACCCTGCACCCAGGAAGAGGAGAGAGGCCCACAGAACATATTCTGGCATCATACTAACCACCACAGGAGAAGCCACCATTGAGTTACTTTGACCCCTGCACCCAGGAAGAGGAGAGAGGCCCCACAGCACATATTCTGGCATCATATCAGCCACCACAGGAGAAGCCACCATTGAGTTACTTTGACCCCGCACCCAGGAAGAGGAGAGAGGCACCACAGCACATATTCTGGCATCATATCACACACCACAGGAGAAGGCCTCTTTCAGTGATTTAGGCCTTTGGACCCAGACAGAGGAGAGAGGCACCACAGCACATATTCTGGCATCATATCAGCCACCACAGGAGAAGCCACCATTGAGTTACTTTGACCCCTGCACCAAGGAAGAGAGAGAGGCCCACAGCACATATTCTGGCATCATATCAGCCACCACAGGAGAAGCCACCATTGAGTTGCTTTGACCCCTGCACCCAGGAAGGAGAGAGGCACCACAGCACATATTCTGGCATCATATCACACACCACAGGAGAAGGCCTCTTTCAGTGATTTAGGCCTTTGGACCCAGACAGAGGAGAGAGGCACCACAGCACATATTCTGGCATCATATCAGCCACCACAGGAGAAGCCACCATTGAGTTACTTGACCCCTGCACCCAGGAAGAGGAGAGAGGCCCCACAGCACATATTCTGGCATCATATCACCCACCACAGGAGTAGGCCACCATTTAGTTACTTTGACCCCTACACCCAGACGGAGGAGAGGGTTACACAGCAGAGAATCAGGCATTTAGATCACCCACCACAGGAGTAGGCCCCAATTTAATGGGACCCCGGCAACCATGTCAGATGGCACAACCATCAGCTTCATATCAATCAGCACAGGAGAAGGCGACTTTGAAAGACTTTTGACCCCTACACCCAGACGGAGGAGAGAGGTTTCACAGCAGAGAATCAGGCATTTAGATCACCCACCACAGGAGTAGGCCCCCATTGAATCAGACCCTGGCAACCATGTCAGATGGCACAACCATCAGCTTTATATCAATCAGCACAGGAGAAGGCGACTTTGAAAGAATTTGACCCCTACACCCAGATGGAGGAGAGAGGTTTCACAGCAGAGAATCAGGCATCATATCAACCACCACAGGAGAAGCCACCATTTAGTTACTTTGACCCCTGCACCCAGGAAGAGGAGAGAGGCCCCACAGCACATATTCTGGCATCATATCAGCCACCACAGGAGAAGCCACCATTGAGTTACTTTGACCCATGCACCCAGGAAGAGGAGAGAGGCCCCACAGCACATATTCTGGCATCATACTAACCACCACAGGAGAAGCCACCATTGAGTTACTTTGACCCCTGCACCCAGGAAGAGGAGAGAGGCCCCACAGCACATATTCTGGCATCATATCAGCCACCACAGGAGAAGCCACCATTGAGTTACTTTGACCCCGCACCTAGGAAGAGGAGAGAGGCACCACAGCACATATTCAGGCATCATATCACACACCACAGGAGAAGGCCTCTTTCAGTGATTTAGGCCTTTGGACCCAGACAGAGGGAGAGAGGCACCACAGCACATATTCTGGCATCATATCAGCCACCACAGGAGAAGCCACCATTGAGTTACTTTGACCCCTGCACCCAGGAAGAGGAGAGAGGCCCCACAGCACATATTCTGGCATCATACTAACCACCACAGGAGAAGCCACCATTGAGTTACTTTGACCCCGCACCCAGGAAGAGGAGAGAGGCACCACAGCACATATTCTGGCATCATATCAGCCACCACAGGAGAAGCCACCATTGAGTTACTTTGACCCCTGCACCCAGGAAGAGGAGAGAGGCCCCACAGCACATATTCTGGCATCATATCAGCCACCACAGGAGAAGCCACCATTTAGTTACTTTGACCCCTTCACCCAAACAGAGGAGAGAGGTTCCACATCAGAGAATCAGGCATCATATCAACCACCACAGGAGTAGGCCACAATTTAGTTTATTTGACCCTGCACCCAGAAAGAGGAGAGAGGCCCCACAGCACATATTCTGGCATCATATCACACACCACAGGAGAAGGCCTCTTTCAGTGATTTAGGCCTTTGGACCCAGACAGAGGAGAGAGGTCCTACAGCAGAGAACCAGGCATCATATCACCCACCACAGGAGTAGGCCACCATTTAGTTACTTTGACCCCTACACCCAGACGGAGGAGAGAGGTTACACAGCAGAGAATCAGGCATTTAGATCACCCACCACAGGAGTAGGCCCCAATTTAATGGGACCCCGGCAACCATGTCAGATGGCACAACCATCAGCTTCATATCAATCAGCACAGGAGAAGGCGACTTTGAAAGACTTTGACCCCTACACCCAGACGGAGGAGAGAGGTTTCACAGCAGAGAATCAGGCATTTAGATCACCCACCACAGGAGTAGGCCCCCATTGAATCAGACCCTGGCAACCATGTCAGATGGCACAACCATCAGCTTTATATCAATCAGCACAGGAGAAGGCGACTTTGAAAGACTTTGACCCCTACACCCAGATGGAGGAGAGAGGTTTCACAGCAGAGAATCAGGCATCATATCAACCACCACAGGAGAAGCCACCATTTAGTTACTTTGACCCCTGCACCCAGGAAGAGGAGAGAGGCACCACAGCACATATTCTGGCATCATATCAGCCACCACAGGAGAAGCCACCATTGAGTTACTTTGACCCCTGCACCCAGGAAGAGGAGAGAGGCCCCACAGCACATATTCTGGCATCATATCACCCACCACAGGAGTAGGCCACCATTTAGTTACTTTGACCCCTACACCCAGACGGAGAGAGAGGTTACACAGCAGAGAATCAGGCATTTAGATCACCCACTACAGGAGTAGGCCCCAATTTAATGGGACCCGGCAACCATGTCAGATGGCACAACCATCAGCTTCATATCAATCAGCACAGGAGAAGGCGACTTTGAAAGACTTTGACCCTACACCCAGACGGAGGAGAGAGGTTTCACAGCAGAGAATCAGGCATTTAGATCACCCACCACAGGAGTAGGCCCCCATTGAATCAGACCCTGGCAACCATGTCAGATGGCACAAGCATAAGCTTTATATCAATCAGCACAGGAGAAGGCGACTTTGACAGACTTTGACCCCTACACCCGGACGGAGGAGAGAGGTTTCAAAGCAGAGAATCAGGCATTTAGATCACCCACTACAGGAGTAGGCCCCAATTTAATGGGACCTCGGCAACCATGTCAGATGGCACAACCATCAGCTTCATATCAATCAGCACAGGAGAAGGCGACTTTGAAAGACTTTGACCCCTTCACCCAAACAGAGGAGAGAGGTTCCACATCAGAGAATCAGGCATCATATCAACCACCACAGGAGTAGGCCACAATTTAGTTTATTTGACCCCTGCACCCAGGAAGAGGAGAGAGGCCCCACAGCACATATTCTGGCATCATATCACACACCACAGGAGAAGGCCTCTTTCAGTGATTTAGGCCTTTGGACCCAGACAGAGGAGAGAGGTCAGAGATTAGCTTCATATCCCCAGCACAGCAGAAGACCGCTTTATTTGACTTAGGCCTCAGCACCCAGACAGAAGACAGAGGTAGCATGGCAGAGGTTATGGCTTCATGTCACCCGTTAGTTTAACCGGCCACTTTCATCTGGTTAGCCCCAGCGCCCAGACAGAGAAGAGTTTCATTCAACTGTGGGTTTCATAAAATTTGTATCAAATAAAGAAGTGGCCCGTAGCACAACAAGACATGTTTTAGGCAGTTAATAAGGACTACTTCTGCACAAGGGAGGGACAGGTCCTGTGGGATCCATGCCTGGTTCATCTTTATGAAGGTCAGCTTGTCCACGTTGGCTGTGGACAGGCGGCTGCGCTTGTCAGTACGACGCCCTGCCGTGCTGAATACGCTGCTCAGATAAAACGCTGGCCGCCGGGCAGGAAAGCACCTCCAAGGCATAACATGCTAACTCTGGCCACGTGGACAATTTCGAAACCCAGTAGTTGAATGGGGCCGAACCATCCGTCAGGATGTGGAGGGGTGTGCAGACATACTGTTCAACCATGTTAGTGAAATGCTGCCTCCTGCTAACACGCTCCGTATCAGGTGTCGGTGCAGATAGCTGTGGCGTGGAGACAAAACTTTTCCACATTTCTGCCATGCTAACCCTGCCCTCAGATGAGCTGGCCGTGACACAGCTGCGTTGGCGACCTCTTGCCACTCCTCTGCCTTCACCTTCCACCTGTTCCCCTGTGACATGTGGGAATGCTCTCAAGAGCGCTCTATCAGCGCAGTGCTTGTACTCGCGCATCTTACGGTCGCGCTCCAGTTCAGGAATTAAAGTGGGCACATTGTCTTTATACCGGGATCCAGCAGGGTGGCCACCCAGTAGTCTGCACACGTTAAAACGTGGGCAACTCTGCTGTCGTTGCGCAGGCATTGGAGCATATATTCGCTCATGTGGGCCAGGCTACCCATGGGTAAGGACAAGCTGTCCTCTGTGGGAGGCGTATCGTCATCGTCCACCGTATCCCCCAGCCACGCACCAGTGATGGGCCTGGGCTGCCACCCCGCTGTGAACTTGCGCCATCCTCGTCCCCCTCCACCTCCTCCTCCTCATCCTCCTCGTCCTCCAGTACAGTGCCTTGGCTGGCGACTTGTGAACCTGTCCTCTGCTGCTTAAACAAACCTCCCTCTGAGCCAATTCGAACAGACTGGCCCGAAAGTGTTAGAAACGAGCCCTCATCCTCCTCCTCCTCCTCCACCTGGGCCACCTCCTCTAACATCATTGCCCTAAGTGTTTTCTCAAGGAGACATAGAAGTGGTATTGTAACGCTGATAACAGTGTCATCGCCACTGGCCATGTTGGTGGAGTACTCGAAACAGCGCAGCAGGGCACACAGGTCTCGCATGGAGGCCCAATCATTGGTGGTGAAGTGGTGCTGTTCGGCAGTACGACTGACGCGAGCGTGCTGCAGCTGAAACTCCACTATGGCCTGCTGCTGCTCGCACAGTCTCTCCAGCATGTGCAAGGTGGAGTTCCACCGGGTGGGCACGCCGCATATGAGGCGGTGAGCGGGAAGGCCGAAGTTCCGCTGTAGCGCAGACAGGCGAGCAGCGGCAGGATGTGAACGGCGGAAGCGCGCACAGACGGCCCGCACTTTATGCAGCAGCTCTGACATGTTGGGGTAGTGGTGAATGAACCTCTGCACCACCAAGTTCAGCACATGCGCCAGGCAAGGGATGTGCGCCAAACCGGCTAGTCCCAGAGCTGCCACGAGATTTCGCCCATTATCGCATACCACCAGGCCTGGCTTGAGGCCCACCGGCAGAAACCACTCGCCGGTCTGTTGTTCAATACCCCGCCACAACTCCTGCGCGGTGTGGGGCCTGTCCCCCAAACATATGAGTTTCAGAATGGCCTGCTGACGCTACCCCGGGCTGTGCTGAAGTTGGTGGTGAAGGTGTGTGGCTGACCGGATGAGCTGGTGGAAGCAGTGGAGGAGGAAGCCGAGTAGGAGGAGGAGGCTACAGGAGGCAGAGAATGATGCCCTGCGATCCTAGGGGGCGGAAGGACGTGCGCCAAGGAACTGTCCGCCGGGGCCCAGCCGCCACTACATTCATCCAGTGTGCAGTTAGTGAGATATAGCGTCCCTGGCCGTGCTTACTGGTCCACGTATCTGTGGTTAGGTGGACCTTGCCACAAATGGCGTTGCGCAGTGCACACTTGATTTTATCGGACACTTGCATGTGCAGGGAAGGCACGGCTGTCTTGGAGAAGTAGTGGCGGCTGGGAACCACATACTGCGGGACAGCCATGGCCATCAGCTGTTTGAAGCTGTCTGTGTCCACCAGCCGGAATGACAGCATTTCAAAGGCCAGCAGTTTAGAAATGCTGGCGTTCAGGCCAAGGGCTCGAGGGTGACTCGGGGAATTTGCGCTTCCTCTCTAAGGTTTGAGATATTGAGAGCTGAACGCTGCTGTGTGATATAGTGGAGACGCTAGTTGACGGTGGCGGTGGTGGTGGTGTCGGTGGCACATCCTCTGTTTGCTGCTCGGCAGGTGGCAACATTCCTCTCGAGGCGGAAGCCGAGGCAGCAGCGGTAGAGGGAGCAGGGGGAGCCTCAGCGAGTGCCTGGTTTTTAAGGTGTGTACCCCACTGCAGTTCATGCTTTGCATGTAGATGCCTGGTCATGCAGGTTGTGCTGAGGTTCAGAACGCAATGCCTCGCCTCAGGCTCTGATGGCAGAGCGTGCAAGTCACTCGGGTCTTGTCGGTAGGACATTGTTTAAAGAAGTGCCATGCCAGGGAACTCTTTGAAGCTGCCTTTGTGGGGCTGGGTCCCTGTTGGCGATGTCCAGTAGCAGGCGAACTCTGGGGCGGCGGCTCGCCTGCTTTGGCCCCCTGCTCCTCTTTTGGCTTCGCTGTTGTCTCGGTCTCACCACTACCTCTTCCTCTGAACTGTGAAAGTCATCGCCACGACCTTCAGTCCATGTGGGGTCTAAGACCTCATCGTCCTCTGCATCGTCTTCCACCCAGTCTCCCTCCCTGACCTCCTCCTGTTCAGTCTGCACACTGCAAAAAGACGCGGCAGTGGGCACCTGTGTTTCGTCATCATCAGAGACGTGCGGACTCCGATGAGGTGGTATTCCCATGTCCTCTTCATCTGGAGACATAAGTGGTTGTGCGTCAGTGCATGGTATGTCTTCCTCCACTGGGGAAGGGCTAGGTGGACGCCCCTGGGAAACCCTGGAAGCAGAGTCTTCAAACAGAAGAAGAGACTGCTGCATAACTTGTGGCTCAGACCGTTTCCCTGATATGCTTGGGGGTGATGTGACAGACTGATGGGCTTGGTTTTCAGGTGCCACCTGTGCGCTTTCCGCAGAAGACTGGGTGGAAGACCATGTGGTGAACGTGCTGGAAGCACTGTCGGCCACCCAATCGATTAATGCCTGTACCTGCTCAGGCCTTACCATCCTAAGAGCGGCATTGGGCCCCACGAGATATTGCGGTACATTCTGCCGGCTAGTTGAGGGAGTTCGTTCCCTACTGTGTGCGCCTGAGGCCGAACGGCCACGTCCTCTACCAGCAACAGAGGCTCCACGGACACCACCACGACCGCGCCCTCGTCCCTTAATAGTATTTTTCTTCATTGTTGCGATTCAACTCGCACCACAATGAAATATATTATTTTTTATAAGCAAAATCCCCTCACTGGAATACTTTCAGTCTTTTTGACTGTATGGATTACAGATGGAATGACTGTTATATGTGAGTACCGCTTTCTTTGACAGATTCTAGTATGGGTACATATATGTTTTCCCAACCCCAGCACATTAATTTGCTAATTCCAGATGTATGAAACGCAGGCCTAACTGTATCTAGTATATTGAACGCCAGATAAACTAACTTGGCCTTTTTTAAATAAAAAAATTCCCTCACTGGAATACTTTCAGTCTTTTGACTGTATGGATTACAGATGGAATGACTGTTATATGTGAGTACCGCTTTCTTTGACAGATTCTAGTATGGGTACATATATGTTTTCCCAACCCCAGCACATTAATTTGCTAATTCCAGATGTATGAAACGCAGGCCTAACTGTATCTAGTATATTGAACGCCAGATAAACTAACTTGGCCTTTTTTAAATAAAAAAATTCCCTCACTGGAATACTTTCAGTCTTTTTGACTGTATGGATTACAGATGGAATGACTGTTATATGTGAGTACCGCTTTCTTTGACAGATTCTAGTATGGGTACATATATGTTTTCCCAACCCCAGCACATTAGTTTGCTAATTCCAGATGTATGAAACGCAGGCCTAACTGTATCTAGTATATTGAACGCCAGATAAACTAACTTGGCCTTTTTTAAATAAAAAATTCCCTCACTGGAATACTTTCAGTCTTTTGACTGTATGGATTACAGATGGAATGACTGTTATATGTGAGTACCGCTTTCTTTGACAGATTCTAGTATGGGTACATATATGTTTTCCCAACCCCAGCACATTAGTTTGCTAATTCCAGATGTATGAAACGCAGGCCTAACTGTATCTAGTATATTGAACGCCAGATAAACTAACTTGGCCTTTTTTAAATAAAAAAATTCCCTCACTGGAATACTTTCAGTCTTTTGACTGTATGGATTACAGATGGAATGACTGTTATATGTGAGTACCGCTTTCTTTGACAGATTCTAGTATGGGTACATATATGTTTTCCCAACCCCAGCACATTAGTTTGCTAATTCCAGATGTATGAAACGCAGGCCTAACTGTATCTAGTATATTGAACGCCAGATAAACTAACTTGGCCTTTTTAAATAAAAAATTCCCTCACTGGAATACTTTCAGTCTTTTGACTGTATGGATTACAGATGGAATGACTGTTATATGTGAGTACCGCTTTCTTTGACAGATTCTAGTATGGGTACATATATGTTTTCCCAACCCCAGCACATTAGTTTGCTAATTCCAGATGTATGAAACGCAGGCCTAACTGTATCTAGTATATTGAACGCCAGATAAACTAACTTGGCCTTTTTTAAATAAAAAAATTCCCTCACTGGAATACTTTCAGTCTTTTGACTGTATGGATTACAGATGGAATGACTGTTATATGTGAGTACCGCTTTCTTTGACAGATTCTAGTATGGGTACATATATGTTTTCCCAACCCCAGCACATTAGTTTGCTAATTCCAGATGTATGAAACGCAGGCCTAACTGTATCTAGTATATTGAACGCCAGATAAACTAACTTGGCCTTTTTAAATAAAAAATCCCTCACTGGAATACTTTCAGTCTTTTGACTGTATGGATTACAGATGGAATGACTGTTATATGTGAGTACCGCTTTCTTGACAGATTCTAGTATGGGTACATATATGTTTTCCCAACCCCAGCACATTAATTTGCTAATTCCAGATGTATGAAACGCAGGCCTAACTGTATCTAGTATATTGAACGCCAGATAAACTAACTTGGCCTTTTTTAAATAAAAAAATTCCCTCACTGGAATACTTTCAGTCTTTTGACTGTATGGATTACAGATGGAATGACTGTTATATGTGAGTACCGCTTTCTTTGACAGATTCTAGTATGGGTACATATATGTTTTCCCAACCCCAGCACATTAATTTGCTAATTCCAGATGTATGAAACGCAGGCCTAACTGTATCTAGTATATTGAACGCCAGATAAACTAACTTGGCCTTTTTAAATAAAAAAATCCCTCACTGGAATACTTTCAGTCTTTTGACTGTATGGATTACAGGTGGACTGGTATTAGTAGGGGTGACACAAGCACACCCAAGTCCCTGATGTAGGATTTCTATGGCACAGACCACTATTACAAGTGATTAATGGACGTTGGGAGAGATTGTGCTGCAGCACTAGTCCCAAGATGGCCGCCGCCTATCAGCCCAGTAACATGTGCCACAAAATGGTCTGCACAACCTTTAAAAAAATAGCCTTGGACTGTGCTGCTAAATCGCTATTGGTCTGAATCCCAGGTGTAGATGTCTGACTTGTTTGGAGCTTTGAATGCACACTGTGGCAGCTTCTGCTGCAGCACTACAAGTCGCAAAATGGCGGCCGGCGGTCAGCCCAGGTACATGTGGATGGAAAATCACTCTGGCCACTCTAAAAATAGCCAATCCCTATCAAAAAAGCAGCTCAGCTGCAGTTGTTCAGATGAATCACAGGTGGAGGAGAGAAATTTGCTTCCAGTTATTCAATTATCCCTGCCTATTCTCGCCGTAGCATCAGCTGCGTCTATCCCTGTTCTATTCACATCGGGAGTGAGCACGTCCCGACGTGCGCACAAGCTTATAAAGAGGCTGAGTCACATGCTGCACTCGGCCAATCACAGCCTTGCCAATAGTAGGCATGGCTGCGATGGCATCTTAGGGCAAGTAGTATGATGCATGTTGATTGGCTGCTTTGCAGCCTTTCAAAATGCGCCTAAATACATGCCGAACGACGAACCCGAACTTTTTTGAAAATGTCCGGGTTCGGGTCCGGGTCCCGGACACCCCAAAATTCGGTACGAACCCGAACGATGCTCGAACTGTTCGCTCAACACTACTCGCTAGCATTCAGGGGCATTGGATGTGTGTTAATCTGTTGGAGATTGGGTGTTAATCTGTTGGGACGAATGGGAAGCCGGAAGTGATGTCACTTCCTCCACGTGCGTTCCATGAAGGGACACCGGCCATGTGTGAATACTAATTATACAATAATCTCAGGCGCAAAAGCGCCTATAAGTACTGCAGGGCAATTAGGAAGAGCCCTATTCTATTTCTATGTTCTTTCTTTGATCACGTTTCGCCGGAAAGGAAGTGATGTCACCAGGACACTCCCCCACATCTTTTGATCCGTTTCGGCGGGAATTCTTGATTGGAACCTGTATGTATAAAAGGATGTATGATGTATGTGAGAAATATTTTCTGCTCCTGAGGAAGGGGTCTATTTTACCCCGAAACGCGTTGAGCTTGTATCACCTTATTAAAGAATTTGAACAGAAGCCCTGCTTGTGTGCTGACTTCAACTTCTAAGATTCTTTATGTGATCCTGGCCGGGGGGGTACTGTCTCAGGCGTCTTGAGCTTAACCTGTTAGACAGCCCCCCAGTGAAGTGAGTAGACTCTAAGTCACAACTGTTTTTAAACATCAATTATTATCTATTCGTCTATAGACTCGTATGTTTCTATGGTAAAGTAATATCTGTAGTCTACATTTTACTAACAGAAAGAGGTTGGCGCTTGTTAATAAATCCTTACAGGGACACCTGGACACATTAGCCAGGACCACATATACCTGTTTTTATTACATGTTTTCTCTTTTTTCCTGTGACCATTGATATCAGAAGCATTTAGTGGTAACTAACGCTACAGCTGCCCCTCTATACTATACAAATATATGTTTACTTTTTTTTTTTTTTTTTTTATTCTATTCCTTGCTCCCTCCCTGTTGGCGCCTCTGGGTGGGTGTGAAATTGGAACAGTCCATTGAACCCCACTACTTAATCCGTATTTTTCTTTTGTCTTCTAAATTGCGTGTATGGATCGGCCGACTTCCTTGTCTGAGCCGAAGAACGGATATGAGGCTGACTCAGGATGGGCCTACCTTACCAGGGACCTTGAACATCTGATAAGGAGAGTAAAATCAGAAGTAACAAGCTCCATTCCTAAAGAATATGCTGAGAGACTTACGACAACTCCAAATGGGACTTGGGTAGACAACAGAAAAACGTTAAACATCAAGGACACAGTAAGAAGTAATACAAACCTTTGCCAGTCACTCAAAGACTTCATTCACAATGAAATTGATGGTTATTTCCTTTCTATGTATCTGGCACTAAAAATCATCCCTAGGGGCTTAAGATCTTCCCTGAAACCAGCCTTCTTGGAAGATAAAACTTTCTATACCAAATGGATTGAATTAAGTGACGAGTGCTCTATGAAATACATGAAAGCCCTCATCACCAAATGTAAATTATTATGCACAGACCTAGCCACCACTTTAAACAAACAGCTAAACATGAAACAATACCATCCGAATTCCACTCCCATACCTCTTGGGGAGAGGACATTTTTCAGAATATATGAGTACAATGAGGTCAGAAAGAAGTGTGGGAAACTAATGAGGGACATACATGACTATCAAACTAACAACATTAGAGCCTGGGAACGGAGGACACTCCGCTCCTCGGGAAAAAAACAGAATACTAATAATCAACCCAGCAAAGTGTTCTGGGGAGTTACACCAGAACCTTTGAGACGGGGATCCGAGACAAGCTATGTAAAACCCAATACTATAAGAACAATTTATAATAGCAACATTAGAACAACCATAAAAAATGACTCAAACCTTAGGCCCCAAAAAATTAAATATCCAAGTAGAACTACAAGTACAAATGTCATATCCAAGATTAGACCAACTCCCGGAGACCCTAGGAATAGAGAGAAGACAAGATACATGGCCACCAATCCGATGGTAGATCTCCAAAAACCACTTTCCCTATGTAATACATCTGTAGAAAAGGCAACCAGACAGAATGTGGATCTCTCGAAAGGGATCTCCACAGAGGCATCTCTCTCCATCACTCCTGACCACCCGTCCACTAGCAACCATCACAATACAGCAATAGAAGTCCAACCTCATCCAACTGATCAGACTGTGCACAGTGAGCTTAGTAATATATCTATATACTCTTTATCTCCACATAGTCCAGAAAACAATTTCTTGACACTACCCTCTAATCTCTCCGAGAGCTCTTTTTTAGACCAGGTCTCCCCAACCCCCCACAAGGGTCCCCCAGTTCCCCCAGTCCGACAAATTCTTACCAGTTTCCTGGCTCTAAACCCAGCAACCCGCATGGTGGAAACCCCCCATTTAAGTACACCAATCCAACCCAGAAATCTGAAGATTACCCAATTTTACACTCCAGTCTCGTCCCTGAAAAAGAGATTAAAAGAAGATATAGAGGATGCAGAGGGGGGAGAAGAAAACGAACCTTCACACAAAAAATCCAAACCAAAACACTAAATGATAACCTAGTAGGGAAAGAGAAGGAAATTGGCATTTTTAACCTTTCCAAACACATCTTAGTGCAAAATGAAATCGAATTGCTAGTGAAAGGTTTGTCATTCTGCCCTCAGTTTGTTAGAAAACTTACGCTCCACAGGCACTTCACGACTAGAAATCTCCAACAGATTAACACACATCCAATGCCCCTGAATGCTAGCGAGCAATTAATGTCTCCTATTAGGGACGCGCCCCCACCACCCATTCCCCCGAATGCTAGTGAACAACTAATGTCTCATACTAGGGACGCTCCCCTACCACCACCAAACCCAATCGTCTCTAATGTTCGGATTAAATCTAATTTTTATCCATTAGAGAGTAGGGGCCCCCACATTGAAACGTTTTACAACCTTGTTATGTCCGAACTCAGAGAGACATTCTCTGAATCCAGACTAGGGGACCATAGTAATAATCTAAGTAAAGAAGCATTGGAAGCATTAAAATCCTTAATGGGGAATAAAGATATAGTCATAAAAAATGCAGATAAAGGGGGGGGGATTGTTATCATGAATTCAGATTATTATTTATCCGAAGCACGTCGCATTCTCTCCGATCACGAATACTATGAAGTATTACCCCAAGACCCGACATCTGAATATAAGAAATTATTGACACAATTAGTGGAAGAAGGTTACCTAACCGGTGTTCTAAGCAAAAAAGAGAAGAACTATCTGAAAGTGAACTTTCCCTCTATGGCCAAATTCTACTTTCTACCAAAGATACACAAATCCCTAGTAGACCCCCCAGGAAGACCGATAATCTCCGGTATAGGCTCTCTAACCACGAACCTCTCAGAGTACATAGACGGAATCCTGCAGCGATATGTAATAAAACTACCCTCCTATCTAAGAGACACCTCCCATCTAATAAACATCTTGAAGACATTGGAATGGGGAACAGACTACCATTGGGTAACGATGGATGTCTGTTCACTCTACAGTAACATCACTCACGATCTAGGACTCATAGAAATTGAGAAAATCCTTTCATCAGACTCTATGATGCCTACGGTTCAAAAAACCTTTATCTTGAAGTCAATCGATTTTATTCTCAAACACAACTATTTCTCCTTTTTTGACAAAATATACCAGCAGAAAAGGGGAACAGCCATGGGGACGAAATTTGCACCGGCATATGCAAATCTGTTTATGGGGGGCTTCGAACAGGAACATGGACTCCTAACACATCCCAATATTCGATTTTATCAACGATTTATAGACGATGTAATTTTTATATGGGAAGGGGATTATAAGAACTTAGAAGCATTTATGACAACAGTTAACAAAAACAATTGGAAATTGGAATTCACGTTTGAACATCATCAAACTGAAGCAATATTCTTAGATCTTCATATACAGACCATTAACAATACAATTACCACCAAAACTCATTTTAAAAAAGTCGACACCAATAGTTATTTGGATTTTAACAGTTGCCATCACTCAAAATGGAAGACAAACATCCCATTTAGTCAAATGAGGAGAATACGTAGGAACTGTACTAGTGACGATGTCATGAAAGAACAACTAGGGATCTTAAAAAAGCGATTCAAAGAAAAGGGGTATCCGAATAAGTTAATAACTGAATCAGAAAAGAGAGTCTTGAAAGAGAATCAACTAGAATGCCTTAGAGAGAAAAATAAGAAGTCAGAACCAATACAACAAAACCTTAATTTAATCACAAATTTTAATATTCATCACAATAGAATTAGACAAATAGTGAACAAGCACTGGAACATTCTTTTAAAAGATCCCATACTTGAAAAAAACATCCCAAAAAACCCTAAATTGGTCTTCCGCAGAGCCAAAACTTTAAAAAACCTGCTAGTACCATCATGTCCCAAAATTCTATCTGGGACTAATACCCTTCTTTCTAAAAAAAGCAACACCAAACCGGGTGCATCTAAATGCAATTCTAAAAAATGCAAGTGCTGTATAATGATGCAATGCGGAACATCAGCACGTCTCCCTCCACCTAGGAACCCCGTTCCCTTGAAACACATGATGAATTGTGGTACCTCAAATGTGGTGTATCTGTTAGAATGCCCGTGCAACTCACTCTATGTAGGTCGGACAACTCAGACCTTGAGAGAAGGTATGAACGAGCATCGTTCAAATATAAATAGGAAAATTCTGAACCATAGTGTGTCCAAACATTTCTTTATGCATCATGATGGAGACCCAAAAGGCTTGAAAGTTACTCCTTTAGAATGGGTGCCTGATTCTTACCAAACATTATCACGCAAAGAAATGTTCTGGATTTTTAAGCTGAATACGCTTACACCTTTTGGCTTGAACGAAGCATTAGAGTATGCAAACTACTAAACACTGATCAGTGACCATCTGGCTATCTAATGCCATATTTGTCATCTCAGGGTTGTCTGAACGCAGTATAGCTGACTTACTTTCAAATAAGTTTGGATCTTACACCTATACTGGTCTTATACTGACATTGTATATCTCTCATATATGTTCTTTGGATTACCAACATAGAGGCCAACCCAAGATCCATATAGAATTTCCCCATAGGAAGCATTATATTCCATCTAGCTTTGTTTGGAAAAGCCTGCAGATACCTTTCCTAGAATATTGTCGTCTTGGTGCCTGACAACCATCTAACTATTAATTTTATCAACCTTTTGATGTATATGTTTATGTATTTATCAATTTTTACAGATATTTCTTATATATATATCTTTTTCATACTTATATTTATATATATTTACCATCATTTTTATAATGGTTCTTTATGTACCCATTTACTATCATTAACATTTTTTATTATCATTTTAACTATATATATATATATATATATATATATATATATATATATATATATATATATATATTCCTTTTTTCCTATTTTTATATATATATATTTTTCTATCAATGTAACAGATATATGTATATATATATATATATATATATATATATATATATATATATATATTCTTTTCCCTTACCCACCAACCTTTTATGTATTTCTTAATCATGGGACAGACAAATGTGGTTTCTGTATAAAACTCCACCCTCTCCTATACGGGCTCAATTCAAATCCCGCCCCTCCTCACTTGAAACAGATCGGTGCGCTTCTCAGCGGCCGCTGCGTTCCACGCTGGGACGCATGCGAAACCGGAAGTGATCTCACTTCCCCCCGCGTGCGTTCCACATTGGAACGCGACACCTGGCCGCGTCTGCACCATGTACTGCTAGACGCAAACGCGCCAACGAGTATTAGAAGTCACAACCCCGATTCTACTATGGGGGGTGAAAAAATCTGTAACAATCGCCTTTTTGTGATTCTAGCGGCCGGTGCGTTCCACACTGGGACGCATGGGAAGCCGGAAGTGATGTCACTTCCTCCACGTGCGTTCCATGAAGGGACACCGGCCATGTGTGAATACTAATTAAACAATAATCTCAGGCGCAAAAGCGCCTATAAGTACTGCAGGGCAATTAGGAAGAGCCCTATTCTATTTCTATGTTCTTTTTTTGATCACGTTTCGCCGGAAAGGAAGTGATGTCACCAGGACACTCCCCCACATCTTTTGACCCGTTTCGGCGGGAATTCTTGATTGGAACCTGTATGTATAAAAGGATGTATGATGTATGTGAGAAATATTTTCTGCTCCTGAGGAAGGGGTCTATTTTACCCCTAAACGCGTTGAGCTTGTATCACCTTATTAAAGAATTTGAACAGAAGCCCTGCTTGTGTGCTGACTTCAACTTCTAAGATTCTTTATGCGATCCTGGCCGGGGGGGTACTGTCTCAGGCGTCTTGAGCTTAACCTGTTAGACAGCCCCCTAGTGAAGTGAGTAGACTCTAAGTCACAACTGTTTTTAAACATCAATTATTATCTATTCGTCTATAGACTCGTATGTTTCTATGGTAAAGTAATATCTGTAGTCTACATTTTACTAACAGAAAAGGTTGGCGCTTGTTAATAAATCCTTACAGGGACACCTGGACACATTAGCCAGGACCACATATACCTGTTTTTATTACATTTTTATTACATGTTTTCTCTTTTTTCCTGTGACCATTGATATCAGAAGCGTTTAGTGGTAACTAACGCTACAGCTGCCCCTCTATACTACAAATATATGTTTACTTTTTTTTTTTTATTATTCCATTCCTTGCTCCCTCCCTGTTGGCGCCTCTGGGTGGGTGTGAAATTGGAACAGTCCATTGAACCCCACTACTTAATCCGTATTTTTCTTTTGTCTTCTAAATTACATTGTCTTTGTACCGGAGATCCAGCAGGGTGGCAACCCAGTAGTCCGCACACGTTAAAATGTGGGCAACTCTGCTGTCGTTGCGCAGGCACTGCAGCATGTAGTCGCTCATGTGTGCCAGGCTCCCCAGAGGTAAGGACAAGCTCTCCTCTGTGGGAGGCGTATCGTCATCGTCCTCCGTATCCCCCCAGCCACGCACCAGTGATGGGCCTGAGCTGTGTCGGGTGCCACCCCGCTGTGAACCTGCTTCATCCTCATCCTCCTTCACCTCCTCCTCATCCTCCTCGTCCTCCAGTAGTGGGCCCTGGCTGGCCACGTTTGTACCTGGCCTCTGCTGTTGCAAAAAAACTCCCTCTGAGCCACTTCTAACAGACTGGCCTGAAAGTGCTAAAAACCCCTCATCCTCCTCCTCCTGGGCCACCTCCTCATCCATCATCACCCTAAACGTTTTCTCAAGGAGACATAGAAGTGGTATTGTAAGGCTGATAACGGTGTCATCATCGCCACTGGCCATGTTGGTGGAGTACTCGAAACAGCGCAACAGGGCACACAGGTCTCACATGGAGGCCCAATCATTGGTGGTGAAGTGGTGCTGTTCCACAGTGCGACTGACGCTTGCGTGCTGCAGCTGAAACTCCACTATGGCCTGCTGCTGCTCGCACAGTCACTCCAGCATGTGCAAGGTGGAGTTCCACCTGGTGGGCACGTCGCATATGAGGCAGTGAGCGGGAAGGCCGAAGTTCCGCTGTAGCGCAGACAGGCGAGCAGCGGCAGGATGTGAACGCCGGAAGCGCGCACAGACGGCCCTCACTTTATGCAGAAGCTCTGACATGTCGGGGTAGTTGTGAATGAACTTCTGCACCACCAAATTCAGCACATGCGCCAGGCAAGGGATGTGCGTCAAACCGGCTAGTCCCAGAGCTGCGACGAGATTTCGCCCATTATCACACACCACCAGACCAGAAGAAAACACTCGTCGGTGTGGGGCCTGTCCCCCAAACATATGAGTTTCAGAATGGCCTGCTGACGTTTACCCCGGGCTGTGCTGAAGTTGGTGGTGAAGGTGTGTGGCTGACTGGATGAGCTGGTGGAAGCAAAGGAGGCGGAAGCTGAGTAGGAGGAGGAGGCTACAGGAGGCAAAGAATGATGCCCTGTGATCCTTGGCGGCAGAAGGACGTGCGCCAAGGAACTCTCCACCTGCGGCGCAGCCGCCACTACATTTACCCAGTGTGCAGTTAGGGAGATATAGCGTCCCTGGCCGTGCTTACTGGTCCACGTATCTGTGGTTAGGTGGACCTTGCCACAGATGTTGTTGCGCAGTGCACGCTTGATTTTATCGGATACTTAGTTGTGCAGGGAAGGCTTGGAGAAGTAGTGGCGGCTGGGAACAACATACTGTGGGACAGCCATGGACATCAGCTGTTTGAAGCTGTCTGTGTCCACCAGCCTGAATGACAGCATTTCAAAGGCCAGTAGTTTAGAAATGCTGGCATTCAGGCCCAGGGCTCGAGGGTGGCTAGGTGGGAATTTACGCTTTCTCTCCAAGGTTTGTGAGATGGAGAGCTGAACGCTGCCGTGTGACATGGTGGAGATGCTTGGTGACGCAGGTGGTGTTGTCGGTGGCACATCCTCTGTTTGGTGGGCGGCAGGTGCCAACATTCCTCCTGAGACGGAGGAAGAGGCCGAGGCAGCAGCAGAAGAGGGAGCAGGGGGAGCCAGAGTGAGTTCCTTGCTTTTAAGGTGCTTACTCCACTGCAGTCAGGGCTGCCATCAGAAATTTTGGGGCCCCTTACACAGCTCAAGGCCTGGGCCCCCCCCCCCCCGACACTGCCCCAGTGGCGGATCCAGAGCCTGGTCTTTGGAGGGGCACTTCCCCCAGGAATAGGAGATCATGGGGCCCCTGCGTCCCGTCCACCTTCAAGCCACACCCACACACAGCCCCACCCATATATCGGTCCCATACCTCTTACATCCAAGGATGTCTCCCACACGGCCCTCCACTATGTAGTTCGCCCGCCACACTGCGCCCCACTGAGTAATTTGCCCCCCCAAGTTAATTTTGCCCCCAGACAGCTCTGCATTATGTAATTTGCCCCACACGGTCCTCCATTATGTAGTTTGCCCGCCACACTGACCCCCTACTGACTAATTTCCCCCCCCTTCAAAAGTAAATTTTGCCCCAGACAGCCCTGCATTATGCAAGTTGCCCCCTCTATGTAATTTGCCCCCACATGCCCCTCCATTATGTAGTTTGCCCGCCACACTGACCCCCACTGAGTAATTTGCCCCTCCCCCACAAGTTAATTTTACCCCCAGAAGGCCCTCCATTATTGACCCCCCTCCCCTGTACTTGTGTCGCTAATTCCGGCGAGCTCGCTCCCCAGCACCGGCTGGAGGTACCCTTCCTTAAATCCAGTCTCTGTGCATGGGCGTCAGCAGAAATTTTTCCGGGGGGGGGGGGGGCATAATTTTATTGACATCCATGCTCTGCTTGTTTCTGAGAATGTAATGAAGGGGAGGGGCGACGTGATGGAAAAGCTTAAATGTATATTAGAAGTGCCATAACAGGAACATGTTCACAAAAAAATAAATATTTTCAATAACAGAAAACTGGTCAATTAAATAAAGGCTTTGGACCCAGGGGCTGGGCCAAGAGTAGATGGATGGGGCGTGAATTAATATAAATTAAATTTAAATTTCACAACATTAAAGGTTTAATTTATTTCAAGATAGAAAAGCATAAAAAGACGCACCTAGGTTTTTGAGAAGAAAATTTTTTTTTTTTATCCATAAGGTGAGCATTTGGTGGGATTTGAACTAATGGTGGCCTGTGGATGGCAATGTTTTGGGGGGGGATCTGTGGATGGCACTGTTTTGGGGGGGGGATCTGTAGATGGCACTGTTTTGGGGGGGGATCTGTGGATGGCACTGTTTTGGGGGGGGATCTGTGGATGGCACTGTTTTGGGGGGGGATCTGTAGATGGCACTGTTTTGGGGGGGGGGATCTGTAGATGGCACTGTTTTTTTTTTTGGGGGGGGAATCTGTAGATGGCACTGTTTTGGAGTGGAGGGATCTGTGGATGGCACTGTTTTGGGGAAGGGATCTGTGGATGACACTGTTTTGGGGGGGATCTGTGGATGGCACATATATGGCATCTTATGCTATATATATGTCATCCACAGATCCCCCCTAAGTGCCATCCACATTGATCCCCCATAAGTGACCCCTAACACTCAGAATTAATAGTGGTATAATAAAGCAAAAACATTTTTTTCTTCAGAATCGCGCCACACTTCGGAGCCCAGTGCCGCCTCCTAGTTAATTTATTAATTTACATTTATTACTAGTTTGCACGTCAGACAGACACACACGCAGGGACAGACAGACAGACACACGCAAGTACAGACAGACAGACACACGCTGGGACAGACAGACACACGCTGGGACAGACAGACACACACGCAGGGACAGACAGACACAGACACACACAGGGACAGGGGCAGAAACACATACACCATGGCCCTCAGAATACACCTGGATCTGTGCTATAAACCCCCTTAATTGCACCAGATTCCACTCCACTTAAACCCCACTGCTCCTGAGTGCTCCACCTACCCCCTCATATATGAGCTGCCCCTCACCTGCTCTCCATGAAGCTCTGTGGACTCCAGGACTGCAGCACATCCTCCATCACTGAGCAGCCTGCAGGCACACAACCCCTCCTCCCTCCATAAGCTGCTGCTGCTGTCGGGGTTTGTCCATGTGACTATTAAGGAGCATGTGACCAGTGATGTCACAGACCTCCTTATAGCAACTACATTCTACCCATGGATCTGCCGAGACTCCAGCTATCTTGTTCTCAGAACAAGATAGCTGGGGCCCGGGGGCCCCGGGAGATAAGGGACGGGCTGCAGAAGGAAGAGGGGGAGGAGCACTGGGGCCCAGAGCCAGCTGCCACAATAAAAAAAAAAAAAAAAGTTTCAGGACTGTCTGGGCCACTTACTGGAGTATGGTCTGTACCCCCCTGATGGCGGCCCTAAGTGCAGTTCATGCTTTGCATGTAGATGCCTGGTCATGCAGGTTGTGCTAAGGTTCAGAACGTTAATGCCTCGCTTCAGGATCTGATGGCACAGCGTGCAAACCACTCGGGTGTTGTCGTCAGCACATTGTTTAAAGAAGTGCCATGCCAGGGAGCTCCTTGAAGCTGCCTTTGGGGTGCTCGGTCCCTGGTGGCGGTGGAAAGTAGCAGGCGAACTCTCTTGGCGGCGGCTGGTCTGCTTTTGCCCCCTGCTCCCTCTTTTGCTACGCTGTTGGCTCGGTCTCACCACTGCGTCTTCCTCTGAACTATGAACGTCAGTGGCACGACTTTCATTCCATGTGGGGTCTAGGACCTCATTGTCCCCTGCATCATTTTCCACACAGTCTTCCTCCCTTACCTCCTGTTCGGTCTGCACACTGCAGAAAGACGCAGCAGTTGGCACCTGTGTTTCGTCATCATCAGAGACGTGCGGACTCCGATGAGGTGGTATTCCCATGTCCTCTACATCAGGAAACATCAGTGGTTGTGCATCAGTGCATTCTATGTCTTCTACCACTGGGGAAGGGCTAGGTGGATTTCCTTGGGAAACCCTGCCAGCAGAGTCTTCAAACAGCATAAGAGACTGCTGCATAACTTGAGGCTCTGACAGTTTCCCTGATATGCATGGGGGTGATGTGACAGACTGATGGGCTTGGTTTTAAGGTGCCACCTGTGCACTTTCAGCAGAAGACTGGGTGGGAGATAATATTGTAAACATGCTGGATCCACTGTCGGCCACCCAATTGACTAGCGCCTGTACCTGCTCAGGCCTTACCATCCTTAGAACGGCATTGGGCCCCACCAAATATCGCTGAAAATTCTGGTGGGTACTGGAACCTGAGGTAGTTGGTTCACTAGGACGTGTGGCTGTGGCAGAATGGCCACGTCCTCTCCCAGCACCGGAGGGTACACTAACACCACCACGACCGCGTCCGCGTCCCTTACTAGATGTTTTCCTCATTGTTACCGTTCACCAAGCACCACAATAAGGAAAAAAAGTATTTGGCCCAATGTATTGATTTCAAATTCAGGCCTTTTTTTACAGGCACCTAACACTATCTGCCTATTTGTTTATGTAGCGTATTACACTAATCCAGGCACAGCAGTAACCACTGATTATGGGGAATATCTCTTTTAGGGCTAGTTTTTAGGCCCTGGATGAAAGGTATCCTTTTATGGACAGATTTACAATAGGCCTGCAACAGCTGGGACACCAGATTCAGGGTATTGCTATTTTGGCAAATTAATTTCACCCCAGAACAAAATATATGTTTTGGTGGACACTATGAAACCTGGCCTGCAACAGCTGGGACACCAGATTCAGGGTATTGCTATTTTGGCAATTGAATGTCACCCCAGAACAAAATATATGTTTTGGCGAACACTATGAAACGTGGCCTGCAACAGCTGGGACACCAGATTCAGGGTATTGCTATTTTGGCAAGTGAATTACACCCCAGAACAAAATATATGTTTTGGCGGACACTATTATATTTTGCCAGCCACAGCTGAAACCACTGATTTATGGTATTGCTATTTTGGCAATTGAATTTCACCCCAGAACAAAATATATGTTTTGGCGGACACTATGAAACCTGGCCTGCAACAGATGGGACACCAGATTCAGGGTATTGCTATTTTGGCAAATTAATTTCACCCAAGAACAAAATATATGTTTTGGCGGACACTATGAAACCTGGCCTGCAACATCTGGGACACCATATTCAGGGTATTGCTATTTTGGCTAGTGAATTACACCCCAGAACAAAATATATGTTTTGGCGGACACTATTATGTTTTGCCAGCCACAGCTGAAACCACTGATTTATGGTATTGCTATTTTGGCAATTGAATTTCACCCCAGAACAAAATATATGTTTTGGCGGACACTATGAAACCTGGCCTGCAACAGCTGGGACACCAGATTCAGGGTATTGCTATTTTGGCAGATTAATTTCACCCCAGAACAAAATATGTTTTGGTGGACACTATGAAACCTGGCATGCAACAGCTGGGACACCAGATTCAAGGTATTGCTATTTTGGCAAGTGAATTACACCACAGAACAAAATATATGTTTTGGCGGACACTATTATATTTTGCCAGCCACAGCTGAAACCACTGATTTATGGTATTGCTATTTTGGCAATTGAATTTCCCCCCAGAACAAAATATATGTTTTGGCGGACACTATGAAACCTGGCCTGCAACAGCTGGGACACCAGATTCAGGGTATTGCTATTTTGGCAGATTAATTTCACCCCAGAACAAAATATTTGTTTTGTTGGACACTATGAAACCTGGCCTGCAACAGCTGGGACACCAGATTCAGGGTATTGCTATTTTGGCAAGTGAATTACACCCCCAAATAAAATATATGTTTTGGCGGACACTATTATATTTTGCCAGCCACAGCTGAAACCACTGATTTATGGTATTGCTATTTTGGCAATTGAATTTCACCCCAGAACAAAATATATGTTTTGGCGGACACTATTATATTTTGCCAGCCACAGCTGAAAATACTGACTTATGGTATTGCTATTTTGGCAATTGAATTTCACCCCAGAACAAAATATATGTTTTGGCGGACACTATGAAACCTGGCCTGCAACAGCTGGGACACCAGATTCAGAGTATTGCTATTTTGGCAGATTAATTTCACCCCAGAACAAAATATATGTTTTGGTGGACACTATGATACCTGGCCTGCAACAGCTTGGACACCAGAATCAGGGTATTGCTATTTTGTCAAGTGAATTAAACCCCAGAACAATATATATGTTTTGGCGGACACTATTATATTTTGCCAGCCACAGCTGAAACCACTGATTTATGGTATTGCTATTTTGGCAATTGAATTTCACCACAGAAAATAATCTATCCTTTGCCAGACAGCAGACAGTATTATACTTGTCTAGCCAAAGCTGGAACCCCAGATTTAGAGGATTAGTATTTGGGCAATTGTATTTAACCCCTTATTAAAATATAGAAATTGCTATCCTGAGTTTCTAGGGGTGACAATTAGCACAGCCAAGCTCCTGATTTAGGATATAGCAAAAAAAAACTATTATTGATGGATTGATGGACTTGGTGGCAGCTTCTTCTGGTGCACCACAAGTCACAAAATGGCCGCCGATCAACCCAGAAAATAAGTGACAGAAAAATGCTCTGTGCAGCCTAAAAACCAGTGAGCAAGTAACTAGCAGAAGTTGAATGATTCACAGCTGTAGATCGATCCGTTCATTAGGTGCTGTTGCTGACTTTACCCTGCCTAATCTCGCCCTGACAGAAGCTGCGTCCTCTCCCTACACTAATCAGAGCAGTGTGACGTGCGGCGCTACGTGACTCCAGCTTAAATAGAGGCTGGGTCACATGCTGCACTTGGCCAATCACAGCCATGCCATTAGTAGGCATGGCTGTGATGGGCTCTTAGGGCAAGAAGTAAAACGCTAGCTGATTAGCTGCTGTGCAGCCTTTCAGAAAGCGGGAAGTAATCGATGAACAACGAACCCGAACCCGAACTTTTTTGAAAATGTCCTGGTTCCGGTCCGTGTCCCGGACACCCCAAAATTCGGTACGAACCCGAACGATGCTCGAACTGTTCGCTCAACAATACCTGCGAACTATTAAAACCTGCGATCAGTTGTTATGGCAACCTGGAGTAGGACCTGCAAGCTTCTATTGGCTTATAAGGGACATATGGCGTGTGGATGGCAGTTTGGATATGAATAGAAAGACTTGCAGGCTTGTTTTGGGTAATGCCTGTCATTTTTTGGGAATATCTCAGGAACGGTAAGTGCTAGAGAGCTGAGACCTGGTCTAAAACCATCCCGGACACCCGATGTACCCGTATGCCAAATTTTGTGAAGATCTGTCCAGTCGTTTGGTCGCGCATAAAGAACGTCTAGACAGAAATTCATTTTTATATATAAGAGACTAGTAGAAGGACCCGGCTTCGCATGGGTATATTTCATCTATTTCGTTTCATGTTTCCGTGTGTATTAAAAAGATATCAAAAGTATCCCCATAACAGTGACCTCTACAGCACCCTGTCCCACTGTCTGCTGAGCTGTGTATCTAATCCTGTCCTGGGTGATACCATCTGCTGAGCTGTGTATCTAATCTTATGTTGTGTGATACTGTCTGCTGAGCTTTGTATCTAATCTTATTCTGTGTGATACTATCTGCTGAGCGGGTATCTAATATTCTGTCCTGTGCGATACTGTCTGCTGAGCTATGTATCTAATCTTATGTTTTAAGATACTGTCTGCTAAACTGTGTATCTAATCCTATCCTGTCTGCTGAGCTGTGTACCTAGTAGCTGATTTTTAACTTTATTTTTTCAATCCCTGTTGGCTGAGTGGGAAGGGGTGGGCCTAACTGGATTGGGGCGTGTCCTTTTGAACATCTCACTCTAAGACAGCAGCACTGTCCTCTCTGAGTGTGAGCTGCAAAGATAAAGTCACCGTCCCTCCCACCTCTGCAGCTGACAGAAGTTGATTTTTAACTTCATTTTGTCAATACTCATTGGCTGCAGAGGGGTTGAGGGTGTGTCCTAAACGTATCGGGCGTGTGGCTTAGCGGACCTAAAAGTTGATTTTTAACTTAATTTTTTCAATCCCTGTTCGCTTAGTGGAGGAGGGCGTGGCCTAACAGGATCAGGGGCATGTCCTTTTAAACAGCTCACTCTAAGACAGCAGCACTGTTCTGTCTGAATGGAGCTGCAGGGAGAAAATCACTGTCCCTCCCACCTCAGGAGGTGAGGGGGCATGGCCTAACCAAATCAGAGGTGTGGCTTATCTGGACCTGGGGGCGGGGTTTTAAGGGTGACATGAATGGCCACCCTACTTTTCCCCTGAACTGTGACCTCCATAGCATTCCGCTCCCTTAACAGTGTCATCCACAGCTCCCTGCCCCTTTAAAGCTATCCTGCAGCAGTGAAGAGAAGCGGTCGAGTTGTTATGGAAACCTCAGGAAATAAAAGTACTAAGTGCTATTAGGCCATGGCCTTAGTTTTACAGTGATTATCCTGGTGACAGATTTCCTTATCCCATATACAGCAGTGAACATGGCTGGGAGTTGTTATGGTTACCGAACTGGCAGGGAGAAGTAAATGACAGTTTGGATTTAAGTAAAAGACTTGCTGGCTTGCATTAGCTATAATGCAGGCCATTTTTTGGGAATATCTTAGGAACGTTAAGTCCTAGAGAGCTGAGACCTGGTGTAAAACCTTCCCAGACACCTGATGTACCTGTGTGCCAAATTAGTTGAAGATCAGTCCAGTCGTTTGGTCCCGCATAAAGAACGTCTAGACATAAATTCATTTTTATTTATATATATATATATATATATATATATATATAATATAAGACAAAGTTCAGACTAAGCACCTATATTTCTACACTCAGAAGTGCATGACCATAAGGCAAATTAAGTAGGTTAAAAGATGGCCGCACAATACATCTCAAACTAACAGAAAAACAAAAAAAGGGACTCATTCCAGAAATAGAAATGAAGGAAGTTCTATGCGCACATTTTTGATCAAAAGTATGTCGGGCCCAAATGCCACTTCACGGCGACTTCCGCACATGGGTCCCTAACACTACAGATACTGCCTCTCATGGACTTACCAGTCTCCTTATTTTCAGGGCACTGTAGGAACCAGCTAAATTGCTTTTGTGCTGAGAAGTCCCAGGAACTTGGGCGGGTCTCAGTCCAAAAGAGGCGCCACCCTCAATATACTATAAGACAAAGTTCAGACTAAGCACTTATATTTCTACACTCAGAAGTGCATGACCATAAGGCAAATTAAGTAGGTTAAAAGATGGCCGCACAATACATCTCAAACTAACAGAAAAACAAAAAAGGGGCTCATTCCAGAAATAGGAATGAAGGAAGTTCATTTTGCCTTATGGTCATGCACTTCTGAGTGTAGAAATATAGGTGCTTAGTCTGAACTTTGTCTTATAGTATATATTGAGGGTGGCGCCTCTTTTGGACTGAGACCCGCCCAAGTTCCTGGGACTTCTCAGCACAAAAGCAATTTAGCTGGTTCCTACAGTGCCCTGAAAATAAGGAGACTGGTAAGTCCATAAGAGGCAGTATCTGTAGTGTTAGGGACCCATGTGCGGAAGTCGCCGTGAAGTGGCATTTGGGCCCGACATACTTTTGATATTCCTATTTCTGGAATGAGCCCCTTTTTTTGTTTTTCTGTTAGTTTGAGATGTATTGTGCGGCCATCTTTTAACCTACTTAATTTGCCTTATGGTCATGCACTTCTGAGTGTAGAAATATAGGTGCTTAGTCTGAACTTTGTCTTATAGAATATATTGAGGGTGGCGCCTCTTTTGGACTGAGACCCGCCCAAGTTCCTGGGACTTCTCAGCACAAAAGCAATTTAGCTGGTTCCTACAGTGCCCTGAAAATAAGGAGACTGGTAAGTCCATGAGAGGCAGTATCTGTAGTGTTAGGGACCCATGTGCGGAAGTCGCCGTGAAGTGGCATTTGGGCCCGACATACTTTTGATCAAAAATGTGCGCAAAGAACTTCCTTCATTCCTATTTCTGGAATGAGCCCCTTTTTTTGTTTTTCTGTTAGTTTGAGATGTATTGTGCGGCCATCTTTTAACCTATATATATATATATATATATATTGTGACAGGACCATGGGGAAAGTGATAGAAGGAGTCTACATTTCACCTAGGTTCCTGTCTTATACGTTCTAAAAGCAGCCAGGGAATTGACAGCAAGGAAAACTAGGTTTTCCCATTGCAAGGGTTTTGTTAAAAAACCTGGTTAGAAGGGCCTGGCTGCTTGGAGCAGGGAGAGTTGGGTGGGTCCCTGCTCCAATTAGCCACTCCAGGTATTCAGGGTAACTGTGGCTAATCACCTGGAACCTGGGTGAGCTATAAAAGGGCAGACGGCGCACTAGCTGTGGTCTCTGCTCCTGGGAACAACTCTGGTGTGAGTAAAACAAACTGTGTGTTTTGTTGATGGAGCTGGGCACAAGGCTCAGTCTCATGTAGTGAGGAACTACTTCTTGTTTAGACGTAGCGGCCAGACGGCCAGGTATTTCATTTATTTTTGAACTGTTTTTGTTTTATATTTTGACCTGCAAACATCAATAAAACTGGCTGAGGCCAGTTGCATAAAACTTGAGTGGACTAAGACTGTGATTTATGTGTCTATAGCGCCCGTCTATCCCAGGAGACGGCGATCCCGGAAGCTAATCCCGTTACAATATATATACAACATCCTATTGTTTCCATTTTCCATGCTTTACCAAAGGTGCATGAAGGAGAATTTACACCCCCTATGAGACCAATTTTATTTCAAGACACGGAGGCTCCTATTGCTATATCTCTCTTTACTGACAAACCACAGCAGCAAAGAAAAAACTTACGAGATTAGCAACAATCCCTCCTACATGCTCCCTATATATAGTCTCTGTAATAGGAAGCCTTCCTCATTCTTTGCTGCTGCCACAGTTAAAGAGGACCTTTCATCAGGTTAAAAATGTGTACTAAGTGTGCTGACATGTAGAGCGGCGCCCAGGGATCTCCCTGCACTTACTATTATCCCTGGGCGCCGCTCCGTTTGCCCGGTATAGGCTCTGGTATCTTTTGGGACTTGGTTCTACCAGGAGGAGCCTAGTATCACTTGGTTATACTAGGCGTATCCCAGGCTGTAGTGCTGGCCAATCGCAGCGCTCAGCTCATATCCTGGGAGTTTCTTTTTCTCCCAGGCTGTGAGCTGAGCGCTGCGATTGGCCAGCGCTACAGCCTGGTATACGCCTAGTATAACCAAGTAATACTAGGCTCCTCCTAGTAGAACCAAGTCTCAGAAGATACCGGAACCTATACCGGGCGAACGGAGCGGTGCCCATGGATAATAGTAAGTGCAGGGAGATCCCTGGGCGCCGCTCTACATGTCAGCATACTTAGTAGACGTTTTTTACCCTGATGAAAGGTCCTCTTTAAGTACTTCACTGTGTCTCTTACTTTTTAGAGTTTAGCTTATTTGCTGCATTTTTTCCCTTACAGGGCGCAGAATTTGGTTCCATTTTGTTCATCCTAGTGTATTATTACTGTTGTGGGTCATTTTATCCCCTACAGGTTTCCTTCTTTCTTGCAGGTTGTGTCTATGGCGCTTATGTAGTTTTCTACACGTCTCTATTCCTTTCCCCCCTTTTCCTCCTTATCCCCTCTCCTCTTTTGGATTCTTCCCCTGTTATTACCTTCTCCCCGCACCCTGTTCTTCTTCTTTGCCGCTTTTGGCACCAGGCCCAAGATCTCGCGCTACCTCGGCTGGGCACGAGATTCTCGGCGGCCATTTTGGACTCCTCTTTGGCACCGAGCCCGAGATCTCGCGCTACCTCGGCTGGGCGCGAGATTCTCGGCAGCCATTTTGGATTCCCCAGTGTCGGCTATCAATGCATTTTCCTCTTCTCTCCTCCCATTTCCGGCTCCTAGGCGCGCAATTTGCCTAGCCACGCCTCTCCTTCCTCCTGTCTCAGTTCATTCACGCTCCTGCTGCGTCTCGTGGGGTAACTCACCCCGGTCAGGTTCTGTTAGCTACCATAGTGCCCACTAACCGCTCCCTCCCCTGCCTATTAGTACTGTCTGTATAATACCCTCTCAGATCAACTGCCTGCAGTTTTTCATAAATCCCGGTACTCAGCATTCTGTGTTCTCCTGTCCTTGTTGGCATCATGTCACAGCTGCCATCCAGACATACACAGGATGAGGAATCTGAGGTGGAGTCTCACTCCCCTCCTGCAGAACCTGTAATTAGTGGAGCCCCATCCACTATGGATCTGTCCCAGGCGGATGCCTTACAGCGCTCTGTTTCAGAGGCAATAATGGCAGCGACGGGGTCAATGTCCCATTCCCTATCCAAATCTATTGCCAATGCCCTTAAGGCTCAGCCCCCTCCGCCTAGGGTTACTACCCAATCGGGTCCTACTTCCCATCCAGCCTCCAGAACTGTCTTGAATGGTGTGTCTGTAGCCACCCATGATAGTGTACCCGGATCGCGCAAAAGAGCCTTGTCCCACCAGGCAGAAAAGGCGAGGAGTTGGAAATGTGCCAGAGCATAAGCAGAATCTGATTCCGGATCCGACTCCGGTTCCGACGATGAGGAGGCTAAGTCTGAGGATGTGGAATTTCCTGATGCAGACCTGTCTGACTCCCCATCCGACCGGCCCAATATCATTCCCTCCGCTACTGCGGCAGGGACTTCGGCGTCTGAGGCTATAGAGGGCCCATCTGGTCCCTTGACCGACCCTTCTGGGGAGCCATTATTTGACCCCGATTCACTGCACCACCCTAGGTCGGCTGAGTGGCTACCTCTGGATCATGTAGCTCAATACCTGGAGTCTAGAGTCTGCTGCCCTCTTAGTAAAGAGGCGCGAAACAAATTGAAAGCCGAATGCCCTCGGCCCTTGGTGGCAAACAAAGTTTGCGATACGCCAGTTGTGGACCCTAAAATGTTCCAATTTCTATCCAAATCTGGCTGGAACCCCAGGAAGGGCTTAGAATCTGCCCTCAACACGTGCCAGGACAAACTCCTGGACGTCTTTGGCCCTCTAGCCAAAATCTTCGAGTTGCCCTAGACTGCTAGGGCGGCTAATGAACCGGTTGACCCAGAGGAGCTCCGGGGTTGGGCCATATGCATAGCCGGCCATGTTAATACCTCCCTATCAATTGAGAGACGAAAGGTGATCTTATTCAAGATCGAACCTAAGCTGGCAAACTTGGCTCTGTCCGAGTCAGGTAGTGAGGCGCAAGGCCTCCCCTTTGGTGACTCGTTCAAAGATATGAGCAAGTTTGTAGGAGCATTCATGGCCCTTGACAAGGCCCAATCCTCGATAAAGAGGGTCTTCCAACCTCGTTTTTCCAACAGGGCCGGCATTTCCAGGGGCCGTCTGTCCAGCCGCTCCTCGTTTCAGACCCGGGGCTCGGGTCGAGGTTCCTACAGCCACTGCTCCTTCGTCCAGAGATCCTCCTTCCAGGATTCTAGGAAACCAGCGGGTTTCTTTCCGTCACGAGGTGCCCCCAATCGTAGAGGCTTCAGAGGAAGCTCTGGCTCCCGTCGACCTTTCGGTAAGTGTACGCTCCCTTCTTTCTTCTCCACTCTATAGGGGGCAGACTCTGACATTTTTCTCGTGCTTGGTCCGCCATCACCACGGACGTTTGGGTCTTATCCACAATTCTAGGGTTCCAGATAGAATTGGTGAGCTTTTCGGATCTCCTTCCACCACCCCATCCTGTGGTCACCCCCTCACAGACCCTCTATTACATAGACAGGGAACTGCTAGATCTGCGCAGGAAGGAGGTGAACGAACACGCGCCGGACTCCCCCACGGGTGTCCTAGGCAATATCTTTTTGGTACGCAAGAAGGGCGGTCAGATGCGCCCTGTCATCAACCTGCGCCCCCTGAACAGGTTTGTGCGATATCCGCACTTCAAGATGGAGGGCATTCACCTCCTCAGGGATCTTCTGCTGAAAGGGGATTGGATGGTGAAGCTCGATCTCAAAGACTCGTATCTCACCATCCCCCTGGAGGAATCCTCTAGAGACCTGCTTCGCTTCCGGTGGAAGGGGGAAACCTGGCGTTTCACCTGCCTTCCCTTCGGCCTCTCCTCGGCCCCATGGTGCTTCACCAAACTCATGTGCCCGGTGGTAGCATGGCTCCGCAGTCGAGGTGTTCGCCTAATTATATACCTCGACGACATTCTCTTGTTGGCCCAGGACAGGCAGACTCTCCTTTCACATCTGGATATCACCTCAGGCCTGTAATCCAGGTTGGGATTTCTCATCAACTACGAGAAATCTGTGTTGACCCCAGCACGGATTATAGAGTTTCTAGGGTTTTCCGACGACTAAGATCAAGGAGATTCGCAAGGAATTGCACAGGACACTGGACACGCCACAGATTTCTCTTCGGCATCTGGCTCGGATCATCGGCCTCCTATCTTCCTCCATCCAGGTAGTCTTTCCGGCTCCTCTACATTACCGGGCCCTACAATGCCTGAAGGCGGCACACTTGCACGCGGGGGCCTCTTACGTGGATCAGATCTTCCTAGACGAGGAAACTCGGGATGAAAGCCGCTGGTGGATCTGCAATCTTCAAGCCTGGAACAGGAAAGCGATCTGCTGCCTTCGCCTGGATTTTACAGTGGACTCCGACACCAGCCTACTAGGCTGGGGAGCTCACTGCAAAGGCATATCGATCGGGGGTCATTGGTCAAAGGAGGAATCTCCTTTGCATATCAACGCTTTGGAACTTCTAGCGGGCTCATTCGCTATCCGCAGCTTTGCGAAGAACATTGCCAGAGCTTGCATTCGGCTGCGCATGGACAACGTGTTCGCTGTCCGTTATATCAATGCCATGGGCGGTACCCATTCTCCCATGCTTTCGCATTTGGGCAAGGAGTTCTGGTCTTTCTGTCTGAGCCAGAAGCTTAAAGTAGTGGCGGAATACTTACCGGGATTGCACAACGTCCAGGCGGATTGGAGTTCTCGTTATCTCAGGAATGCCAGCGATTGGAGATTAGACTCGCGGGTGTTCTCTGCCATCTCCTCTCTCTGGGGTCCTGCTTGTATCGACCTCTTCACTTCCCGCTTGAACAAGCAACTATCGCGATTCTTCAGTTGGCGTCCGGACCCGGAAGCGGAGGCCGTGGACGCGTTCCTTCAAGACTTTTCCCTTCAATACGCGTTTCCTCCGTTATCAATGATTCTGAGAGTCCTGAATCGGGTTCGTTTCCAATCAGCGGAGATCATCCTGATTGTCCCATTTTGGACCACTCAGTCGTGGTTTCCCCACCTCTTGGAACTCCTCATCCTTCCACCCTTACTCCTGCTGGACCGTCCAGAACTTCTCTTAGGCCTAGGAGACAGTCGACATCCTCTTCTTCTGGATGGCTCTCTTCGCCTGCTGGCATGCAGGGTATTGGGCGTTCCCACGAGAGCAACGACCTTTTGGAAGCAACCAGGAGATTATTGGAGGAATCTTGGGCTCCTGGCACCAGACAGGCTTATAGAGCGGCCTGGAGATCTTGGGTTAGTTGGTCCCTGGACCGGGGTGTGGATCTTGTTTCAGCCTCTGTAGCAGACATCTTGCGGTTCCTTACTTCCCTCTTTGAGGACAGGAATCTTTTGAATCTTTTCTCTTCCTTGCCATCCAATTCGGATCTCTCCTTACGTCAGCTGTCGGCTAAGCTGGTCACCTTGTTTTGCCTCATCTCCTGTAAGAGAGTGTCTGATGTTAGAGCTCTGGATTATGACGCCAGATTATTTTCCCCTGAGGGAGTCACCTTTGATATTTCTCGTCGGACTAAGACTCAGATTCCTTCTGTTTCTTATCCGTGTTTCCCTACAGTTCCAGCTCTTTGCTCTGTCTCTTGCCTGCGAGAATATGAAACTAAGACTTTATCTCATCATTCTAGTGGGGTTCTTCAGTTTTTCCTTTCCTATTGCCGGCCTTTTGCCCCGGTTTCCACCGCGACTTTGGCCAGGTGGGTGAAGTGGATCTTGTTTTTAGTGGGGGTGGATTCTTCCATCTCCACCGCCCACTCTACTCGGAGCGCGTCTTCCACTTCTACGATGGCTGCGGGTGCTCGCCTGGAGGACATCATGAAGATTGCGGACTGGTCCAGGGTCTCCACCTTTAGGGAATTTTATTTTCGTCCTACTCAACACATTTTTGCGTCAGTTATTAGACAGCTTTGAACTCGCAATAGGAGCCTCCATGTCTTGAAATAAAAATTGTATGATTTTGCTAGTTTATTTTCTTTGCCCTAAGAAGCCATCACAGCCATGCCTACTAATGGCATGGCTGTGATTGGCTGAGTGGAGCATGTTACCCAGCCTCTTTATAAGCTGGCGTCACGTAGTGCCGCACGTCACTCTGCTGGTGTTGGTCTAGGTAAAGGTTGCTGCCTGTGATCTCAGGGAGAGATTAGGGAAGAAATCTGTAGAACCTATTGTTGTGCAATCCTCAAGATACAGCAAATATTGAGGAAGGGTGCTTCTGCAATCCTACATTTATGTACCCATCCACTGCAAAGGAATTTCTTAATCTATCTGTTACTGAGGTGGGGGTCGGCGGCCATTTTAGCCACTGCAGTGTCCTTGGAATTGCATGTGACCTTGCAAATACCAATTTTAAATTGCAGTACGGAAATAGTGCTTTAGTGGGTTTTACTGAAAAAAAGCTGTGTTCTAGGCCCACAAAACAGTTGTACATAATGCGTAGAAATACCTACATTTAATTTCCAGCCTTTAAATACTGCATTTGTGAATTTTGGTGACAAAATCCGTGTTCTGGGTCCCAAAACCAGTTGTGCATACAGCATATAAATACCTACTTTTAATTTCCAGCAGTTAAATACTGCATTTGTGTGTTTTAGTGAAAAAAGCTGTGTTGTGGGTCCCCAAAGCAGTTGTGCATACAGCGTACAAATACCAATTTTGAATTTCAGCATGGAAATAATGCTTTAGTGTGTTTTACTGAAAAAAAGCTGTGTTCTAGGCCCACAAAACAGTTGTGCATAAAGCGTAGAAAAACCTACGTTTAATTTCCAGCCTTTAAATACTGCATTTGTGAATTTTGGTGAAAAAAGCCATGTTCTGGGTCCCCAAACCAGTTGTGCATAAAGGGTAGAAATACCTAAGTTTAATTTCTGTAACAATGGCAGTTGGCAGCCGCCAGCGTGCAGTGCGTCCGACTACGTACCTCAGTCGAGCTGCACGCGGGGCTCCTCCTCTTCGCTGCAGGCTCTGGACCCGCTTTCCTGCACTGTAGCAGGCTACGACAGCTTCTGTTGTATCTTGTAGGAGCCGCAGGCGTCCTGGTACCTTAAGGGTTAATGCACGCCCCTGATTCCGCCCTCTCTCCAATCCTGGCCAGGCACCACCTTTATAAGGGTGCTTCCCCCTTCCTGCAATGCCTGAGCAATATTGTACTTTCTACAGCTAAGGCTCCTGTTGTTCCTGCATTCGATATCCTGCTTATGACCTCTGCCTGTATCCTGACCTCGTCTCTGTTTGATCCTCTTGTACCTCGCTGCTCTCAAGTTAAAGACCCGGACTGTCGACCACGCCTCTGTCTGCTGTGCAGATCGTTAGACCAGCTCCACCTGGACTAACTCAGCTCTGCTGTTCTCACAGCACTAGCTCTGCTATACCGCTTGCTCAGCTCAGCATTATCCTGCGGCTGTCTGCTATATTGCCTGTTCCCCGGTTCTAGAATCGGGGATTTCTGGCCTGCCCGGCCAGCTGCCACTTAACCGGGACCACTCTTGCGGTAGCGGCCTGGTGGCTCCCCTGCAGCTGAGTCCAGCTTCTGCATCCTGGAGCGGGATAAAGGGTGAAAACCAGGGGGACACTTAGACTCCGCTCCCAAGTTTGGCCCAAAGCCAAACAGCCAAACCGGTAAGTGGCGCAGCGGGTCCACACCCGTTGATCCGTTAAAATTTCCAACAGGTAAATACTGCATTTGTGTGTTTTTAGTGAAAAAAGCCGTGTTGTTGGTCCCCAAAGCAATTGTGCATACAGCGAACAAATACCAATTTTGAATTGCAGCACAGAAATAGTGCTTTAGTCTGTTTTACTGAAAAAAAGCTGTGTCCTAGGTCCACAAAACAGTTGTGCATAAAGCGTAGAAAAATCTGTTTAATTTCCAGCAGTTAAATATTGCATTTGTGTGTTTTAGTGAAAAAATCCATGTTCTGGGTCCCCAAAGCAGTTGTGCATACAGCGTACAAATACCAATTTTGAATTGCAGCACTGAAATAGTGCATTAGTGTGTTTTACTGAAAAATGCTGTGTTCTAGGCCCACAAAGCAGTTGTGCATACAGCATACAAATACCAATTTTAAATTGCAGCACTGAAATAGTGCATTAGTGTGTTTTAGGGAAAAAAAATCTGTGTTCTTGGTTCACAAAGCAGTTGTGCATTCAGCGTACAAATATGTTTAATTTTCAGCCGTTAAATAGTGCATTTGTGCATTTTGTGGAAAAAAGCGTTATTCCTGGTCCACAAAAAAGTTTAAAATACACCGCCCAAATACCTATTTTACATTTCTGCTGTGAAATAGTGCATTAGTGTATTTTTGTGAAAAAAAGCTGTATTCTTGCTTAAAAAGCAGTTGTGCATACAGCGTAAAAATGCCTAATTTACATTTCTGTAATGAAATAGTGCATAAGTGCATTTTTGGAGAAAAGAGCGGTATTCTTGGTCCACAGAGCATTTTCATGACACAGGTACTGCCTTAGTCATAGTGAACTTAATTTTTGACTATTGGCAGTTAAATTTACACCGGAGATAAACCATCTGTCAGCTTGGTGGATGAACACAAATAATGAGGAGAACATCAAATAAGGGACGTGGGCATGGCCATGGTGGTGTTTAGTGTTGAGCGAACAGTTCGAGCAAAGTTCGATTTCGTACCGAATTTTGGGGTGTTCATGACCCGGACCCAAACATTTTCAAAAAAGTTCGGGTCCGTTGTTGCCGATTTTTCCCGATTTCTGAAGGGCTTCACAGCAGCCAATAAGCTAGCGTTTTACTTCTTGCCCTAAGAAGCCATAACAGCCATGTCTACTAATGGCATGGCTGTGATTGGACAAGTGCAGCATGTGACCCAGCCTCTATTTAAGCTGGAGTCACGTAGCGCCGCACGTCACACTGCTCTGATTAGTGTAGGGAGAGAAAGCAGCGTCTGTGAGGGCGAGATTAGGCAGGGAAATGTCAGGAACAGCAACAAATGAACTGATCGATCTACAGCTGTGAATGATTCAACTTCTGCTAGTTAATTGCTAACTGGTTTTTTTAGACTGTTTTTCTGTCACTTTTTTTCTGGGGTGATCAGCGGCCATTTTGGGACTTGTGGTGTACCAGAATAAGCTGCCACCAAGTCCATCAATCCATCAATACTAGGGGCTTGGCTGTGCTTATTGTCACCCCTAGAAACTCAGGATAGCAATTTCTATATTTTTTAAGGGGTTAAATACAATTGCCAAAATGCCAATCCCCTAAATCTGGTGTTCCAGCTTTGGCTAGCCAAGTGTAATACTGTCTGCTATCTGGCAAAGGATAGATTATTTTCAGTGGTGAAATTCCACTGCCAAAATAGCAGTCCCCTAAATCTAGTGTCCCAGCAGTGGCTGGCAAAGTATAATAGTGTCCGCCAAAACATATATTTTGTTCTGGGGTGAAATTCAATTGCCCAAATAGCAATACCCTGAATCTGGTGTCCCAGCACTGGCTGGCAAAGTATAATAGTGTCCACCAAAACATATATTTTGTTCTGGGGTGAAATTAACTTGCCATATTAGCAATACCCTAAATCTGTTGTCCCAGCAGTGGCTGGCAAAGTATAATAGTGTCCGCCAAAACATATATTTTGTTCTGGGGTGAAATTAACTTGCCATATTAGCAATACCCTGAATCTGTTGTCCCAGCAGTGGCTGGCAAAGTATAATAGTGTCCAACAAAACATATATTTTGTTCTTGGTTGAAATTCACTTGCCAAAATAGCAATACCCTGAATCTGGTGTCCCTGCAGTGGCTGGCAAAGTATAATAGTGTCCGCCAAAACATATATTTTGTTATGGGGTGAAATTGAATTGCCAAAATAGCAATACCCTGAATCTGGTGTTCCAGCAGTTGTAGGAATAGTTTAAATCTGTCCGTAAAAGGGTATATTTTGTTCTGGGGTGAAATTCAATGGCAAAAATAGCAGTACCCAGAATCTGGTGTCCCAGCAGTGGCTGGCAAAGTATAATAATGTCTGCCAAAACATATATTTTGTTCTGGCGTGAAATTCAATTGCCAAAATAGCAATAAGCTGACTCTGGTTTTTCAGCAGTTGCAGGCCTAGTTTAAATCAGTCCGTAACAGGGTAAATTTTGTTCTGGGGTGAAATTCAATTGCCAAAATTGCAATACCCTGAATCTGGTGTCCCAGCAGTGGCTGGAAAAGTATATTAGTGTCAGCCAAAACATATATTTTGTTTGGTCGTGAAATTCAATTGCCAAAATAGCAATACCCAAAATCTGGTGTCCCAGTAGTGGCTGGAAAAGTATATTAGTGTCAGCCAAAACATATATTTTGTTCTGGGGTGAAATTCACTTGTCAAAATAGCAATACCCTGAATCTGGTGTCACAGCACTGGTTGGCAAAGTATAATAGTGTCCGCCAAAACATATATTTTGTTCTGGGGTGAAATTCAATTGCCAAAATAGCAATATTCTGAATCTGGTGTCCCAGCACTGGTTGGCAAAGTATAATAGTGTCCCCCAAAACATATATTTTGTTCTGGGGTGAAATTCAATTGCCAATATAGCAATACCCTGAATCTGGTGTCCCAGGGGTGGCAGGCAAAGTATAATAGTGTCTGCCAAAACATATGTTTTGTTCTGGGGTCAAATTCAATTGCCAAAATAGCAATACCCTGAATCTGGTGTTCCAGCAGTTGCAGGCCTAGTATAAATCTGTCTGTAACAGGGTGTATTTTGTTCTGGGGTGAAATTCAATTGCCAAAATAGCAATACCCTGAATCTGGTGTCCCAGGAGTTGCTGGCAAAGTATAATAGTGTCCGCCAAAACATATATTTTGTTCTGGGGTTAAATTCAATTGCCAAAATAGCAATACCCTGAATCTGGTGTCCCAGCACTGGTTGGCAAAGTATAATAGTGTCCACCAAAACATATATTTTGTTCTGGGGTGAAATTCAATTGCCAAAATAGCAATACCCTGAATCTGGTGTCCCAGGAGTGGCTGGCAAAGTATAAAAGTGTCCGCCAAAACATATATTTTGTTCTGGGTTGAAATTCAATTGCCAAAATAGCAATACCCTGAATCTGGTGTCCCAGCACTGGTTGGCAAAGTATAATAGTGTCCACCAAAACATATATTTTGTTCTGGGGTGAAATTCAATTGCCAAAATTGCAATACCCTGAATCTGGTGTCACAGCAGTGGCTGGCAAAGTATAATAATGTCCGTTAAAACATACATTTTGTTCTGGGGTGAAATTCAATTGCCAAAATAGCAATACCCTAAATTTGGTGCCCCAGCACTGGCTTGAAAAGTTTAATAGTGTCCGACAAAACATATATTTTGTTCGGTCATGAAATTCAATTGCCAAAATAGCAATACCCTGAATCTGGTGTCCCAGCACTGGCTGTCAAAGTAAAATAGTGTCTTCCAAAACATATATTTTGTTCTAGGGTGAAATTCACTTGCCAAAATAGCAATACCCTGAATCTAGTGTGTCAGCAGAGGCTGCCAAAATATAATAGTGTCCGCCAAAACATATCTTTTGTTCTGGGGTAAAATTCAATTGCCAAAATAGCAATACCCTGAATCTGGCGTCCCAGCAGTGACTGGCAAAGTATAATAGTGTCTGCCAAAACATATATTTTGTTCTGGGGTGAAATTCACTTGCCAAAATTGAAATACCCTGAATTTGGTGCCCCAGCACTGGCTGGAAAAGTATAATAGTGTCCGCCAAAACATATATTTTGTTCGGTCGAGAAATTCAATTGCCAAAATAGCAATACCCTGAATCTGGTGTCCCAGCACTGGTTGGCAAAGTATAATAGTGTCTGCCAAAACATATATTTTGTTCTAGGGTGAAAATCACTTGCCAAAATAGCAATACCCTGAATCTAGTGTGTCAGCAGTGGCTGCTAAAGTATAATAGTGTCCGACAAAACATATATTTAGTTCTCGGGTGAAATTCAATTGCCAAAATAGCAATACCCTGAATCTGGTTTTCCAGCAGTTGCAGGCCTAGTTTAAATCTTTCCGTAACAGGGTATATTTTGTTCTGGGTTGAAATTCAATTGCCAAAATTGCAATACCCTGAATCTGGTGTCCCAGCAGTGGCTGGCAAAATATAATAGTGTCAGCCAAAACATATATTTTGTTCTGGGGTTAAATTCACTTGCCAAAATAGCAATACCCTGAATCTGGTGTCCCAGCAGTGGCTGGCAAAGTATAATAGTGTCCGCCAAAACATATATTTTGTTCCTGGGTGAAATTCAATTGCAAAAATAGCTAAACCCTGAATCTGGTTTCCCAGCAGTTGCAGGCCTAGTTTAAATCTGTCCGTAACAGGGTATACTTTGTTCTGGGGTGAAATTCAATTGCCCAAATAGCAATACCCTGAATCTAGTGTCCCAGCAGTGGCTGGCAAAGTAAAATAGTGTCTGCCAAAACATATATTTTGTTCTGGGGTGAAATTCAATGGCCAAATTAGCAGTACACACCATCTGGTGTTCCAGCAGTGGCTGGCAAAGTAAAATAGTGATCGCCAAAACATATATTTTGTTCTGGGTTGAAATTCAATTACCAAAATAGCAATAACTTGAATCTGGTGTCACAGCACTGGCTGCAAAGTATTATAGTGTCCGCCAAAACATATACTTTGTTCTGGGGTGAAATTCAATTGCCAAAATAGCAATACCCTGAATCAGGTGTTCCAGCAGTTGCAGGCCTAGTTTAAATCTGTCCGTAACAGGGTATATTTTGTTCTTGGGTGAAATTCAATTGCCAAAATAGCAATATTCAGAATCTGGTGTCCCAGCAGTGGCTGGCAAAGTATAATAGTGTCCGCCAAAGCATATATTTTGTACTTGGTTGAAATTCAATTGCCAAAATAGCAATACCCTGAATCTGGTGTCCCAGCACTGGTTGGCAAAGTATAATAGTGTCCGACAAAACATATACTTTGTTCTGGGGTGAAATTCAATTGCCAAAATAGCAATACCCTGAATCTGGTGTCCCAGCAGTGGCTGGCAAAGTAAAATAGTGTCTGCCAAAACATATATTTTGTTCTGGGTGAAATTCACTTGCCAAAAAAGCAATACCCTGAACCTAGTGTGTCAGCAGTGGCTGGCAAAGTATAATAGTGTCTGCCAAAACATATATTTTGTTCTGGGGTGAAATTCAATGGCCAAATTAGCAGTACACACAATCTGGTGTCCCAGCAGTGGCTGGCAAAGTAAAATAGTGTCCGCCAAAACATATACTTTGTTCTGGGTTGAAATTCAATAACCAAAATAGCAATACCCTGAATCTGGTGTCCCAGCACTGGCTGGCAAAGTATAATAGTGTCCGCCAAAACATTTACTTTGTTCTGGGGTGAAATTCAATTGCCAAAATAGCAATACCCTGAATCAGGTGTTCCAGCAGTTGCAGGCCTTGTTTAAATCTGTCTGTAACAGGGTATATTTTGTTCTGGGGTGAAATTCAATGGCCAAAATAGCAATACGCTTAATCTAGTGTGTCAGCAGTGGCTGGCAAAGTATAATAGTGTCCGCCAAAACATATATTTAGTTCTGGGGTGAAATTCAATTACCAAAATAGCAATACAGTAAATCAGTGGTTTCTGCTGTGGCTGGCCAAGTTTCATAGTGTCCTGCAAAGGATATATTTTGTTCTGGGGTGAAATTCAATTGCCAAAATAGCAATACCATAAATCAGTGGTTTCAGCTATGGCTGGCCATGTTTCATAGTGTCCTGCAAAGGATATGTTTTGTTCTGGGGTGAAATTCAATTGCCAAAATAGCATTACCATAAATCTGGTGTCACAGCAGTGGCTGGCAAAGTATAATAGTCTCCGGCAAAACATATATTTTGTTCTGCGGTGAAATTCAATTGACAAAATAGCAATACCTTTAATCTGGTGTTCCAGCAGTTGCAGGCCTAGTTTAAATCTGTCCGTAACAGGGTATATTTTGTTCTGGGGTGAAATTCTATTGACAAAATAGCAAACCCTGAATCTGGTGTTCCAGCACTGGCTGGAAAAATAAAATAGTGTCCGCCAAAACATATATTTAGTTCTGGGGTGAAATTCAATTGCCAAAATAGCAATACCCTGACTCTGGTTTTCCAGCAGTTGCAGGCCTAGTTTAAATCTGTCGTAACAGGGTAAATTTTGTTCTGGGGTGAAATTCAATTGCCAAAATTGCAATACCCTGAATCTGGTGTCCCAGCAGTGGCTGGCAAAGTATAATAGTGTACGCCAAAACATATATTTTGTTTGGTCGTGAAATTCAATTGCCAAAATAGCAATACCCTAAATTTGATGTCCCAGTAGTGGCTGGAAAAGTATATTAGTGTCAGCCAAAACATATATTTTGTTCTGGGGTGAAATTCAATTGCCAAAATAGCAATACCCTGAATCAGGTGTTCCAGCAGTTGCAGGCCTTGTTTAAATCTGTCCGTAACAGGGTATATTTTGTTCTGGGGTGAAATTCAATTGCCAAAATAGCAATACCCTGAATCTGGTGTCCCAGCACTGGTTGGCAAAGTATAATAGTGTCCGACAAAACATATACTTTGTTCTGGGGTGAAATTCAATTGCCAAAATAGCAATACCCTGAATCTGGTGTCCCCGCAGTGGCTGGCAAAGTAAAATAGTGTCTGCCAAAACATATATTTTGTTCTGGGTGAAATTCACTTGCCAAAAAAGCAATACCCTGAATCTAGTGTGTCAGCAGTGGCTGGCAAAGTATAATAGTGTCTGCCAAAACATATATTTTTTTCTGGGTTGAAATTCAATAACCAAAATAGCAATACCCTGAATCTGGTGTCCCAGCACTGGCTGGCAAAGTATAATAGTGTCCGCCAAAACATTTACTTTGTTCTGGGGTGAAATTCAATTGCCAAAATAGCAATACCCTGAATCAGGTGTTCCAGCAGTTGCAGGCCTTGTTTAAATCTGTCTGTAACAGGGTATATTTTGTTCTGGGGTGAAATTCAATGGCCAAAATAGCAATACGCTGAATCTAGTGTGTCAGCAGTGGCTGGCAAAGTATTATAGTGTCCGCCAAAACATATATTTAGTTATGGGGTGAAATTCAATTACCAAAATAGCAATGCAGTAAATCAGTGGTTTCAGCTGTGGCTGGCCAAGTTTCATAGTGTCCTGCAAAGGATATATTTTGTTCTGGGGTGAAATTCAATTGCCAAAATAGCAATACCATAAATCAGTGGTTTCAGCTGTGGCTGGCCATGTTTCATAGTGTCCTGCAAAGGATATGTTTTGTTCTGGGGTGAAATTCAATTGCCAAAATGGCATTACCATAAATCTGGTGTCACAGCAGTGGCTGGCAAAGTATAATAGTCTCCGGCAAAACATATATTTTGTTCTGCGGTGAAATTCAATTGACAAAATAGCAATACCTTTAATCTGGTGTTCCAGCAGTTGCAGGCCTAGTTTAAATCTGTCCGTAACAGGGTATATTTTGTTCTGGGGTGAAATTCAATTGCCAAAATAGCAATACCCGGAATCTGGTGTCCCAGCACTGGCTGGGAAAATAAAATAGTGTCCGCCAAAACATATATTTTGTTCTGGGGTGAAATTCAATTGCCAAAATAGCAATACCCTGACTCTGGTTTTCCAGCAGTTGCAGGCCTAGTTTAAATCTGTCGTAACAGGGTAAATTTTGTTCTGGGGTGAAATTCAATTGCCAAAATTGCAATACCCTGAATCTGGTGTCCCAGCAGTGGCTGGCAAAGTATAATAGTGTACGCCAAAACATATATTTTGTTTGGTCGTGAAATTCAATTGCCAAAATAGCAATACCCTAAATCTGATGTCCCAGTAGTGGCTGGAAAAGTATATTAGTGTCAGCCAAAACATATATTTTGTTCTGGGGTGAAATTCAATTGCCAAAATAGCAATACCCTGAATCAGGTGTTCCAGCAGTTGCAGGCCTTGTTTAAATCTGTCCGTAACAGGGTATATTTTGTTCTGGGGTGAAATTCAATTGCCAAAATAGCAATACCCGGAATCTGGTGTCCCAGCAGTGGCTGGCAAAGTATAATAGTGTCCGCCAAAACATATATTTTGTACTTGGTTGAAATTCATTTGCCAAAATAGCAATACCCTGAATCTGGTGTCCCAGCACTGGTTGGCAAAGTATAATAGTGTCCGCCAAAACATATACTTTGTTCTGGGGTGAAATTCAATTGCCAAAATAGCAATACCCTGAATCAGGTGTTTCAGCAGTTGCAGGCCTTGTTTAAATCTGTCTGTAACAGGGTATATTTTGTTCTGGGGTGAAATTCAATGGCCAAAATAGCAATACGCTGAATCTGTTGTCCCAGCAGTGGCTGGCAAAGTATAATAGTGTCCGCCAAAACATATATTTAGTTCTGGGGTGAAATTCAATTACCAAAATAGCAATACAGTAAATCAGTGGTTTCAGCTGTGGCTGGCCAAGTTTCATATTTTCCTGCAAAGGATATATTTTGTTCTGGGGTGAAATTCAATTGCCAAAATAGCAATACCATAAATCAGTGGTTTCAGCTGTGGCTGGCCATGTTTCATAGTGTCCTGCAAAGGATATGTTTTGTTCTGGGGTGAAATTCAATTGCCAAAATAGCATTACCATAAATCTGGTGTCACAGCAGTGGCTGGCAAAGTATAATAGTCTCCGGCAAAACATATATTTTGTTCTGCGGTGAAATTCAATTGACAAAATAGCAATACCTTTAATCTGGTGTTCCAGCAGTTGCAGGCCTAGTTTAAATCTGTCCGTAACAGGGTATATTTTGTTCTGGGGTGAATTTCAATTGACAAAATAGCAAACCCTGAATCTGGTGTTCCAGCACTGGCTGGAAAAATAAAATAGTGTCCGCCAAAACATATATTTTGTTTTGGGGTGAAATTCAATTGCCATTATTGCAATGCCCTGAATCTTGTGTTCCAGCTGTTGCAGGCCAAGTGATAATCTGTCCGTAACCTGTGACGGACAGATTTAAGCTAGGCCTGCAACTGCTGGAACACCAGATTCAGTGTATTGCTATTTTGGCAATTGAATTTCACCCCAGAACAAAATATATCCTTTGCAGGACTCTATGAAACTTGGCCAGCCACAGCTGAAACCACTGATTTATGGTATTGCTATTTTGGCAATTGGCCAGCCACAGCTGAAACCACTGATTTATGGTATTGCTATTTTGGCAATTGAATTTCACACTAGAAAAAAATATATCCTTTGCTGGACACTATGAAACTCGGCCAGCCTCAGCTGAAACCACTGATTTATGGTATTGCTATTTTGGCAATTGAATTTCACCCCAGAACAAAATATATACTTTTAACGGACAGTATTACACTTTGACAGCCACAGCTGGAACCCCAGATTTAGGGGATTGGTATTTGGGCAATTTATTTCACCCCAGAAAAAAATCCATCCTTTTACGGACCGTATTAAACTTAGCCAGTATTACTCTTGGCCAGCCTCAGTTAGAACCTCAGATTTATGGGATTGTTATTTTGGTAATTGAATCTAACCACACACAAAAAAAAAAAATCTCTCCTTTGACGGACAGTATTAAACTTGGCCAACAACAGCTAAAACCACTGATTTAGGGTATTGGTATTTTGGCAATTAATTTTCACCCCAGAGGAATATCTATCCTTTGACCGACAGTATTATACTTGGACAGCCAAATCTGGAACCCCAGATTTATGGGATTGGTATTTTGGCAGTTAAATTTCACTCCAGAAATAAAATCTATCCTTTTACGGAGAGTATTACACTTAGCCAGCAACAGCTAAAACTACTGATTTAGGGGATTGGTATTTTGGCAATAGAATTTAACAAAAAAAAATCTATCCTTTGATGGACAGTATTAAACTTAGCCAGCCACAGCTGGAACCCCAGATTTAGGGGATTGGTTTTTTGGCAATTGAATTTCACTCCAGAAGTAAAATCTATCCATTTACGGACAGTATTAAACTTAGCCAGCCACAGCTGGAACACCAGATTTAGGGAACTGGTATTTTGGCAATTGAATTTTACCCCAGAAAAATATCAATCCTTTGACGGACAGTATTAAACTTAGCCAGCCACAGCTGGAATTCCAGATTTAGGGAATTGGTATTTTGGCAATTGAATTTAACCCCACAATAAAAAATATCCTTGACGGACAGTATTACACTGGCAAGCTACAGCTGGAATAACAGATTTAAAGGATTGGTATTTTGCAATTGATTTTCACAAAAAAAAAAAATCTCTCCTTTGACGGACAGTATTAAACTTGGCCAACAACAGCTAAAACCACTGATTTAGGGTATTGGTATTTTGGCAATTAATTTTCACCCCAGAAGAAAATCTATCCTTTGACCTACAGTATTACACTTGGCCAGACTCAGATGGAACCCCAGATTTAGGGGATTGTTATTTTTGCAACTGAATTTCACCCAAGAATTTAAATCTATCCTTTTACACACAGTATTACACTTGGCGAGCAACAGCTAAAACCACTGATTTAGAGGATTGGTATTTTGGCAAATGAATTTCACACCAGAAAAACATCTATCTTTCGACGGACAGTATTAAAATTTGCCAGCCACAGCTGGAACACCAGATTTAGGGCATTCGTATTTTGACAATTGAATTTCACCCCAGAAAAAAATCCATCCTTTGACGGACAGTATTAAACTTAGCCATCCACAGCAGAAACACCAGATTTAGGGGATTGGTATTTGGGCAATAGAATTTCACCAAAGAAAAAAATCTATCCTTTGACGGACAGTATTAAACTTGGCCAGTATTACTCTTGGCCAGCCTCAGTTAGAACCCCAGATTTAGTGTATTGTTATTTTACAATTGAATTTCACCTCACACAAAAAAACTATACTTTGACATACAGTTGTAAGCTTAGCCAGCCAAAGCTGGAAACCCAGATTTAGGGGATATTTATTTTGGCAATTGAATTTCACTCCAGAAATAAAATCTTTCCTTTTACGGAGAGTATTACACTTAGCCAGCAACAGCTAAAACTACTGATTTAGGGGATTGGTATTTTGGCAATAGAATTTAACCCATAAAAAAAACCTATCCTTTAAAGGACAGTATTAAACTTAGCCAGCCACCGCTGGAACACCAAATTTATGGGACTGGTATTTTGGCAATTTAATTTTACCCAAGAATTTAAATCTATCCTTTTACGCTCAGTATTACACTAGGCGAGCAACAGCTAAAACCACTGATTTAGGGGATTGGTATTTTGGCAATTGAATTTCACCCCAGAAAAAAATCTATCCTTTGACAGACAGTATTAACCCCTTAAGGACACGGCCCTATTTCACCTTAAGGACCAGGCTATTTTTTCAAAATCTGACCACTGTCACTTTAAGTCTGAATAACTTTAAAACGCTTTTACTCACCCAGGCCATTCTGAGATCGTTTTTTCGTCACATATTGTACTTCACGACACTACTAAAATTGGGTCAAAAAATTAATTTTTGTGCATAAAAAAATACAAATTTTACAAAACATTTGGAAAATTTAGCAAATTTTAAAGTTTCAGCTTTTCTACTTCTATAATACATAGTAATACCCCCCAAAAAAGGGATGACTTTACATTCCCCATATGTCTCCTTCATGTTTGGAGCATTTGGGAATGCCATTTTATTTTTTGGGGATGTTGCATAGCTTAGAAGTTTAGAAGCAAATTTTGCAATTTTTCAGAAATTTTCCAAATCCCACTTTTTATGGACCAGCTCAGGTCTGAAGTCACTTTGTGAGGCTTACATAATAGAAACTGTGGCGAAACCAACCTGGACACTGGGTGCTGGAGTAGTCTTGTTGCCCACCTGCTGCCCCAGGATTATGGCCCCTCTCATCAGCCCATGCTAAGCTTAAATCCCATGGCAATGTGACTGTGTTTGTGGCATCTGAGCGCTGTTCGGATATATTGAGCGCTCGGATCCAAGCCATCTGGGGATAGGCTGAATGTGGGGGTCCTGTTCAGCATAATAGGAGTTATGTATATTTGTGTATTTTTGTGTCTTCTCACTAACATGCGCACAATGGAGTTTTGGCTCTGTCCTGGGAGATAATTGGATTACTTCCCAGTTGTCTCCAGTACAGAGGACTCTGTGACCTACTGCCAGCATGGCTTTCCGGCCCAAACCAGTTCCACAAAGACACTTTTTACTCATTTCTGAACCCCTGGTCTAACTTGTACCATTGGATATGTTGTTCCTCTGAATGGATTGATGATGAATATGTAATTTTTATTTAAATCCCATGCATAGTTTTGAAGTTATGAACGTTGTATAACGTTGTATAAAACTGTATATTTTCCTGCCAGTGATAATAAGTTCGTTCATTGTGTTTAGTAATTATATCACTGGCAGAGGGGAGGGTATGTGTACTCTGTGGGGGAGGGTCATTCCTTTGTTATTTTATGATTGGTTAATGTAGAAGTCCAGGGGGTATTCCTCTGGACTGAACATGTGAATAAAAAGAGGCTGTATGGGCCAGTACATGTGTTCTGCTTAACCCTCAAGCGAAGTGTTGTCTCGTTCTTGGGGGGAATTGGAGTATATGCTGTCACAGTGCGACTGCCAGGAGTGTAAACTGTTCCTAGGGTTTTTCCTGTTCGGCTGTATACTGTTTCCGGTTCGGGAGTCTGGAGCTTTCATGTGCTTGCAGTTCAGGAAATTGGTGCTTGCAGTAACTGCCGGTGTGTCTGAAAAGGGAATATTGCCTAAACGGAGTTGTGTGCGTAACGGTCTGTTACAATTGGTGGCAGCAGTGGGATCATTCCTACGGCCCAGAAGGACAGCTACAAGGCTACACCAGTTCCTGGATTACAACTTGAGGGCAGCGCTAGTACCCGTACAGCGCCCCTATCAAAAAAAGTACTAAATTCAGCAGAGCAATCATGGCGTCCAGCTACACTCAGGAGCAGTTGGACAGAGAGGTTAATGCGGTGCTGGCTGCATATGGACCCAACCCCTCAGAGAGAGTCGTGCAGCTTGTGAAGAGGAAAATGGGAGAGTACCTGCAGTTTAAAGCAGGGTGGGCCAGGGGGGAGAGACCCCAGTGGCCGAGCGAGTCCCAGGGAGCTGAAGCTGCCGTCCTTCCTCCCCAGCAGCAGTGTGTGCCCTTAGGAGAGGAGACAGTCGGTTCCTCTCCCCAACAGCCGAGTGTGTTACAGGGAGCTGAAGGTGCCGTCCTTCCTCCCCAGCGGCAGTGTGTGCCCTTAGGAGAGGAGACAGTCGGTCCCTCTTCCCAGCAGCCAAGTGGGGTACAGGGAGCTGAAGGTGCCGTCCTTCCTCCCCAGCGGCAGTGTGTGCCCTTAGGAGAGGAGACAGTCGGTCCCTCTTCCCAGCAGCCAAGTGGGGTACAGGGAGCTGAAGGTGCCGTCCTTCCTCCCCAGCGGCAGTGTGTGCCCTTAGGAGAGGAGACAGTCGGTCCCTCTTCTCAGCAGCCAAGTGGGGTACAGGGAGCTGAAGGTGCCGTCCTTCCTCCCCAGCGGCAGTGGATACCCTTAGGAGAGGAGACAGTCGGTCCCTCTTCCCAGGAGCCAAGTGGGGTACAGTGAGCTGAAGGTGCCGTCCTTTCTCCCCAGCGGCAGTGTGTGCCCTTAGGAGAGGAGACAGTCAGTCCCTCTTCCCAGCAGCCAAGTGGGGTACAGGGAGCTGAAGTTGCCGTCCTTCCTCCCCAGCGGCAGTGTGTGCCATTAGGAGAGGAGACAGTCGGTCCCTCTTCCCAGCAGCCAAGTGGGGTACAGGGAGCTGAAGGTGCCGTCCTTCCTCCCCAGCGGCAGTGCGTCCTGAGCGCTGTTCGGATATATTGAGCGCTCGGATCCAAGCCATCTGGGGATAGGCTGAATGTGGGGGTCCTGTTCAGCATAATAGGAGTTATGTATATTTGTGTATTTTTGTGTCTTCTCACTAACATGCGCACAATGGAGTTTTGGCTCTGTCCTGGGAGATAATTGGATTACTTCCCAGTTGTCTCCAGTACAGAGGACTCTGTGACCTACTGCCAGCATGGCTTTCCGGCCCAAACCAGTTCCACAAAGACACTTTTTACTCATTTCTAAACCCCTGGTCTAACTCGTACCATTTTGGATATGTTGTTCCCCTGAATGGATTGATGATGAATATGTAATTTTTATTGAAATCCCATGCATAGTTTTGAAGTTATGAACGTTGTATAAAACTGTATATTTTCCTGCCAGTGATAATAAGTTCGTCCATTGTGTTTAGTAATTATATCACTGGCAGAGGGGAGGGAATGTGTACTCTGTGCGGGAGGGTCATTCCTTAGTTATTTTATGATTGGTTAATGTAGAAGTCCAGGGGGTATTCCTCTAGACTGAACATGTGAATAAAAAGAGGCTGTATGGGCCAGTACAGGTGGTCTGCTTAACCCTCAAGCGAAGTGTCGTCTCGTTCTTGGGGGGAATTGGAGTGTATGCTGTCACAGTGCGACTGCCAGGAGTGTAAACTGTTCCTAGGGTTTTTCCTGTTCGGCTGTATACTGTTTCCGGTTCGGGAGTCTGGAGCTTTCATGTGCTTGCAGTTCGGGAAAATGGTGCTTGTAGTAACTGCCGGTGTGTCTGAAAAGGGAATATTGCCTAAACGGAGTTGTGTGCGTAACGGTCCGTTACAGAAACCACCCAAAAATGACCCCATTTTAGAAAGTACACCCCTCAAGGTATTCAAAACTGATTGTACAAACGTTGTTAACCCTTTAGGTGTTCCACAACAGTTCATGGAAAATGGAGATAAAATTTCAGAATTTAAATTTTTTGGAAATGTTTCCATTATAATGCATTTTTTCCAGTAATAAAGTAAGGGTTAACTGTCAAACAAAACTCAATGTGGGTTGCCCTGATTTTCTAGCTTACAGAAACACCCCATATGTGGTCCTAAACTACCGTTTGGCCAAACGGGAGGACATTGAAAGAGGGGAACACCATATAGGTTTTGAATGGCAGATTTTGCGGGACTGGTTTTTTTAAAACATGTCCTATTGCAGGCCCCCCTGATGCACCCTAGCATAGATATTCCAAAAAAGTGACTCCATCTAAGAAAGTACACCCCTCAAGGTATTTAAAGCTGGGTTTACAAACGTTGTTAACCCTTTAGGTGTTCCACAACAGTTCATGGAAGATGGAGAAACAATTTTGGAATTTAGAATTTTTGGAAAATTTTCCATTGTAATCAATATTTTTCAGTAATAAAGTAAGTGTTAACTGCCAAACAAAACTCAATGTGGGTTGCCCTGATTCTCTAGTTTACAGAAACACCCCATATGTGGTCCTAAACTACTGTTTGGCCAAACGGGAGGGCATTTAAGGAGGGGAACGCCATATGGGTTTTGAATAGCAGATTTTGCGGGACTGTTTTTTTTAACACCATGTCCTATTGCAAGCCCCCCTGATGCACCCTAGCATAGAAATTCCAAAAAAGTGACTCCATCTAAGAAAGTACACCCCTCAAGGTATTCAAATCTGGCTTTACAAATGTTGTTAACCATTTAGGTGTTCCACAACAGTTCATGGAAGATGGAGAAAAAAATTTGGAAATTAGCTTTTTTTGGAAAATTTTCCATTTTAACCCTTACTTTATTACTGGGAAAAATGGGTTAACAGCCAAACAAAACTCAAAATGAGTTGCCCTGATTCTGTAGTTTGCAGAAACACCCCATATGTGGTGCTAAACTACTATATGGCTAAACGGCAGGACATTGAAGAAGGGGAACGCCATATGGATTTTGGAAGGCAGATTTTGCTGGACTGGTTTATTTACACCATGTAACCTTTCAAGCCCCCTGCTGCACCCCTAGAGTAGAAACTCCGTAAAAGTGACCCCATCTAGGAAACTAAAGGATATGGTGGTTGTTGTTTTGGGTTTATTGTAGGGTAAATTAGATTTTTGGTTGCTCTATATTACACTTTTTTGAGGCAATATAACAAAAAATGGAAATTCTAAAATTGTTTCTACATTCGCCATTAAGTTTTGTGGAACACCTAAAGGGTTAACAAAGTTTGTAATGTAATTTTCGAATACCTTGAGGGTGTAGTTTTTAGATGGGGTCACTTTTTGGAGTTTCTAGTCTAGGCTACATCAGGGGGGCTTCTAATGGGCCATGGTGTAAATAAACCAGTCCATCAAAATCTGCCTTCCAGAAACCATATTGCGTTCCCTTCGTTCTATGCCCTGCCTTGTGGCTATATAGCCATTTACAACCACATATGGGGTTTTCTGCAAACTAAAGAATAAGGGCAATAAATATTTAGTTTTGTTTGACTGTTAACCCTTGCTTTATTAACGGAAAATATGGATTAAAACGCAAATTTTGGCACCGTTTTTATTTTATTTTTTTAACACCGTTCATTCGAGGGGTTGGGTCTAATGTTATTTTTATAGGGCAGATTATTACGGACGCGCCGATACCTAATATGTCTACTTTTTTTTTATTTATTAAGATTTTACACTATATTATCATTTTAGGAACAAAAAATTGATAATTTTAGTATCTCCATAGCCTGGTAGCTGCAGTTTTTTTTTTGGGGGGAGGGACTATATAATGTGGGGGCTCATTTTTTGAGGGATGAGATGGCGGTTTTATTGGCACTATTTAGGGGTGCATACGACTTTTTGATCGATCGCTATTGCACTTTTTGTAGTGTTAGGTGACATAAATGGCTTTTTTTTTACACGGTTTTTATTTTTTATTTTTAACGCCGTTCATCCGAGGGGTTAGGTATAATGTTATTTTTATAGGGCAGATTATTACGGATGCGCCGATACATAATATGTCTACTTTTTTTTATTCATTCAGATTTTACACTATATTATCATTTTAGGAACAAAAAATTGATTATTTTACTATCTCCATAGCCTGGCAGCTGCAGGTTTCTTTTTGGGGGGGAGGGACTATATAATGTAGGGGCTCATTTTTTGTGGGATGAGATGGCGGTTTTATTGGCACTATTTGGGGGTGCATACGACTTTTTGATCGCTCGCTATTACACTTTTTTTGATGTTAGGTGACAATAAAAATGGCTTTTTGGACATAGTTTTTATTTTATTTTTTTAAAGTCGTTTTTCCAAGGGGTTGGGTCAAATTTTATTTTTATAGAGCTGATTTTTACGGACGCAGCGATGCCCAATATGTATGGCACTCAGACTTAGGAGACACTAAAACAGGCATCCTCAAACTGCGGCCCTCCAGATGTAAAACTAAAATTCCCACTATGCCCTGCTGATAGCTGTAGCTGGGCATGCTGGGAGTTGTAGTTTGACAACATCTGGAAGGCCGCATTTTAAAGATGCCTGCACTAAAACTAATATCATTTTTGGAACAAAAATTTTTCTGTGCCTCCAAAGTCTGAGAGCCATAGTTTATTATGTTCTCTAGGGGACTGCCGGGAATTATAAAAATTTAGTACTCCATGGAAGTGTGATACTCCCTGAAGCAATTGATAACGCAGAGGCCCAGATGATCGGGGCACGTGTCACATTGAGTGGTGGTGTCCTTCCGTATCCCCCTCTTGTGACACACTTTGCATCTTTTTTGGGTTCGTCCCTTTTTTCCAGTATGGGGGACCACACCTGGAAAATGTTGGCCAGGGACAACCCGGGCGCCTCCAATTCCCGAGGTACTCCGACCTGCTCTTTCCCGGTCTGAAAAGATTAGGTCCTTGAGGACTGCCTCATAGAACTGGAGGAACGTCTCTGTGCTGCCAGCGCTTCGGGATAGTACAAAAGCATTGTACATGGCAACCTGCACCATATAGACCGCAACTTTTTTGTACCATGCCCGGGTTTTCCGCATGGCATTATATGGTTGGAGAACTTGATCAGATAGATCAACTCCACCCATATACCGATTGTAGTCGACGATACAATCGGGCTTGAGGACCGTTGCCGTGGTACCTCGCACAGAGACTGGGTTGGTGCCGTTAACATGGATTGTGGTCAGCATAAGGACATTCCTCTTGTCCTTATACCTGAACAACAGCAGGTTTCCACAAGTAAGGACACGGGTCTCACCCCTGGGGATAGAGACCTGGAGGGGTTGGGCAGGAAGTCTGCGCTGATTTTTCCGCACGGTCCCACAAGCGAACGTGGATCTGGCGTAGAGGGCCTGATACAAGGGAATACTGGCGGGGGGGGATCAGCACCCCTGGGTGGGTTTAGGGTCTTGGTGCTGTGGACCCAAAAAAATCTATCCTTTGACGGACAGTATTAAACTTAGCCAGCCACAGCTGGAACACCAGATTTAGGGAATTGGTATTTTGGCAATTGAATTTCACCCCAGAAAAAAATCTATACTTTGACGGACAGTAATAATCTTAGCCAGCCACAGCTGGAACACCAGATATAGGGAATTGGTATTTTGGCAATTGAATTTCAACCAAGAAAAAAATCTATCCTTTGACGGACAGTATTAAACTTAGCCAGCCACAACTGTAACACCAGATTTAGGGGATTTGTATATTGACAATTAAATTTCACCCCACGAAAAAAAATTATCCTTTCACGGACAGTATTGCACTTTTCCAGCAACAGTTAAAACCACTGATTATGGGATTGGAATTTTGGCAATTGAATTTCACCCCAGAAAAAAATCTATCCTTTGACGGACAGTAGAGATGAGCGAACACCTGGAAGTTCGGGTTCGGGAAGTTCGGCCGACCTTCCCGAAAATGTTCGGGTTCGGGATCCAAACTCGACCCGAACTTTATCCCGAACCCCATTGAAGTCAATGGGGACCCGAACTTTTAAGCACTAAAAAGGCTGTAAAATAGTCCAGGAACGGGCTAGAGGGCTGCCAAAGGCAGCAAAATGTAGGTAAATCCCCTGCAAACAAAAGGGAAATGAATTAAACTAAACTAAAATAAAATAAATAAAATTTAACCAATATCAATTGGAGAGAGGTCCCACTGCAAGGAATCATGCGTCATATCACCCAACACTGGAGAAGACCAATTTTAGTTATTTTGGCCCCAGCACCCAGACAGAGGAGAGAGATCCCACAGCAAGGAATCATGCGTCATATCACCCACCACTGGAGAAGGCCACTTTCAGTTATTTCAGCCCAGCACCCAGACAGAGGAGAGAGGTCCCACAGCAAGGAATCATGCGTCATATCACCCACCACCGGAGAAGGCCACTTTCAGGTATTTTGGCCCCAGCACCCAGACAGAGGAGAGAGGTCCCACAGCAAGGAATCATGTGTCATATCACCCACCACTGGAGAAGGCCACTTTCAGTTATTTCGCCCCACCACCCAGACAGAGGAGAGGTTCATTCAACTTTGGGTTGCAGCTCAAGGTCATGGTAAAATTAAAAAAATGAGGATTTAATAAAGAAGTGCCCCGGAGTACAAGAATACATGGTTGAGGGGGAGGCAGTTATAAATGTCTATTCTGCACAAGGGAGGCACAGGTCCTGTGGGATCCATGCCTGGTTCATTTTTATGAACGTCAGCTTGTCCACGTTGGCTGTGGACAGGCGGCTGCGTTTGTCAGTAATGACGTCCCCTGCCGTGCTGAATACACGTTCAGACAAAACGCTGGCCGCCGGGCAGGCCAGCACCTCCAAGGCATAAAATGCTAACTCTGGCCACGTGGACAATTTGGAGACCCAGAAGTTGAATGGGGCCGAACCATCAGTCAGTGCGTGGAGGGGTGTGCAGACGTACTGTTCAACCATGTTAGTGAAATGCTGCCTCCTGCTAACACGTTCCGTATCAGGTGGTGGTGCAGTTAGCTGTGGCGTGGAGACAAAACTTTTCCACATTTTTGCCATGCTAACCCTGCCCTCAGAGGAGCTGGCCGTGACACAGCTGCGTTGGCGACTTCTTGCTCCTCCTCTGCCTTCACCTTGGGCTTCCACCTGTTCCCCTGTGACATTTTGGAATGCTCTCAGGAGCGCCTCTACCAGCGTGCGCTTGTACCCGTGCATCTTCCTATCACGCTCCACTGCAGGAAGTAAGGTGTGCACATTGTCTTTGTACCGGGGATCCAGCAGGGTGGCAACCCAGTAGTCTGCACACGTTAAAATGTGGGCAACTCTGCTGTCATTGCGCAGGCACTGCAGCATGTAGTCGCTCATGTGTGCCAGGCTCCCCAAAAGAAAGGACAAGCTGTCCTCTGTGGGAGGCGTATCGTCATCGTCCTCCGTATCCCCCCAGCCACGCACCAGTGATGGGCCTGAGCTGTGTCGGGTGCCACCCCGCTGTGAACCTGCTTCATCCTCATCCTCCTCCACCTCCTCCTCATCCTCCTCGTCCTCCAGTAGTGGGCCCTGGCTGGCCACATTTATACCTGGCCTCTAGTAACATAGTAACATAGTAACATAGTAACATAGTATATTAGGCCGAAAAAAGACATTTGTCCTTCCAGTTCGACCTGTTTCCTGCAAGTTGATCCAGAGGAAGGCAAAAAACCCCTGTGAGGTAGAGCAAATTTTCCCCACTTAAGGGGAAAAAATTCCTTCTCGACTCCAATCAGGCAGTCAGAACAACTCCCCTGATCAACGACCTATCTCTAGTAGCTATAGCCTGAAATATTATTACGCTCCAGAAATACATCCAGGCCCCTCTTGAATTCCTTTATTGTACTCACCATCACCACCTCCTCAGGCAGAGAGTTCCATAGTCTCACTGCTCTTACCGTGAAGAATCCTTTTCTATGTTTGTGTACAAACCTTCTTTCTTCTAGACGCAGAGGATGTCCCCTCGTCACAGTCACAGTCCTGGGGATAAATAGATGATGGGAGAGATATTTGTACTGACCCCTGATATATTTATACATAGTTATTAGATCTCCCCTCAGTTGTCTTTTTTCTAAAGTGAATAACCCTAATTTTGATACCATTTCAGGGTACTATAGTTGCCCCATTCCAGTTATTACTTTAGTTGCCCTCCTCTGAACCCTCTCTAGCTCTGCTATGTCTGTCTTGTTCACAGGAGCACAGAACTGTACACAGTACTCCATGTGTGATCTGACTAGTGATTTATAAAGTGGTAAGACTATATTTTCATCACGGGCATCTATGCCCCTTTTGATGCAACCCATTATCTTATTGGCCTTAGCAGCAGCTGCCTGACACTGGTTTTTACAGCTTAGTTTGTTATTTATTAAAATTCCTAGATCTTTTTCCATGTCAGTGTTACTGAGTGTTTTACCATTTAGTATGTACGGGCGACTTGCATTATTCCTTCCCATGTGCATAACTTTTCATTTGTCAGTGTTAAACCTCATCTGTCATTTCTCTGCCAAAGCCACAAATCTATCTAGATCCCTCTGTAGCAGAAAACTGTCCCCTTCAGTGTTAATTACTTTACACAGTTTAGTGTCATCTGCAAAAATTGATATTTTACTGTGCATGCCTTCTACAAGATCATTAATAAATATATTGCTGTTGCAAAAAACCTCCGTCTGAGCCACTTCTAACAGACTGGCCTGAAAGTGGTAAAAATGAACCCTCATCCTCCTCCTAGGCCACCTCCTCTTCCATCATCGCCCAAAGCGTTTTCTCAATAGAAGTGGTATTGTAACGCTGATAACGGTGTCATCGCCACTGGCCATGTTGGTGGAGTACTCGAAACAGCGCAACAGGGCACACAGGTCTCGCATGGAGGCCCAATCATTGGTGGTGAAGTGGTGCTGTTCCACAGTGCGACTGACGCACAGTCTCTCCAGCATGTGCAAGGTGGAGTTCCACCTGGTGGGCACGTCGCATATGAGGCGGTGAGCAGGAAGGCCGAATTTCCGCTGTAGCGCAGACAGGCGAGCAGTGGCAGGATGTAAACGCCGGAAGCGCGCACAGACGGCCCGCACTTTATGCAGCAGCTCTGACATGTCGGGGTAGTTGTGAATGAACTTCTATACCACCAAATTCAGCACATGCGCCAGGCAAGGGATGTGCGTCAAACCGGCTAGTCCCAGAGCTGCGACGAGATTTCGCCCATTATCGCACACCACCAGGCCGGGCTTGAGGCCCACCGGCAGAAACCACTCTTCGGTCTGTTGTTCAATACCCAGCCACAACTCCTGTGCGGTGTGGGGCCTGTCCCCCAAACATATGAGTTTCAGAATGGCCTGCTGACGTTTATCCTTGGCTGTGCTAAAGTTGGTGGTGAAGGTGTGTGGCTGACTGGATGAGCTGATGGAAGCAGAGGAGGAGGAAGCCGAATAGGGGGAGGAGGCTACAGGAGGCAAAGAATGATGCCCTGCGATCCTTGGCGGCGCAAGAACGTGCACCAAGGAACTTTCCGCCTGCGGCCTAGCTGCCACTACATTTACCCAGTGTGCAGTTAGGGACATATAGCGTCCCTGGCCGTGCTTACTGGTCCACGTATCTGTGGTTAGGTGGACCTTGCCATGAATGGCGTTGCGCAGTGCACACTTGATTTTATCGGATACTTGATTGTGCAGGGAAGGCACAGCTGTCTTGGAGAAGTAGTGGCGGCTGGGAACAACATACTGTGGGACAGCCATGGACATCAGCTGTTTGAAGCTGTCTGTGTCCACCAGCCTAAATGACAGCAATTCAAAGGCCAGTAGTTTAGAAATGCTGGCATTTAGGCCCAGGGCTCGAGAGTGGCTAGGTGGGAATTTACGCTTTCTCTCCAAGGTTTGTGAGATGGAGAGCTGAATGCTGCCGTGTGACATGGTGGAGATGCTTGGTGACACAGGTGGTGTTGTCGGTGGAACATCCTCTGTTTGGTGGGCGGCAGGTGCCAACATTCCTCCCAAGGCGGAGGAAGAGGCCGAGGCAGCAGCAGAAGAGGGAGCAGGGTGGAGCCAGAGTGAGTTCCTTGCTTTAAAGGTGTTTACTCCACTGTAGTTCATGCTTTGCATGTAGATGCCTGGTCATGCAGGTTGTGCTAAGGTTCAGAACGTTAATGCCTCGCTTCAGGCTCTGATGGCACAGCGTGCAAACCACTCGGGTCTTGTCGTCAGCACATTGTTTAAAGAAGTGCCATGCCAGGGAACTCCTTGAAGCTGCCTTTGGGGTGCTCGGTCCCTGGTGGCGGTGGCCAGTAGCAGGCAAACTCTCTTGGCGGCGGTTGTTCTGCTTTTGCCCCCTGCTCTCTCTTTTGCTACGCTGTTGCCTCGGTCTAACCACTGCCTCTTCCTCTGAACTATAAAAGTCAGTGGTACGACCTTCATTCCATGTAGGGTCTAGGACCTCATCGTCCCCTGCATCGTCTTCCACACAGTCTTCCTCCCTAAACTCCTGTTAGGTCTGCACACTGCAGAAAGACGCAGCAGTTGGCACCTGTGTTTCGTCATCATCAGAGACGTGCGGACTCCGATGAGGTGGTATTCCCATGTCCTCATCATGAAACATCAGTGGTTGTGCATCAGTGCATTCTATGTCTTCCACCACTGGGGAAGGGCTAGGTGGATTCCCTTGGGAAACCCTGCCAGCAGAGTCTTCAAACAGCATAAGAGACTGCTGCATAACTTGAGGTTCAGACAGTTTCCCTGATATGCATGGGGGTAATGTGACAGACTGATGGGCTTGGTTTTCAGGTGCCACCTTTGCGCTTTCTGCAGAAGACTGGGTGGGAGATAATGTTGTGAACATGCTGGATCCACTGTCGGCCACCCAATTGACTAGCGCCTGTACCTGCTCAGGCCTTACCATCCTTAGAATGGCATTGGGCCCCACCAAATATCGCTGTAAATTCTGGCGGGTACTGGACCCTGAGGTAGTTGGTTCACAAGGACGTGTGGCTGTGGCAGAATGGCCACGTCCTAACCCAGCACAAGAGGGTACACTAACACCACCACGACCGCGTCCGCGTCCCTTACTAGATGTTTTCCTCATTGTTACCATTCACCAAGCACCACAATAAGAAAAAATATATTTGGCCCAATGTATTGATTTCAAATTCAGGCCTTTTTTTACAGGCACTTAACACTATCTGCCTATTTATTTATGTAGCGTATTACACTAATCAGGGCACGGCAGTAACCACTGATTTAGGGGAATATCTCTTTTAGGGCTAGTACTTAGGCCCTGGATGAAAGGTATCCTTTTATGGAGAGATTTACAATTTGCCTGCAACAGCTCGAACACCAGATTAAGGGTATTGCTATTTTGGCAATTGAATTTCACCCCACAACAAAATATATGTTTTGGCGGACACTATTATACTTTGCCAGCCACAGCTGAAACCACTGATTTATGGTATTGCTATTTTGGCAATTGAATTTCCCCACAGAAAATAATCTATCCTTTGCCAGACAGCAGACAGTATTATACTTGGCTAGCCAAAGCTGGAACACCAGATTTAGGGGATTGGTATTTGGGCAATTGAATTTAACCCCTTAATAAAATATAGAAATTGCTATCCTGAGTTTCTAGGGGTGACAATTAGCACAGCCAATCCCCTGATGTAGGATATAGCAAAAAAAAAAAACTAGTATTGATGGATTGATGGACTTGGTGGCAGCTTGTTCTGGTGCACCACAAGTCACAAAATGGCCGCCGATCACCCCAGAAAATAAGTGACCGAAAAACGCTCTGTGCAGCCTAAAAACCAGTGAGCAAGTAACTAGCAGAAGTTTAATCATTCACAGCTGTAGATCGATCCGTTCATTAGGTGCTGTTGCTGACTTTTCCCTGCCTACTCTCGCCCTCACAGAAGCTGCGTCCTCTCCCTACACTAATCAGAGCAGTGTGACGTGCGGCGCTACGTGACTCCAGCTTAAATAGAGGCTGGGTCACATGCTGCACTTTTCCAATCACAGCCATGCCATTAGTAGGCATGGCTGTGATGGGCTCTTAGGGCAAGAAGTAAAACGCTAGCTGATTGGCTGCTGTGCAGCCCTTCAGAAAGCGTGAAGTAATCGATGAACAACTAACCCGAACCCGAACATTTTTTAAAATGTCCGGGTTCGGGTCCGTGTCCCGGACACCCCAAAATTCGGTACGAACCCGAACTATGCTCGAACTGTTCGCTCAACACAAATGGACAGTATTAAACTTAGTCAACCATAGCTGGAAAAACTGATTTAGGGGACTGTTATTTTGGCAATTGAATTTCACCCCAGAAAAAAAAACTATCCTTTGACGGACAGTATTAAACTTAGCCAGCTCAGCTGGAACACCAGATTTAGGGGACTGGTATTTCACCCCAGAAAAAAAATCTATCCTTTTAAGCACAGTATTACAAATGGCGAGCAACAGCTAAAATCACTGTTTTAGGGGATTGGTATTTTGGCAATTAAAATTCACCCCCCAAAAAAAATCCTTGACGGACAGCATTAAACTTAGCCAGCCACGGCTGGAACACCAGATTTAGGGTTTTGGTATTTTGGCAATATCATTTCACCCCAGAAATAAAATCTATCCTTTTAAGCACAGTATTACACGTGGCGAGCAACAGCTAAAACCACTGATTTAGAGGATTGGTATTTTGGCAATGAATTTCACCCCAGAAAAAAAAATGTATCCTTTGACGGACAGTATTAAACTTAGCCAGCCTCAGCTAGAACACCAGATTTTTGGGGATTGGTATTTTGGCATTTCAATTTCACCCCAGAAAAAAAAATCTCTTCTTTGACAGACTGTATTATACTTAGCCAACCACAGCTAGAACACCAGATTTAGGGGATTGGTATTTTGGCAAATGAATTTCACCCTAGAAATAAAATGTATATTTTTATGCACAGTATTACACTGTTCCAGCAATATCTAAAACCACTGATTTAGGGGTTTGGTATTTTGGCAATTGAATTTCACCCCAGAAAAAAATCTATCCTTTGACGGACAGTATTAAACTTAGCCAGCCACAGCTGGACCACCAGATTTAGGGAATTGGTATTTGGGCAATTTAATTTCACCCCAGAAAAAAATCTATCCTTTGACGGACAGTATTAAACTTAGCCAGCCACAGCTGAAACAATAGATTTAGGGAATTGGTATTTGGGCAATTGAATTTCACCCAAGAAAAAAATCTATCCTTTGCCGGACAGTAATAATCTTAGCCAGCCACAGCTGGAACACCAGATTTAGGGGATTCGTATTTTGGCAATTGAATTTCACCCCACAAAAAAATCTATCCTTTGACGGACAGTATTAAACTTATTCAGCCACAGCTGGAACACCAGATTTAGGGAATTGTTATTCTGGCAATTGAATTTCACCCCATAAAAAAATCTATCCTTTGATGGACAGTATTAAACTTAGCCAACCACACCTGGAACATCAGATTTAGGGGATTGGTATTTTGGCAATTGAATTTACCCCACAAAAAAAAAAAAACATCCTTGACGGACAGTATGACACTTGGCAAGCCAAAGCTGGAACACCAGATTTAGGGAATTGGTATTTTGGCAATTGAATTTCACCCGCCCAAAAAAATCTCTCCTTTGACAGACAGTATTAAACTTGGCCAACAACAGCTAAAACCACAGATTTAGGAGATTGGTATTTTGGCAATTGAATTTCACCTCACAAAAAAAACTATCCTTTGACGTACAGTATTAAAATTAGCCAGCCACAGCTGGAACCCCAGATTTAGGGGATTGGTATTATGGCAATTGAATTTCACCCCAGAAATAAAATCTATCCTTTGACGCACAGTATTACAATTGGCGAGCAACAGCTAAAACCACTGATTTGGGGGTTTGGTATTTTGGCAATTGAATTTCAACCAAGAAAAAAATCTATCCTTTGACGGACAGTATTAAACCTATTCAGCCACAGCTGGAACACCATATTTAGGGGATTGGTATTTGGGCAATTGAATTTCACCCCATAAAAAAATCTATCCTTTGATGGACAGTATTAAACTTAGCCAACCACACCTGGAACATCAGATTTAGGGGATTGGTATTTTGGCAATTGAATTTACCCCACAAAAAAAAACTATCCTGGACGGACAGTATTTCACTTGGCAAGCCACAGCTGGAATACCAGATTTAAACGATTGGTATTTTGGCAATTGAATTTCACCCCAGATAAAAATCTATCCTTTGACGGACAGTATTAAACTTAGCCAGCCAAAGCTGGAACACCAGAATTAGGGGAATCATATTTATCAATTGAATTTCACCCCAGAAAAAAAATCTCTCCTTTGACGGACAGTATTAAACTTAGCCAACCACAGCTGGAACACTACATTTAGGGAATTGGAATTTGGGTATTTGAATTTCACCCCTGAAAAAAATCTATCCTTTGACGGACAGTATTAAACTTAGCCAACCACAGCTCGAACCCCAAATTTAGGGGATTAGTATTTTGGCAATTGAATTTCACCCCAGAAAAAAAATCTATCCTTTGACGGACAGTATTAAACTTAGCCAGCCACAGCTGGAACTACAGATTTAGGGAATTGGTATTTTGGCAATTGAATTTCACTCCAGAATTTTTTTTTATCCTTTGGGATACAGTATTAAACTTAGCCAGCCACAGCTGGAACACCAGATTTAGGGGATTGGTAATTTGGCAATTGAATTTCACCCCTGAAAAAAAACTATACTTTGACGGACAGTATTAAACTGAGCCAGCCAAAGCTGGAACACCCGATTTATGGCACTGGTATTATGGCAATTGAATTTCACCCCAGAAATAAAATCTATACTTTTACGCACAGTATTACAATTGGCAAGCAACAGCTAAAACCACTGATTTTAGGGGATTGGTATTTTGGCAACTGAATTTCACCCCATAACATTTTTTTATCCTTTGACCGACAGTATTAAACTAAGCCAGCCACAGCTGGAACACCAGATTTAGGGGATTGGTATTTTGGCAATTGAATTTCACCCCTGAAAAAAAACTATACTTTGACGGACAGTATTAAACTGAGCCAGCCAAAGCTGGAACACCAGATTTAGGGGATTGGTATTTTGGCAATTGAATTTCACCCCAGAAATAAAATCTATCCTTTTACGCACAGTATTACAATTGGCGAGCAACAGCTAAAACCACTGATTTTAGGGGATTGGTATTTTGGCAATTGAATTTCACCTCATAAATAAAATCTAGCCTTTTACGCACAGGATTACACTTAGCCAGCCACAGCTGGAACCCCAGATTTAGGGGATTGGTATTTTGGCAATTGAATTTCACTCCAGAATTAAAATCTATCCTTTTACGGACAGTATTAAACTTAGCCAGCCACAGCTGGAACACCAGATTTAGGGGATTGGTATTTTGGCAATTGAATTTCACCCCAGAAAATAAACTATACTTTGACGGACAGTATTAAACTGAGCCAGCCAAAGCTGGAACACCAGATTTATGGGACTGGTATTTTGGCAATTGAATTTCACCCCAGAAATACAATCTATCCTTTTACGCACAGTATTACAGTTGGCGAGCAACAGCTAAAACCACTGATTTAGGGGACTGGTATTTTGGCAATTGAATTTCACGCCAGAAATAAAATCTATCCTTTTACGGATAGTATTACACTTAGCCAGCAACAGCTAATACTACTGATTTAGGGGAATGGTATTTTGGCAATTGAACCTTAACCCAGAAATCAAATATATCCTTTTACTCACAGCATTACACTTGGCAAGCAACAGCTTAAACCCCAGATTTAGGGGATTGGTATTTTGGCAAAATAGTTTCACCCCAGAAATAAAATCTATCCTTTTACTCACAGTATTACACTTTGCCAGCAACAGCTAAAACCACTGATTTAGGGGTTTGGTATTTTGGCAATTGAATTTCAACCAATAAAAAAATCTACCTTTGACGGACAGTATTACACTTGGCCAGCCACAGCTGAAACACCAGATTTAGGGAATTGGTATTTGGGCAATTGAATTTCACCCCAGAAAAAAATCTATCCTTTGACGGACAGTATTACACTTTGAGAGCCACAGCTGGAACCCCAGATTTAGGGGATTGGTATTTTGGCAAATTAATTTCACCCCAGAATTAAAATCTATCCGTTTACGCACAGTATTACACTTTGCCATCAACAGCGAAAACCACTGATTTAGGGGTTTGGTATTTTGGCAATTGAATTTCACCCCAGAAAAAAAATCTATCCTTTGATGAACAGTATTAAACTTAGCCAGCCACAGCTGGAACACCAGATTTAGGGAATTGGTATTTTGTCAATTGAATTTCACCCCAGAAAAAAACTCTATCCTTTGACGGACAGTATTAAACTTAGCCAGCCACAGCTGGAACACCAGATTTAGGGAATTGGTATTTGTGCAATTGAATTTCACCCCATAAAAAACTCTATCCTTTGACGGACAGTATTAAACTTAGACAACCACAGCTGGAACACCAGATTTAGGTGGTATTTTGGCAATTGAATTTACCCCACAAATAAAAACTATCCTTGATGGACATTATTACACTTGGCAAGCTACAGCTGGAATACCAGATTTAAATGATTGGTATTTTGGCAATTGAACTTAACCCTAGAAAAAAATCTATCCTTTGACGAACAGTATTAAACTTAGCCAACCACAGCTCGAACCCCATATTTATCGGATTGGTATTTTGGCAAATGAATTTCACCCCAGAAATAAAATGTATCCTTTTACGCACAGTATTACACTGTGCCAGCAATATCTAAAGCCAGTGATTTAGGGGTTTGGTATTTTGGCAATTTAATTACACCCCAAAAAAAATCTATGCTTTGACGGACAGTATTACACTTGGCAAGCCACAGCTGGAATACCAGATTTAAACGATTGGTATTTTGGCAATTGAATTTCACCCAAAAAAAAATCTCTCCTTTGACAGACAGTATTAAACCTGGCCAACAACAGTTAAAACCACTGATTTAGGGGATTGGAATTTTGGCAATTGAATTTCACCTCACAAAAAAAACTATCCTTTGACGTACAATATTAAACTTAGCCAGCCACAGCTGGAACCCCAGATTTAGGGGATTGGTATTTTGGCAATTGAATTTCACTCCAGAAATAAAATCTATACTTTTACGGATAGTATTACACTTAGACAGCAACAGCTAATACTACTGATTTAGGGGATTGGTATTTTGGCAACTGAACTTCACCCCAGAAATCAAATCTATTCTTTTACTCACAGCATTACACTTGGCGAGCAAAAGCTAAAATCACTGATTTAAGGGATTGGTATTTTGGCAATTGAATTTCACCCCATAACATTTTTTTATCCTTTGACCGACAGTATTAAACTTGGCCAGCCACAGCTGTAACACCAGATTTAGGGGATTAGGGGTGACAATTAGCACAGCCAAGCCCCTGATGTAGGATATAGCAAAAAAAAAACTAGTATTGATGGATTGATGGACTTGGTGGCAGCTTGTTCTGGTGCACCACAAGTCACAAAATTGCCGCCAATCACCCCAGAAAATAAGTGACCGAAAAACGCTCTGTGCAGCCTAAAAACCACTGAGCAAGTAACTAGCAGAAGTTTAATCATTCACAGCTGTAGATCGATCCGTTCATTAGGTGCTGTTGCTGACTTTTCCCTGCCTAATCTCGCCCTCACAGAAGCTGCGTCCTCTCCCTACACTAATCAGAGCAGTGTGACATGCGGCGCTACGTGAATCCAGCATAAATAGAGGCTGGGTCACATGCTGCACTTGGCCAATCACAGCCATGCCCTTAGTAGGCATGGCTGTGATGGGCTCTTAGGGCAATAAGTAAAACGCTAGCTGATTGGCTGCTGTGCAGCCCTTCAGAAAGCATGAAGTAATCGATGAACAACGAACCCAAACCCGAACTTTTTTTAAAATGTCCGGGTTCGGGTCCGTGTCCCGGACACCCCAAAATTTGGTACGAACCCGAACTATGCTCGAACTGTTCGCTCAACACAAACGGACAGTATTAAACTTAGTCAACCATAGCTGGAACACCAGATTTAGGGGACTGTTATTTTGGCAATTGAATTTCACCCCAGAAAAAAAAACTATCCTTTGACGGACAGTATTAAACTTAGCCAGCCACAGCTGGAACACCAGATTTAGGGGACTGGTATTTCACGCCAGAAATAAAATCTATCCTTTTAAGCACATTATTACACGTGACGAGCAACAGCTAAAATCACTGTTTTAGGGGATTGGTATTTTGGCAATTAAATTTCACCCCCCAAAAAAAATCCTTGACAGACAGCATTAAACTTAGCCAGCCACGGCTGGAACACCAGATTTAGGGTTCTGATATTTTGGCAATATAATTTCACCCCAGAAATAAAATCTATCCTTTTAGGCACAGTATTACATGTGGCGAGAAACAGCTAAAACCACTGATTAAGGGGATTGGTATTTTGGCAATTGAATTTCACCCCAGAAAAAAAAATGTATCCTTTGACGGACAGTATTAAACTTAGCCAGCCTCAGCTAGAACACAAGATTTTTGGGGATTGGTATTTTGGCATTTGAATTTCACCCCAGAAAAAAAACTATCCTTTGATGGACAGTATTAAACTTAGCCAGCCAAAGCTGGAACACCAGATTGAGGGGATTTATATTTTGACAATTGAATTTCACCCCTCAAAAAAATCTATCCTTTGACGGACAGTATTACACTTTGCCAGCAACAATAAAAAACCACTGATTATGGGATTGGTATATTGGCAATTGAATTTACCCCACAAAAAGAAACTATCCTTGACGGACAGTATTACACTTGGCAATCCACAGCTGGAATATCAGATTTAAAAGATTGGTATTTTGGCAATTGAATTTCACCCTAGAAAAAAATCTATCCTTTGACGGACAGTATTAAACTCAGCCAGCCAAAGCTGGAGCACCAGATTTAGGGAATTGGTATTTTGGCAATTGAATTTCACCCCAGATAAAAATCTATCCTTTGACGGACAGTATTAAACTTAGCCAGCCACAGCTGGAACACCAGATTTAGGGGATTGGTATTTTGGCAATTGAATTTCACCCCTGAAAAAAAACTATACTTTGACGGACAGTATTAAACTTAGCCAGCCACAGCTGGAACACCAGAATTAGGGAATTGGTATTTTGGCAATTGAATTTCACCCCAAAAAAAAATCTATCCTTTAACGGACAGTATTACTCTTGGCCAGCAACAGCTAAAACCCCAGATTTAGGGAATTTGTATTTTGACAATTAAATTTAACCCCAGAAAAAGATGTATCCTTTGACGGACAGTATTAAACTTAGCTAGCCACAGCTAGAACACCAGATTTAGGGGATTGGTCCTTTGGCAATTGAATTCCACCCCATAAATAAAATCTATCCTTTTACGCATAGGATTACACTTGGCCAGCAACAGCTAAAACCACTGATTTAGGGAATTTGTATTTTGACAATTGAATTTAACACCAGAAAAAAATCTACCTTTGACGTACAGTAATAAACTCAGCCAGCCACAGCTGGAACACCAGATTTAGGGGATTGGTATTTTGGCAATTGAATTTCACCCCTGAAAAAAAACTATACTTTGACGGACAGTATTAAACTTAGCCAGCCAAAGCTGGAACACCAGATTTATGGGACTGGTATTATGGCAATTGAATTTCACCCCAGAAATAAAATCTATCCTTTTACGCACAGTATTACAATTTGTGAGCAACAGCTAAAACCACTTATTTAGGGGATTGGTATTTTGGCAATTAAATTTCACCCCAGAAAAAAATTGTATCCTTTGACGGACAGTATTAAACTTAGCCAGCCACAGCTGGAACACCAGAATTAGAGAATTGGTATTTTGGCAATTGAATTTCACCCCAGAAAAAAATCTATCCTTTGACGGACAGTATTACTCTTGGCCAGCTACAGCTAAAACCCCAGATTTAGGGAATTTGTATTTTGACAATTGAATTTAACCCCAGAAAAAGATGTATCCTTTGACGGACAGTATTAAACTTAGCCAGCAACAGCTGGAACACCAGATTTAAGGGATTGGTCCTTTGGCAATTGAATTCCACCCCAGAAATAAAATCTATCCTTTTACGCACAGTATTACAATTGGCGAGCAACAGCTAAAACCACTGATTTAGGGGATTGGTATTTTGGCAATTAAATTTCACCCCAGAAAAAAATCTATCCTTTGACGGACAGTATTAAACTTAGTCAGCCACAGCTGGAACACCATATTTAGGGGATTGGTATTTTGGCAATTGAATTTCACCCCAAAAAAAAATCTATCCTTTAACGGACTGTATTACTCTTGGCCAGCAACAGCTAAAACCCCAGATTTAGGGAATTTGTATTTTGACAATTGAATTTCACCCCAGAAAAAAATCTATCCTTTGACGGACAGTATTAAACTTAGCTAGCCACAGCTGGAACACCAGAATTAGGGAATTGGTATTTTGGCAATTGAATTTCACCCCAGAAAAAAATCTATCCTTTGACGTACAGTATTAAACTTAGCTAGCCTCAGCTGGAACACCAGATTTAGGGGATTGGTCCTTTTGCAATTGAATTCCACCCCATAAATAAAATCTATCCTTTTACGCACAGGATTACACTTGGCCAGCAACAGCTAAAACCACTGATTTACAGATGTAGCATGGTTAGCACTCCTTTTTTCTGAGATTTCTGAGTTTGGATATCTAATCTAAGCAAACACCTTCAATTGCTTTTCAATGGCTTTTTTCTCAAGATAATGAAATGAGTTAAGAAATTTGAGTTAACAGCGGGAGTGCTAACCCTGCTACATCTGTAGGAATTTGTATTTTGACAGTTGAATTTAACACCAGAAAAAAATCTACCTTTGACGGACAGTATTAAACTCAGCCAGCCACAGCTGGAGCACCAGATTTAGGGAATTGGTATTTTGGCAATTGAATTTCACCCCAGATAAAAATCTATCCTTTGACGGACAGTATTAAACTTAGCCAGCCATAGCTGGAACACCAGATTTAGGGGATTGGTATTTTGGCAATTGAATTTCACCCCTGAAAAAAAACTATACTTTGACGGACAGTATTAAACTGAGCCAGCCAAAGCTGGAACACCAGATTTATGCGACTGGTATTATGGCAATTGAATTTCACCCCAGAAAAAAAATCTATCCTTTTACGCACAGTATTACAATTGGCGAGCAACAGCTAAAACCACTGATTTAGGGGATTGGTATTTTGGCAATTTAATTTCACCCCAGAAAAAAAAATGTATCCTTTGACGGACAGTATTAAACTGAGCCAGCCAAAGCTGGAACACCAGATTTATGGGACTGGTATTATGGCAATTGAATTTCACCCCAGAAATAAAATCTATCCTTTTACGCACAGCATTACAATTGGCGAGTAACAGCTAAAACCACTGATTTAGGGGATTGGTATTTTGGCAATTGAATTTCACCCCAGAAAAAAAATGTATCCTTCGACGGACAGTATTAAACTTAGCCAGCCACAGCTGGAACACCAGAATTAGGGAATTGGTATTTTGGCAATTGAATTTCACCACAGAAAAAAATCTATCCTTTGACGGACAGTATTAAACTTAGCCAGCCACAGTTGGAACACCAGATTTAGGGGATTGGTATTTTGGCAATTGAATTTACCCCACAAAAAAATCTATCCTTTTACGCACAGTATTACAATTGGCGAGCAACAGCTAAAACCACTGATTTAGGGAATTTGTATTTTGACAATTGAATTTCACACCAGAAAAAAATCTACCTTTGACGGACAGTATTAAATTCAGCCAGCCACAGCTGGAGCACCAGATTTAGGGAATTGGTATTTTGGCAATTGAATTTCACCCCAGATAAAAATCTATCCTTTGACGGACAGTATTAAACTTAGCCAGCCACAGCTGGAACACCAGATTTAGGGGATTGGTATTTTGGCAATTGAATTTCACCCCTGAAAAAAAACTATACTTTGACGGACAGTATTAAACTGAGCCAGCCAAAGCTGGAACACCAGATTTATGGGACTGGTATTATGGCAATTGAATTTCACCCCAGAAATAAAATCTATCCTTTTACACACAGTATTACAATTGGCGAGCAACAGCTAAAACCACTGATTTAGGGGATTGGTATTTTGGCAATTGAATTTCACCCCAGAAAAAAAATGTATCCTTTGACGGACAGTATTAAACTTAGCCAGCAACAGCTGGAACGCCAGAATTAGGGAATTGGTATTTTGGCAATTGAATTTCACCCCAGAAAAAAATCTATCCTTTGACGGACAGTATTAAACTTAGTCAGCCACAGCTGGAACACCATATTTAGGGGATTGGTATTTTGGCAATTGAATTTCACCCCAAAAAAATAAACTATCCTTTAACGGACAGTATTACTCTTGGCCAGCAACAGCTAAAACCCCAGATTTAGGGAATTTGTATTTTGACAATTGAATTTCACCCCAGAAAAAAATCTATCCTTTGACGGATAGTATTAAACTTAGTCAGCCACAGCTGGAACACCAGAATTAGGGAGTTGGTATTTTGGCAATTGAATTTCACCCCAGAAAAAAATCTATCCTTTGACGTACAGTATTAAACTTAGCTAGCCACAGCTGGAACATCAGATTTAGGGGATTGGTTCTTTGGCAATTGAATTCCACCCCATAAATAAAATCTATCCTTTTACGCACAGGATTACACTTGGCCAGCAACAGCTAAAACCATTGATTTAGGGAATTTGTATTTTGACAATTGAATTTAACACCAGAAAAAAATCTACCTTTGACGGACAGTATTAAACTCAGCCAGCCACAACTGGAGCACCAGATTTAGGTACTTGGTATTTTGGCAATTGAATTTCACCCCAGATAAAAATCTATCCTTTGACGGACAGTATTAAACTTAGCCAGCCACAGCTGGAACACCAGATTTAAACGATTGGGATTTTGGCAATTGAATTTCACCTCACAAAAAAAACTATCCTTGACGGACAGTATTACACTTGGCAAGCCACAGCTGGAATACCAGATTTAAACGATTGGGATTTTGGCAATTGAATTTCACCTCACAAAAAAAACTATCCTTTGACGTACTGTATTAAACTTAGCCAGCAACAGCTGGAACCCAAGATTTAGAGGTTTGGCATTTTGGCAATTGAATTTCACCCCAGAAAAAACATCTATCCTTTGATGAACAGTACTAAACTTAGCCAGCCACAGCTGGAACACGAGAATTAGGGGAATCATATTTATCAATTGAATTTCACCCCAGAAAAAAATCTATCCTTTGACCGACAGTATTAAACTTAGCTAGCCACAGCTGGAACACCAGATTTAGGGGATTGGTCCTTTGGCAATTAAATTCCACCCCATAAATAAAATCTATCCTTTTACGCACAGGATTACACTTGGCCAGCAACAGCTAAAACCACTGATTTGAGGGTTTGGTATTTTGGCAATTGAATTTCAACCAAGAAAAAAATCTATCCTTTGACGGACAGTATTAAACCTATTCAGCCACAGCTGGAACACCATATTTAGGGGATTGGTATTTAGGCAATTTAATTTCACCCCTGAAAAAAATCTATCCTTTTACACACAGTATTACACTTTGCCAGCAACAGTTAAAACCAATGATTATGAGATTTGTATTTTTGCAATTGAATTTACCCCACACAAAAAAACCATCCTGGACGGACAGTATTACACTTGGCAAGCCACAGCTGGAATACCAGATTTAAACGATTGGTGTTTTGGCAATTGAATTTCACCCCAGATAAAAATCTATCCTTTGACGGACAGTATTAAACTTAGCCAACCACAGCGGGAACACTAGATTTAGGGAACTGGTATTTGGGTATTTAAATTTCACCCCTGAAAAAAATCTATCCTTTGACGGAGAGTATTAAACTTATCCAGCCACAGCTGGAACACCAGATTTAGGGAATTGGTATTTTGGCAATTGAATTTCACTCCAGAATTTTTTTTTATCCTTTGACGTACAGTATTAAACTTAGCCATCCACAGCGGGAACACTAGATTTAGGGAATTCGTATTTGGGTATTTGAATTTCACCCCTGAAAAAAATCTATCCTTTGACGGACAGTATTAAACTTATCCAGCCACAGCTGGAACAACAGATTTAGGGAATTGGTATTTTGGCAATTGAATTTCAACCCAGATAAAAATCTATCCTTTGACGGACAGTATTAAACTTAGCCAGCCACAGCTGGAACACCAGATTTAGGGAATTGGTATTTTGGCAATTGAATTTCACTCCAGAATTTTTTTTTATCCTTTGACGTACAGTATTAAACTTAGCCAGCCACAGCTGGAACACCAGATTTAGGGAATTGGTATTTTGGCAATTGAACTTCACCCCAGAAATCAAATCTATCCTTTTACTCACAGCATTACACTTGGCGAGCAACAGATAAAACCACTGATTTAGGGGATTGGTATTTTGGCAATTGAATTTCACCCCATAAATTTTTTTTATCCTTTGACCAACAGTATTAAACTTAGCCAGCCACAGCTGGAACACCAGATTTAGGAGATTGGTATTTTGGCAATTGAATTTCAGCCCTGAAAAAAAACTATACTTTGACGGACAGTATTAAACTGAGCCAGCCAAAGCTGGAACACCCGATTTATGGGACTGGTATTATGGCAATTGAATTTCACCCCAGAAATAAAATCTATCCTTTTACGCACAGTATTACAATTGGCGAGCAACAGCTAAAACCACTGATTTAGGGGATTAGTATTTTGGCAATTGAATTACACCCCAGAAATTTTTTTTATCCTTTGACGGACAGTATTAAACTCAGCCAGCCACAGCTGGAATACCAGATTTAGGGGATTGGTATTTTGGCAATTGAATTTCACCCAAAAAAGAAATCTGTCCTTTGACAGACAGTATTACACTTGGCCAACAACAGCTAAAACCACTGATTTTAGGGGATTGGTATTTTGGCAATTGAATTTCACCTCATAAATAAAATCTAGCCTTTTACTCACAGGATTACACTTAGCCAGCAACAGCTAATACTACTGATTTAGGGGATTGGTATTTTGGCAATTGAATTTCACCCCAGAATTAAAATCTATCCGTTTACGGACAGTATTAAACTTAGCCAGCCACAGCTGGAACCCTAGATTTAGGGGATTGGTATTTTGGCAATTGAATTTCACTCCAGAATTAAAATCTATCCTTTTACGGACAGTATTAAAGTTAGCCAGCCACAGCTGGAACACCAGATTTAGGGGATTGGTATTTTGGCAATTGAATTTCACCCCTGAAAAAAAACTATACTTTGACGGACAGTATTAAACTGAGCCAGCCAAAGCTGGAACACCAGATTTATGGGAATGGTATTTTGGCAATTGAATTTCACCCCAGAAATAAAATCTATCCTTTTACGCACAGTATTACAGTTGGTGAGCAACAGCTAAAACCACTGATTTAGGGGATTGGTATTTTGGCAATTGAATTTCACGCCAGAAATAAAATCTATCCTTTTACGGATAGTATTACACTTAGCGAGCAACAGCTAATACTACTGATTTAGGGGATTGGTATTTTGGAAATTGAACCTTAACCCAGAAATCAAATATATCCTTTTACTCACAGCATTACACTTGGCGAGCAACAGCTTAAACCCCAGATTAAGGGATTGGAATTTTGGCAAAATAATTTCACCCCAGAAATAAAATCTATCCTTTTACTCACAGTATTACACTTTGCCAGCAACAGCTAAAACCACTGATTTAGGGGTTTGGTATTTTGGCAATTGAATTTCAACCAAGAAAAAAATCAATCCTTTGACGTACAGTATTAAACTTAGCCAGCCACAGCTGGAACACCAGATTTAGGGGATTTCTACTTTGGCAATTGAATTCGACCCTATAAAAAAAATCTATCTTTTTACGCACAGGATTACACTTGGCCAGCAACAGCTAAAACCACTGATTTATGGAATTTGTATTTTGGCAATTGAATCTAACCCCAGAAAAAAATCTACCTTTGACGAACAGTATTACACTTGACCAGTCACAGCTGAAACACCATATTTAGGGATTTGGTATTTGGGCAATTGAATTTCACCCCAGAAAAAAATCTATCCTTTGACGGACAGTATTAAACTTAGCCAGCCACAGCTGGAACACCAGATTTAGGGAATTGGTATATGGGCAATTGAATTTCACCCCATAAAAAAATCTATCCTTTGATGGACAGTATTAAACTTTGCCAGCCACAGCTGGAACAACAGATTTAGGGAATTGGTATTTGGGCAATTGAATTTCACCCCATAAAAAAATCTATCCTTTGACGGACAGTATTAAACTTAGCCAAACACAGCTGGAACTCCAGATTTAGGGGATTGGTATTTTGGCAAATGAATTTCACCCCACAAAAAAAAACTAACCTTGACGGACATTATTTCACTTGGCAAGCCACAGCTGAAATACCAGATTTAAATGATTGGTATTTTGGCAATTGAATTTCACCCTAGAAAAAAATCTATCCTTTGACGAACAGTATTAAACTTAGCCAACCACAGCTGGAACATCAGATTTAGGGAATTGGTATTTGGGCATTTGAATTTCACCCAGAAAAAATCTATCCTTTGACGGACAGTATTAAACTTAGCCAACATCAGCTCGAACCCCAGATTTAGGGGATTGGTATTTTGGCAAATGAATTTCACCCCAGAAATAAAATTTATCCTTTTACGCACAGTATTACACTGTGCCAGCAATATCTAAAACCACTGATTTAGTGGTTTGGTATTTTGGCAATTGAATTTCACCCCAAAAAAAATCTATCCTTTGACGGACAGTATTACACTTGGCAAGCCAAAGCTGGAATACCAGATTTAAATGATTGGTATTTTGGCAATTGAATTTCACCCCCCAAAAAAATCTCTCCTTTGACAGACAGTATTAAACCTGGCCAACAACAGCTAAAACCACTGATTTAGGGGATTGGTATTTTGGCAATTGAATTTCACCTCACAAAAAAACTATCCTTTCACGTACAATATTAAACTTAGCCAGCCACAGCTGGAACCCCAGATTTAAGGGATTGGTATTTTGGCAATTGAATTTCACTCCAGAAATAAAATCTATACTTTTAAGGATACTATTACACTTAGACAGCAACAGCTAATACTATTGATTTAGGGGATTGGTATTTTGGCAATTGAACTTCACCCCAGAAATCAAATCTATCCTTTTACTCACAGCATTACACTTGGCGAGCAACAGCTAAAACCACTGATTTAGGGGATTGGTATTTTGGCGATTGAATTTCACCTCACAAAAAAAACTATCCTTTGACGTACAGTATTAAACTTAGCCAGCCACAGCTGAAACACCAGATTTAGGGGATTGGTATTTTGGCAATTGAATTTCACCCCTGAAAAAAAACTATACTTTGACGGACAGTATTAAACTGAGCCAGCCAAAGCTGGAACACCAGATTTATAGGACTGGTATTATGGTAATTGAATTTCACCCCAGAAATAAAATCTATCCTTTTACGCACAGTATTATAATTGGCGAGCAACAGCTAAAACCACTGATTTAGGGGATTGGTATTTTGGCAATTGAACTTCAGCCAAGAAAAAAAATGTACCCTTTGACAGACAGTATTAAACTTAGCCAGCCACAGCTGGAACACCAGAATTAGGGAATTGGTATTTTGGCAATTGAATTTCACCCCAGAAGAAAATCTATCCTTTAACGGACAGTATTACTCTTGGCCAGCAACAGCTAAAACCCCAGATTTAGGTAATTTGTATTTTAACAATTGAATTTAACCCCAGAAATATATCTATCCTTTGACGGACAGTATTAAACTAAGCCAGCCACAGCTGGAACACCAGAATTAGGGAATTGGTCCTCTAGGCAATTGAATTCAACCCCATAAATAAAATCTATCCTTTTACGCACAGGATTACACTTGGCCAGCAACAGCTAAAACCACTGATTTAGGGAATTTGTATTTTGACAATTGAATTTAACACCAGAAAAAAAATCTACCTTTGACGGACAGTATTAAACTCAGCCAGCCACAGCTGGAGCACCAGATTTAGGGAATTGGTATTTTGGCAATTGAATTTCACTCCAGATAAAAATCTATCCTTTGACGGACAGTATTAAACTTAGCCAGCCACAGCTGGAACACCAGATTTAGGGGATTGGTATTTTGGCAATTGAATTTACCCCACAAAAAAAAACCTATCCTTGACGGACAGTATTACACTTGGCAAGCCACAGCTGGAATACCAGATTTAAACGATTGGGATTGTGGCAATTGAGTTTCACCCCCAAAAAAAAATCTCTCGTTTGACAGACAGTATTAAACTTGGCCAACAACAGCTAAAACCACTGATTTCGGGGATTGGTATTTTGGCAATTGAATTTCACCTCACAAAAAAAACTATCCTTTGACGTACTGTATTAAACTTAGCCAGCAACAGCTGGAACCCCAGATTTAGGGGATTGGTATTTTGGCAATTGAATTTCACTCCAGAAATAAAATCTATCCTTTTACGGATAGTATTACACTTAGCCAGCAACAGCTAAAGCTACTGATTTAGGGGATTGGTATTTTGGCAATTGAATTTCACCCCAGAAAAAAAATTATCCTTTGACGTACAGTATTAAACTTAGCCAGCCACAGCTGGAACCTCAGATTTATGGGATTGGTATTTTGGCAATTGAATTTCACTCCAGAAGTAAAATCTATCTTTTTTACGGACAGTATTAAACTTAGCCAGCCACAGCTGGAACACCAGATTTAGGGGATTTGTATTTTGGCAATTGAACTTCACCACAGAAAAAAAACTATCCTTTTACGGACAGTATTAAACTCAGCCAGCCACTGCTGGAATATCAGATATAGGGGATTGGTATTTTGGCAATTGAACTTTACCCCAGAAAAAAAACTATCCTTTGACGGACAGTATTAAACTTAGCCAGCCACAGCTGGAACAACAGATTTAGGGGATTGGTATTTTGGCAATTGAATTTCACCCCAGAAAAAAATCTATCCTTTAATGGACAGTATTAAACTTAGCCAGCCACAGCTAAAACCACTGATTTAAGGGATTAGTATTTTGCCAATTGAATTTCACCCCAGAATTATTTTTTTATCCTTTGAGCGACAGTATTAAACTTAGCCAGCCAAAGCTGGAACACCAGATTTATGGGACTGGTATTATGGCAATTGAATTTTACCCCAGATATAAAATCTATCCTTTTACGCACAGTATTAAACTTAGCCAGCCACAGCTTGAACCCCAGATTTAGGGGATTGGTATTTTGGCAATTGAATTTCACGCCAGAAATAAAATCTATCCTTTTACGTACAGTATTACACTTTGCCAGCAACAGCTAAAACCACTGATTTAGGGGTTTGGTATTTTGGCAATTGAATTCCAACCAAGTAAAAAGTCTATCCTTTGACAGACAGTATTAAACTTAGCCAGCCACAGCTGGAACACCAGAATTAGGGAATTGGTATTTTGGCAATTGAATTTCACCCCAGAAAAAAATCTATCCTTTAACGGACAGTATTACTCTTGGCCAGCCTCAGTTAGATCCCCAGATTTAGGGGATTGTTATTTTGGCAATTGAATATTCACCCCACAAAAAAAACTAGCCTTTGACGTACAGTATTAAACTTAGCCAGCCACAGCTAGAACACCAGATTTAGGGGATTGGTACTTTGGCAATTGAATTCCACCTCATAAATATAATCTATCCTTTTTCGCACAGGATTACACTTGGCCAGCCACAGCTGGAACACCAGATTTAGGGGATTGGTATTTTGGCAATTGAATTTAGCCCCAGACATAAAATCTATCCTTTTAACGCACAGTATTACACTTGGCCAGCAACTGCTAAAACCACTGATTTAGGGGATTGGCATTTTGGCAATTGATTTTCACCCCAGAAGAAAATCTATCCTTTGTCGGACAGTATCACACTTGGCCAGCCTCAGGTGGAACCCCAGATTTAATGGATTGTTATTTTGGCACTTGAATTTCACCCCACAGAAAAAATTATCCTTTGACGGACAGTATTACACTTGGTCAGCCACAGCTGGAATACCAGATTTAAAGAATTGGTATTTTGGAAATTGAATTTCACCACAGAAAAAAATCTATCCTTTGACGGACAGTATTAAACTTGGCCAGCCACAGCTGGAACACCAGATTTAGGGGATTGGTATTTTGGTTATTGAAATTCACCCAAGAAAAAAAATCTATCCTTTGACGGACAGTATTAATCTTAGCCAGCCACAGTTGGAACACCAGATTTAGGGGATTGGTATTTTGGCAATTGGAATTCACACTACAAAAAAATCTATCCTTTGACACACAGTATTACACTTGGCCAGCAACAGCTAAAACCACTGATTTAGGGAATTCGTATTTTGGCAATTGAATTTAACCGCAGAAAAAAATCTATCCTTTGACGGACAGTATTAAACTTAGTGAGCCACAGCGGGAACACCAAATTTAGGGGATTGGTATTTTGGCAATCGAATGTCACCCCAGAAAAAAATCTATCCTTTGACGGACAGTATTAAACTTAGCCAGCCACAGCTGGACCACCAGATTTAGAGGATTGGTATTTTGGCAATTGAATTTCACAAGAATCACAGAAAAAATATTAATAAAAAATGCTTAAAATATGTCAAAAACTTTAACGATATCCACTTAAATCGAATAGGCCTGCCTGGGCAATAAATGTAACGTGTGCCCACTAATACGGTAGTGATTATAAGTGTGCACATTAGAATCGAACCAGCAGGTGCCAGATCGTTCAATGCCGGCTCACATATAATCCTAAATCGGTTACAAAAACCTCCAGTGTCAGAACTGGACTGACTGTTAGGTAGGGAGCGCGGGCACCCAAGAGCAGGGACACTTAGAAACTAATTCTCATGCTCGACGCGTTTCATAAATCATCAGGAGCATAGGTCATGAGCGCATGGTAGTGCGCTCCGGTATGAATGGAAACTGTGAGATGCGCTGAATCAAAGGTGGCAATAATCCTCATGAGGCTATCAGTGTCATTCTTGGATTTGGGGTGTAAAAGTGTATCCCGATCACTGTAGACCGCATGTTGGTAGGCAGTTTTGAGAATCTGGTGAGGGTAACCTCGGTTTTCAAACCGACAGGACAGGTCATAAGTGGCCCGTCGAAAATCAGAGAAATGTGAACAATTGCGCCTGATGTGAAAAAACTGGCTTTTTGTGATGCCACGTTTCAGTGGCACTGGATGCCAGCTATCCCACCGCAGAAGATTATTGGTGGCCGTCGGCTTCCGAAATAGATCAGTCGCCAACAGGCCGTCCGTTTCCTTAGTGATCCGTAGATCCAGAAAGGTAATAGTGGTAGTCTGGATCTCAGAAGTAAAAAACAAGCCCAGAGGGTTAGAATTGAGGGCTTGTACAAACTCCTGGAATGGTTCCTTCGTACCATTCCATAGAATAAGTATATCATCGATATACCTCGTCCACAGATCTATGTGAGTGGACCAGATGTGCATGTTGTCGCCAAAGACAATCTCCCTCTCCCACCAGCCCAGGTAAAGATTGGCAAAAGTGGGGGCACACGGGCTCCCCATAGCCACGCCCCTGAGGTGGTGGAAGAGGCAGCGATCAAAAAGGAACACATTGTGTTCCAAGATAAAGTGGAGCAAAGCCAGCACAAAATCATTGTGTGCCTGTAAATAGGTTCCTCGTTCACTCAAGAACACCCCAATTTTTTCACAGCCAGTAGAGTGGGGAATGCTGCTATAAAGTGTTTCCACATCTAAACTCGCAAGATAAGTGCTTGATTCAACATAAACACTCTCAAGTTTTTTGAGAATGTCCATAGAATCCCGCACGTATGATGGTAGTGCTGTGACAAAAGGGCGTAGTATGGTATCCACATATGTGCCCAAATGATGGGTCAGGCTGTCAGTGCCAGCAACTATCGGTCTGTCCTTAAGGGGGTTAGTACTCTTATGGATCTTGGGCAGACCGTAGAAGCAGGCAACAAGGGGGTGTTTAGGACACAAATAGGCAAATTCTCGCTTACTAATCAAACCCTGGTCGAAGGCGTCCGAAAGAAGGGTATGTAATTCGGACTGATATTCTTCCAGTGGATTAGTGACCAGGAGACGGTAACATTGTTTGTCATCAAGGTTAGCTTGGCACATTTTGACATAATCATCGGTATTCATGATGACAATATTGTCGCCCTTATCGGACGGCTTGATTGTAATGGTGGAGTCATGCTCCAGACTTAATAAGGCATCGGTCTCAGGGGCAGAGAGGTTACTATGTCGTCCCCTGGGAATTGTTAGTTTCATAAGTTGATCCTTGACAACTTTCAAAAAAGTGTCAACGGAGGTAACATCGTTGATTGGGGGCATTTGAGTACAGCGGGGTCCTAAGTTGGAAAAAGGGCCCTTCCCTAGATCACGATGTCCCTCCGTCCATAAATAGGCTAGGATGCGGACATCGCTTAGTATGCTGTCCTCATACACGTTAGCACTGTGTGTACTCTGACATGTATCTAAACCTTCTCTGTCCTGATAAGAAGAGAAAACTGTACTGCTTTAACTTAACTTTCTCTTTATTGATAGTAGATTGACAGAAAAGGTGAAACTACAGAATAAACAGTAGTATTTTAGAACATAAATATCCATGGTACATGGCATAAGACATAGAATAATCTGCTATACATCCAGTACATGAGATAATACAGTGATAGTGAGTTATCAATACAATACACACGTAATAAACTTCAGTAAATAGCACATAGATAATGCCCTTACCGACTATGCTAGGAAACAGGCTGAATAACAGATGATGGGGCAGGAAACCAGTGAGTGTGGCACCTGAGACATAAGATGGTGGCTGCTTGCCATCCCAGCACAAGAAGATAAAAAGAACCAGGAACTACCCACAATGCTCTGGGACTCCCATAATGCATAGGAAAACAGGTTGGAAGAAATACATGAACTGATCAATAGATGGCGCTGTTACCATACAATAAATGCAAATGAATTACAACACAGTAAATGCAATGTCAAGCTGATAAACACACAGGAAACAACTGGATCTGCATCTGGGGACAGAACACTCCCCGCTTGACATCAACCGACGTCACTATTATATTCGTTGGGTGCAAACAGTAGAATGAGTTCTCCTACTGGTCTTAGGAGCAATTTGGTCTCTCCCTGTCTCCCTATTTTCAATTCTACTTTGCGTATTATTCCATCCTTACTTGGTAATGTCCTAATCACAAGACCTAATGGCCACTCGTTTCTTCGTGACTGGCAGTCTTTCATTAGGACTACATCGCGGGCTTGGAGGTTAGGCTTGCTGGTTTGTCACTTTCTCTTCGGTTGCAGAGTGAGAATGTATTGCTTTTTCCACTTGTCCCAGAACGAGTTTGAAAGACTCTGTACTTGTCTCCATCGATTCTTGTAAAGATCTTTGGAATTAAATTCTCCAGGTGGAGCACAAATTTGTTCAGTCTTTTGGGTAAGCAGTGTGGCGGGTGTGAGAACAGTTGGGTCATCAGGATCGCTAGAAATAGGAGTTAGCGGTCTGGCATTTATAATAGCTGATACTTCCTCCATGAAGGTAGTCAGGCTTTCATGAGTCAGCTTTGAAGATTCTTCTTTTAAGAAGATTGAGTCGAGGATTGTCCGTGCGATGCCTATCATCCTCTCCCAAGCACCTCCCATGTGTGAAGAGTGTGGTGGGTTGAAGGTCCAAGTGCATCCTCGTTCACTGAGGTATCTTTCTATGTTGTTAACATCCAAGTTGGAAGAGAGCTGTAGTTCTCTCGCTGTTCCGACAAAGTTTTTTCCTATGTCAGAACAAATGTGTTTGACAGGTCCTCTAATGGCAATGAAACGTCGGAAAGCATTAATGAAACAGGAAGTATCCATAGATTCAATTACTTAAATATGGACAGCCCTGATGGACAGACAGGTGAATATAATCGCCCAACGTTTCCCGTGTGCACAGCCTCCCCTGGTTTGCCGAACAACCACAGGCCAAGGAACGAACACGTCTAGGCCAACCTTGGTAAAGGGTGGATCCATACTTAGTCGGTCATGCGGGAGGTTTGCCATCTTTGGTGTCTGTGACATACCACGAAGTTTCCGACAGGTAACATATTTAAATATGAATCTGCATACACATCTTTTAGCTCCAACTATCCACAGTCCAGCTGCTCTTAGAGCTCCTTCAGTAAACAGCCGACCTTGGTGATTTGTCTGTTCATGGTACTGTTGCACGAACAGAGTGGCTATATGATGCTGTCCAGGAACTAACACAGGATGTTTCTCTGCCAGACCTACATTGGCTTCCATAAGGCGTCCACCTACTCTTAAGAGCCCATCTTCATCAATTACTAGGTCAAGTTTCCTTAAAACACTACCTTTGGGTACGGGTCTTTGGCTGACTACACAGTCAATTTCCATTGTATAGGTTTCACGCTGTACAGCTTGGATGATTAGATTTTTTGACCGCTCTAGATCGAGAGCTGTGTAGACATGTTTACAATGATGCCAACCTCTACAGATATTTTTATCTACCGTTGAGGTTGCTTTGTACGACTGAGCAATGGGAGTCAGGCAAGTGATGGCATGGACAAGAGATTTCCAAGTAGAGAACACACTGAATCTGTGGGATTTCAGGTGGTGGTCTAGAGTCTCCGTATGTAGCACAGATACCTGAGAACGTATCTCAACATCAGTATGTGGGTCTACTAGTTCGAACATGGCAGTTTCTGCCGTGTTGGGCGTCGGCTTGTACAAAAAGGTGGGACCCGTAAACCAAATAGTATCCTTGAGACGGTCAGCAGCGACGGATCTGGTTGCTTTGTCCACCGGGTTGAGATGAGTAGGTACATATTTCCATTGTTCAGGAGAGGTGGATCTTCTGATCCTTAGCACTCTGTTGTTGACGTATACATAGAAGCGTCTAGCTTCATTACAGATGTATCCAAGCACCATCTTGCTATTGGTATAGAACTCTGAGTCTTTAATCTCCAGGTCCATTTCTGCAGCAATGAGTTCGGCTAACTCCACCGCTAACACCGCGGCACATAGTTCAAGGCGGGGTGTTGTGTGTTCCTGGAGTGGCGTTAGTTTCGCTTTACTCATGACGAACCCTACATGGCATTGTCCGCTGGTATCTAACTTCTTCACTTAAGCTACAGCCGCAATTGCTTTGACTGAAGCATCGCAGAAAACACAAAGTTTTTGTGTCTGAACCTTGGTAGTTGGTACAGAAACATATGGACGAGCTATGTGAAGATCAGATAAGGCTGTAAGGGAATTCTTCCAGGCCATCCACGTGGTTCTTTCCTTCATGGGAAGGGGAGTGTCCCAGTTCAACCCTTCTCTGGTGAAGTCTCTTAACATAGCTTTACCTTCGATGAGTATAGGAGCTGCAAATCCCAGTGGGTCATATAAACTGCTTATGGCCTACAGTACTCCTCTGCGAGTAAAGGGTTTTTCCTCTCTGCTAACCTGGAAAGTGAAAGTATCAGCTTTTATGTCCCATAGCAGGCCAAGGCTCTGTTGCATCGGAGGTGAGTCAAAGCCTCGGTCATTCCAAAATGCAACATCTTCAAAGTGCAACATTCTAAGTGCTGAGACTGAATTATACCAGAATTTAATATTATGGATATGGAATCCACCTTGTCATCACTGCCTACTGACCATCACCCAATTCTCTCCTCTCCAGGTATGTCTACTCTGAAGCTAACTGCTACATCCAGCTTTCCCAGAGCCTGATATCGTCCACACCCCTCCTGTTTCCTTCACATTGCTTGGTATGTCTACTCTGAAGCATTAATGTCTCTTTCCCTGCTGGATTTATTGAGTATTTGTTTACATTGACTATTTCTGTATCTGGTCCTCCCTTGATTAGGCCATAAGTAGCCCCCTCCCCTCTTGTTCACACCTGATTGAACACTGAGTGGTATAAATCTAAGTTGTTAGGCCATTCCAGACCTCGGTCATTCCAAAATGCAACATCTTCAAAGTGCAACATTCTAAGTGCTGAGACTGAATTATACCAGAATTGACCCAAAAGGTAACTACAAAAAAGTTAATGTAAACAATGTTTCACTCTTTCATCTTACTCTTCCCACTTTTCTTAAACCTCCTAAAATACCCCCACATCCATTCTCCCAGCAAGGAACTATTCATATCTCCCTCCATCTTACCTTCTCATCTGACTGATTGCACAAACTTGTCTGGCAATGTAAAACACTTCCTTCCCAAACACACCCAGATACCCCCTGCCCTTTCTTTTTCTCACCTACTAACACTTTCTCTGCTTCTCCTTATTGCTGGTGATATCTCACCAAATCCAGGCCCCCCTCAGCAAATCCCCACTATCACCTCTACCTCCTACTACATATCTCATTCCACAAATTTCTGCAACCCCTTAAACCTAATAACCATTCCTCTGACCACTGCTCCTTTGGTTCCTCTTGATGGAGCATTATGGAACGCTCGCTCTGTCTGTAACAAACTCTCCTACATTCATGATCTCTTTATCTCTCAAAAACTTTGCTTTCTGGGTCTCACAGAAACATGGCTGACACCCTCCGACACCTCCCCCCCTGCTGCACTCTCGTATAGTGGATTTCATTTCACTCACACCCCCGCCCTGGCAGCAAACATGGTGGAGGAGTTGGTCTTCTCCTATCAGATACCTGCTCCTACAGCCCAACTCCACTGCCGCCCTCCATTGCACCCACTTCATTTGAAGTACACTCTGTTCGCATCTACTCTCCCTCCAACCTCCAAGTAGCTGTTATTTACCGCCCCCCAGGCCCAGCCACCATCTTTCTTGACCACTTTAACACCTGGCTCCTACACTTTCTTTCTGCTGACATCCCCACTATCATCATGGGTGTCTTCAACATCCCCCTTGACACCTGCCACTCAACCGCCTCTAAACTCCTATCACTCTCTTCCTCCTTCGGCCTCTCACAGTGGTCTTCCACTCCCACACACAGAGATGGTCACACTCTGGATCTTATCTTTACCCGCCTCTGCTCCCTATCTAACCTTTCTAATTCGCCTCTCCCCCTATCCGACCACAACATACTCACCTTCTCTTCACTCGTCTCTGCTGCTGCGCCCCTTGTCCATACACTAGCACACCCCCGCAGGAACCTTAAACATCTTGACTTATGCTTGCTCTCCGACTCTCTTCTGCCGCTCTCTTCAATTTTTTCCCTCCAAGACCCAGATACTGCCACCACCCTATATAACACCACAATAAGTGCAACTCTGGACACTATTGCCCCACTCACACACAACAAAACCAGAAAAATCAACAGACAACCCTGGCATACCGACCTGACCAAAAATCTCAGACAAGCTTCCAGGGCTGCAGAGCGGCGATGGAAGAAATCCCATTCTAAAGATGAATTCACCGCATACAAGCAATCCCTCCTCGTTTTCAAATCCTCACTTGCTGATGCAAAACAGGCCTACTTCTCATCTCTCATATCTTCCCTATCCCACAACCCAAAACAACTTTTTAACACCTTTAATTCTCTTCTCCGTCCACCAGCGCCCCCACCCTCTCCTCTCATCTCAGCTGAGGATTTCGCCACATTCTTCAAACAAAAGATAGTCAACATCAGAGAAAGCTTCAACACACAGTCTCCACAGACCCTCCACACAGCTGCTCCGTCCTCTTCACCCAAAACCAGCTTCTCCGCTATTACAGAAGAAAAACTCTCCACTCTACTCTCCAAATCCCATCTCACCACCTGTGCTCTTGACCCAATCCCATCCCACCTCATCCCTAACTTCACCACAGTGTTTATCCCAGCCCTAACTCATCTCTTCAACCTATCACTAACCTCTGGTTTCTTCCCCTCTGCTTTTAAACATGCTACCATTACACCCATCCTCAAAAAGCCTTCACTTGACCCATCTTCTTTGTCCAGTTATCGCCCCATATCACTTCTTCCATGTGCCTCAAAGCTACTTGAGCAACATGTCCATTCTGAACTGTCCTCTCACCTCTCCTCCTGCTCCCTCTTTGACCGGCTACAATCTGGCTTCCGACCCCATCACTCAACCGAGACTGCCCTCACCAAAGTCACCAATGACCTACTACTTGCCAAAACCAAAAAACATTACTCTGTCCTCCTTCTCCTTGACTTGTGCTCTGCCTTTGACACTGTCGACCACTCCCTTCTGTTACAAACTCTCTCATCTCTTGGCATCACTGACCTGGCCCTCTCCTGGATCACCTCATACCTCACAGACCGGACATTTAGCGTCTCCCACTCTCACACCACCTCCTCGCAAGGACCCCTGCTCTTCTCTATCTACACCTTCAGCCTGGAACAGCTTATAGAGTCCCATGGCTTTAAGTATCACTTATATGCTGATGACACACAAATCTACCTCTCTGGTCCAGACATCACCACCTTACTATCCAGAATCCCACAATGCCTATCTCGCATATCCTCCTTCTTCTCCTCTCGCTTTCTAAAACTTAATATGGATAAAACAGAATTCATCATCTTTCCCCCATCATGCTCACTCCCCCCAACAGACCTATTTATCACAATCAATGACTGCACACTTTCCCCGGTCAACCTAGTCCGCTGCCTTGGAGTGACCTTGGATTCTGCCCTCTCCTTCCGACCACACATCCAAGCCCTTTCCACCACCTGCCGCTTCCAACTCAAAAACATCTCCCGCATCCGCCCTTTCCTCAACTTTGAATCGGCAAAAATGCTTGTACATTCCCTCATCATTTCCTGCCTAGACTACTGCAACATTCTCCTCTGTGGCCTTCCATCTAGCTCTCTCGCACCCCTACAATCTATCCTCAACTCTGCTGCCCGACTAATCCACCTCTCCCCCGTTACTCCTCTGCCTCTCCCCTCTGCCAGTCCCTGCACTGGCTCCCCATTGCCCAGCGAATTCAGTTTAAAATACTAACCAACACATACAAGGCCGTCCACAACCGGTCCCCTCCCTACATCTCTGAGCTACTTTCCCGATACATCCCCACACGCAATCTTCGATCCTCACAGGACCTCCTTCTCTCCTCTCCTCTTATCACCTCTTCCCACACTCGCCTCCAGGATTTCTCCCGTGCATCCCCTATACTCTGGAACTCGCTACCCCAACATATCAGACTCTCACCTACAGTGGAATCCTTCAAAAGCCACCTGAAAACCCACCTCTTCAGACAAGCCATGACCAGCTTCACCCTCGCCTACTGTATCCATCCCCCATACCATGTAGATTGTAAGCCCTCATGGGCAGGGCCCTCTATCCTTCTGTACCAGTCTGTAACTTGTGTTGTTCATGCTTAAGGCGATTGCCTGTATTATGTATGTGCACCGCATATGATATGTACAGCGCTATGGAATGAATGGCGCTCTAAAAATAAATAATAATAATAATAATAATAATAATAAAAGCCTAGGTCTAAATCCCTCAAGTCTTCTGAATGGTCCTGAGAAGGAAAGGCTTCCATCAATTTCTGGCTGTTAGAAGCGATCTTGTGTAGCCTCAGGTTAGACAGAGAGAGCATCTCCTGGGTTCTTTTAAGAAGACTGATTGCAGTCTCATCTGAGGGCATTGATTTCAGACAGTCATCCACATAGAAGTCCTTCTCTACAAAGAGTCTGACATCCGCTCCGTACCTTTCTTCTACTTTCTGAGCTGCGCGTCTTAAGCCATAGATGACGACTGCAGGAGAAGGACTATTCCCAAAGATGTGAACTTTCATACGATACTCCGTAACCTCTTTAGAGGTATTGTTGTGCTTGAACCATAGGAATCTCAAGTAATTTCTATGTTTTTCCTTAACTAGGAAGCAATGGAACATCTGTTGGATATCAGCCGTAAATGCAGTGGAGTCTCTGCGAAAACGGAGAAGCACTCCTATGAGCTTGTTGTTTAGATCCGGGCCTGACAGCAAAACATAGCAACATAGAAACATAGAATGTGTCTGCAGATAAGAACCATTTGGCCCATCTAGTCTGCCCAATATACTGAATACTATGAATAGCCCCAGGCCCTATCTTATGTGAAGGATGGCCTTTTGCCTATCCATGCATGCTTAAACTCCTTCACTGTATTTGCAGCTACCACTTCTGCAGGAAGGCTATTCCATGCGTCCACTACTCTCTCAGTAAAGTAATACTTCCTGATATTACTTTTAAACCTTTGCCCCTCTAATTTAAAACTATGTCCTCTTGTAGCAGTTTTTCTTCTTTTAAATATTCTCTCCTCTTTTACCATGATGATTTCCTTTATGTATTTAAAAGTTTCTATCATATCCCCTCTGTCTCTTCTTACTTCCAAGCTATACATGTTAAGGTCCTTTAACCTTTCCTGGTAAGTTTTGTCCTGCAATCCATGTACTAGTTTAGTAGCTCTTCTCTGAACTCTCTCCAAAGTTTCAATATCCTTCTGCAGATATGGTCTCCAGTACTGCACACAATACTCCAAATGAGGTCTCACTAGTGCTCTGTAGAGCGGCACGAGCACCTCCCTCTTTCTACTGTTAATGCCTCTCCCTATACACCCAAGCATTCTGCTGGCATTACCTGCTGCTCTATGACATTGTCTGCCCACCTTTAGGTTGTCTGATATAATGACCCCTAAATCCCTTTCCTCAGATACTGAGGTTAGTACTGTATCACTGATTTTATACTGTGCTCTTGGGTTTTTACGCCCCAGGTGCATTATCTTGCACTTATCGACATTCAATTTTAGTTGCCAGATTTTTGACCATTCCTCTAGTTAAATCCTTTTCCATTTGGTGTATCCCTCCAGGAACATCAACCCTGTTATAAATCTTTGTGTCATCAGCAAAAAGACACTCCTTACCATTGAGGCCTTCTGCAATTTCGCTGATAAAGATATTAAACAATATAGGTCCCAGAACAGATCCCTGAGGTACCCCACTGGTAACAATACCATGTTCTGAATATACTCCATTGACTACAACCCTCTGTTTTCTGTCCTTCAGCCACTGCCTAATCCATTCAACAATATGTGAGCCCAAGCTCAAAGACTGCAGTTTATTGATAAGCCTTCTATGCAGGACAGTATCAAAAGCCTTACTAAAGTCCAGATAAGCGATGTCTACTGCACCTCCGCCATCTATTATTTTAGTCACTCAATCAAAAAAGTCCGACTCAGTCAATCAAAAAAGTCAATAAGATTACTTTGACATGATCTCCCTGAAGTAAAACAATGCTGTTTTTTATCAATCAACCCATGGGTTTTTAGATGTTCCACAATCCTCTCCTTGAGTATGGTTTCCATTAATTTCCCCACTATTGATGTCAGGCTTACTGGCCTATAGTTGCCCGATTCCTCTCTACTACCTTTCTTGTGAATTGGCACAACGTTTGCTAATTTCCAATCTTCTGGGACGACACCTGTTACCAGTAATTGGTTAAATAAATCTGTTAATGGTTTTGCTAGTACACCTCTAAGCTCTTTTAATAGCTTTGGGTGTATCCTATCAGGCACCTGTGATTTATTTGTATTAATTTTAGACAGCTGACTTAGTACCTCTTCCTCTGTAAAGACACATGCATCAAAGGATTCATTAGTCTTCCTCCCTAACTGAGGTCCTTCTCCTTCATTTTCCTTTGTAAAAACTGAACAGAAGTATTCATTGAGGCAGTCAGCTAGTTCTTTATCCTCTTCCATATACCTTCCTTCTTTTGTTTTTAATTTGGTAATTCCTTGTTTTAATTTCCTTTTTTTTTTCATTTATGTATCTGAAGAATGTCTTATCACCTTTTTTCACTGACTGAGCTAATTTCTCTTCTTCCTGAGCTTTAGAAGCTCTTATAACTTGCTTGGCCTCTGTCTGCTTAATCTTATAGATTTCCCTGTCATCCTCGTTTTGGGTGTTTTTATACTTACTAAATGCCATATTTTTGTTTTTAATGATTTTGGCCACTTCTGCTGAGTACCACAGTGGTCTCTTCCTTTTTTTGCCTTTACTGACAAGCCTAATGCACTTTTCTGTTGCCTTCAGTAGTGCCAATTTTAAGTAGTCCCATTTCTCTCGGACTCTATTGAAATTGTTCCAGTCTGATAGGGACTCGTATACCACTGATCTCATTTTAGAAAAGTCTGTTTTCCGAAAATCTAAAACTTTTGTTTTTGTGTGGAGTGACTCAGTCACTGTACTTATAGTAAACCTCACTGACTGGTGATCACTGGATCCTAAGCTTTCCCCTACAGTAATATCAGATACCAAATTGCCATTTGTGAATACCAAATCTAAAATGGCCTCCTTTCGGATTGGCTCCTAAACTACTTGCCGTAGAGATAATCCCATAAGGGAATTTAGAATGTCTGTACTCCTGGCAGAACTAGCTATTTTAGATTTCCAGTTTATATCAGGAAGATTAAAGTCTCCCATAATGACAACTTCCCCTTTCAATGTCATTTTAGCCATTACCTCAACTAGTAGATCATCCAATTCTTTGACTTGGCTTGGTGGTCTGTATATGACACCTACACGAATTACCTTATGATTACCAAGCTGCAACGTAACCCAAACTGACTCTAAATTGGTTTTGCTGGCTTGTATTAAATTAGATTTTATGCTATCTTTCACATATAGGGCCACTCCACCCCCTTTCTTGCCTTCTCTGTCTTTCCTATATAGAGAGAACCCAGGTATTGTTATATCCCAGTCATTACTCTCATTGAACCATGTCTCAGTAACAGCCACTAAATCTATATTCTCAGATGCCATTACAGACTCAAGTTCGTTGATCTTATTCCCTAAACAGCGAGCATTTGTAGACAAGACTCTCAGCTTGTCATTTCTTATCCTATCAGCTCCTGGCATCTTCTGGCATTGTTTTTTTCGGGTGGCAGCCGAACTGATGGATTGTCTCTTTTGTGCCCCCCTTTCCTAGTTTAAATGTTCCTTAGCAAAAACTTTGAACTGTTCACTGAGGACATTCGACAAAACGTCGTTCAATGATACGCCTTCATACTTGGCGCTTGAGTCAAACACCACTCTGATCTGACCTGGCTTCTTCGGGTGATACACCCCAAACATGGGCAGGTACCAGCACTCTTCCGAGTCTCGAAGTACAGGTGCTCGCTCTGCATGACCGTTCCGGAATATCTTTTCCATAAAGGTAAATAAGTGATCTCTCATCTCAGGTTTGCTACGTAGGTTGTGCCTGAGAGAGACAAATCGTTTGAAAACTTGCTCTCTATTGTTGGGTAAGTGTTGTCTTTGAGGCTTAAAGGGTAGAGGTGCAACCCAGCTTCTTGTTTCGTCCTGCACCATTCCCTGCTCCATTATATCTAGGAACAGTCTATCTTCGAATGACATCGCCATACGATTGTCATCTTTAGTCTTGCGGAAGACTGTGGATCCCAGGTGGTCTTGATTGCCATCTTCTATAGTCATCATAGGCAGGACCTGCAAGGGCACCTGTTGATGAAGTACTTTGAGGCAGTTCCTTGATGAAGAAGTGATTCTCGCATGGTTGGAGAAGAGATGGGCGTCCATTCTCAAGTGTACTGGTAAGCATGCTGTTGACAGTTGTCAGTTTGTGTACACCTCCCAAACAGACTTCTCCTACAATTACCCATCCTAGGTCAAGTCTCTGGGCGTATGTAGCGTTGTGAGGCCCATTGATCTGCTGTCTAAACTTGTGGACCTGTAGGATATCCCTCCCGAGGAGTAAGACTATCTGAGCTTCAGGATCAAGGTTCTGGATCAGGTGTCTTATATGCTTCAGGTGAGGGTGATGCCCTGCTACTTCTGGTGTGGTTATCTCAGACCTGTTGTCAGGAATCTGGTTACATTACAGTATAGTTGGTAAAGGCAGACGCACTTGACCATCGCTGGACTCAACTATGTAGCCGCTTGCCCTCCTTCTGGCTGTTTCCACAGTACCAGCACAAGTTCTTAGAGAGTAGGGGGCACCGGGTCCTCTGATGTCGAAACTATCAAAGAAGGCAGACTTCGCTAATGACTTGTTACTTTGATCGTCTAGAATTGCATACACTTTGATGGCTTTGCCTTGGTCATCTGCTGAATAAACCCTCACTAGGGAGATTTTAGAGAAGGATCTGCCTCCTCTGAGGTCTCTGCAAACCTCTGTACATTGAGAAGTAACTGCCAAAGTGTCAGTATCTGTGACCTCTAGCTCCCCGCTATGTTCTTGGGTTTTGGGTGAAGTCCACGGTGGTGGCCCAGGGTATAGAGCTGTGTTATGATCTGTGCTATCACATTCGGCACACTTTGCACTAACCTCACAGTCCCTGGCGAAGTGCGAAGTTGAAGAGCAGCATTTAAAACAGATGTTCTTCTCCTTGAGGAAGGTCTTGCGGTCTTCCATTGACTTTTTTCTCTGAAGGTTCTGCACTTAAGTAGGGAATGAGGCTTCCTGTGTAAGGGACACTGTCTGCTCAGGTCCTTGGGTTTGTCTCTTCCTTGATAGGAGCTGAACTCTTTATGGACTAAACCTGTGGAAGAAACGTTAATTTTGTGGACCTCCACGGTTGCCCTACGAGGTTTACTGACTGAGGTGGTGCACACCGAAATATGGCGCTGGGCAAGCGCCTATCACCGGACCGCCCACTTAAATAGGACACAAAAAATACATCCGGAATAAACAAAATAATCTTTATTAATATATTCGTATATATAAAAACATGATAAAGACATAGAAATAGCAGTAAACAAGAACTGGTGGTATAAAGAGCACCAGAGGAATATCAGGAGAATAATAATGTGCAAATAACAGCGTATAGCGTATGGTAATCAACCTATATAAGGAAACACATGATACAATGTAAAGTGCCTAGTGCAACATAAGTAAAATGAGAATAACCTCAAAAAAGTCAGACTACCTGATGTAAACATGTGACAATCTCCTGCGTCCCCAACCCGACGTACGTTTCACCAAAGCGGCTTCTTCAAGGGTATAGAGTGCTGTGAGGATACTGCATCCCTCTCCCCTGTTTATATCCCCCACCCTTCACACTGATAGGTCACTAAGATTAGGCACACCTGAGTCAGATCGTCTGGTTGTAAAATGCCGGATGTGACGTCATGCGACTCAGACTGGAGCGCACACGTCACTTCCTGGAAACGGCAGGTGTGCGTCTCAGCTTGGAGCGCACGCCAGCCGGACCAGGTAAAGGCGAACCACAGTGATCATGAAGCGGCCGCCCCGATCTAAGCATATAATGGGCTACTCAAATAACAAATAACAATATAAGAACCTGCGACTTTTGATCATATATGAACTCATACCCTTCGTTTGATGTGTAATAAAAATAAATATAAAAATAAAATGTGCAAGTTGGTGCAAAAATAAATAGTGCAAGTGCCCTGAAAAGTTAATAAAATCATGCTAGTGAGAGTGCTCAAGTGACAAGCAGTGAGTTGGAGATTGGCCACTTCAATTAAATTAAATGGCGCATGACAAAACGATGCAATCGCATATATGTGCGATAGTGCACAAAGACAATATTAATTGCATAATTATGTGATCATAGTAAAGTTCAAAAATTCCACAAAATACATGATTAAGTATAGTAAACATGATGTAAATAACTACAAAATAATGTGCAAATACACGTGTAATCATGAAGAAAAAAAAAAGGGGGGGGGGGAGGGAGAAGAAAAATCTCGCAGTTAGATGTCATCAATTCATGGTTCTGGAGTGCCAGGATACGGGACGACCAGATATCTATAATAGTAAAAGACAACATTAGTATCATCTACACATACCTATCAGAATATGTAAGGGCAACCGGGGGCAGTAACAAGAAAATTTTAAAACAATTATAAGAACAAAACATAAAAACCACCATTAGGTGGTAATATAGGAGAGAAACCCCTACAATATCCCACTATGACCCTGGACATGATTACAAGAATGGAGCAAAATTAAAATCCTCATTGAGACCCTTCGGGAACACCGTGTCAAGTTTATATATCCACTTTAGCTCACGCTGCGCCAATAACTGTTTCCAGTTACCACCCCTTTGATCGAAAAAAACCCGATCAATACCACTTACTTTCAATAAGTGTTCATTGCAGTTGTGGAAGTCTTTGAAGTGCCTAGGGATGGTTTTCAAGAAGCTCAAATCCTGTTCTTCTTTAGCTGCAGCGATCCCCAACACATGCTCACGTACTCTCTTTTTCAATTGTCTTGTGGTCATACCCACGTATAACAATTTACATGGGCAACTCGCCACATATATAACTCCTGCAGTGTTACAAGTGATCTGATGCGTAATTGTATATTCTTCTTTGTTTGCAGAATCAGAGAAACTAGTGGAACGATTCATGTTCGGACACGCAACACATGCACCACATGGTCGACATCCCCAGCTGGGACCCCTGGAACCAAAGGCCCTCTCCGGTCTCTCCCCCACATAGTGGCTTCTGGTAAGTAGATCCTTCAGATTCTTATTCCTCCTATAGGTGATCCTAGGTACCGCCGGTAAGTAGTTTTTTCGGACACTATCCGAAGTAAGCACACCCCAATATTTGATCATGCCTCATCTAATTTTTTCGTGGTCACTTGAGTATGTGGTGATAAAGCGTACCTGATCATTATTTTTAGTGTTGGCTTTTTTCTGTGACTATATCAGGGACTCTCTTTTCAAACTGATAGCCCTTGCCAGGCCTCTTTTGATTGAGGGTTCATCATATCCTCGCCATCTAAATCTGTCACTCAAATCACTTGCACGATACTTAAAATCCTCTTCTCTTGAACAGATACGCCGTATTCGCAAAAACTGACCCACTGGTATATTAGATATTTGCTTATGTGGGTGGGCTGACCTCGCTTGTAACAGGCTATTCACAGATGTCTGTTTACGATACAAATCAGTTTGAATATATCCTGCTTGGTCCACATCCAGATTCAAATCCAAAAAATCTATTTTTGATCGGCCCGTCTTGTATGTTAATTTAATATTGACTGAATTGGTTTTTAAAATTTCCATAAAATGCCGCAACTCATCTTGGGACCCCTGCCAAATAAACAGGATGTCGTCAATATACCTGTACCATGATTGTACATGTGTACAATATTTGACAGGGTCCGTAAGGAAAATCCTCCTTTCCCACAGCCCCAGGAAGAGCCCTGCATATGAGTGCGCACAAGGCACCCCCATAGCGGTCCCCTGGAGCTGTAGGTAGAAGGACCCCTTAAACAGAAATAAATTGTGATGGAGAACAAATTCCAGTAGTTCCACAATTAAATTCCCAAACTTTTTGGATTTGAGTCTGGATGTGGACCAAGCAGGATATATTCAAACTGATTTGTATCGTAAACAGACATCTGTGAATAGCCTGTTACAAGCGATAAGAATCTGAAGGATCTACTTACCAGAAGCCACTATGTGGGGGAGAGACCGGAGAGGGCCTTTGGTTCCAGGGGTCCCAGCTGGGGATGTCGACCATGTGGTGCATGTGTTGCGTGTCTGAACATGAATCGTTCCATTAGTTTCTCTGATTCTGCAAACAAAGAAGAATATACAATTACGCATCAGATCACTTGTAACACTGCAAGAGTTATATATTTGGCGAGTTGCCCATGTAAATTGTTATACGTGGGTATGACCACAAAACAATTGAAAAAGAGAGTACGTGAGCATGTGTTGGGGATCGCTGCAGCTAAAGAAGAACAGGATTTGAGCTTCTTGAAAACCATCCCTAGGCACTTCAAAGACTTCCACAACTGCAATGAACACTTATTGAAAGTAAGTGGTATTGATCGGGGTTTTTTTTCGATCAAAGGGGTGGTAACTGGAAACAGTTATTGGCGCAGCGTGAGCTAAAGTGGATATATAAACTTGACACGGTGTTCCCGAAGGGTCTCAATGAGGATTTTAATTTTGCTCCATTCTTGTAATCATGTCCAGGGTCATAGTGGGATATTGTAGGGGTTTCTCTCCTATATTACCACCTAATGGTGGTTTTTATGTTTTGTTCTTATAATTGTTTTAAAATTTTCTTGTTACTGCCCCCGGTTGCCCTTACATATTCTGATAGGTATGTGTAGATGATACTAATGTTGTCTTTTACTATTATAGATATCCGGTCGTCCCGTATCCTGGCACTCTAGAACCATGAATTGATGACATCTAACTGCGAGATTTTTCTTCTCCCTCCCCCCTTTTTTTTTTTTTTTCATGATTACACGTGTATTTGCACATTATTTTGTAGTTATTTACATCATGTTTACTATACTTAATCATGTATTCTGTGGAATTTTTGAACTTTACTATGATCACATAATTATGTAATTAATATTGTCTTTGTGCACTATCGCACATATATGCAATTACATCATTTTGTCATGCGCCATTTAATTTAATTGAAGTGGCCAATCTCCGACTCACTGCTTGTCACTTGAGCACTCTCACTAGCATGATTTTATTAACTTTTCACGGCACTTGCACTATTTGCACCAACTTGCACATTTTATTTTTATATTTATTTTTATTACACATCAAACGAAGGGTATGAGTTCATATATGATTAAAAGTCGCATGGTTCATATATTGTTATTTGTTATTTGAGTAGCCCATTATATGCTTAGATCGGGGCAGCCTCTTCATGATCGCTGTGGTTCGCCTTTACCTGGTCCGGCTGGCGTGCGCTCCAAGCTGAGACGCACGCCTGCCGTTTCCAGGAAGTGACGTGTGCGCTCCAGTCTGAGCCGCATGACGTGACATCCGGTGTTTTACAACCAGACGATCTGACTCAGGTGTGCCTAATCTTAGTGACCTATCAGTGTGAAGGGTGGGGGATATAAACAGGGGAGAGGGATGCAGTATCCTCACAGCACTCTATACCCTTGAAGAAGCCCCTTTGGTGAAACGTACGTCGGGTTGGGGACGCAGGAGATTGTCGCGTGTTTACATCAGGTAGTCTGACCTTTTTTGAGGTTATTCTCATTTTACTTATGTTGCACTAGGCACTTTACATTGTATCATGTGTTTCCTTATATAGGTTGATTACCATACGCTATACGCTGTTATTTGCACATTATTATTCTCCTGATATTCCTCTGGTGCTCTTTATACCACCAGTTCTTGTTTACTGCTATTTCTATGTCTTTATCATGTTTTTATATATACGAATATATTAATAAGAATTATTTTGTTTATTCCGGATGTATTTTTTGGTGTCCTGACTGAGGTGGTGGCACATGACATCATGAAATCAAAGCTAGGATCATTTCTGATTTTTGCTTGTTCAGAGACAAAATCTACACATTAAATGGAGGAAATGGTACATTGTAAGTCTGTTTATACCGAGAACCATACATGACCCACTTCTCTTGCAGGTTGTAAGGGAGCTTCTGAACTATGGGATTCACACCTCTAGCAGTGTCAAGGAATTTCAATCCCACCAGATCCCCTTCTGCTTTTGCTACACTCAGCTCCATTAATAGGTCACTTAACTCTCTAAGCTTTGAATAGCTCCTGTTCGCTATTTTAGGAAGGTCCTCAATTCTCTTAAATAAGGTGCTTTCTATGACCTCTGCTGCGCCATAACCCTCATCAAGTCTATCCCAGACCCTTTTTAGACCAACGACTGGATAATTTACATTGATGTCTCTAATCCTTTTAGCGTGTTTGGCAGACTCACTTCCTAGCCATTTTACCAGGAGATCCAATTCCTCACTACATGACAGAACTAAGTCTCTGGTGGCATTTTGGAAGGAAGCTCGCCAAGCTCGATAGTTCTCAGCGCGGTCGCTGAACTTTACAAGTCCCTTGGTGACCAGCTCACGTCTAGCAAGGAACCTGGCAAAGTCCATTGTGGCTTGATTGGCACTTGAATCGGCTGGTGTTGTGTTGTCAGAGTGATTGTGTGGTGCACGGCCATACTTGTTGGAAGTCTCTGGTTTAATTTGGTCTGTGTAACACCGTTCTGAAGCGAAGGACATCTCTCTTAGCAGGGGTGGATATCTGATTTCCCGTTCTGGAGAGAAGTTGTTATAGCCGGTTTCACTCTGATGTGTTTTCTCTAGTTTGCTGCAAGGAGACTGATAGTTGACCTTCTGATGATCTGAAAAGGCATGTTGGTTTGCCTTGTCAACAAACTGCTTTGTATTAAGCGGTGGGTCTGGGCCGTCATCTAACTTGGAATGTTGATAGACATATTGTAAGGTTCGCTGTTGTGGATCTTGGAATTCAAGTCCTGGATGGATGATGCTGCGATGACTCTCAATTTCTAGACGTTCAGTGGCTTCTAGATATTCTGCTTCTGCTATGGCAGCTGCTGTCTCTTTATAAGCGGAGAGTTTTTCTAGAGTTGCTTCAAGTTGCGCTTTCTCTCTATTTAGGGAAGCTTCAAGCTGCGCTTTCTCTAGCTTTATCTGCATCTCTTGTTCTGTGAAGCTGGATTTTGCCTTTGAAGCTTCTGCTCTTGCGCGGGCAATGGCTGCAGCTTCTCTGATCGATGTCCTGTTAGAGCCACTTATCTGAGACATTGTCTTGACTGAATATGCTCGACTATTAGACATGTTGTGACTGTCAGGAGACTGCTGTGATATCCATAAGTAAGCTCTGCATGGATAATGGCGGGCTCCGGATAGTCTGATATTCGGTGCAACTGTTAGGAGGCTGCTGCGATATCCATATGCAGGCTCTGCGTGGATAATGGCGGGCTCTGTCTAGTCTGATCTTCTGAGCTTGTTGTCAGCAATCATTTCACTGCTGTCTTGGCAGTTATTCACTGAGCTTATTCTCAGCAGTCGTTTCACTATGCTGTCTTCATATACGTTAGCACTGTGTGTACTCTGACATGTAGCTAAACCTTCTCTGTCTTGATAAGAAGAGAAAACTGTACTGCTTTAACTTTCTCTTTATTGATAGTAGATTGACAGGAAAGGTGAAACTACAGAATAAACAGTAGTATTTTAGAACAGAAATATCCATGGTACATGGCATAAGACATAGAATAATCTGCTATGCTTCCAGTACATGAGATAATACAGTGATAGTGAGTTATCAATACTAGAAACATGTAACCTCAGTAAATAGCACATAGATAATGCCCTTACCGACTATGCTAGGAAACAGGCTGAATAACAGATGATGGGGCAGGAAACCAGTGAGAGAGTGTGGCACCTGAGACACAAGAAGAGAAAAAGAACCAGGAACTACCCACAATGCTCTGGGACTTCCATAATGCATAGGAAAACAGGTTGGAAGAAATACATGAACTGATCAATAGATGGCGCTGTTACCATACAATAAATACAAATGAATTACAACACAGTAAATGCAATGTCAAGCTGAAAAACACACAGGAAACAACTGGATCTGCATCTGGGGACAGAACACTTAGTTCGTCAGGGTCAATACCTAGTTCAGCACATTGGCGTCGGTCGTGAGACGCAAATAACTTTTTCCATTTTAACTTTCTGCCAAACAATTCCAAGTCTTTGACCCATTCAAGGCTATCATAGCTATGAATAGGGACAAAGGATAAACCTCTCTTAAGTAACATGTTTAGGTAAGAGTACGAGCAGATAAGTTAATAACTTGCAATTCGCAACTAGGGGGGATCCCCGTCTGGGGTGACATTAATTTTCCCGTCGAGTCCGTAGTAGATAATCTGAAACTGGGGCGTCCTTTCCTAAAAAATTACCCTTATTGTTGTTACTTCTCTGTCGCCCTCTATAGCCACACTTATAACCCCGATGTCCACCCCTTGAGGTACCAGGGCCCTGGTTACTATCGGCCTCTAAATCACTCTCAGAAGAGGAGGGTTCAGTCTCTATCTCTAAAGCCTTGGGTTTAGTACCCCCAAATTCAAGAATTTGTCTGTCCCTAAAATCGACGGTGTCTCGGACAAATTGGGAGTGCGTTTGTTCCGTAAGTTGGGCCGTGAACTTCTCAATACTTTGTTGTAGGGTGGATTCTTTCCTACAGAAATCAGGATGATCCCTGAATTTACGGGTCGCTTCGAGGGCCTCCTGAAATTTTTTATTAGTGGTCTCAAAAATGGTTTTCTCTGCTTCAGCAAGCAACGTCATGAAGCAAAGAGAAAACTTAATGGATTCCCCTTCCCATTTTGTCATAAGTTTGGTAGAACGAACCCGAGCTGATGGTAAAAGAGGAATCCGCAGGCCCCTAGATACAATCCGATTTTTCAGGTACGTATCGAGAGTCTGCAGCTCCCACCAACTTCGTATATGTTTTTTGTATAACCTGGTGAGTATTCTAAAAGAGCTAGTAAATGCTTTGAAATTGTGAGGTGGAGAGTAATTGTTGCTCAGAGAATACCTCCTTGGCTTCAAGATCCCATTTTGTGACATCGACCTCACCAGATAAGAAGCCTGCCATTCCCCTAAATGTGAGAATAATAAATAGAAAATCACGGACAAGAGGGTACAGTAATTTGCGTCTTAATATTAAAGAGGATCACAGAAAAAATATTAATAAAATTAAAATATGTCAAAAACTTTAATGATATGCACTAAAATCGATTTAGGCCCACCTATGCAATGAATGTAATGTGTGTCCACTAATAGGGTAGCGATTATAAGTGTGCACATTAGAATCGAACCAGTAGGTGGCAGATCATTCAGTGCCGACTCACATATAATCCTAAATCGGTTACAAAAACCTCTGGTGTCAGAAGACAAGAGACCATGCGACAACTAAAATGGCAATGGTCTCAGTCTGGTCGCTCCCCCAGTGCATGCATTAATAAGTGACAAAAGCACGCAGCCCTGGTACAGGACCCGACTGACACCAACCCTGTATAAAGAGGATAAACTGACAAAAAGGTGCCTACAAAGGAACTACAAGCCCACAGGACGTTCAGCCAGATTAGCATGAACGAGGGATCCTCTGTAGCGCACCTACACTGCACAGAGCGTGCACTCAAAAACACAGTCTGACCGATCCCCCAATGCATGCGGCAATGACGCCGTAGGCGTGCAGCAGAGGTTCAGGACTGGACTCACTGTTAGGTAGGGAGCGTGGGCACCCAAGAGCAGGGACACTTAGAAACTAATACTCAAGCTCAACGCATTTCATAAATCATCAGGAGCATAGGTCATGAGCGCATGGTAGTGCGCTCCGGTATGAATGGAAACCGTGAGACACGCGCTGCGACGGCGCGGTATAAAAGTGTAAAGCACCGCCCACTGGGCCGACACTGCAGCACTGATATGTTCATTAAGGCCTGATGGTTGGATGGTGTTTATATGAAAAATCCACCGGGCCTCTTTTTGAAGAAGGAAGCAATCAAAGTCTCCCCCACAGGGGGATGGGCGCAGTTTTTCAATGCCTTGAAACCGTAGGGTAGATGCATCATTGTTATGACATCTGTCCATATGTTGTGCGATTGATGTGTCGCTGCGGTTGCGAGTATCGCCCAGATGTTCCAGAATCCACCGGCGAAATTCGCGCTGGGTCTTACCCACATATTTTTTGCCACAAGTGCAAGAAATAAGGTAGATTAAACCAGAGGTACGGCAGTTCACAAATGAGCGTATGAAATAGGTCTTTGGGTTACCTATACCCGTAAAAGTGGTGCCTGTACCAATGACGGGAAAAGCGGCGCAATTCTCACACCTAAAGGTGCCCGTCAGTCCATGTGACAGCCAAGTTCTTGAGATATTCGATTCATACAGGCTATGGACCAGGCGATCCTTTAGGTTGCGCCCTCGCCTGTATGTGATCGATGGGATATCTCCCACTAGATGCCCAATTCGGGGTCTTCCCGCAGAATGTCACAATATTGATGTAGAATCTGATGTACCTCGGCATGAGCCGAATCAAAGGTGGCAATAATCCTCTTTAATATTGAATTCAAAAGATTTAAGAACAAAGAAGCTTGCACAGGCTTAGTGATAAAAATATATTTTTTATACCCAAACAATATGGAGTGGGACTTCGGTCGTCATGTTGTAGGACATGGCTGACAACCCACGGTGTTACAAGAAAGAAATAGCGTTTCAATCAATTCATTCTACCTGGATGAAGTACCTCTACCTGGATGAAGTTTGTACAAACCTGTAACAGTGGGCCCGTGACACACACATCCTACTGAGCACCGCCGGCACCCTGTTGCGGGATCCGAGCAAGAACCCACTATGCGTCGTCGTCTCCAGGGTAACAGCAGGGGTCTGAGCACCGAGCTTATCACTCTGGGCTCGGCTGTTGTTTGGTGGAGAGTCATGTGACGCTGGCCGCTTTACATGACTCGAGGTCCTGACTATTTAACAGGCAGCCTGCTGGCCACAAGTTGCCTGCTATTAAGGTTCCACCTGCTATTTGTGATTGACTCGGCTTATTACTTCCTGCCGTTATCTTACGATCCTCTGCCTGCTCCTTTGGTACTTCGCTGCACTCATGGTATTCTGACCCCAGCTTCCTCCTGATGATCCTCTGCTTGCTCCATTTGTACTTTGCTGCTCTCCTGGTATTTGACTTGGTCCGTTAACGTTCTTTTTTGTGTCTGTCCATCCTCCCTGCACTTATACCAAGTTATGGACTGCTGTCCAGTTGTCCCCTGTCATTAGGACTTGTGAGGCAAGTAGGTAGGGCCAGGGGTGAGGGTTGAGCACAGTGGTCACTTCTCTCCCCCCTGTGTTTGTGTGCGTTTATACACGACCATTACAAAACTAGGTTTATTCACTTTAGCCCCTCATCAAGTGAGCAGCACGCATGTCTCTGAGGTAACTACTCAGGAATGCGTGCAACCACCTCGGTGCGGTGAACAGAGACGTACGAATGCGTGCGACCACCTCAGTGCGGTGAACAGAGACGTACAGTAAGGAAACAAACTCAGGTGGTGCTATACAAAATTTTTAATTACATGCAATTACTAAAGTATTCAGATCCAGCTTCTAGTTTGAAAAATATTGAATTTTTTTGTGGCACAATCCTTTTTACCACCACTGGTTGTCTAGGCTAAAGCTGCACAGAGATCTTGGGTGAACGACCAGGGATCACAGTGTAGCAGGGCAGCCACAGAAAGGGATGGGGTTGCATAGTTGTTAAGGTTGGAAAAAGACAAAAGTCCATCAAGTCCAACCTGTAATCCTCCTATACTAACCCACGGAACAAATCCCTGAATCAGTGTCCATCTTCCTTTTAAAATGGGGTTCAGCCAAAGGGAAAGGGTGTGTGTAAACCAAGATTTATATACATTGTCATAAGTCATAGCAAAATAATAACCTCCCCGAAACACAACCTGCACTAGCAGCACAACTTGCATATTTGTCCCAACTGCGACCCCAGAAAAGCAAAAAAATGCAACCTTGCTGCCCTGCTATGCTGGCCAAGATCGCCATATAGCCATAGCCTAAAGTTCCCTTTAAGGGAAGGACATGCTGGTTTACTTCAATCTTGCTATTGCTTTTGGTCTCTAAGTAGGAATTATTAAAAATGCTATTGAACAGAACCAGTTAAAACTACATAATTGCTAGCATTCCTTTATTAAGTGTTGATGCCTCTATTTGTCTGTGCCTGCCAAAGCATGCACTGAAGTGATATTATCATGACTACATAAACAAAATATTGGTATTGCAATGTTTTTTTACAAGGGCTGACTTAAAAAATGACTTCACTCCTCTGGCAGTGGTGTTTATAGAAAGTAATGATCCATTGTTTCAACTGAATGTGAATATTTCCTACTTCTCTGCTCTGTCAATTGAATCATTATTAATCTTTTTGCCCAGTGTATATACATTAAATTAATGTTCAGAATGTGATGTTGTTTATTGTCTACACTGTACACATCATACCACTGAAAAGACAAGATGAATTTGACAGTTAATGTGAAAATTACAGAAGGCAATGCATCTTGGGTTTACGTGGTACATTAAACTTAATCAATAAAATCTTAAGTTAGGTATTGTATGAAATGGCACATCAATCATTACAAGGGGTTGGCGGAAAACTTGATTTACTGAGTTGATATATAGACCTTTCACCTACAAGACCTAGTTTCAAATCCACTTCCATCCAAAGTGACTAAGGATCCCTCTAGTCTGACAGCTCTAAATGGATATTGTTGCAAAAGATTTATGTTTACACAGTTTTCTATATGACATACAGGCTAGGCCGAAAGTACAGGGCAGTAGGTTTTCAAATTTGTAAAGTCAACTCTTTAAAGGATAGGTGGTAATTATTATCATTGTTTTTTCATGAAAATAGGAACATATACAGAGTTCTGCATGAACCAATGAGTATCCTATGAACACATAGCACATACATATTCATGTAAACTACCCTAAATGAATACTGAAACAATACATACAGTTAATACACTCTGCATAAGAATAAGCAATGCATTTGGATCATGTTTATGTGTATTGGCCTCAAACATTGATTCATTTATATTCTTATTTATTTCTAATGACAAAATTACAATCTATTGATTACAAAGTCAATGTTATTGATTTTGTGCACAACCATCTGTTTTACACAGCTTGTCATTTTACAACCAAAGTATTAAAGATATTTTGCATATGAATGTTGACTGTGGCTAAATGTAAATCTGTATATGCCAGACATTTAGCAGACTTGGCACGCTGAACAACAGACAATCTGCTTCAGTGTGTCATTCTAGAAGAATTGGATGTCTGGCTTAACAATTAATGGTGTATGCAATTGTTAGAATGTACTTTGCAGTCTGGAGTTGCAGAAAAAGTAAGGATGGGTGAATCAATTCTAAATGAATCAGATTTGTTATGAACTTCACAAAAATCCTGTGCCAAAGGAATCCGAAGCTTTTGTTTTTCACTTTGGACGTAAAAATGTCTCTCAGTGCCATTTAACTGTTAATATTGGAAGGGAAAAGAGGAAGAAGAAGGATGACATTACAATGGGAGGAAGTAGGGGTGGGGCTTGCTCTGATTGGCTCAGAGGCTGACAGACCGTCTCATCAGCCAATCAAGGGGCAGTAGGCAGGGAGATGCCTATGCTGAAACAGCAGAAGTGTCATAGTATGTTTAGCTTCTGACCAGGAATGAGTGGTGCCTGGCAAAAAATGATTACAAAGTATACAGAGTCACAAACCATTATTATAGTGTGATAGGAACACTATAGGGAAAGAATAGAAATATAAAACTGTATAGATTTTAGGGAATTTGGCTGTTCACACTGTGCTTAAGCTCCTTGCTGTAGAAACTCAGCCTAGCAGTTCTGCATTACAAAACCAAGAAGAAACTAATGTTTTTTATGTGAACAGAGAGACAGCTTTTTTTCAAAACTTTTTTTCAAAACTCAAAGTTTTTACAGTTCATTATTGCTAGCATATACCATCTTGCTGCAAATAATAAGCAACTGCACATTTTTTTGTGCACTATATCCATGTTATTGAACATGTTGCATTATAGCAAAAGCATTTTATGGCAATAAATACAATTTTTACACCCATTTTATTCAATGCCTAGTTGAAATACAGTTTGCCGCATATGAGTGAAGTTTTGAAAAAATCTATTTGGCATTTTTGCTGAACTTCAACAAGAAATTTGTTCTGAAATGATTAGTAGAGATGAGCGAATCGAAGCTGACGAAGTGGAATTTGTTTAGAATTTTAGGAAAAATATTATTTGCAACGAATGCGAATTTCCTCATTCCTAATTTTTTCTAACATGTCGGCTACAAGTGTGAGGACATGGGGCAAGGAACTCTGGGAAGGCGGGATGACCCATAATGCCATGCATGCAGCCAATCAGCAGCCAGCCCGGTGATGTCACAGCCTCATAAATATGGCGGCCATCTTAGATTCTGCAATTCACAGTCATACTTTGTTCAGGGACAGACATGTATGCAGGCGCTAGGGAGAGTGAAAGAAAAACTAATTGTTAAAAAAAATGATTTACTAGTGCAGGGAAAGGATAGTGAGAGAAATAATTTCACAGGCAGGGAGAGACGTGTGCAGATGCTAGGGAGAGACATAGGAAAATCCTCACTGTGATAAAAAGCAATTTACTAGTAAAGGGAAAGGATAGTGAGAGGAATAATTTCACAGGCAGGGAGAGACGTGTGCAGATGCTAGGGAGGGTCATAGGAAAATCCACATTGTGAAAAAAAGCGATTTACATGTGCAGGGAAACATTACTTGGGGATCCAGATAGTCTTATAACACAGTTCTGTCATTCGAGCAATTAGTTATTGGGGTGCAAATGCATTGTTGAAAAGCCTTTAGTGGCTTTTATCTGTGAAAAAAGATAAATATATACGCTGGTCACTTTTGTTGTTATTTACCCTAAAATCATTTGCAGTCATTTCTGGTGAAAGTTTAGGGCGGTATTTCAGTAATACACGAAAAAGTATAAACACACTGCACGTTTGCAGTCATTTCTGGTGAAAGAGTATAGGGCGGTATTTCAGTAATACACAAAACATTTTAATGCACTGCACGGTTGCATTCATTTCTGGTGAAAGCTTATAGGGGCGTATTTCATTAAAAAAAGAAAAATATATATGCACTGCACTGTTGCAATTATTTCTGGTAAAAAAGCGTATAGGGTCGTATTTCTGTACTACAAGAGAAATATATATGCACTTCACTTTTTAATTGTTTTCTGGTTAAAGCATATAGTGGCCTTTTTCCGTCCAACAAGAAATATATATTCTCGGGTCACTGCTGCAGTTATTTCTGGTAAAAGCGTATAGGGGCGTATTTCAGTACTACAAGAAAAATATATTCTCAGTAGACTGTTGCAGTTATATCCGGTAAAGCCTTTACTGGCGTATTGCAGTAGAAAAAAGAAATATACATTCACCATTCGCTGGTGCACTTATATGTAGAAAAACTTTTATTGATGTATATCAGTAGAAAAAGAAATATACATTCTCCATTCGCTCCTACACTTCTATCTCGAAAAAACTTTTAGTGACGTATCTCAGTAGAAAAATAAATATACATTCCCCATTCGCTGCACTCACATCTTGAAAAACCTTTATTGACGTATAGCAGTAGAAAAATAAAAATATATTCAGCGTTCACTGTTGCAGTTATATGTGTTAAAGCCTTTAGTTTCATATTTCTGTAGAAAAATAAAGATATATTCAGCGTTCTGCGCTTTAGTCATATGTGGGAAATTCCTTTTTGCAGTATGGACAGAATTACGTTGTGGGTAAATTTCGTATTTACGTTTCACACACTGCGCCCTTATGTGACGACGTCCATAAGAGTGGTGCACCAATACAGGTTAAAACCATATGCACTAACCCTGCACAAAAATGCAAACTAATTCAGACCAGCCTGCATCTATCTGTGGTATTGCTTACTAGAAACTACGGGGACTTTTCTGCAGCACAGAAACCCCATGAGGACCTCGTCTCGCTCTTCAAGCGTGGACCTACTTCCTCCGCTATGTCCCGTTCACTTTAGATAACTCTGCCTTAGGTGCCGTTGTTTTTTTAAACTCACAGACAGCCTATTATCGTCTGTTTAAAAGCCTTTAATGGCGTATATATGTGAAAAAAGAAACAGATAGGCAATCAGCGCTGCAGTTATATGCAGTAAAAAAAATTTGAATTATTTCATTGGAAAAAAATCTTGTATGCTACGTTAAGCGCTAGACTTATGCGGTAAAATCTCTTTTGAAATATTTTAGTGGAAATACAAATTTCCACCTCCTCCTTTACCTCCCTCATCTCTTCATTAACATCGGACAAACTAACTTTTAACACCCCCATGCTATATACATATAAGTGGTGCCAGCACCACCTAGGAGCGAATAAAGGTAAATTATCCTGCCACCCTGTTAAAGGCAATTACAGCATGATACCTCAAAACAATTGATATGACATTTAGCAAGGGTTTAAAGTGCCTACATATAGCACATAGTGGGACACTGCATCAAGATAAATCAGGCATGGATTAGCGAGGATTTCCACACACCAAATGCGTGATGCATCAGACTAGATCATCCATGGTGCCACACCAACAATTTGACAAAAGAGAACAGTTTCTTATCCGCCTGATGCCACACATCTGATGCCAAGTGCTCCTTCTTTCACCCACCATCTTCAATGGGTACTAGTATTGCCACCCACCTCCATAGTATGTCACCTTGCCACTCTCTGGCCTCCTGATGCTGCCGCCATCTCTAGACTCTGTCATTGTGCCACTCTGTGGCCTCCTTCTGATGCTATTGCTGTCGCCACCTCCAGACTGTCATTGTGCCACTCTGTGGACTCCTCCTGATGCTGCTGCTGCCGACATCTCCACACTCTGTCATTCTACCACTTTGTGGCGTCCTGTGACCGATGAGGTATGGAAGGTAACACCAAACAGACAACCAGGAGGGAGAGGACAAACAACTAGGCTTCAAAGCTATGGATAAGGAAAAGGTCACCTCCTAGGCCCTGACTCCTGTCAGTATGTATAGACCACGAAGGTGGGAAAACACCTCATGACTGGTCCACTATTTTGGCTTTCGGCCTGGCTGACATCATCATTTATTTGACACTTCTTCTGATCTGTCAGAAGGAAGGAAAAAACGAGACGCACAATGGATCCTGTCTGTGTAGCAGCTTTAAGGCCTGTATGGTCCCATCAGCAATGTCTTATGATTTGGTAGACAAAAGCAGGAGTGGGTAGAAAACACAGAAGAAATGCAAATATTCCATTCAAGTGTCATCTGTTTTAGATCCATACTGATGGATTATTGAGCAAATGCCAACTGAGTGAAGGCGTATGCTCCACAGACAGGATTACAAACTTATTGCTGACACCCTCTCCTCTCTGTCAGGGGGCTCTACTTGTATAAGGGTTTAATAGAGACATCTATTTGGAATCAGCTGACGAGGGTGTGAAAGGAGTGTGCTTCTTCTTGGCGCTAACATCTACCTGTAAGGCTGAGTTCATACTTGAGTTATTTGGTCAGTTTTGGCCCCGTGACTGCCCAAATAAGTGAAGTATGCAGTGATTCTAAGAGCGAATCCTGTCATCTGCATGCAATACTGACTCACAGTATTATTTCACTACCAAAGCAGACTCCTTTTGCGTGTTACTGCAAGGCACAGTGTTCTACACCACTATAAAGGCTCTCAGCAGCCAGGTAACAGCTGTTTTTAACGTAATTCACCATTAAAATATTCGTATCGAACCGAATTTTCCTGGAAAAATTCGGCGAATCGACGAATTGAATTTTTAAAAAATTCGCTCATTCTAATGATGTCATGAATCACTATAAATCAGGTATACCAGTACATCACGGTGGCTGAGGGAATGTATGAAGTGGGCTGCTGCAGTGAGCCTGCCCCATACTCAGAGGGTGCAAGCTGTATCATAGAGGGTGCAAGCCTCAGAAAGGCACAATGACAGAGTTTGGAGGTGGCCGCAGCACGAGTAAGCCACAGAATTGCACAAAGACAGAGTCTGGAGTTAGCAGTAGCATGAGGAAACCACGGAATGGCACCATCACAGAGTGTGGAGGTGACAGCAGCATGAGTAGGCCATAGAGTGGCACTACGACAGAGTCTGGAGGTGGCAGCAGTATAAGGAAGCCACAGAATGGCACCATGAGAGAGTGTGGAGGTAGTAGACGCATGATTAGGCCTCAGAGTGGCATAAAGATAGAGTCTGGAGGTGGCAGCAGCATGAGTTGGCCACAGAGGGGCACAATGACAGAGTCTTGAGGTCTAGGAAGCAGCATCAGGTGGAGGCCACAGAGTGGCACAATGACAGATTCTGGAGGTTACAGCAGCATTTGGAAGCCACAGAATTGCACAATGACAGAGTGTAGAGGTGGCCTCAGCATGAGGAAGGCACAGAATGGCATAATAACAGAGTGTGGAGGTGGCAGCAGCATGAGTAAGCCACAGAGTGGCACAACGACACAATATGGAAGTGGCTGCAACATAAGGAAGCCACAGAATGGCACAATGACAAAGTCTGGAGGTGGCAGCAGCATGAGTGTGCCATAGATCGGCACAATGACAGAGTCTTGAGGTGTCGGCGGCAGCATCAGGTTAAGGCCACAGAGTGGCACAAAGACAGAATCTGGAGGTGACAATAGCATTTAGAAGCCACAGAATTGCACAAGGACAGAGTGTGGAGGTGGCAGCAGCATGAGTAAGCCACAGAGTGGCACAACGACAGATTTTGGAGGTGGTATCAGCATGAGTAAGCCACAGAATGGCACAATGAAATTTTGTGCAGGTGGCAGAAGCATGAGTAGGCCACTTAGTGGCACAATGACATAGTCTGGAGGTGGCAGCAGCATGTGGAAACCACAGAATGAAACATAGAAACAAAGAAACATAGAATGTGTCGGCAGATAAGAACCATTTGGCCCATCTAGTCTGCCCAATATACTGAATACTATGAACAGCCCCAGGCCCTATCTTATATGAAGGATGGCCTTATGCCTATCCAATGCATGCTTAAACTCCTTCACTGTATTTGCAGCTACCACTTCTGCAGGAAGGCTATTCCATGCGTCCACTACTCACTCAGTAAAGTAATTCTACCTGATATTACTTTTAAACCTTTGCCCCTCTAATTTAAAACTATGTCCTCTTGTAGCAATTTTTATTCTTTTAAATATTCTCTCCTCTTTTACCGTGATGATTCCCTTTATGTATTTAAAAGTTTATATCATATCCCCTCTGTCTCTTCTTACTTCCAAGCTATACATGTTAAGGTCCTATAACCTTTCCTGGTAAGTTTTGTCCTGCAATCCATGTACTAGTTTAGTAGCTCTTCTCTGAACTCTCTCCAAAGTTTCAATATCCTTCTGCAGATATGGTCTCCAGTACTGCACACAGTACCTCCAAATGAGGTCTCACTAGTGCTCTGTAGAGCGGCACGAGCACCTCCCTCTTTCTACTGTTAATGCCTTTCCCTATACACCCAAGCATTCTGCTGGCATTACCTGCTGCTCTATGACATTGTCTGCCCACCTTTAGGCCGTCTGATATAATGACCCCTAAATCCCTTTCCTCAGATACTGAGGTTAGTACTATATCACTGATTTTATACTGTGCTCTTGGGTTTTTACGCCCCAGGTGCATTATCTTGCACTTATCGACATTAAATTTTAGTTGCCAGATTTTTGACCATTCCTCTAGTTAAATCCTTTTCCATTTGGTGTATCCCTCCAGGAACATCAACCCTGTTACAAATCTTTGTGTCATCAGCAAAAAGACACACCTTACCATTGAGGCCTTCTGCAATTTCGCTGATAAAGATATTAAACAATATGGGTCCCAGAACAGATCCCTGAGGTACCCCACTGGTAACAATACCATGGTCTGAATATACTCCATTGACTACAACCCTCTGTTTTCTGTCCTTCAGCCACTGCCTAATCCATTCAACAATATGTGAGCCCAAGCTCAAAGACTGCAGTTTATTGATAAGCCTTCTATGCGGGACAGTATCAAAAGCCTTACTAAAGTCCAGATAAGCGATGTCTACTGCACCTCCGCCATCTATTATTTTAGTCACCCAATCAAAAAAGTCAATAAGATTAGTTTGACATGATCTCCCTGAAGTAAACCCACTCACTACTGCTTTCTGCATACATGTCTAGAACATGATGCATAACAACATACAGCCCAAGATACTTTCCCAAATTCATGTTCTGGGCAACTTCTTGCAATGTGAGGCGTGGATCCAAGTAGGTTTTCCCTCCAACTTCACAGAGGTGGGTGTAGTCAGCTGAACTTGGAATGGACCTTCAAATCGGGGGTCCAAAGATTTTCTCACATGCCTCTTAACTGTGACCCAATCTCTGGGTTTTAGTACATGTGTACCTTCCAATGTAGAAGGATCTGGAATGGAACTGAAAACACGATCATGAGTCTGCTGCAGCCTTTTGTGTAATGCTCCTACATACAGAGTCATGTCTGAATGAATAACCTGGAGCTGCTGAGGAAAATATAAACCTGTTTTTGGCGCAGTGCCAAATAACACCTCAAAGGGACTCAATTGAGTTTTTCTGTGTGGGGTAACTCTAACTGAGTACAGTGCTATGGGCAAACACTCTGTCTCTGTCTTTCCTGTCTCTGCCATTGCTTTTTGAATCTTTAACTTCAAAGTTCCATTCAGGCGTTCTACCTTGCCACTGCTCTGAGGCCTATGAGGATTGTGGAATGCTTGTTCAATGCCTAGAGCATGTAGTATCTCCTGCAACACATCTGCAGTAAAATGCGTCCCTCTATCACTCTCAATTATCTCTGGAACCCCGAACCTGCAGACCACCTCGGACAAAAGTTTTTTTGCCACTGTTTTCGCATTTGCTTTGGCTGCTGGCCATGCCTCAGGCCACCCTGAGAAGATATCAACACATACCAGGACATACTCATACGTGCCCACCTTTGGAAGCTGTATGAAATCAATCTGCAGTCTCTGAAATGGGTATAAAGGCCTTGGGGTGCACTTTGGGGGCACCTTGACAGTTCTCCCTATGTTATGGCAAGCACAGATCATGCATCCCTGCATGCATTTCAAAGCGGCATTGTTGAATCCTGGGGCCACCCACCCTTGGTTTACCAGACTTACCATAGCTTCTTTGGACTGATGGGTAGGGCCATGTGAAAGGGCACACATCATTGAATGCAGTGCCCCGGGCAGACAACGTTTTTCGTCGCGAGCATACATACCCTCCTGATTCTTCTTAGCCCCCCTCTTCTCCCATTCTTCTTTTTCTTGCTTGGGGACTTGCCCTTGAAATTTCTGGAACACATCCAGATCTACCTCCCCTATTGGTGGTACTATGTCCACCTCATATCCAGTTACGGGGAGGGGAAGCAGGGCAGCCTGCTTTGCAGCTGCATCCACCCGTCGGTTTCTTTCTGCCTCCTTTGTTCGCTCGTTTGTGTGGGCCTGTACCTTGACTATGGCCACCTTTTTAGAGAGTTGCAAAGCTCTAAACAACTGAGCTACAAGCTCTGCATTTTTGATGGGCTTACCCGAGGATTCCACAAAGTCCCTGCTTCTCCATACGGGACCATAGTCATGTGCAATGCCAAACCCATAGCGAGAATCAGTGTAAATGTTTACAATTTGACCCTCGGCCATTATACATGCCTCAGTGAGTGCCTTCAGCTACGCTTCCTGTGCTGAACATCCAGGTGGGAGTGATCCTTGTTTCACCACTTCTTCCATGGTAGTCACAGCATAACCTGTGTATGGCTTTCCATCAAGGTAATACCTGGATCCATCTACAAAAAGCTCAAAATCAGCATTAGATAATGGGATTTCAGTTACATTGTCAAGCTCTTTTGTTTCAGTCTTCATCAATTCAAGACAGTCATGATCATCAGCTGAACTTTCATCCTGACCCAGCTGCTCAACTTCTGGAAGCAGGGTAGCTGGATTCAGGATAGTACACCTCTTGATTGTTATGTTAGGTGGAGTAAGAAGAGCAACTTCATATTTAGTTAGCCTTACCATTAACAAATGACGAATTTTTGCCTGTGCTAATAGCTCCTGAACCGCATGTGGTACATAAATTGTAAGTGCGTGATCCAGGACTATATCAGCAACCTTTCCTGTTAAATGTGCACAGGCCGCTACCGCTCGTATGCAGGAAGGCGCACCTCTGGCTATTCAATCAAGGTGAAGTGAATAATAGCCTAGTGGGCGATGTTTACCTCCATGCAACTGAGTTAACACTCCCTTTGCGTGCCCCGCATTGTCATGACAGAACAGATTGAAATCTAGATCATAGTTTGGTATAACTAAACAAGGAGCTGATATGATTGCTAGTTTCAACCCTCTGAACCCCTCAACTGCCTCCGCAGTGAGAACATATGGATGTCCCTTGTTACACACTGCTAGGACATCAAAAAGGGGCTGCATGAGTGATGATGCTGACGGGATCCACTCTCTGACATAGATGACAAGCCCTACAAACGTTCTCAGTTCTCGGGCAGACGTGGGCTCTCTCAATTGTGCAACAGCCTTTTTCCTCTCTGGTGTTATGTGTTTGGCCTGGTTTGAAATACAATGTCACAAAAATTTCACCTTTTGTTTTGCAACCTGCAGTTTGTCTTTTGAAACTCGTTATCCTTCCTGATGCAAAAATATCAAAAGGGAAAAGTGTTTCTTCAAGACATATTGCCTTACTTGTTGTGCTGAGGAGCAAGTCATCAACATACTGAAGCAGCAGAGTATCCCTATTCCTGGGATGCCAGGACAGGAGAACTCTCGCCATTGCTTCAGAAATTTCTGAGGGAGATGTTGCTCCCCCCTGAGGCAGCCTTGTCCAGCAGTATTGTTTCCTGTTAAAGGAGAAAGCCAGCAGCAACTGACTTTCTTCCTCCACTGGGATTAAGAAAAATGCATTTGCCTAATCAATGACAGTGAAATACATGGCGTTGGGAAGAATCTGGTTAAGTAATGTATGCGGATTAGGTACAATAGGCGTATCAATAATTATTAGTTTGTTAATTTCTCTGAGATCATGTATCATCTAATATACCTGGGGTTTTCCAGGTTCTACCCGTTTCTTTATTGGGTAAAGAGGTGTATTATAAGGGGATCGGCATTCCCTTATGACCCCCATCTTGAGATATTCATCTACCTGTACTGCTGTAGCAATTTGGTCCTTGCTCAGGGGGTACTGTTTTATTTTAACAGGCACTACTCCAGATTTCAATTTAATTTTTACAGGGGCTACTTGGGGCAGGCCAACATCTGTTTTACTCCTAACCCATAATCCAGCAGGTACCTTTGCAAGCAGATCCTCTACTTCCTTGTCCGGGGCAGGATCTTCTCCCTGCAAAGCAACTTTGTTCAATGGGTTAATTAAAGAACTTAATATGGTCAAAATGGGGTCCATAAGGGGTCCTGTCACCGATACCCCTTTTTTTCCAAATCTAATAATTGCATTAATGGCATGTAATACATCTGCCCCGAGAAGATTCACAGGGCAACTTTCAGATACCAATAATTGCATGCATATATCGGTTGTATCGTCAATTCGTACCTTCAAGGGATTAGTTTGTCTTAATGCACACATTTCTCCTCCCAGACCCACCCCCATTACCTGATCAGGGCTTAAGTATTTTGGTGCAATTTCATGGACTTTTAAAATAGTTCAGCTCGCCCCAGTATCGACTATGCAGTCGACATTTTTACCATCAGGTAGTGTTAATTTTACAATTGCCTTTGGGCCTGGATGGGGTGGGACATTCACTGTTGTTGTTGATTCAGTAAGTTGGGGGCTGCCTATTTCCTAGTCATCATATTCTTGCTGACCTACCGTGGCCAGTTGAATCTGAGTTGCTGCAGCTTGATTCATCTGGGCGCTGCGTAAATTATTTTGAGGACTTTGTCGTCTGGATGGACAATCCCTTTTCATATGACCTCTCCCGCCACATCCAAAACACAATCCGTTTTTCCTGTACTCATCGACATTTATTGTTTGTCCTCCCTTTCTCATTTTCCCTTCTCACTTGACTACTTACTTCCCTTCCTCGTCCTCCCGAAAACTGGTCAGCAAATGCAGCAGTAAGTACAGGAATTGGCTGCTTCGCTGCCTGTTTTCTTTTCCTTTTACGTATAACAACCAGGGATTTTTCCAGAGATGTATGCATACATTCAGTGCGTACTTTCATCAATTCGGTCCGCAAATCCTCTCTCAACCCATTTAAAAAACACGTTCTAAGTATTCGGCTATCTCTGCTTTTTGGCTCACTGACCTCAAAATCCTGATCTTTGAATATACTGACAACTCGTGCATGATATTTGTCAGCTGTCTCATCAGAAGCCTGATAGGCTTCTGGCAAGCCTGTTCCTATCTTACTATTGAGGTCCTTTATAACAGCCTGCAGTCTTATCAAAAACATTTCTCCTGACTTCTTCAGTCTAGCATCAGCATTAACTGGAACTGGCTCAATGCCTGCTCCTGCAACATTCTTAATCTTTTCCACTAAAGGCATACCCACCACAGCAGAGCAAAGGACAGCTAGGTCATCCCACACGGCGTCATAAGTCTGCTGAATTTGCTGTAACCCTTTATAGAACCCAGTTGGATCCTTATAGGGATCAGGGAGTTTTTCTATCATTACAAGTTGCTCTCCCTGGCTCCAGGGTTTATACTATTTAACTTGTTGAGAGACTCTAGCCGGTTGACCTTCATCATTGCACTGCCGGGTGGTTTGAGTCAGCACTGGGTGAATCCCAATTGTAGGGACACTTGAAAAGGATCTGGGTTTCATCATCCCACAATTTGTAGATTCAGAATTTTCATTGCATCTATAAACATTTCCACACTTACAGATCCAAGTAGCAGAGCGAAGGTTTCTAGCATGTTTTTCTGAGTCCCCTTCAACCACATGCCACTCCCCACCACTCCTTTCTAAACATGTAATTACTTTCCCAGGAACTGCATTGGCAGCACTGGGTGCCGGAGTGGATGTAGTCTGAGGAGACTCAACATCTAATTTTGTCGATGTGTTGGGTGACAGCACTATACTCGTTCTCCAGCATGTCTCAGCCTGTTCACTCCAGTTAGTGTGGCATTCCTCACATCGATTTTTGTTCATGGGGTTGCAATGTCTGCAATACGTACATCCCCAACCATCTTCTGCCTCCCCCTGCGGAGAAGGAGTCAACGCTAATGTGGGTCGTAATCTCCACTGTGTGGGGGTTGCCACATATGCTGGAGGAGGTGAATGTTGTGCATATGTCTGCTCTAACCTAGTCATGTCACCATACTGAGTACTTTGAGTACTTGTACTAGGTGCTGTTAATCCGGACAGATCTGGATAAAGTTGGTTATGTGGTTCAAGTGCTGGGGATGAGGGGATGAGTGAGGAGGAATCAGCAGCTGGTGAAGACACAGGCATAGGAGCTGGAGCAGGGACTGGAGAGGTATCAGTGCTAGGCTGCATACCTTCAGTGTTACTATGATTATCTGTGCACTCAGCCCACATAAATCCTTCATCATCTTTTGTATTATAGTGGGGATCATGATTGGTTGACAAAGCCAAACATGCCTTCACTTGAGAAGAATATCCATGCTTCTCAATCCACTGCTTTTCCTCAACCATAAATTTTTCCCAGCGATGGGCATCTAGGCACCCAGCTTTTGGCATCCCAGCCTTTTTAAATATATCTGAAGCATTCTTAGTTGCCCACCTTCCGTGCTCTATTTCTACCAAGTGTTTCATTGTAATCTTGGGACAGACTTCTTCCCGTTCTCGCTTGCTAGAAATAGTCCCCATAACATACCAGGTCTAAGGTAGCGATCCTTGACCTCTTTTGGTTTCCCGCTATGTATAATCACTTGCAGTTCGCACTACAAATTTTCTAGTTCAGTCAGACTAGACGTTTGCAAACTGCACATAGGAAGTCAGTGGGATATTAGGATGCAGAGGCGATTCTGTGGGGTTAAGACAAATCTTATACCACAAATAGACGCACACAAACACGTATAAAAGTAATCCTAAGACAACTCCTATATATTCCTCATACATTTGTACATCATCTGCTGTTACTTCGATATTTCAATTGACCTCGGATAGCAAGATTCCAAAGAACAACAAAGAGTTACACACACAATCTCAGTTACTGGTTACTCTGTCTGCTTATGGCAAGCGGCCAGGCAGTGACAGAGCACAACTTCTGGATTCTTTTTTTTTCTCTTTCAGACTTAACCCCTCGTACCAATTGTATTTAGCAGCAGCTGTAATGTTAGTACCAAACACACATTGCAATAACAAAATTTTAAGCGTGTTAGCAGCAAAGCCAAACCATTTTGTTCAAGTCAGTACATCAGTACATCAGACATTAATCATTAAGACAGACAGACCAGACAAACAAATATTAGTATAATCAATATAAAGCTGTTAATCAAAATCTACCTGAGTGATACCCGAACCCTGCAAGATGGACTGATTCTGAAGCGCCCACAGGTTCTGGAAAGCGGGGTGAGACAAGGGCCCACTTACCTAGGATTTGCGTTCCTGGACCGTGGGTACTTCGCACAGTTCAGTCCGGACCTCGAAGGTTGGGTATCTCGCTGGGGCCTCCAGAAAATGTTGGAGTAATCTTGTAGTCAGGTAGCTTTGGGTGTATCCCATCAGGCCCCTGTGATTTATTTGTATTAATTTTAGACAGCTGACTTAGAACCTCTTCCTCTGTAAAGACACATGCATCAAAGGATTCATTAGTCTTCCTCCCTAACTGAGGTCCTTCTCCTTCATTTTCCTTTGTAAAAACTGAACAGAAGTATTCATTGAGGCAGTCAGCTAGTTCTTTATCTTCTTCCATATACCTTCATTCTATTGTTTTTAATTTGGTAATTCCTTGTTTTAATTTCCTTTTTAATTTCCTTTTTGTGTGGAGGTGGACTCAGAATAAGTAGGCCACAGAGTGGCACAACGACCGAATGTGGAGGTGGCAGCAGTATGAGTAAACCACAGAATGGCACAATCACAGACTGTGGATGTTGAAGCAGCTTGAGTGGACAACAGAGTGGCACAATGACAGAGTGTGGAGGTGGACGCAGATTGAGTAGGCAACATAGTGGCACAAGAACAGAATCTAGAGTTGGCAGCAGCATGAGGAAGCAACAGAATGGCACAATGACAGAGTCTGGAGGTGACAGCATCATTTGGGAGCCACAGAATTGCACAATGACAGAGTGTGGAGGTGGACACAGCATGAGTAGGCCACAGAGTGGCACAACAACAGAGTCTGAAGGTGACAGCAGCATTTGGAAGCCTCAGAAAGGCACAATGACAAAGTTTGGAGTTGGATGCAACATGAGTAAGCCACAGAGTGGCACAACGACAGAATGTGGAGGTGGCAGCAGCATGAGTAAACCACAGAATGGCACAATCACAGACTGTGGATGTTGAAGCAGCTTGAGTAGACAACAGAATGGCACAATGACAGAGTGTGGAGGTGGACGCAGATTGAGTAGGCAACATAGTGGCACAAGAACAGAATCTGGAGTTGGCAGCAGCATGAGGAAGCAACAGAATGGCACAATGACAGAGTCTGGAGGTGACAGCATCATTTGGGAGCCACAGAATTGCACAATGACAGAGTGTGGAGGTGGACGCAGCATGAGTAGGCCACAGAGTGGCACAACGGCAGAGTCTGAAGGTGACAGCAGCATTTGGAAGCCTCAGAAAGGCACAATGACAGAGTTTGGAGTTGGCTGCAGCATGAGTAAGCCACAGAGTTGCACAAAGACAGAGTCTGAAGTTGGCAGCAGCATGAGGAAACCACGGATTGGCACCATCACAGAGTATGAAAGTGGCAGCAGCATGAGTAGGCCATAGAGTGGCACTACGACAGAGTCTGGAAGTGGCAGCAGTATAAGGAAGCCACAGAATGGCACCATGAAAGACTGTGGAGGTGGTAGATGCATGATTAGGCCTCAGAGTGGCATAAAGATAGAGTCTGGAGGTGGCAGCAGCATGAGTTGGCCACAGGGGCACAATGACAGAGTCTCGAGGTCTAGGAAGTAGCATCAGGTGGAGGCCACAGAGTGGCACAATGACAGATTCTGGAGGTTATAGCAGCATTTGGAATCCACAGAGTTGCACAATGTCAGAGTGTAGAGGTGGCCTCAGCATGAGTAGGCCACAGAGTGGCACCACGACGCAATATGGAAGTGTCAGCAACATGAGGAAACCACAGAATGGCACAATGACAGAGTCTGGAGGTGGCAGAAGCATGGGTGGGCCATAGATTGGCACAATGACAGAGTCTTGAGGTGTCGGCAGCAGCAGCATCAGGTTGAGGCCACAGAGTGGCACAAAGACAGAATCTGGAGGTGACAGTAGCATTTGGAAGCCACAGAATTGCACAAGAACAGAGTGTAAATGTGGCCGCATCATGAGTAAGGCACAGAATGGCACAATAACAGAGTGTGGATGTGACCACAGCATGAGTAGGCCACAAAGTGGCACAACGACAGTGTCTGGAGGTGGCAGCAGCATGAGTAAGCCACAGAGTGGCACAATGACAGTGTCTGGAGGTGGTAGCAGCGTGAGTAAGCCACAGAATCGCACAATGAGAGATTGTGCAGGTGGCAGAATCATGAATAGGCCACTTAGTGGCACAATGACATAGTCTTGAGGTGGCAGCAGCATGAGGAAACGACAGAATGGCACAATGACAGAGTGTGGAAGTGGCCGCAGCATGAATAGGCCACAGAGTGGCACAACAACAGAATCTAAAGGTGGCAGCAGAATGAGGAAGCCACAGAATGGCACAATGACAGAGTCTGGAGGTGGCAGCAGCATGAGTAGGCCACAGAGTTGCAATACAACAGAGTCAGGAGGTGGCAGCAGTATAAGGAAGCCACAGAATGGCACCATGAGAGAGTTTGGAGGTGGCAGAAGCATGAATAGGCCACAGAATGGCATAAAAATAGAGTCTGGAGGTGGCAGCAGCATGAGTTGGCCACAGAGGGGCACAATGAAAGAGTCTGGAGGTGGCAGCAGCATGAGTAGGTCACAGAGTGGCACAACGCCAGAATCTGGAGGTGGCTGCAGCATGAGGAAGCCACAGTTTGGCACAATGAGAGAGTATGGAGGTGTCAGAAGCATGAGTAGGCCACAGAGGGGCACAATGAAAGAGTCTGGAGGTGGCAGCAGCATGAGCAGGTCACAGAGTGGCACAACGCCAGAATCTGGAGTTGGCAGCAGCATGAGGAAGCCACAGAATGGGGCAATGATAAAATGTGGAGGTTTCAGAAGCATGAGTAGGCCACAGAGTGGCACAATAGCAGAGTCTGGAGGTGTCGGCAGCAGCATGAGGAGAAGGCCACAGAGTGGCACAACGACAGAGTCTGGAGGTGACAGCAGCATTTGGAAGCCTCAGAAAGGCACAATGACAGTGTGGAGATGAATGCAGAATGAGTGGCACAGCAACAGAATCTGGAGTTGGCAGCAGCATATGGAAGCCACAGGATGGCACAATGAGAGAGTGTGGAGGTGGCAGAAGCATGAGTAGGCCACAGAGTGGCACAATGACAGAGTATGAAGGTGTCGACAGCAGCATAAGGAGGAGGCCACAGAGTGGCACATTGACAGAGTCTGGAGATGGCAGCAGCATGAGTAAACCACAGAATTGCACAATCACAGAGTGTGGAGGGGGCAGCTGCATGAGTAGGCAACAGAGTTGCACAATAATAGAGTCTGGAGGTGGCAGAAGCATGGGGAAGCCTCAGAATGGCACAACAAGAGAGATTGGAGGTGGCAGAAGCATGAGTAGGCCACAGAGTGGCATAATGACAGAGTCTGGAGGTGTTGGTAGCAGCATAAGGAGGAAGCCACAGAGTGGCACATTGACAGAGTCTGGAGGTGGCAGCAGCATGAGTAGGCAACAGAGTTGCACAATAATAGAGTCTGGAGGTGGCAACAGCCTGAGGAAGCCACAGAATGGCACAATGACAGAATCTGGAGTTGTCAGCAGTATATGGAAGCCACAGAATGGTACAATGAGAGAGTATGGAGTTGGCAGAATCATGAGTAGGCAACAAAGTGGCACAATGACAGAGTCTGGAGGTGTCGGCAGCAGTATAAGGAGGAGGGCACAGAATAGCACAATAATAGAGTGTGGAGTTGGCCGCAGCATAAGAAAGCCAGAAAATGGCACAATGAGAGTGTGGAGGTGGCAGAAGCATGAGTAGGCCACAAAGGGGCACAATGACAGAGTCTCGAGGTGTCGGCAGTAAAGGGTTAAATAAAGCAAGCCATATGCTATGTAGTGAGGAGTTTTATAAAGAAATGCTATTTGATCTCTACCAAGGACATCAGTCAAGTATGTTTGCAATAGCCTATATAGGGAATTGTTTGTACTCAGCAACCTTGTATATGTAAACCACATCTGTTAATGATTGTTAGAATGAATGTATATAAGACTGAAAGGACACAGATTAAATTAGAGTAATTTGTAGTGACACTAGAAGCGTGCATCTGTGTCTCTTTGAAATATACTCTCCGGACGTCCGAAGGGAAAGCAGGGTGCAGAAGAAAGACCCTTTCAGCTGGTGGCTCGAGTCCGGGATGGAACATACAGGTATTCGGTAAGTATGGAAAAACCCTGCCTTCAGGATTGGGAGATTTCGATGCTTTCCGAAAATTCACTGTTGTTTCTATTTTGAATCCACTTCAGATACACTGAAAGGAATAGTATCTATCTTTAGGCAAGATAGAATAGTGGCCAAGTCTAAAAGATAAATTCTTTTGGTAAGAATTTAATAGCGCAATCCTTTCGGTAAGGATTAATCTATCTTTTGGCAAGGTTGACTAATGGCAAATACAGCAATCCTTTTGGGAAGGATTTTGAAAACAGGAATTCTTTTGGCAAGAATTCAAATATTGTCTGCACCTTGGTCTCTCTTGTCACCCCATGTCTACCGCTTCTTATCTGTCGCTTTTTTGTGGTCTCTGTTATGTTATGATGTGATGAAACATTAAGTAATTGTATTTTATGCTGAAGGTAAGCAGCCAATGATATACTAAAAAAAAAAATATACTAACTTTATTGTGTGTGTCCTGGAGAACTGTAAAATGCCCCACCACTCTGGCGAGGGGAAGCCCGAAACTGGTGTAAGCAAGTGATGGTTTTAAGGGATAATATTAATAGGCAGTTGAGAAGGAAGTTGAGCACAGACATAAGTCCTCAACCCAGTTGACAGGACTTGTCAAGAGCCTTCACAGTTCAATACAGCCAGTCCTGGAAAGAGTTCTGCACTGCTTTCATCTCAATTAAACTATAAAAAATGGGTGCAAAGCAAGGAAAAGTCTCTCCACCCCCTCCGTATGTGGAAGAAACACGCAAGGATTATGTAGTCTGGACTAATGGGACTAGTGGGACTAATCATTATTTAGTTACTCCCTGGGTGGATAATATGGCAGGAAGGACAGAGGGGATGAAGAGTATAAATCCGTTTCCTTGGGAAGGGGATAATGACACCTTCCATATGGACATGTCTTTTACATGTTTGGGTGACATTGAAGCTTATCCATATTATGGTCCAGACCCTCAGTGGGACATGCAGTATATGAAGTTGGGAGGGGAAAATTGGCTTAGGCCTCTTTCACACTTGCATTGTGTGGATCTGGCGTGCACTTCCATCGCCGGAAATGCCCGCCGGATCCGTCACAGCTCAAGACAACTAAAAGCATTTGAAGACTGATCAGTCTTCAAAATGCTTTCAGTGTTACTATAGCAGCCAGAACGCTACTAAAGTCTTGTTTGCCATAGTAAGTAGTGGGGAGCCAGGGGAGCAGATACTTACATTCCGTGCGGCTCCCAGGGTGCTCCACAATGACGTCAGAGCGCCCCATCTGCATGGATCATGTAACTCGGGAGCCGCACGGATGGTAAGAATGCTTCTCCCCTGCCTCCCCACTACACTTTACCATGGCAGCCGGGACTTTACCATCCTGGCTGCCATGGTAACCATTCACAAAAGCTAAACATCGGGTCCAGCGATGCGCCGAAATGACGTTTAGCTTAATGCCGGATCCGGATTAATGCACTTCAATGGGCATTAATTCCGGATCCGGCATTACGGCATGTCTTCCAGATTTTTGGACAAAAATTTTGGAGACAAATCCACAGCATGCTACGGTTTTGTCAACGTCCAAAAAACGTTCACATACTGAACGGAAGACATCCTGATGCATCCTGAACGGATTTCTCTCCATTCAGAATGCATTAGGATATAACTGATCAGTATCTTTCCATCCTAGAGCCCCGAGGACGGAACTCTAGGACGTAAAGAAAAAACGCAAGTGTGAAAGAGCCCTTACTTATGCACCATATTGGTATGACAGATCAAATAAAAAGGTTAAGAAACAGAATGCAGAGAACCAGGAGGGATATAAAAAGAAACATGAGTTAGAAAAAGAATTGACAAGGGGTTCACTTCAGAAGCCCCCTCCTCCCTATTTAGAAAATATCACAAAGATATATCCATCCCTCTCAAAAGATGATTTAGATCTACTGGCAGCGTATACTGCTACTAACATCCAACCACCTACAGCTCCCCAGCTCCCGCAGCCGCCTCCGCAGTTGCCCCAACCTATGCCTGATCAAAGTGGTCAGGATCCTGCGGCTGGTGCTGTCGATGATGGGGCTGTCATATCTCCCATGCGCCTTAGATCACAAAAGTCTTTTCCCAAACCTGAACATATATCTCTTCCTGACAGTGACCCTGAGGAACAGTTCCCTTTTATAACTGTAGGGGATATCTTGTTAAAGAAACCTCTTGATGTAGATGATATTAATAAGATTGTCAAGCACTGCCCTAAACCCTCTTCATCTTCATCTGGGACATTTCATTATTTGAAGAGAGCTTGTAAAGGGAGATGTCTGACACAGGAGGATTTGTGCCCTATAACAGATGGGATAGTAGGGCACAATTCCCCTGGGATTGGAGCAAGGTTCCCTCTATAAGCACTATAGAGCCCCCGAATACCCCGGCTAGAAATTATAAATTTAATACTGAGGCGGGCATAGACACTATGTGGGAAGAAATTAAGTGTGAAATGGAGAGGTGTTTTCAGACTAGGTCCTCGCTGCCAACTGCTGTAGCCTGTAAACAAAAATCAGGAGAGTCTGTTATAGACATTTGGAAAAGGTTTAATGAAGTTTGGAGGCAGGAATAAGTATTCAGGATAATATGCATTCTATGCTTATTCAGACTTTCCTTACCAATCTACAGCCACATCTCCAGCTTACTGTTAAACGAATAATCTCCGAATGGCCTAGTCTTAATAAAGATCAATTCCAAAATAAGTTAATGGAAAAAGATGTGGCTGGTTGTTTAGAAATGGTGAGACCCATTTCCAAATTCAGGATAGGAATTGTCCCACGAATCAGCCCAATAAGGGAAGAGGCAGTAGAAGGGTTAGAGGGCAATACTCTGGGAAAGGGGGGTATAATAGAAATCGTCCTGCAGGTTGCTTTAATTGTGGTAAGAATGACCACTGGATCAGTCGATGCCCTTACCCACTAAGACAACATGGCCCAAATGATACCCAAGCTCAAGGCTCCCAAAGATATCCACAAGCTCAGATCCGAGATCTTTCCCCACCACTGCCACAGCCCCAGAATAATACCCCTCGCTTTCCTGTAGCCTGGAGGCAGCAGACATCACAATGAGGATGCCCGGGGGACAGTATCCCAGCATTCACTCTCATCACAAACCACTATAAGGAATCACCACTGATAGTGTTAACCATAGAGGGACGTCCACTCCCTTTTCTTGTAGACTCTGGTGCTACTAGTAGTACTATATGTGAGGATTATTATAGTGGTCCAAGAGAGAATTGTAACGGATCGACGGGCACCCCGACTGGGTACCTCCGTTGAAAGATGCTCCTAGCGCTTCTTGAGGATTCCAAGCACTCTAGCCGACACCACAACCACCAAATCGGAGAAGCATATGAATGCGGTAAACAGCCGAATAGGAAAAACCATACGAAGAGGTTTACACTCCTTGCAGTCAAACTGGAACAGCATACAATAAATCCCCCCCCAATAACGAGACGACACTTCATTTTGAGGGTCAAGCAGGAACTCTCTATTGGATGGCAAAGCTTGGCCTTTTATGCAAGTCTTCCAGCCAGGGCTACACCCCCGGGGACCTGATTGAGGACAGGCACACAAAATACAGCGACCAATCAACATACAGCCAGATATATCCCACCCCCACATGCATGGTCCATTGTGAATGTTGATTAGGTCACAGGCAATGTCCATTGTGGATGTTGATTAGGTCACAGGCAATGTCCATTGTGGATGTTGATTAGGTCACAGGTAATGTCCATTGTGGATGTTGATTAGGTCACAGGTAATGTCCATTGTGGATGTTGATTAGGTCACAGGTAATGTCCATTGTGAATGCCAACTGTCACTGGGGCCATAGTCACAGGGTAAGAGGCTGACAAGCATGCCTCTCAAACTCCCTGTGACAAAGGTGCTTTTGTCACAAGAATGCTGAGCCCTCTTTGGGAATTATTGCGATACTGACCAGATCTTACAAAACTCCTCCTTTCTCGATCCAACATCCATACAATCACCAGTCAATGTTTACACACAGTTTTAGGATCATTCCAAATTGTCCTGAGAATTTATTAGGGAGAGATTTGTTTGTTCTGTTAAGGTTGCAGTTGGGGATAAGCAAGATGGGACACCGACATGTTACATCCTCAGTTATGCCCATTCATGTACCAAAGGGTAATAGTTTTCTGTATGTGGAATGCCAACCACAGGATCCACTACTTGATCAGGTGCCTCCTGAGGTTTGGGCAAATACTGATCAAGATGTTGGCCTTCTCTCTTGTACACCATATAAGGCAATGCTTAAATCCGGCGCTGCACCTGTTTATATTAAACAATACACCCTTTCCCCAGAAAAAGAAAAGGGGATTGAGCCTATGTTGATGGAATTTTTAGAGGCAGGGGTAATTGAGGAAATTATTTCCCCCTATAATACACCTATCAACCTAGTGAGAAAGGCTGACAATACCTTTAGATTTGTCCAGGATCTTAGAGCAGTAAATACACAGATCATACCCATAGCCGCTGTGGTACCATCTCTTCTATCAGCTATTCCTGCCCATGCACAGTTTTTCCCTGTTATTGATTTAAAGAATGGATTTTTTTCTGTCCCAGTGGACAAGGAGACACGGCCACTCTTTGCTTTCACATGTAAATTTCGCCAGTATACTTGGTGTAGAATGCCTCAGGGTTATGTAGACTCCCCAGTAGTCTACTCGTTTGTCCTCCAAGCTATACTGCTCCCCTGGACTGACCCTCATGGTTCTGTCCTTCTACAATATGTGGACGATCTCCTCATATGTAGTTCTACTCGGGAGGCTTGCCAGGCAGACTGTGTTAGTTTATTACTGTGGTTATGTGAATGTGATCACAAAGTTTCTAGGAAAAATTACAATGGTGTATGGACAGTGTTATATACTTGGGCTTTGTTCTCAGTAAAGGTGAGAGGAGAATCAACCATGCCAGAATTACTGCCGTACTGGGTCTGCCCCGCCCACAAACCAAGAAAGACATGTTAACCTTTCTTGGCATGATTGGTTACTGCCGCCAATGGATTGCTGATTGTTCCTACTATGATAATATTTTGAGACAAGCCACTCATACTGATATGCCTGACTTCATTACATGGTCTGATAAAATGTTACAAGCTAGTTATTTGAAATGTGCAATGGTTTCAAGTCCTGGTTAGGGCGTACCCGACTATGGCGTGATGTTTCACTTATTTGCTAGGGACAATTGTAAAACCATGGCGGGAGTCCTGGCGCAGGATCGTGGAGGCAAATTCCGCCCTGTTGCCTTTTTCTCAAAGGTGGTTCCGGTACAGGTTCAGGGCATGCCTGCGTGTCTCAGGAGTTTGGAAGCTTGCGCTATGGTCGCTGAGATGGCTACGCCTGTCACCCTAGGTCATCCTACCACTCTGCATAACTCACACAATGTTCAGGCCCTGTTGAAGAACATACATACTCAACATATGTCAGCACAAAGACTGAGTGGATATAAAGTTTTGTTTGCTCTCTAATCCTCAACTTCATATCAAATACTCAGCCCCCACATTCGGTCCAATGGCTATACTGAATGCCCTACTAGGATACAAGGGAGAGCAGGATGATTTGCCTCCTCACAATGTATGTACTGAGCTTATACATGAACATACCTCACCTAGGCCTGACTTACAGTCCACACCCATTGAAGGAGCATCTGATGTTTTTGTGGATGGATCCTGTTCCCGCCCTAATGACAACACTTATCATGCAGGATACGCTGTGGATTAACTCCCTGATGTCATTATGGAATCAAATCCTATACCTTTTCAGTCATCCCAAGCAGCTGAACTGATTGCCCTCACTAGAGCTTGTTGTCTTTTTGAGGGAAGAGATGTAAATATATACACAGATTCCAAATATGCCTTTGCGGTTGTCCATGATCATGGGGTAATCTGGCAGAGAAGAGGCTTCATAGCTGCAGATGGGAAGCAAATCTCACATTCCACCCTAGTACATGATCTCCTGGCCACCATCCAATTACCACGCAAAGTTGCTATTATCCATTGCAGGGCACATACTGGTCTACAAACGCACATGGCTAAAGGGAATGCCCTGGCTGATCAGGCAGCAAAAAAGGCTGCCATTAGAAAGCCAGTGACTGTTCAAATACCCTCCCTAGTTCCAGAAATTACCCTCGCTGACAATCTATTGCTCAGCCTCCAGGATTTAGCTACCAGTAGTGACAAGATGGAATGGCAGTCGGTAGGTGCAGTACAAGACCTTGATACGGGTCTTATCTGCAAAGAGGGGAAACCATGTATTCCAGTTGCAAGCACCCCAATTTTAATTGCACAACATCACGGTCTTGGCCATAGGGGAGCACAGGCAACCACTGACCTCATTCGGAGAGATTAGGTCAAAGGTAAAAACTTATGTTTTACGGTGTATTGTATGTCTCAGAAACAACCGAAATAATTCATAGAAGGCCCAACACCAGCATCTGAACTACCTAACTTCGCCATTCACTCACTTACAAATTTACTTTACCCATATCAAAAAGACAGGAAGTAAGCAGGAGTATGCCCTTGTAATTGTGGATATGTTCTCTAGATGGCCGGAGGTTTTTCCCACTACCAATGAAACCACACAAACTGTGGTAAAAATCTTGTTATAATAGTGTCCGCCAAAACATATATTTTGTTCTGGGGTGAAATTCAATTGCCAAAATAGCAATACCCTAAATCTGGCATCCCAGCTGTTGCAGGCCAAGATTCATAGTGTCTGCAAAAACATATATTTTTTTCTGGGGTGAAATTCAATTGCCAAAATAGCAATACCCTGAATCTGGTGTCACAGCTGTTGCAGACCAAGATTCATATTGTCCTCCAAAACATATATTTTGCTCTGGGGTGAAATTCAATTGCCAAAATAGCAATACCATAAATCAGTGGTTTCAGCTGTGGCTGGCAAAATATAATAGTGACGCAAAAACATATATTTTGTTCTGGAGTGAAATTCAATTGCCAAAATAGCAATACCCTGAATCTGGTGTCCCAGCTGTTGCAGGCCAAGATTCATAGTCTCCGAAAAAACATAAATTTTGTTCTGGGTGAAATTCAATTGCCAAAATAGCAATACCCTGAATCTGGTGTCCCAGCTGTTGCAGGCCAAGATTCATAGTGTGCGCCAAAACATATATTTTGTTCTAGGAAGAAATTCAATTTCCAAAATAGCAATACCATAAATCAGTGGTTTCAGCTGTGCCTGGCAATACCATAAATCATTGGTTTCAGCTGTGGCTGGCAAAATATAATAGTTTCCGCCAAAACATATATTTTGTTCTGGGGTGAAATTCAATTGCCAAAATAGCAATACCATAAATCATTGGTTTCAGCTGTGGCTGGCAAAATATAATAGTGTCCGCAAAAACATATATTTTGTTCTGGGGTGAAATTCAATTGCCAAAATAGCAAAACCCTGAATCTGGTGTCCCAGCTGTTGCAGGCCAAGATTCATAGTGTCCGCCAAAACATATATTTTGTTCAGAGGTGAAATTCAATTGCCAAAATAGCAATACCATAAATCAGTGGTTTCATCTGTGGCTGGTAAAATATAATAGTGTCCGCCAAAACATATATTTTGTTCTAGGGTGAAATATAATTGCCAAAATAGGAATACCCTAAATCTGGTGTCCCAGCTGTTGCAGGCCAAGATTCATAGAGCCCGCAAAAACATATATTTTTTTCTGGGGTGAAATTCAATTGCCAAAGTAGCAATACCCTGAATCTTATGTCCCAGCTGTTGCAGGCCAAGATTCATAGAATCCGCCAAAACATATATTTTGTTCTGGGGTAAGATTCAATTGCCAAAATAGCAATACCATAAATCAGTGGTTTCAGCTGTGGCTGGCAAAATATAATAGTGTCCGCCAAACATATATTTTGTTCTGGGGTGAAATTCAATTGCCAAAATAGCAATACCATAAATCAGTGGTTTCAGCTGTGGCTGGCAAAGTATAATAGTGTCCGCCAAAACATATATTTTGTTCTGGGGTGAAATTCAATTGCCAAAATAGCAATACCCTGAATCTGGTGTCCCAGCTGTTGCAGGCCAAGATTCATAGTGTCCGCCAAAACATATATTTTGTTCTGGGGTGAAATTCAATTGCCAAAATAGCAATACCCTGAATCTGGTGTCCCAGCTGTTGCAGGCCAAGATTCATAGTGTCCGCCAAAACATATATTTTGTTCTGGGGTGAAATTCAATTGCCAAAATAGCAATACCATAAATCAGTGGTTTCAGCTGTGGCTGGCAAAATATAATAGTGTCCACCAAAACATATATTTTGTTCTGGGGTGAAATTCAATTGCCAAAATAGCAATACCATAAATCAGTGGTTTCAGCTGTGGCTGGCAAAATATGATAGTGTCCGCCAAAACATATATTTTGTTCTGGGGTGAAATTCAATTGCCAAAATAGCAATACCCTGAATCTGGTGTCCCAGCTGTTGCAGGCCAAGATTCATAGTGTCCGCCAAAACATATATTTTGTTCTGGGGTGAAATTCAATTGCCAAAATAGCAATACCATAAATCAGTGGTTTCAGCTGTGGCTGGCAAAATATAATAGTGTCCGCCAAAACATATATTTTGTTCTGGGGTGAAATTCAATTGCCAAAATAGCAATACCATAAATCAGTGGTTTCAGCTGCTGGCTGGCAAGATATAATAGTGTCCGCCAAAACATATATTTTGTTCTGGGGTGAAATTCAATTGCCAAAATAGCAATACCCTAAATCTGGTGTCCCAGCTGTTGCAGGCCAAGATTCATAGTGTCCGCCAAAACATATATTTTGTTCTGGGGTGAAATTCAATTGCCAAAATAGCAATACCCTGAATCTGGTGTCCCAGCTGTTGCAGGCCAAGATTCATAGTGTCCGCCAAAACATATATTTTGTTCTGGGGTGAAATTCAATTGCCAAAATAGCAATACCATAAATCAGTGGTTTCAGCTGTGGCTGGCAAAATATAATAGTGTCCGCCAAAACATATATTTTGTTCTGGGGTGAAATTCAATTGCCAAAATAGCAATACCCTGAATCTGGTGTCCCAGCTGTTGCAGGCCAAGATTCATAGTGTCCGCCAAAACATATATTTTGTTCTGGGGTGAAATTCAATTGCCAAAATAGCAATACCATAAATCAGTGGTTTCAGCTGTGGCTGGCAAAATATAATAGTGTCCGCCAAAACATATATTTTGTTCTGGGGTGAAATATCAATTGCCAAAATAGCAATACCCTAAATCTGGTGTCCCAGCTGTTGCAGGCCAAGATTCATAGTGTCCGCAAAAACATATATTTTGTTCTGGGGTGAAATTCAATTGCCAAAATAGCAATACCCTGAATCTGTGTGTCCCAGCTGTTGCAGGCCAAGATTCATAGTGTCCGCAAAAACATATATTTTGTTCTGGGGTAAAATTCAATTGCCAAAATAGCAATACCATAAATCAGTGGTTTCAGCTGTGGCTGGCAAAGATATAATAGTGTCCGCCAAAACATATATTTTGTTCTGGGGTGAAATTCAATTGCCAAAATAGCAATACCATAAGTCAGTGGTTTCAGCTGTGGCTGGCAAAGTATAATAGTGTCCGCCAAAACATATATTTTGTTCTGGGGTTAAATTCAATTGCCAAAATAGCAATACCCTGAATCTGGTGTTCGAGCTGTTGCAGGCCAATTGTAAATCTGTCCATAAAAGGATACCTTTCATCCAGGGCCTAAATTCTAGCCCTAAAAGAGATATTCCCCTAAATCAGTGGTTACTGCTGTGCCTGGATTAGTGTAATATGCTACATAAATAAATAGGCAGATAGTGTTAGGTGCCTGTAAAAAAAAGGCTTGAATTTGAAATCAATGCATTGGGCCAAATATTTTTTTTCTTATTGTGGTGCTTGGTGAACGGTAACAATGAGGAAAACATCTAGTAAGGGACGTGGGCGCGGTCGTGGTGGTGTTAGTGTACCCTCTTGTGCTGGGAGAGGACGTGGCCATTCTGCCACAGCCACACGTCCTAGTGAACCAACTACCTCAGGTTCCAGTACTCGCCAGAATTTACAGCGATATTTGGTGGGGCCCAATGCCGTTCTAAGGATGGTAAGGCCTGAGCAGGTACAGGCGCTAGTCAATTGGGTGTCAGACAGTGTATCCAACATGTTCACAACATTATCTCCCACCCAGTCTTCTGCAGAAAGCGCACAGGTGGCACCTGAAAACCAAGCCCATCAGTCTGTCACATCACCCCCATGCATATCAGGGAAACTGTCTGAGCCTCAAGTTATGCAGCAGTCTCTTATGCTGTTTGAAGACTCTGCTGGCAGGGTTTCCCAAGGGAATCCACCTAGCCCTTCCCCAGTGGTGGAAGACATAGAATGCACTGATGCACAACCACTGATGTTTCCTGATGATGAGGACATGGGAATACCACCTCATCGGAGTCCGCACATCTCTGATTATGACGAAACACAGGTGCCAACTGCTGCATCTTTCTGCAGTGTGCAGAACAAACAGGAGGTCAGGGAGGAAGACTGTGTGGAAGACGATGCAGGGAGCGATGATGTCCTAGACCTCACATGGAATGAAGGTCGTGCCACTGACTTTCATAGTTTAGAGGAAGAGGTAGTGGTGAGACCGAGCCAACAGCGTAGCAAAAAAGAGAGCAGGGGGCAAAAGCAGAACAGCCGCCTCCAAGAGAGTTCGCTTGCTACTGGCCACCACCACTAGGGACCGAGCACCCCAAAGGCAGCTTCAAGGAGTTCCCTGGCATGGCACTTCTTTAAACAATGTGCTGACGACAAGACCCGAGTGGTTTGCACGCTGTGCCATCAGAGCCTGAAGTGAGGCATTAACGTTCTGAACCTTAGCACAACCTGCATGACCAGGCATCTACATGCAAAGCATGAACTGCAGTGGAGTAAACACCTTAAAAGCAAGGAACTCACTCTGGCTAACCCTGCTCCCTCTTCTGCTGCTGCCTCGGCCTCTTACTCCGCCTCGGGAGTACTGTTGGCACCTGCCGCCTATCAAACAGAGGATGTGCCACCGACAACACCACCTGCGTCACCAAGCATCTCCACCATGTCACATGGCAGCGTTCAGCTCTTCATCTCACAAACCTTGGAGAGAAAGGGTAAATTCCCACCTAGCCACCCTCGAGCCTTTGGCCTGAATGCCAGCAATTCTAAACTACAGGCCTTTGAAATGCTGTCATTCAGGCTGGTGGACACAGACAGCTTCAAACAGCTGATGTCCATGGCTGTCCCATAGTATGTTGTTCCTAGCCGCCACTACTTCTCCAATACAGCCGTGCCTTCCCTGCACAACCAAGTATCCGATAAAATAAAGTTTGCACTGCACAACGCCATCTGTGGCAAGGTCCACCTAACCACAGATACGTGGACCAGTAAGCATGGCCAGGGACGCTATATCTCCCTAACTGCACACTGGGTAAATGTAGTGGCGGCTGGGCCGCAGGCGGAGAGTTCCTAGGCACACGTCCTTCCGCCGCCAAGGATCGCAGGGCATCATTCTTTGCCTCCTGTAGCCTCCTCCTCCTACTCGGCTTCCTCCTCCTCTGCTTCCACCTCCTCTGCTTCCACCAGCTCATCCAGTCAGCCACACACCTTCACCACCAACTTCAGCACAGCCCGGGGTAAACGTCAGCAGGCCATTCTGAAACTCATATGTTTGGGGGACAGGCCCCACACCGCGCAGGAGTTGTGGCGGGGTATTGAACAACAGACCGACGAGTGGTTTCTGCCGGTGCGACTCAAGCCCAGCCTGGTGGTGTGCGATAATGGGCGAAATCTCGTCGCAGCTCTGGGACTAGCCGGTTTGAGGCACATCCCTTGCCTGGCGCATGTGCTGAATTTGGTGGTGCAGAAGTTCACTCACAACTACCATGACATGTCAGAGCTGCTGCATAAAGTGCGGGCTGTCTGTGCGCGCTTCCGGCGTTCACATCCTGCCGCTGCTCGCCTGTCTGCGCTACAGCGGAACTTCGGCCTTCCCGCTCACCGCCTCATATGCGACGTGCCCACCAGGTGGAACTCCACCTTGCACATGCTGGAGAGACTATGCGAGCAGCAGCAGGCCATAGTGGAGTTTTAGCTGCAGCACGCACGTGTCAGTCGCACTGCGGAACAGCACCACTTCACCACCAATGATTGGGCCTCCATGCGAGACCTGTGTGCCCTGTTGTGCTGTTTCGAGTACTCCACCAACATGGCCAGTGGCGATGACACCGTTATCAGCGTTACAATACCACTTCTATGTCTCCTTGAGAAAACGCTTAGGGCGATGATGGAAGAGGAGGTGGCCCAGGAGGAGGAGGAGGAGGAGGATGAGGGGTCATTTTTAGCAATTTCAGGCCAGTCTGTTAGAAGTGGCTCAGAGCTTTTTTGCAACAGCAGAGGCCAGGTACAAATGTGGCCAGCCAGGGCCCACTACTGGAGGACGAGGAGGATGAGGATGAAGCAGGTTCACAGAGGGGTGGCACCTGACACAGCTCAGGCCCATCATTGGTGCGTGGCTGGGGGGATACGGAGGACGATGACGATATGCCTCCCACAGAGGACAGCTTGTCCTTACCTCTGGGGAGCCTGGCACACATGAGCGAATACATGCTGCAGTGCCTGCGCAACGACAGCAGAGTTGCCCACATTTTAACGTGTGCGGCCTACTGGGTTGCCACCCTGCTGGATTCCTGGTACAAAGACAATGTGCCCACCTTACTTCCTGCACTGGAGCGTGATGAGAAGATGCGTGGGAACAGGTGGAAGCCCAAGGCGAAGGCAGAGGAGGAGCAAGAGGTCGCCAACGTAGCTGTGTCATGGCCAGCTCCTCTGAGGGCAGGGTTAGCATGGCAGAAATGTGGAAAAGTTTTGTCTCCACACCACAGCTAACTGCACCACCACCTGATACGGAACATGTTAGCAGGAGGCAGCATTTCACTAACATGGTTGAACAGTACGTCTGCACACCCCTCCACGTACTGACTCATGGTTCGGCCCCATTCAACTTCTGGGTCTCCAAATTGTCCACGTGGCCAGAGTTAGCATTTTATGCCTTGGAGGTGCTGGCCTGCCCGGCGGCCAGCGTTTTGTCAAAACGTGTATTCAGCACGGCAGGGGGCGTCATTACTGACAAACGCAGCCGCCTGTCCACAGCCAACGTGGACAGGCTGACGTTCATAAAAATGAACCAGGCATGGATCCCACAGGACCTGTGCCTCCCTTGTGCAGAATAGACATTTATAACTGCCTCCCCCTCAACCATGTATTCTTGTACTCCGGGGCACTTCTTTATTGAATCCTCATTTTTTTAACTTTACCATGATCTTGCGGTGCAACCCAAAGTTGAATGAACCTCTCCTCTGTCTGGGTGGTGGGGCCGAAATAAGTGAGAGTGGCCTTCTCCGGTGGTGGTTGATATGACGCATGATTCCTTGCTGTGGGACCTCTCTCCTCTGTCTGGGTGCTGGGCCGAAATAACTGAGAGTGGCCTTCTCCGGTGGTGGTTGATATGACGCATGATTCCTTGCTGTGGGACCTCTCTCCTCTGTCTGGGTGCTGGGCCGAAATAACTGAGAGTGGCCTTCTCCGGTGGTGGTTGATATGACGCATGATTCCTTGCTGTGGGACCTTTCTCCTCTGTCTGGGTGCTGGGCCGAAATTACTGAAAGTGGCCTTCTCCGGTGGTGGTTGATATGACACATGATTCCTTGCTGTGGGACCTCTCTCCTCTATCTGGGTGCTGGGCCGAAATAACTGAGAGTGGCCTTCTCCGGTGGTGGTTGATATGACGCATGATTCCTTGCTGTGGGACCTCTCTCATCTGTCTGGGTGCTGGGCCGAAATAACTGAAAGTGGCCTTCTCCGGTGGTGGGTGATATGACGCATAATTCCTTGCTGTGGGACCTCTCTCCTCTGTCTGTGTGATGGCCTGAAATAACTGAGTGGCCTCCTCCAGTGGTGGGTGATATGACGCATGATTCCTTCCTGTGGGACATCTCTCCTCTGTCTGGGTGCTGGGCTGAAATAACTGAGTGGCCTTCTCCAGTGGTGGTTGATATTACGCATGATTCCTTGATGTGGGACCTGTATCCTCGCTCTGTGTGCTGGGATGAAATAACTGAAAGTGGCCTTCTCCAGTGGTGGGTGATATGACGCATGATTCCTTGCTGTGGGACCTCTCTCCTCTGTCTGTGTGATGGGCCGAAATAACTGAGTGGCCTCCTCCAGTGGTGGGTGATATGACGCATGATTCCTTCCTGTGGGACATCTCTCCTCTGTCTGGGTGCTGGGCTGAAATAACTGAGTGGCCTTCTCCGGTGGTGGGTGATATGACGCATGATTCCTTGATGTGGGACCTGTATCCTCGCTCTGTGTGCTGGGATGAAATAACTGAAAGTGGCCTTCTCCAGTGGTGGGTGATATGACGCATGATTCCTTGCTGTGGGACCTCTCTCCTCTGTCTGGGTGCTGGGGCCGAAATAACTGAGTGGCCTTCTCCAGTGGTGGTTGATATTACGCATGATTCCTTGATGTGGGACCTGTATCCTCGGTCTGGGTGCTGGGCTGAAATAACTGAAAGTGGCCTTCTCCAGTGGTGGGTGATATGACGCATGATTCCTTGATGTGGGACCTGTATCCTCGGTCTGGGTGCTGGGCTGAAATAACTGAAAGTGGCCTTCTCCGGTGAAGGGTGATATGACGCATGATTCCTTGCTGTGGGACCTCTCTCCTCTGTCTGGGTGCTGGGGCCGAAATAAATGAGTGGCCTTCTCCAGTGGTGGGTGATATGACGCATGATTCCTTCCTGTGGGACATCTCTCCTCTGTCTGGGTGCTGGGGCCGAAATAACTGAGTGGCCTTCTCCAGTTGTGTGTGATATGACGCATGATTCTTTGATGTGGGACCTGTATCCTCGGTCTGGGTGCTGAGCTATAATAACTGAAAGTGGCCTTCTCCAGTGGTGGTTGATATGAGGCATGATTCCTTGCTGTGGGACCTCTTTCCTCTGTCTGGGTGCTTGGGCCAAAATAACTGAATGTGGCCTTATCCAGTGTTGGGTGATATGACGCATGATTCCTTGCAGTGGGACCTCTCTCCAATTGATATTGGTTAAATTTTATGTATTTTATTTTATTTTAATTCATTTCCCTATCCACATTTGTTTGCAGTGGATTTACCTACATTTTGCTGCCTTTGGCAGCCCTCTAGCCCGTTCCTGGACTATTTTACAGCCTTCTTAGTGCCTAAAAGTTCGGGTCCCCATTGACTTCAATGGGGTTCGGGATAAAGTTCAGGTCGAGTTCGGATCCCGAACCCGAACATTTTCCGGAAGTTCGGCCGAACTTCCCGAACCCGAACTTCTAGGTGTTCGCTCATCTCTAATTCTGGCCATTCTCGATTACGCCACTCGGTATCCGGAGGCGGTGCCTCTGCGACATACATCAGCTGAGCTCATAGCTATGGAGTTAATGGAAATGTTTTCCCAGGTGGGCCTGCCTAAGGAGGTTCTAACAGACCAAGGGACCCCTTTTATGTCCAAGGTTATGAGGGAACTATGTAAATTGTTGCGTATAAAACAGTTACGGACGTCTGTTTACCATCCGCAAACAGACGGTCTTGTCGAAAGGTTTAACCAAACTTTAAAAAATATGTTAAAAAGGGTGGTGTCTAGAGATGGGAAGGACTGGGATCTGCTTCTGCCCTATCTCATGTTCGCAGTGCGAGAGGTGCCCAAGGCCTCTACTGGGTTCTCGCCCTTCGAACTGCTTTATGGCAGACACCCTCGGGGCCTGTTAGACATCGCCAAGGAAGCGTGGGAACAACAACCCGTCCCCCACAAAAGTGTCATTGAGTATGTCACCCAGATGCAGGAACGGATGGAAAGGGTGTTGCCGCTGGTCCGGGAACATATGGAGGCAGCGCAACAAGCCCAGAGTAGTGTGTACAATCGTCAGGCGCGGGTACGGGACTTTAATCAGGGGGATCGGGTTTTGGTTCTGGTACCCACCCTTTACAGCAAATTCCTAGCTAGGTGGCAGGGGCCCTACGAGGTGCTCGAGAAAGTAGGGGAGGTAATTTACAAAGTACACCAGCCAGGGCGGCGAAAGCCAGAGCAGGTGTACCATGTAAATTTACTAAAGCCATGGAAAGATAGGGACTTTTCTGATGACGACAGCCCCCGGCCAGGGCTTCTAGGTGAAAAGGGTCCAGCCCCTCAGCTTGAGGCAAGTGAAGCAGTAGCCACTGTAAAAATTGCAGACAACCAGGGAGTTCATCAGTCGGAATACGGATGTGTTCTCGGACCTCCCTGGCCGCACTTCCCTTATCCAACATGATATCGTCACTGAGCCTCAGGCCAAAGTCCGATTAAAACCATACAGGGTACCCGTGGCTAATGTTTAAACTCGATGTCATTGAGGAGTCTAAAAGTTAATGGGCGAGTCCTAATCCCCAAGCCAGATGGGACGTTGTGGTTCTGCAATAATTTTCGCAAGCTAAATGAAGTCTCCAAGTTTGATGCATATCCCATGCCCCAGGTAGACAAGCTTATTGAGAAGTTAGGCCAAGCCCGATATTTTTCTGTACTAGCAGGTACCCTTAACGAAGTCGGCCAAAGAAAAAACTTCTTTTGTTACCCTGCAAGGCCTGTATCACTATAAGGTATTACCCTTTGGCCTAAATGACGCCCCCACCACTTTCCAAAGGTTAATGGACATTGTGCTGTGACCTCATCGTCAGTACGCCTTGGCCTACTTAGATGATGTCATCATCCACAGTACCAATTGGGAAAGTAATTTACCCAAAGTGCAGGTGGTAGTGGATGCCCTTAGAAAAGCTGGACTAACCGCTAATCCAAAAAAGTGCGCAATTGGGTTAGAGGAGACTAAGTACCTGGAATATGTCATTGGGCGGGAAGTTATAAAACCTCAAGTAAACAAAATAGAAGCAATACGTAATCGGCCCCGACCACAGGTGAAGTCGTTCCTGGGAATTGTACGGTATTATATGAGGTTTGTACCCCACTTTGCCACGATAGCAGCGCCGTTGACAAATCTGTTGAAGGGACGAAAGTCCGGAAATGTCCACAGGAGTGAGCAGGTGGAAGAGGCTTTCTCCTCGTTGAAGTCGGCCCTGTGTGGGTCCCCGGTTTTGGTGATGCCTGATTTCAACCGGGAGTTTATAGTACAGACGGATGCTTCGGAGGTAGGTCTCGGTGCTGTACTGTCTCAGGAAGTCAATGGGAAGGAACATCCCGTTGTCTTCCTGAGTCGTAAGCTCAACCCAGCCGAGATCAGGTACAGCATAGTGGAGAGTGAGTGCATGGCTATCAAGTGGGCACTCAAGTCTCTCCGCTATTAATTGTTAGGGAGGAAGTTCCGTCTGGTGACCGACCATTCCCCTCTCAAGTGGATGAGCCAGGCCAAGGAGAGGAATGCTCGGGTCACCAGATGGTTCCTGTCCCTGCAGAACTTTAAGTTCTCGGTGGAACACAGGGCAGGCCGCTTGCAGGGGAATGCGGATGCCCTGTCTCGTGTCCACTGTCTCATGTGTGTTCACCTCCTCAGGGTTGAACAAAGGAGGGGGGGTGGAAGAGAGCGCAAGGGTCCGTCTTTGACGAAAGGTACGTGTCACCGAGGTTCCTGGCCTCGGTGAGATAAGAGCCTGATTTGTATATCAGCAGCCGATAGTGCTGCTTGATATTTTGGTATTTTAGCATGGCTGCAAAAATCCGGGTTGGCTCTTACTGAGAGCAACTAAAGTGTAGGGTGGGTGGTTGCTCTCCACGTTCCAGGCCGGGTTTTGAAGGCTTGTATAAAGCCCAGCCAAGCACTGTCAGGTGGGTAAATTATCTTCCATCTGCCCTTGACGCTGTGGAAGCTCTCAGTGCTGGGAGTGGAAGTCTGCAAGCAGGCGTACAGACTGCATGGAAGCCTGCACCTGGACTTTTCTGTGGTTGAGCTGTCAGCCAGGTGTGAACTAACACCTAAATCCTACAGGTGAACTTTTCATGTGTTTTTGATTTTGCTGTGTGTGAACAAGCAACAAGACTGTGATTTTGCTGAGTGTGAATAAGACACTATTGCTTGATTTAAGAACTGTGTACTTTGCCTCTATACTGCGTCCGCAAGCCTGTCTGCCAGAGTGATTCCCCACAACGGACAGAAATACACTATGAGATGCACAATAGTGCGTGCAGATTTACAGAATTATGCTGTCAGCAACTGTAATGTAACACTTTTTGTAATATACCCTTTTACGGAAAGAAATATACTTGGAGATGCACGCTGAGTGTAATATACCCTTTTACGGACAGATTAACAGTTGGCCTGCAACAGCTGGAACACCATATTCAGGGTATTGCTATATTGGATTTCACCCCAGAACAAAATCTATTCTTTAACAGATACTATTAAACTTGTCCAGTCACAGCTGGAACAGCAGATTTACTGTATTTATATTTTTGCCACTGTATTTCACCCTAGAACAAAATTTATCCTTTGACGGACACTATTAAACTTGTCCAGTCACAGCTGGAACACCAGATTTACGGTATTTCTACTTTGGAAACTGAATTTCACCCCAGAAAATAAAAAATCCTTTGCCGGACACTATTAAACTAGTCCAGTCAAAGCTGGAACACCAGATTTACGGCATTGCTATTTTGGCAATTGAATTTCACCCCAGAACAAAATATATCCTTTGCCGGACACTATGAAACTTGTCCAGTCACAGCTGGAACAACAGATTTACGGTATTGCTATTTTGGCAATTGAATTTAACCCCAGAACAAAAAATATCCTTTGCCGGACACTATTAAACTTGGCCAGCCACAGCTGAAACCACTGATTTATGGTATTGCTAGTTTAGCAATCGAATTTCACCCCAGAAAAAAATATATCCTTTGACGGACACTATTCAACTTGTCCAGTCACAGCTGGAACACCATATTTACGGTATTTCTATTTTTGCAACTGAATTTCACCGGAGAAAATAATATATCCTATGACGGACACTATGAAAATTGTCCAGTCACAGCTGGAACACCAGATTTACTGTATTTCTATTTTGGCAACTGAATTTCACCGCAGAAAATAATAAATCCTTTGCCGGACACTATTAAACTTGGCCAGAAACTGCTGGGACACCAGATTTACAGTATTGCTATTTTGGCAATTGAATTTCACCCCAGGAAAAAATATATCCTTTGCCGGACACTATTAAACTTGTCCAGTCACAGCTGTAACACCAGATTTACGTTATTTCTATTTTTGTAAATGAATTTCACCGCAGAAAATAATATATCCTATGACATAGTAGTAGTAGTAGTAGTAGTAGTAGTAGTAGTAGTAACATAGTAGTATATAAGACCGAAAAAAGACATTTGTCCATCCAGTTCGGCCTGTTTCCTACAAGTTGATCCAGAGGAAGGCAAAAAACCCCTGTGAGGCAGAAGCCAATTTTCCTCACTTAAGGGGGAAAAAAATTCCTTCCCGACTCCAATCAGGCAATCAGAATAACTCCCTGGATCAACGACCCCTCTCTAGTACCTATAGCCTGTAATATTATTACACTCCAGAAATAAATCCAGTCCCCTCTTGAATTCCTTTATTGTACTCACCATCACCACCTCCTCAGGCAGAGAGTTCCATAGTCTCACTGCTCTTACAGTGAAGAATCCTTTTCTATGTTTGTGTACAAACCTTCTTTCCTCCAGACGCAGAGGATGTCCCCTTGTCACAGTCACAGTCCTGGGGATAAATAGATGATGGGACAGATCTCTGTACTGACCCCTGATATATTTATACATAGTTATTAGATCTCCCTCAGTCGTCTTTTTTCTAAAGTGAATAACCCTAATTTTGATAACCTTTCAGGGTACTGTAGATCCTCATTCCAGTTATTACTTTAGTTGCCCTCCTCTGAACCCTCTCCAGCTCTGCTATGTCTGTCTTGTTCACAGGAGCCCAGAACTGTACACAGTACTCCATGTGTGGTCTAACCAGTGATTTGTAAAGTGGTAGGACTATGTTCTCATCACGGGCGTCTATGCCCCTTTGATGCAACCCATTATCTTATTGGCCTTGGCAGTAGCTGCCTGACACTGGTTTTTGCAGCTTAATTTGCTGTTTATTAAAATTCCTAGATCCTTTTCCATGTCAGTGTTACCGAGTGTTTTACCATTTAATATGTACGGGTGACTTGCATTATTCCTTCCCATGTGCATAACTTTACATTTGTCAGTGTTAAACCTCATCTGCCATTTTTCTGCCCAAGCCTCCAATCTATCCAGATCCCTCTGTAGCAGAAAACTGTCCTCTTCAGTGTTAATTACTTTACACAGTTTAGTGTCATCTGCAAAAATAGATATTTTACTGTGCAGGCCTTCTACAAGATCATTAATAAATATATTGAAGAGAATAGGGCCCAATACTGACCCCTGAGGTACCCCACTAGTTACAGTGACCCAATCTGAGTATCTACCGTTAATAACCACCCTCTGTTTTCTGTCACTCAGCCAGTTACTTACCCACATACAGACATTTTCTCCCAGTCCGAGCATCCTCATTTTATATACTAACCTTTTATGAGGTACGGTGTCAAATGCTTTGGAGAAGTCCAGATATACGACATCCATTGATTCGCCGCTGTCAAGTCTAGAACTTACCTCCTCATAGAAGCTGATTAAATTTGTTTGGCATGACCGATCCCTCATGAAGCCATGCTGATATGGCGTTATTTGCTTATTTTCATTGAGATACTCCAAAATAGCATCTCTTAGAAACCCTTCAAACTGTTTACCAACAATAGATGTTAAACTTACCGGCCTATAATTTCCAGGCTCTGTTTTTGGACCCTTTTTGAATATTGGCACCACATTTGCTATGCGCCAATCCTGTGGAACATTCCCTGTTATTATAGAGTCCGTAAATATCAGAAATAATGGTCTGGCTATGACATCACTTAAATCCCTTAGGATACGTGGGTGTATGCCATCCGGTCCTGGCGATTTGTCTATTTTAATCTTTTTAAGTCGCTGTTGTACTTCTTCCTGGGTCAGACAGGGCACTTTTAATGGGGGATTTACTTTTACATTCTGCATTTCATCTGACAGTTTATTTTCCTCAGTGAATATAGTGGAGTGACACTATAATGACGGACACCATAAAACTTGTACAGTCACAGCCGGAACACCAGATTTACTGTATTTCTATTTTGGCAACTGAATTTCACCCCAGAAAAAAATATATCCTTTGCTGGACACCATTAAACTTAGCCAGCCACTGCTGGGACACCAGATTTAGGAGATTGCTATTTTGGCAATTTAATTTCACCCCAGAAAATTATCTATCCTTTGCCGGACACTATTATACTTGGCCAGCCACTGCTGGGACACCAGATTTAGGTTATTGCTATTTTGGCTATTGAATTTCACCCCGGAAAACAATATATCCTTTGCCGGACACTATTAAACTTGGCCAGCCACTGCTGGGACCCCAGATTTACAGTATTGCTATTTTGGCAATTGAATTTCACCCCAAAGAAAAATATATCCTTTGCCGGACACTATTAAACTTTGCCAGCTACTTCTGGGACACCAGATGAACGGTATTGCTATTTTGGCAATTGAATTTCACCCCAGAAAAAATATATCCTTTGCTGGACACTATTAAACTTGGCCTGCCATAGCTGAAACCACTGATTTATCGTATTGCTATTTTGGCAATTGAATTTCACCCCATAAAATATATCCTTTGCCGGACACTATTAAACTTGTCCAGTCACTGCTGGAACACCAGATTTATGGTATTTCTATTTTTGCAACTGAATTTCACCGCACAAAATAATATATCCTATGATGGACACTATGAAACTTGTCCAGTCACAGCTGGAACACCAGATTTACGGTATTGCTCTTTTGGCAATTACATTTCACCCCAGAACAAAATATATCCTTTGCCGGACACTATTAAACTTGGCCAGTCACAGTTGAAACCACTGATTTATGGTATTGCTATTTTGGCAATTGAATTTCACCCCTCAACAAAATATATCCTTTGCCGGACACTTTTATACTTTGTCAGCCACTGCTGGGACATCAGATTTAGGGGATTGCTATTTTGGCAATTGATTTTCACCACAGAAAAAATTTTATCCTTTGCCAGAAAAACAGACAGTATTACACTTGGCTATCCACAGCTGGAACACCATATTTAGGGGATTACTATTTTGGCAATTGAATTTAACCCCTCAATGAAATATAGAAATTTATATCCTGAGTTTCTAGGGGTGACAATAAGCACATACAAGCCCCTGATGTAGGATATAGCAAAAAAAAAAAAACCCTAGTATTGATGGATTGATGGACTTGGTGGCAGCTTGTGCTGGTGCACCATAGGACACAAAATGGCCACCGATCACCCCAGAAAAAAGTGACAGAAAAACGCTCTGTGCAGCCTAAAAACCAGTGAGCAATTAACTAGCAGAAGTCGAATGATTTACAGCTGTAGTTCGATCACTTTATTCGGTGTTTTTGCTGACTTTTCCCTGCCTAATCTCGCCCTCACAGCAGCTGCGTCCTATCCCTACACTAATCAGAGCAGAGTGACGTGCGGCGCTACGTGACTCCAGCTTAAATGAAGGCTGGGTCACATGCTGCACTTGGCCAATCACAGCCATGCCATTAGTAGGCATGGCTGTGATGGCTTCTTAGGGCAAGAAGTAAAACGCTAGCTGATTGGCTGCTGTGAAGCCATTCAGAAAGCGGGAAGAAATCGCCGAACAACGGACCAGAACCCAAACTTTTTTCATCCCTATTCATGAATCGTACTACAATTAGCTTTTATATATCCATATCTTCTTATTTTTTCACTGGGTGCTGTTCATAAACCCTGACACAGCTCTCCTCATTACCTGTAAATTGGGAACTGAGTTACCTTACAGCCTATCCACAATAATCAGTGAATCCTTATTGTTGGCAGAAGTTGTTCCATCTATTTTTTACTTTGGCGCCGCATTCTCTTTACCATCCCCTCATCCCCCCATCTTTCTCTTCTTTTCTTTTTTTTTTCTATATATACATTTCCCTGCAGCGGCCTGCTAGCCAGACCACTGATAAATGTGAGCTGCCTACCCCACCAACTGTTGTTGTTTGGGTCACAACATTTGTTTAGGCTCCTTTGATGCCCCTTTGCAACTCCAGGTCTGATTTCCCTCTCCGTATCTCATTTCCCCCATCCCTCTCTTCATTCACTTCCACCATTCCTTCCCTGTTGCTCTACAATACCTCTTACGTTCTTTTTTTTATTTATCTACTACATAGCTGACATATCTAAACACCTAACACAGCTCTGCTATGTATACATCTCTTTCTCACACACAGCATGGAGATGACTATGTTCCTCTGCAAGATTGCGTACCCTCCTGCCTGCACTGATCACACTGATTGGTGTCATGCAAGGAGAGAAAGAACTGAGTACACACACCTCTCTCATTGATTCAGCAGAGCACTTGTACAGCTACAGATCATTAAGGAAGCAGTCAGGGAGATAAAATGTCTTAGGCCCCTTTCACACGGGCGAGTTTTCCGCGCGGGTGCAATGCGTGAGGAGGACGCATTGCACCCGCACTGAATCCGGACCAATTCATTTCTATGGGGCTGTGCACATGAGCGGTGATTTTCACGCATCACTTCTGCGTTGCGTGAAAATAGCAGCATGCTCTATATTGTGCGTTTTTCACACAACGCAGGCCCCATAGAAGTGAATGGGGCTGCGGGAAAATCGCAAGCATCCGCAAGCAAGTGCGGATGCGTTGCGATTTTCCCGCATGGTTGCTTAGCAACGGGACCCGATCTCTATTACTTTCCCTTATAACATGGTTATAAGGGGAAATAATAGCATTCTTAAAAAAGAATGCATTGTAAAATGAAGTGGAAGGGGTTAAAAATAATAAAAGTTAACTTACTTTAGCCACTTGATCGCGTAGTCGCGATCTCTCCTCTCTTTCCCTGCATCAGCTAAGATCTATAGGACCTGCGATGACGTCACATCACATGGTCCAATCACATGGTCCATCTTACCATGGTGATGGACCATGTGATTGGACCATGTGATGTGACGTCATCACAGGTCCTGTAGATCTTAGCTGATGCAGGGAAAGAGAGTAGAGATCATAACAGTGTCATCGATAGATCATCGATAGATCCCCCTCATGACAGTGTCTGCCACAGATCCCCTCCATAACAGTGTCAGCCACAGATCCCCCATAACAGTGTCATCCACAGATCCCCCTCAACACTGTCACCCACAGATCCCCCATAACAGTGTCAGCCATAGACCCCCATAACAGTGTGTCATCCACAGATCCCCCCATAACAGTGCCATTCACAGATCCCCCCCATAACTGTGCCATCCACAGATCCCTCATGACAGTGTCAGCCACAGATCCCCTCCATAACAGTGTCAGCCACAGATCCCTCATAACAGTGTCATCCACAGATCCCCCTATAACAGTGTCATCCACAGATCCCCTATAACAGTGCCATCCACAGATTCCCCAAAACAGTGCCAGCACTAGTGTTATTGTAACAGGCATAATTTCTAGTTCTATATAATGCTCTTATACTCTATATACATCTCTTACAAACCATTTTACCTTTGAAGCATTTTTAAAGACCATTGCAGACTTAGAGTGTAAACATAAACACTCCCTTGCACAACAAGTATTTGCTGAACTCACGATTAGAAATGAGTGAATCGAAGCTGACGAAGTGGAATTCTTTACGAATTTTAGGAAAAATTCAATCTGCAATGAATGGGAATTTCCTCACGCTTCGTGGCAACGAATCACAATTTTTCCTAAAATGGTGGCTAAAATGGCAGATTCACGTGTGAGGACATGGTGCAAGGAACTCGGGGAAGGCGGGATGACGCATAATGTCATGCATTACAGCCCTATAAATACGGCGGACATCTTGGATTCAGACATTTTCCAGCATTCTGAGTGCAGGGACAGACGTAAGAAGGCGCTAAGGACAGCAATAGAAAAAACCTCATTGTGAAAAAAAAAATGAAAAAACGATTTATAAGTGCAGGGAAAGGATAGGGAGGAATTATTTCACAGCATCTTAGTGCAAGGAGAGACGTCGGAAGGCTCTAGGGGAAGTGAAAGGAAAAACCTCATAGTGAAAAAAAGCGATTTAGAAGTGCAGGGAAAGATTATTTGGGGATCCAAAGAGCCATTAGACAGCTCTGTCATTACAGCAATTTGTTCTTGGCTTATATCTGTGGAAAAAGAAAAATATATACGCAGTTCACTTCTGCAGTTATATGTGGTGAAATCTTTTAGTGGCCTATTTCACTACAAAAAGAAAAATATATACGCAGTTCACTTCTGCAGTTATATGTGGTGAAAGCGTTTAGTGATGTATGTTAGTACAAAAAGAAAAATATATACGCAGTTCACTGTTGCAGTTACTTGCGGTAAAAGAGTTTAGTCACGTATTTCAGTAATAAAAGAAAAATATATACGCAGTTCACTTCTGCAGGGCAGCCAATCAGCAAGCGTTTAAGATGTGTGCCCTTAGAAGCCATAACAGCCATGCCTAGTGCAGCATGTGACCCAGCCTCTATATAAGCGAGAATCACGTAGCGCCGCACGTCACCTCAGCTCTTACTAGTGCAGGGATAGGATGCTGCTGCTATGAGGGCGAGATTTGGGAAGAATCTGATATCAGAGCTTGGTGTTAAGTCTGCGATCTATAGCAATTCTTTTTTTTGTGGGTGCAATGCAACATTTTTGTACCCTGTCCTGAGCCCAGTGACACAGAAAAATAAGTTTTAATCCGTCTGTTAGGTGAGCGTCGGCGACCATTTTGTGCAAGTGAAAATATTGCCAAGGACAAATAATTTAATCCTGTTCTTGTAGTTCAGTGGGCGACATATACCCATTTTTTAAGTGCACCTGCACATGTGCCAGGGGAAGGGGAAATAATATAGGTAATCCGTCTGTGAGTTCAGGGACCCAGGGGGTAACAAATTCACATAATTTTCTGTAAAGTACCCCTGTGCTGCATATGTGACAGTGTAATCAATTCAGTAAATTCATCTGTTAGATTCTGGGGCGACAAATTCATTTCTGAGAGTGAAATATAATCAATAAATACAACTGTGACATTGTGGGTGAAAAAAAAAAAAACACATTTTTTTTCCATAAAGTACATTTGCAGCCTGCACTGCATTTCTGTTAATGAAATAAAATCAGTAAATACAACTGGGACATTGTGGGTAAAAATAGCACTTTTTTTTCCATAAAGTACATTTGCGGCCTGCACTCCATTTCTGAGAGTGAAATATAATCAGTAAATCTAGCTCTTAGATTGTTAATGGACATTTCCACAGTTATCAGGCCAGTCATTCTCAAGTGGCTTGGAGTGTGTGTTCCTGCTGCACTGCATACCTGACAGGGAAATATATTCTGTAAATTCGGGGGCGTTTAGATTGTTGGGTGCCTTAGTTATATGCTATAGAATCCCCATAATGTCTCCATGATAAATCTGCAGCGTGGCCACTGGCCATGTGGCTTCTACACACTTTCAAAATAATCCTTCAATAGATGCCAGATGACCGGGACGCTTCATGACCCCTTTTTTCTTTCAAACTACCTGCACTGCATACCTGACTGGGAAATATATTCTGTATATTTGGCAGTGTTTAGATTGTTGGGTGACCTGTACCCCTTTTTTCTTTCACACTGCCCCTGCACTGCATATCTCACTGGGAAGTATATTCTGTAAATTCGGCAGCGTTTAGATTGTTGGGTGATCTGTATCCCTTTTTTCTTTCACACTACCCCTGCACTGTATACCTGACTGGGAAATTTATTCTGTAAATTTGGCAGCGTTTAGATGGTTTGGTAATCTGTACCCCTTTTTTTTTTCTTCACACTATCTCTGCACTGCATACCTGACTGGGAAATTAATTCTTTAAATCCGACAGCATTTAGATTGTTTGGTGATCTGTACCCCTTTTCTTCTTTTACACTATCTCTGCACTGCATACCTGACTGGGAAATATATTCTGCACGCTAGTAGACGCGCTGCTGATGGCATTCCCACCTGACACCGGGGCCTCAGTGGAAGCTCAAGGCGAAGGCAGAAGAGGAGGAAGTCGCCAACGCAGCTGGGGCACCGCCAGCACCTCAGAAGGCAGAGTTAGCATGGCCGAAATGTAGAAAAGCTTTGTCAGTGCGCAACAAGAACCAGCACCATCAGCTGATATGGAGCGTTTTAGCAGGAGGCAGCATTTCAGCAATATGGTGGAACAGTATGTGTGCACACTCCTACATGTACTGACTGATGGGCCTGCCCCATTCAACTTCTTGGTCTCCAAATTGGACACATGGCCTGAGCTTGCCCTTTACGCCTTGGAGGTGCTGGCCTTCCCTGCAGCCAGTGTATTGTCTGAACGTGTGTTTAGCATGTCAGGGGGCGTTATCACAGACAAGCACAGCCACCTGTCCACAGCCAATGTGGACAAGCTCACGTTTATTAAAATGAACCAGGAATGGATCCCACAGGACTTGTCCGTACCTTGTGCAGAATAGACATGTATACCAGCTCCTGGTGCTATCTTGACCAGCAACCCAATGGTTCTTGATTGATTTACTCGGTCATCCACTTCATCCCAAGTGACATCAGACACCCCCAGCCAACAGTTGGTGGGTTCGTCAGACACAATTCTTAGTTGGAATGGCACGGGAGCAGGCCCTGTGCCCTCACCTGTCCTTAACCTGCCTCTGTCCTTTGCTGTGGGCTCATCTCCACTATACAGCGAGGACGAGCTACTAGAGAACAGTCATCAGCTACTGCACAGCCAAGATCTTGATGAGACATCTGCCGCTTCTTCTGCTAGGCGGGCAAGTAGTGATGAGTAGGGTTGAGCGAACCCCAACTGTAAATTTCGGGTTCATACAGAACATTACGGTTTTTCTCACCCGGACCCGAACATTTCCGTAAAAGTTTGGGTTCGTTGTTCGGCGATTACTTCCCGCTTTTTGAAAGGCTGCAGGGAAGCCAATCAACAAGTGTTTTACTATTTTGCCCTAAGCAGTGCAGCATGTGACCCAGCCTTTATTTAAGCTCGAGTCATGTAGAGCCGCACGTCACTCTGCTGCTCTTAGTGTAGGGACAGACTGGTGCTGCTGGTGCTCTCAGGGAGAGATTAGGGAAGAAATCTGTTGAACTTTGTAGTGTTAACTCTTCAAACTACAGCAATTATTGAAGGTGCTATGCTATATATTTGTACCCGGCCCTGAGCCCAGTGATACTGCAAAATAATTTTTAATCCATCTCTTACTGAGGTGGGGGTCGGCGGCCATTTTAGCAACTGCAGTGTCCTTGGAACTGCATGTGACCTGCATGTGTGCCAGTCTGCCAGGGACATCAGTCTAATTATTTTGTGGTAGCTTAGTGGAGGAAAAATTCCTTTTTTCTGGCAGGTCAAGTCCCCCTACACTACCTATTTCATAATTTTGGGGTGACATAGTGCATTTCTGTAGTTGGTGGAATAAGCCCGTACTGTCATACCACAGAGCACGTTTGCATACACTGCTGAAAAAACCTATTTTAAAATTTTGCGGTGACATAATGCATGTCTGTAGTTAGAGGAATAAACCTGTACCGTCGTACCACAGAGAACGTTTGCATACACCGCTGAAAAACCTATTTTAAAATTTTGCTGTGACATAGTGCATTTTTGTAGTTGGTGGAATAAAATCGTACTCTAGTACCACAGAGCACGTTTGACTACACCGCTGAAAAACCTATTTTAAAATTTTGCGGTGACATAGTGCATTTCTGTAGTTGGGTTAATAAACCCGTACTGTTGTGCCGCAGAGCACGTTTACATGCAACACTGTAAACATTGTTTTTAAAATTTTGCGGTTAAAAACTGCATTTCTGTAGTTGGGTTAATAAACCCGTACTGTTGTGCCACAGAGCACGTTTGCATACAACGCTGAAAAAACTGTTTTATAATTTTTGGGGTGACACACTGGTTTTGTGCTACCTAGCAGATCTGAGGCCTACCCTGTATTTCAGACATTTTAAGTAACCTGTGGAACTCCGCCTTTACATAATTGGTTGCAAAAACATCGGTTTTGTGGTAGATAGCACATTTGCGGTGTACGCTGCATTTCTGACAGTCAAATTAAACCGCTAACCTCTGCTGTTACATTGTTGGTTTGAAAATTTCATAGTGTCCGCTAAATCATATATTTTGTTCTGGGGTGAAATTAATCTGCTAAAATAGCAATACCCTGAATCTGGTGTCCCAGCTGTTGCAGGCCAGATTTCATAGTGTCTGCCAAAACACATATTTTGTTCTGGGGTGAAAGTAATTTGGCAAAATAGCAATACCCTGAATCTGTTGTCCCAGCTGTTGCAGCCCAGATTTCATAGTGTCTGCCAAAACACATATTTTGTTCTGGGGTGAAATTAATTTGGCAAAATAGCATTACCCTGAATCTGTTGTCCCAGCTGTTGCAGGCCAAGTGTAAATCTGTCCATGAAAGGATACCTTTCATCCAGGGCCTAAATACTAGCCCTAAAAGAGATATTCCCCTAAATCAGTGGTTACTGCTGTGCCTGGATTAGTGTAATACGCTACATAAAGAAATAGGCAGATAGTGGTAGGTGCCTGTAAAAAAAGGCCTGAATTTAAAATCAATACATTGGGCCAAATATTTTTTCCTTATTGTGGTGCTTGGTGAACGGTAACAATGAGGAAAACATCTAGTAAGGGACGCGGACGCGGTCGTGGTGGTGCTGGGAGAGGACGTGGCCATTCTGCCACAGCCACAGGTCCTAGTGAACCAACTACCTCAAGTTCCAGTACCCGCCAGAAATTACAGCGATATTTGGTGGGGCCCAATGCCGTTCTAAGGATGGTAAGGCCTGAGCAGGTACAGGTGCTAGTCAATTGGGTGGCCGACAGTTGATCCAGCACGTTCACAACATTATCTCCCACCCAGTCTTCCGCAAAAAGCGCACAGGTGGCACCTGAAAACCAAGCCCATCAGTCTGTCACATCACCCCCATGCATTTCAGGGAAACTGTCAGAGCCTCAAGTTATGCAGCAGTCTCTTATGCTGTTTGAAGACTCTGCTGGCAGGGTTTCCCAAGGGAATCCACCTAGCCCTTCCCCAGTGGTGGAAGACATAGAATGCACTGATGCACAACCACTGATGTTTCCTGATGATGAGGACATGGGAATACCACTCATCGGAGTCCGCACGTCTCTGATGATGACGAAACACAGGTGCCAACTGCTGCGTCTTTCTGCAGTGTGCAGACCGAACAGGAGGTCAGGGAGGAAGACTGTGTGGAAGACGATGCAGGGGACGATGAGGTCCTAGACCCCACATGGAATGAAGGTCGTGCCACTGGACTTTCATAGTTCAGAGGAAGAGGCAGTGGTGAGACCGAGCCAACAGCGTAGCAAAAGAGGGAGCAGGGGGCAAAAGCAGAACAGCCCCTGACAAGAGAGTTCGCCTGATACTGGCCACCGCCACCAGGGACCGAGCACACCAAAGGCAGCTTCAAGGAGTTCCCTGGCATGGCACTTCTTTAAACAATGTGCTGACGACAAGACCCGAGTGGTTTGCACGCTGTGCCATCAGATCCTGAAGCGAGGCATTAACGTTCTGAACCTTAGCACAACCTGCATGACCAGGCATCTACATGCAAAGCATGAACTGCAGTGGAGTAAAGACCTTTAAAGCAAGGAACTCACTCAGGCTCCCCCTGCTCCCTCTTTTGCTGCTGCCTCGGCCTCCTCCTCCGCCTCGGGAGGAACGTTGGCACCTGCCGCCCACCAAACAGAGGATGTGCCACCGACACCACCACCTCCGTCACCAAGCATCTCCACCATGTCACACGGCAGCGTTCAGCTCTCCATCTCACAAACCTTGAAGAGAAAGCGTAAATTCCCACCTAGCCACCCTCAAGCCTTGGGCCTGAATGCCAGCTTTTCTAAACTACTGGCCTTTGCAATGCTGTCATTCAGGCTGGTGGACACAGACAGCTTCAAACAGCTGATGTCCATGGCTGTCCCACAGTATGTTGTCCCCAGCCGCCACTACTTCTCCAAGACAGCCGTGCCTTCCCTGCACAACCAACTATCCGATAAAATCAAGTGTGCACTGCACAACGCCATCTGTGGCAAGGTCCACCTAACCACAGATACGTGGACCAGTAAGCATGGCCAGGGACGCTATATCTCCCTAACTGCACACTGGGTAAATGTAGTGGTGGCTGGGCTTCAGGCGGAGAGTTCCTTGGCGCACGCCCTTCCGCCGCCAAGGATCGCAGGGCATCATTCTTGCCTCCTGTAGCCTCCTCCTCCTACTCGGCTTCCTCCTCCTCTGCTTCCACCAGCTCATCCAGTCAGCCACACACCTTCACCACTAACTTCAGCACAGCCCGGGTAAACGTCAGCAGGCCATTCTGAAACTCATATGTTTGGGGACAGGCCCCACACCGCGCAGGAGTTGTGGATGGGTATTGAACAACAGACCGACCAGTGGTTGCTGCCGGTGGGCCTCAAGCCCGGCCTGGTGGTGTGCGATAATGGGCGAAATCTCGCCGCAGCTCTGGGACTAGCCGGTTTGACGCACATCCCTTGCCTGGCGCATGTGCTGAATTTGGTGGTGCAGAAGTTCATTCACAACTACCCCGACATGTCAGAGCTGCTGCATAAAGTGCGGGCCGTCTGTGCGCGCTCCGGCGTTCACATCCTGCCGCTGCTCGCCTGTCTGCGCTACAGCGGAACTTCGGCCTTCCCGCTCACCGCCTCATATGCGACGTGCCCACCAGGTGGAACTCCACCTTGCACATGCTGGAGAGACTGTGCGAGCAGCAGCAGGCCATAGTGGAGTTTCAGCTGCAGCACGCACGCGGTCAGTCGCACTGCGGAACAGCACCACTTCACCACCAATGATTGGGCCTCCATGCGAGACCTGTGTGCCCTGTTGCGCTGTTTCGAGTACTCCACCAACATGGCCAGTGGTGATGACACCGTTATCAGCGTTACAATACCACTTCTATGTCTCCTTGAGAAAACGCTTAGGGCGATGATGGAAGAGGAGGTGGCCCAGGAGGAGGAGGAGGATGAGGGGTCATTTTTAGCACTTTCAGGCCAGTCTGTTAGAAGTGGCTCAGAGGGAGGTTTTTTGCAACAGCAGAGGCCAGGTACAAATGTGGCCAGCCAGGGCCCACTACTGGAGGACGAGGAGGATGAGGAGGAGGTGGAGGAGGATGAGGATGAAGCAGGTTCACAGCGGGGTGGCACCCGACACAGCTCAGGCCCATCACTGGTGCGTGGCTGGGGGATACGGAGGACGATGACGATACGCTCCCACAGAGGACAGCTTGTCCTTACCTCTGGGGAGCCTGGCACACATGAGCGACTACATGCTGCAGTGCCTGCGCAACGACAGCAGAGTTGCCCACATTTTAACGTGTGCGGACTACTGGGTTGCCACCCTGCTGGATCCCCGGTACAAAGACAATGTGCCCACCTTACTTCCTGCACTGGAGCGTGATAGGAAGATGCGCGAGTACAAGCGCACGCTGGTAGAGGCGCTCCTGAGAGCATTCCCAAATGTCACAGGGGAACAGGTGGAAGCCCAAGGCGAAGGCAGAGGAGGAGCAAGAGGTCGCCAACGCAGCTGTGTCACGGCCAGCTCCTCTGAGGGCAGGGTTAGCATGGCAGAAATGTGGAAAAGTTTTGTCTCCACGCCACAGCTAACTGCACCACCACCTGATACGGAACGTGTTAGCAGGAGGCAGCATTTCACTAACATGGTTGAACAGTACGCCTGCACACCCTCCACGTACTGACTGATGGTTCGGCCCCATTCAACTTCTGGGTCTCCAAATTGTCCACGTGGCCAGAGTTAGCATTTTATGCCTTGGAGGTGCTGGCCTGCCCGGCGGCCAGCGTTTTGTCTGAACGTGTATTCAGCACGGCAGGGGGCATCATTACTGACAAACGCAGCCGCCTGTCCACAGCCAACGTGGACAAGCTGACGTTCATAAAATGAACCAGGCATGGATCCCACAGGACCTGTGCCTCCCTTGTGCAGAATAGACATTTATAACTGCCTCCCATCAACCATGTATTCTTGTACTCCGGGCACTTCTTTATTGAATCCTCATTTTTTTAACTTTACCATGATCTTGCGGTGCAACCCAAAGTTGAATGAACCTCTCCTCTGTCTGGGTGCTGGGTCCGAAATAACTGAGAGTGGCCTTCTCCGGTGGTGGTTGATATGACGCATGATTCCTTGCTGTGGGACCTCTCTCTCTGTCTGGGTGCTGGTCCGAAATAAATGAGAGTGGCCTTCTCCGGTGGTGGTTGATATGACGCATGATTCCTTGCTGTGGGACCTCTCTCCTCTGTCTGGGTGCTGGTCCGAAATAAATGAGAGTGGCCTTCTCCGGTGGTGGTTGATATGACGCATGATTCCTTGCTGTGGGACCTCTCTCCTCTGTCTGGGTGCTGGTCCGAAATAAATGAGAGTGGCCTTCTCCGGTGGTGGTTGATATGACGCATGATTCCTTGCTGTGGGACCTGTCTCCTCTGTCTGGGTGCTGGTCCGAAATAAATGAGAGTGGCCTTCTCCGGTGGTGGTTGATATGACGCATGATTCCTTGCTGTGTGACCTGTATCCTCTGTCTGGGTGCTGGTCCCAAATAAATGAGAGTGGCCTTCTCCGGTGGTGGCTGATATGACGCATGATTCCTTGCTGTGGGACCTCTCTCCTCTGTCTGGGTGCTGGTACAAAATAACTGAGAGTGGCCTTCTCCAGTGGTGGTTGATATGACGCATGATTCCTTGCTGTGGGACCTGTATCCTCTGTCTGGGTGCTGGTCCGAAATAAATGAGAGTGGCCTTCTCCGGTGGTGGTTGATATGACGCATGATTCCTTGCTGTGGGACCTCTCCTCTGTCTGGGTGCTGGGCCGAAATAAATGAGAGTGGCCTTCTCCGGTGGTGGATGATATGACGCATGATTCCTTGCTGTGGGACCTCTCTCCTCTGTCTGGATGCTGGTCCGAAATAAATGAGAGTGGCCTTCTCCGGTGGTGGTTGATATGACGCATGATTCCTTGCTGTGGGACCTCTCTCCTCTGTCTGGGTGCTGGTCCGAAATAAATGAGAGTGGCCTTCTCCGGTGGTGGTTGATATGACGCATGATTACTTGCTGTGTGAACAGTATCCTCTGTCTGGGTGCTGGTCCTAAATAAATGAGAGAGGCCTTCTCCGGTGGTGGTTGACATGACGCCTAATTCCTTGCTGTGGGACCTCTATCCTCAGTCTGGGTGCTGGTACAAAAAAAATGAGAGTGGCCTTCTCCGGTGGTGATTTATATGACTCATAATTCCTTGCTGTTTGATCTGTATCCTCTGTCTGGGTGCTGGTCCCAAATAAATGAGAGTGGCCTTCTCCGGTGGTGGTTGATATGACGCATGATTCCTTGCTGTGGGACCTGTTCCTCTGTCTGGGTGCTGGTCCCAAATAAATGAGAGTGGCCTTCTCCGGTGGTGGTTGATATGAGGCATAATTCCTTGCTGTGGGCCCTCTCTCCTCTGTCTGGGTGCAGGTCCGAAATAAATGAGAGTGGCCTTTTCCGTTGGTGGTTGATATGACGCATGATTCCTTGCTGTGGGACCTCTCTCCTCTGTCTGGGTGCTGGTCCGAAATAAATGAGACTGGCCTTCTCCGTTGGTGGTTGATATGACGCATGATTCCATGCTGTGGGACCTGTATCCTCTGTCTGGGTGCAGGGCCGAAATAAATGAGAGTGGCCTTCTCCGTTGGTGGTTGATATGAGGCATGATTCCTTGCTGTGGGACCTGTATCCTCTGTCTGGGTGCTGGTCCGAAATAAATGAGAGTTGCCTTCTCCGTTGTTGGTTGATATGACGCATGATTCCTTGCTGTGGGACCTGTATCCTCTGTCTGGGTGCTGGGCCGAAATAAATGAGAGTGGCCTTCTCCGGTGGTGATTGATATGAGGCATGATTCCTTGCTGTGGGACCTCTCTCCTCTGTCTGGGTGCTGGTCCCAAATAAATGAGAGTGGCCTTCTCCGGTGGTGGTTGATATGACGCATGATTCCTTGCTGTGGGACCTCTCTCCTCTGTCTGGGTGCTGGTCCGAAATAAATGAGAGTGGCCTTCTCCCGTGGTGGTTGATATGATGCATGATTCCATGCTGTGGCACCTGTTCCTCTGTCTGGGTGCTGGTCCCAAATAAATGAGAGTGGCCTTCTCCGGTGGTGGTTGATATGAGGCATAATTCCTTGCTGTGGGCCCTCTCTCCTCTGTCTGGGTGCTGGTCCGAAATAAATGAGAGTGGCCTTTTCCGTTGGTGGTTGATATGACGCATGATTCCTTGCTGTGGGACCTCTCTCCTCTGTCTGGGTGCTGGTCCGAAATAAATGAGACTGGCCTTCTCCGTTGGTGGTTGATATGACGCATGATTCCTTGCTGTGGGACCTGTATCCTCTGTCTGGGTGCAGGGCCGAAATAAATGAGAGTGGCCTTCTCCGTTGGTGGTTGATATGAGGCATGATTCCTTGCTGAGGGACCTGTATCCTCTGTCTGGGTGCTGGTCCGAAATAAATGAGAGTGGCCTTCTCCGTTGTTGGTTGATATGACGCATGATTTCTTGCTGTGGGACCTGTATCCTCTGTCTGGGTGCTGGGCCGAAATAAATGAGAGTGGCCTTCTCCGGTAGTGATTGATATGAGGCATGATTCCTTGCTGTGGGACCTCTCTCCTCTGTCTGGGTGCTAATCCCAAATAAATGAGAGTGGCCTTCTCCAGTGGTGGTTGATATGACGCATGATTCCTTGCTGTGGGACCTCTCTCCTCTGTCTGGGTGCTGGTCCGAAATAAATGAGAGTGGCCTTCTCCGGTGGTGGTTGATATGACGCATGATTACTTGCTGTGTGAACAGTATCCTCTGTCTGGGTGCTGGTCCCAAATAAATGAGAGAGGCCTTCTCCGGTGGTGGTTGACATGACGCCTAATTCCTTGCTTTGGGACCTCTATCCTCAGTCTGGGTGCTGGTACAAAATAAATGAGAGTGGCCTTCTCCGGTGGTGGTTGATATGACGCATAATTCCTTGCTGTTTGACCTGTATCCTCTGTCTGGGTGCTGGTCCCAAATAAATGAGAGTGGCCTTCTCTGGTGGTGGTTGATATGACGCATGATTCCTTGCTGTGTGACCTGTATCCTCTGTCTGGGTGCTGGTCCCAAATAAATGAGAGTGGCCTTCTCCGGTGGTGGTTGATATGACGCATGATTCCTTGCTGTGGGACCTCTCTCCTCTGTCTGGGTGCTGGTCCCAAATAAATGAGAGTGGCCTTCTCCGGTGGTGGTTGATTTGACGCATGATTCCTTGCTGTGGGACCTCTCTCCTCTGTTTGGGTGCTGGGCCGAAATAAATGAGAGTGGCCTTCTCCAGTGGTGGTTGATATGAGGCATGATTCCTTGCTGTGGGACCTCTCTCCTCTATCTGGGTGCTGGTCCGAAATAAATGAGAGTGGCCTTCTCCGTTGGTGGTTGATATGACGCATGATTCCTTGCTGTGGGACCTCTCCTCTGTCTGGGTGCTGGGTCGAAATAAATGAGAATGGCCTTCTCCGTTGGTGGTTGATATGAGGCATGATTCCTTGCTGTGGGACATGTCATCCTCTGTCTGGGTGCTGGTCCGAATAAATGAGTGGCCTTCTCCAGTGGTGGTTGATATGATGCATAATTCCTTGCTGTTTGACCTGTTTCCTCTGTCTGGGTGCTGGTCCCAAATAAATGAGAGTGGCCTTCTCCGGTGGTGGTTGATATGATGCATGATTCCTTGCTGTGGGAACTGTATCCTCTGTCTGGGTGCTGGTCCGAAATAAAGAGAGTGGCCTTCTCCGTTGGTGGTTGATGTGACGCATGATTACTTGCTGTGACCTGTATCCTCTGTCTGGGTGCTGGTACCAAGTAAATGAGAGTGGCCTTCTCCGGTGGTGGTTGATATGACGCCATATTCCTTGCTGTGGGACCTCTCTCCTCTGTTTGGGTGCTGGCCGAAAAATGAGAGTGGCCTTCTCCGTTGGTGGTTGATATGACGCATGATTCCTTGCTGTGGGACCTGTATTCTCTGTCTGGGTGCTGAATGAAAAATGAGAGTGGCCTTCTCCGCTGGTGGTTGATATGAGACATGATTCCTTGCTGTGGGACCTGTATCCTCTGTCTGGGTGCTGGTCCGAAATAAATGAGAGTGGCTTTCTCCGTTGGTGGTTGATATGACGCATGAATCCTTGCTGTGGGACCTGTATCCTCTGTCTGGGTGCTGGGTCGAAATAAATGAGAGTGGCCTTCTCCGCTGGTGGTTGATATGAGGCATGATTCCTTGCTTTGGGAAATGTATCCTCTGTCTGGGTGCTGGTCCGAAATAAATGAGAGTGTCCTTCTCCTTTGTTGGTTGATATGACGCATGATTCCTTGCTGTGGGACCTGTATCCTCTGTCTGGGTGCTGGTCCCAAATAAATGAGAGTGGCCTTCTCCGGTGGTGGTTGATATGATGCATAATTCCTTGCTGTTTGACCTGTATCCTCTGTCTGGGTGCTGGTCCCAAATAAATGAGAGTGGCCTTCTCCGATGGTGGTTGATATGAAGCATGATTCCTTGCTGTGTGACCTCTCTCCTCTGTCTGGGTGCTGGGCCGAAATAAATGAGAGTGGCCTTCTCCGGTGGTAGTTGATATGACGCATGATACCTTGCTGTGGGACCTCTCTCCTCTGTCTGGGTGCTGGGCCGAAATAAATGATAGTGGCCTTCTCCGGTGGGGGTTGATATGACGCATGATTCCTTGCTGTGGGACCTCTCTCTCTGTTTGGGTGCTAGGCCGAAATAAATGAGAGTGGCCTTCTCCGGTGGTGGTTGATATGATGCATGATTCCTTGCTGTGGGACCTGTATCCTGTGTCTGGGTGCTGGTCCGAAATAAAAGAGAGTGGCCTTTCTCCGTTGGTGGTTGATGTGACGCATGATTACTTGCTGCTGTGACCTGTATCCTCTGTCTAGGTGCTGGTCCCAAATAAATGAGAGTGGCCTTCTCCGGTGGTGGTTGATATGACGCCTTATTCCTTGCTGTGGGACCTCTCTACTCTGTCTGGGTGCTGGTCCGAAATAAATGAGAGTGGCCTTATCTGGTGGTGGTTGATAGGACGCATGATTCCATGCTGTGTGACCTGTATCCTCTGTCTGGGTGCTGGGACGAAATAAATGAGAGTGGCCTTCTCCGTTGGTGGTTGATATGACACATGATTCCTTGCTGTGGGACATGTATCCTCTGTCTGGGTGCTGGGCCGAAATAAATGAGAGTGGCCTTCTCCGTTGGTGGTTGATATGAGGCATGATTCCTTGCTGTGTGACCTGTATCCTCTGTCTGGGTGCTGGTCCCAAATAAATGAGAGTGGCCTTCTCCGGTGGTGGTTGATTTGACGCATGATTCCTTGCTGTGGGACCTCTCTCCTCTGTTTGGGTGCTGGGCCGAAATAAATGAGAGTGGCCTTCTCCAGTGGTGGTTGATATGAGGCATGATTCCTTGCTGTGGGACCTCTCTCCTCTATCTGGGTGCTTGTCCGAAATAAATGAGAGTGGCCTTCTCCGTTGGTGGTTGATATGACGCATGATTCCTTGCTGTGGGACCTGTATCCTCTGTCTGGGTGCTGGGTCGAAATAAATGAGAATGGCCTTCTCCGTTGGTGGTTGATATGAGGCATGATTCCTTGCTGTGGGACTTGTATCCTCTGTCTGGGTGCTGGTCCGAAATAAATGAGAGTGGCCTTCTCCAGTGGTGGTTGATATGATGCATAATTCCTTGCTGTTTGACCTGTTTCCTCTGTCTGGGTGCTGGTCCCAAATAAATGAGAGTGGCCTTCTCCTGTGGTGGTTGATATGATGCATGATTCCTTGCTGTGGGAACTGTATCCTCTGTCTGGGTGCTGGTCCGAAATAAATGAGAGTGGCCTTCTCTCGTTGGTGGTTGATGTGACGCATGATTACTTGCTGTGTGACCTGTATCCTCTGTCTGGGTGCTGAGTACCAAGTAAATGAGAGTGGCCTTCTCCGGTGGTAGGCTGATATGACGCCATGATTCCTTGCTGTGGGACCTCTCTCCTCTGCTCTGGGTGCTGGAGCCGAAATAAATGAGAGTGGCCTTCTCCGTTGGTGGTTGATATGACGCATGATTCCTTGCTGTGGGACCTGTATTCTCTGTCTGGGTGCTGAGCAAAAAAATGAGAGTGGCCTTCTCCGTTGGTGGTTGATATGACGACATGATTCCTTGCTGTGGGACCTGTATCCTCTGTCTGGGTGCTGGTCCGAAATAAATGAGAGTGGCCTTCTCCGTTGGTGGTTGATATGACGCATGATTCCTTGCTGTGGGACCTGTATCCTCTGTCTGGGTGCTGGGTCAAAATAAATGAGAGTGGCCTTCTCCGTTGGTGGTTGATATGAGGCATGATTCCTTGCTTTGGGACCTGTATCCTCTGTCTGGGTGCTGGTCCGAAATAAATGAGAGTGTCCTTCTCCTTTGGTGGTTGATATGACGCATGATTCCTTGCTGTGGGACCTGTATCCTCTGTCTGGGTGCTGGTCCAAAATAAATGAGAGTGGCCTTCTCCGGTGGTGGTTGATATGACGCATGATTCCTTGCTGTGGGACCTGTATCCTCTGTCTGGGTGCTGGTCCCAAATAAATGAGAGTGGCCTTCTCCGATGGTGGTTGATATGACGCATGATTCCTTGATGTGTGACCTCTCTCCTCTGTCTAGGTGCTGGTCCAAAATAAATGAGAGTGGCCTTCTCCGGTGGTGGTTGATATGACGCATGATTCCTTGCTGTGGGACCTCTCTCCTCTGTCTGGGTGCTGGTCCAAAATAAATGAGAGTGGCCTTCTCCGGTGGTGGGTTGATATGACGCATGATTCCTTGCAGTGGGACCTCTCTACTCTGTCTGGGTGCTGGTCCAAAATAAATGAGAGTGGCCTTCTCTGGTGGTGGTTGATATGACGCATGATTCCTTGCTGTGTGACCTGTATCCTCTGTCTGGGTGCTGATCCAAATAAATGAGAGTGGCCTTCTCCGTTGGTGGTTGATATGACGCATGATTCCTTGCTGTGGGACCTCTATCCTCTGTCTGGGTGCTGGTCCGAAATAAATGAGAGTGGCCTTCTCCGTTGGTGGTTGATATGACGCATGATTCCTTGCTGTGGGACCTGTATCCTCTGTCTGGGTGCTAAGGCCGAAATAAATGAGAGTGGCCTTCTCCGGTGGTGGTTGATATGAGGCATGATTCCTTGCTGTGTGACCTGTATCCTCTGTCTGGGTGCTAGGTCAAATAAATGAGAATGGCCTTCCGTTGGTGGTTGATATGAGGCATGATTCCTTGCTGTGGAACCTCTCTCCTCTGTCTGGGTGCTAGTCCCAAATAAATGAGAGTGGCCTTCTCCGTGGTGGTTGATATGACGCATGATTCCTTGCTGCAGGACCTCTCTCCTCTGTCTGGGTGCTGGTCCTAAATAAATGAGAGTGGCCTTCTCCATTGGTGGTTGATATGACGCATGATTACTTGCTGTGTGACCTGTATCTCTGTCTGGGTGCTGGTCCAAATAAATGAGAGTGGCCTCTCCAATGGTGGCTGATATGACGCCTGACTTCATGCTGTAGGACCTCTCTCCTCTTCTGGGTGCTGGGTCCAAAATAAATGAGAGTGGCCTTCTCCGGTGTGGTGGTTGATATGACGATGATTCCTTGCTGTGGACCTCTCTCCTCTGTCTGGGTGCTAGGTCGAAATAAATGAGAGTGGCCTTCTCCGGGTGGTGGTTGATATGACGCATGATTCCTTGCTGTGGGACCTCTATCCTCTGTCTGGGTGCTGATCCGAAATAAATGAGAGTGGCCTTCTCCGTGGTGGTTGATATGACGCATGATTCCATGCTGTGGGACCTGTATCCTCTGTCTGGGTGCTGGTCCGAAATAATGAGAGTGGCCTTCTCCAGTTGGTGGTTGATATGAGCGCATGATTCCTTGCTGTGGACCTGTATCCTCTGTCTGGGTGCTGGTCCAAAATAAATGAGAGTGGCCTTCTCCGTTGGTGTGGTTGATATGATGCATGATTCCTTGCTGTGGGACCTCTATCCTCTGTCTGGGTGCTGGTCCGAAATAAATGAGGAGTGGCCTTCTCCGTTGGTGGTTGATATGACGCATGATTCCTTGCTGTGGGACCTGTATCCTCTGTCTGGGTGCTGGTCCCAAATAAATGAGAGTGGCCTTCTCCGGTGGTGGTTGATATGACGCATGATTCCTTGCTGTAGGACCTGTATCCTCTGTCTGGGTGCTGGTCCCAAAATAAATGAGAGTGGCCTTCTCCTTTGGTGGTTGATATGGCGCATGATTCCTTGCTGTGGGACCTCTCTCCTCTGTCTGGGTGCTGGGTCCGAAATAAATGAGAGTGGCCTTCTCCGGTGGTGGTTGATATGACGCATGATTCCTTGCTGTGGGACTCTCTCCTCTGTCTGGGTGCTGGTCCAAAATAAATGAGAGTGGCCTTCTCCGGTGGTGGTTGATATGACGCATGATTCCTTGCTGTGGGACCTGTATCCTATGTCTGGGTGCTGGTCCAAAATAAAAGAGAGTGGCCTTCTCCGTTGGTGGTTGATATGACGCATGATTACTTGCTGTGTGACCTGTATCCTCTGTCTGGGTGCTGGTCCCAAATAAATGAGAGTGGCCTTCTCCGGTGGTGGTTGATATGACGCCTGATTCCTTGCTGTGGGACCTCTCTACTCTGTCTGGGTGCTGGTCCGAAATAAATGAGAGTGGCCTTATTCCGTGGTGGTTGATAGGACGCATGATTCCATGCTGTGGGACCTGTATCCTCTGTCTGGGTGCTGGCCAAAATAAATGAGAGTGGCCTTCTCGTGCTGGTGTGGTTGATATGACGCATGATTCCTTGCTGTGGGACCTGTATCCTCTGTCTGGGTGCTGGTCCGAAATAAATGAGAGTGGCCTTCTCCGTTGTTGGTTGATATGACGCATGATTCCTTGCTGTGGACCTGTATCCTCTGTCTGGGTGCTGGGCCGAAATAAATGAGAGTGGCCTTCTCCGGTGGTGGTTGATATGAGGCATGATTCCTTGCTGTGTGACCTGTATCCTCTGTCTGGGTGCTGGGCCGAAATAAATGAGAGTGGCCTTCTCCGTTGGTGGTTGATATGAGGCATGATTCCTTGCTGTGGAACCTCTCTCCTCTGTCTGGGTGCTGGTCCCAAATAAATGAGAGTGGCCTTCTCCGGTGGTGGTTGATATGACGTATGATTCCTTGCTGTGGGACCTCTCTCCTCTGTCTGGGTGCTGGTCCGAAATAAATGAGAGTGGCCTTCTCCATTGGTTGTTGATATGACGCATGATTACTTGCTGTGTGACCTGTATCCTCTGTCTGGGTGCTGGTCACAAATAAATGAGAGTGGCCTTCTCCAATGGTGGTTGATATGACGCCTTACTCCATGCTGTGGGACCTCTCTCCTCTTTCTGGGTGCTGGTCCAAAATAAATGAGAGTGGCCTTCTCCGGTGGTGGTTGATATGACGCATGATTCCTTGCTATGTGACATGTATCCTCTGTCTGGGTGCTGGTCCCAAATAAATGAGAGTGGCCTTCTCCGGTGGTGGTTGATATGACGCATGATTCCTTGCTGTGGGACCTCTCTCCTCTGTCTGGGTGCTGGGCCGAAATAAATGAGAGTGGCCTTCTCCGGGGTGGTGGTTGATATGACGCATGATTCCTTGCTGTGGGACCTCTCTCCTCTGTCTGGGTGCTATTCCGAAATAAATGAGAGTGGCCTTCTCCGTTGGTGGTTGAAATGACGCATGATTCCTTGCTGTGGGACCTGTATCCTCTGTCTGGGTGCTGAGCTGAAATAAATGAGAGTGGCCTTCTCCGTTGGTGGTTGATATGAGGCATGATTCCTTGCTGTGGGACCTGTATCCTCTGTCTGGGTGCTGGTCCGAAATAAATGAGAGTGGCTTTCTCCGTTGGTGGTTGATATGACGCATGATTCCATGCTGTGGGACCTCTATCTTCTGTATGGGTGCGTGGCCGAAATAAATGAGAGTGGCCTTCTCCGTTTGTGGTTGATATGAATCATTATTCCTTGCTGTGGGACCTGTATCCTCTGTCTGGGTGCTGGGCCGAAATAAATGAGAGTGGTCTTCTCCGCTGGTGGTTGATATGACACATGATTCCTTGCTGTGGGACATGTATCCTCTGTCTGGGTGCTGGGCCGAAATAAATGAGAGTGGCCTTCTCCGTTGGTGGTTGATATGAGGCATGATTCCTTGCTGTGTGACCTGTATCCTCTGTCTTAGTGCTGGTCCCAAACAAATGAGAGTGGCCTTCTCCGGTGGTGGCTGATATGACGCCTATTCATTGCTGTGGGACTCTCTCCTCTGTCTGAGTGCTGGTCCGAAATAAGTGAGAGTGGCCTTCTCCGGTGGTGGATGATATGACGCATGATTCCTTGCTGTGGACCTGTATCCTCTGTCTGTGTGCTGGTCCCAAATAAATGAGAGTGGCCTTCTCCGTGTGGTGGTTGATATGACGCATGATTCCTTGCTGTGGGACCTCTCTCCTCTGTTTGGGTGCTGGGCCGAAATAAATGAGAGTGGCCTTCTCCGGTGGTGGTTTATATGAGGCATGATTCCTTGCTGTGGGACTTGAATCCTCTGTCTGGGTGCTGGTCCGAAATAATTGAGGTGGCCTTCTCCGGCGGTGGTTGATATGAGGCATGATTCCTTTCTGTGGACCTCTCTCTCTGTCTGGGTTCTGGGCCGAAATAAATGAGAGTGGCCTTCTCCGGTGGTGGTTGATATTTCGCGATGATTCCTTGCTGTGTGACCTGTATCCTCTGTCTGGGTGCTGGTCCCGAAATAAATGAGAGTAGCCTTCTCCGGTGGTGGTTGATATGACGCATGATTCTTGCTGTGGGACCTCTCAACCTCTGTCTGGGTGATGGTCCAAAATAAATGAGAGTGGCCTTCTCCCCGTGGTGGCTGATATGACGCATGATTCCTTGCTGGGGGCCCTCTCCTCTGTCTGGGTGCTTGTCCGAAATAAATGAGAGTGGCCTTTCTCCATTGGTGGTTGATATGACGCATGATTCCTTGCTGTGGGACCTGTATCCTCTGTCTGGAGTGCTGGTCCCAAATAAATGAGAGTGGCCTTCTCCGGTGGTGGTTGATATGACGCATGATTCCTTGCTGTGGGACCTCTCCTCTGTCTGGGTGCTTGTCCGAAATAAATGAGAGTGGCCTTCTCCGGTGGTGGTTGAAATGACGCATGACTTCCTTGCTGTGGGACCAGTATCCTCTGTCTGGAGTGCTGGTCCCAAATAAATGAGAGGCCTTCTCCTGTGGTGGTTGATATGACGCCTGATTCCTTGCTGTGGACCTCTCTCCTCTGTCTGGGTGCTGGTCCGAAATAAATGAGAGTGGCATTCTCGCGGGTGGTTGATATGAGGCATGATTCCTGCTGTGGGAGACACTGTATCCTCTGTCTGGGTGCTGGTCCTAAGTAAATGAGAGTGGCCTTCTCCGGTGGTTGGTTGATATGACGATGATTCCTTGCTGTGGGACCTGTATCCTCTGTCTGGGTGCTTGGCCGAAATAAATGAGAGTGGCCTTCTAGTTGGTGGTTGATATGAGGCATGATTCCCTGCTGTGTGACCTGTATCCTCTGTCTGGGGCAATGAAATAAATGAGAGTGGCCTTCTCCGGTGGTGGCTGATATGGCATGATTCCCTTGCTGTGGACCTCTCCTCTGTCTGGGTGCTGGTCCCAAATAAATGAGAGTGGCCTTCTCCGTTGTTGGTTGATATGAGGCATGATTCCTTGCTGTGGGACATGTATCCTGGTCTGGGTGCTGGTCCGAAATAAATGAGATTGGCCTACTCAGTTTTTGGCTGATATGACGAATGATTCCCTTGCTGTGGGACCTGTATCCTCTGTCAATGGGTGCTGGTGCCTAAATAAATGATGAGTGGCCTCTCCGTTGGTGGCTGATGCTGAGGCTTGATTCCTTGCTGTGGGACCTCTCTCACTCTGTGTCTGGGTGCTGGTCCCAAAATAAATGAGAGTGGCCTTCTCCGGTGGTGGTTGATATGAGGCATGATTCCTTGCTGTGGGACCTGTATCCTCTGTCTGGGTGCTGGTCCAAAATAAATGAGAGTGGCCTTCTCCGGTGGTGGTTGATATGACGCATGATTCCTTGCTGTGGGACCTGTATCCTCTGTCTGGGTGCTGGTCCAAAATAAATGAGAGTGGCCTTCTCCGGTGGTGGTTGATATGACGCATGATTCCTTGCTGTGGGACCTGTATCCTCTGTCTGGGTGCTGGGTCCAAAATAAATGAGAGTGGCCTTCTCCGTTGGTGGTTGATATGACGCATGATTCCTTGCTGTGGGACCTCTCCTCTGTCTGGGTGCTGGTCCAAAATAAATGAGAGTGGCCTTCTCCGGTGGTGGTTGATATGACGCATGATTCCTTGCTGTGGGACCTCTCTCCTCTGTCTGGGTGCTGGTCCGAAAATAAATGAGAGTGGCCTTCTCCGTTGGTGGTTGATATGACGCATGATTCCTTGCTGTGGGACCTGTATCCTCTGTCTGGGTGCTGGTCCAAAATAAATGAGAGTGGCCTTCTCCGGTGGTGGTTGATATGACGCATGATTCCTTGCTGTGGGACCTGTCTCCTCTGTCTGGGTGCTGGTCCAAAATAAATGAGAGTGGCCTTCTCCGGTGGTGGTTGATATGACGCATGATTCCTTGCTGTGGGACCTGTATCCTCTGTCTGGGTGCTGGTCCCAAAATAAATGAGAGTGGCCTTCTCCGGTGGTGGTTGATATGACGCATGATTCCTTGCTGTGGGACCTCTCCTCTGTCTGGGTGCTGGTCCAAAATAAATGAGAGTGGCCTTCTCCGGTGGTGGTTGATATGACGCATGATTCCTTGCTGTGGGACCTGTATCCTCTGTCTGGGTGCTGGTCCGAAAATAAATGAGAGTGGCCTTCTCCGGTGGTGGTTGATATGACGCATGATTCCTTGCTGTGGGGACACTCTCTCCTCTGTCTGGGTGCTGGTCCAAAATAAATGAGAATGTGGCCTTCTCAGGGTGGTGGTTGATGCCTGAGCGCATGGGTCCTTGATGGGACCTGCATCTCTCTGTCTGGGTGCTGGTCCCAAAATAAATAAAGAGTGGCGCTTCTCCGGTGGTGGTTGATACTTGAGCGCGCGATTCCCTTGCTGTGGGACCTCTCTCCTCTGTCTGGGTGCTGGGCCGAGAAATAACTGAGGTGGCCTTCTCGGTGGTGGTTGATATGACGCGCGATTCCTTGCTGTGGGGACCTCCTCTCTCCTCTGTCTGGGTGCTGGTCCCAAAAAATAAATGAGAGTGAAAGCCTTCTCCGGTGGTGGTTGATATGACGCCTGATTCCCTTGCTGCGGGGACCTGTCTCCTCTGTCTGGGTGCTGGTCCAGTAATCAAAGGAGAGTGGCACTTCTCCGGTGGTGGTTGATATGGCGCATGATTCCTTGCTGTGGGACCTCTCCTCCTCTGTCTAGGTGCTGGGCCGAAATAAATGAGAGTGGCCTTCTCGGTGGTGGTTGATATGGCGCATGATTCCTTGCTGTGGGACCTGTATCCTCTGTCTGGGTGCTGGTCCAAAATAAATGAGAGTGGCCTTCTCCGGTGGTGGTTGATATGACGCATGATTCCTTTGCTGTGGGACCTGTATCCTCTGTCTGGGTGCTGGTCCAAAATAAATGAGAGTGGCCTTCTCCGGTGGTGGTTGATATGACGCATGATTCCCTTGCTGTGGGACCTGTATCCTCTGTCTGGGTGCTGGTCCCAAAATAAATGAGAGTGGCCTTCTCCGGTGGTGGTTGATATGACGCATGATTCCTTGCTGTGGGACCTGTATCCTCTGTCTGGGTGCTGGTCCAAAATAAATGAGAGTGGCCTTCTCCGGTGGGTGGTTGATATGACGCATGATTCCTTGCTGTGGGACCTCTATCCTCTGTCTGGGTGCTGGTCCAAAATAAATGAGAGTGGCCTTCTCCGGTGGTGGTTGATATGACGCATGATTCCTTGCTGTGGGACCTGTATCCTCTGTCTGGGTGCTGGTCCAAAATAAATGAGAGTGGCCTTCTCCGGTGGTGGTTGATATGACGCATGATTCCTTGCTGTGGGACCTCTATCCTCTGTCTGGGTGCTGGTCCGAAAATAAATGAGAGTGGCCTTCTCCGGTGGTGGTTGATATGTGAGTATGAGGCATGATTCTCTGCTGTGGGACCTCTCTCCTCTGTCTGGGTGCTGGTCCCAAATAAATGAGAGGGCCTTCTCCGGTGGTGGTTGATATGTGACGCATGATTTCCTTGCTGTGGACCTCTCTCCTCTGTCTGGGTGCTGGTCCGAAATAAATGAGAGTGGCCTTCTCCAGTGGTGGTTGATATGACGCATGATTACTTGCTGTTGGACCTGTCTCCCTCTGTCTGGGTGCTGGTCACGAACTAAATGAGAGTGGCCTTCTCCGTTGGTGGTTGATATGACGCCTGACTCCATGCTGTGGGACCTCTCCTCCTGTCTGGGTGCTGGTCCAAAATAAATGAGAGTGGCCTTCTCCGTGGTGGTTGATATGACGCATGATTTCTTGCTGTGGGACCTCTATCCTCTGTCTGGGTGCTGGTCCCGAAAATAAATGAGAGTGGCCTTCTCCGGGTGGTGGTTGATATGACGCATGATTCCTTGCTGTGGGACCTCTCCTCTGTCTGGGTGCTGGTCCGAAATAAATGAGAGTGGCCTTCTCCGGTGGTGGTTGATATGACGCATGATTCCTTGCTGTGGGACCTCTCTCCTGTCTGGGTGCTAGTCCGAAATAAATGAGAGTGGCCTCTCTCCGTTGGTGGCTGAATATGACGCATGATTCCTTGCTGTGGGACCTGTATCCTCTGTCTGGGTGCTGGGCCGAAATAAATGAGAGTGGCCTTCTCCGTTAGTGGTTGATATGACGCATGATTCCTTGCTGTGGGACCTGTATCCTCTGTCTGGGTGCTGGTCCAAAATAAATGAGAGTGGCCTTCTCCGGTGGTGGTTGATATGACGCATGATTCCTTGCTGTGGGACCTCTATCTTCTGTCTGGGTGCTGGTCCGAAATAAATGAGAGTGGCCTTCTCCGTTGGTGGTTGATATGACGCATGATTCCTTGCTGTGGGACCTTATCCTCTGTCTGGGTGCTGGGCCGAAATAAATGAGTGGCCTTCTCCGGTGGTGGTTGATATGACGCATGATTCCTTGCTTTGGGAAATGTATCCTCTGTCTGGGTGCTGGTCCGAAATAAATGAGAGTGTCCTTCTCCTTTGTTGGTTGATATGACGCATGATTCCTTGCTGTGGGACCTGTATCCTCTGTCTGGGTGCTGGTCCCAAATAAATGAGAGTGGCCTTCTCCGGTGGTGGTTGATATGATGCATAATTCCTTGCTGTTTGACCTGTATCCTCTGTCTGGGTGCTGGTCCCAAATAAATGAGAGTGGCCTTCTCCGATGGTGGTTGATATGAAGCATGATTCCTTGCTGTGTGACCTCTCTCCTCTGTCTGGGTGCTGGGCCGAAATAAATGAGAGTGGCCTTCTCCGGTGGTAGTTGATATGACGCATGATACCTTGCTGTGGGACCTCTCTCCTCTGTCTGGGTGCTGGGCCGAAATAAATGAGAGTGGCCTTCTCCGGTGGGGTTGATATGACGCATGATTCCTTGCTGTGGGACCTCTCTCCTCTGTTTGGGTGCTGGGCCGAAATAAATGAGAGTGGCCTTCTCCGGTGGTGGTTGATATGATGCATGATTCCTTGCTGTGGGACCTGTATCCTATGTCTGGGTGCTGGTCCGAAATAAAAGAGAGTGGCCTTCTCCGTTGGTGGTTGATGTGACGCATGATTACTTGCTGTGGACCTGTATCCTCTGTCTGGGTGCTGGTCCCAAATAAATGAGAGTGGCCTTCTCCGGTGGTGGTTGATATGACGCCTTATTCCTTGCTGTGGGACCTCTACTCTGTCTGGGTGCTGGTCCGAAATAAATGAGAGTGGCCTTATCTGGTGGTGGTTGATAGGACGATGATTCCATGCTGTGTGACCTGTATCCTCTGTCTGGGTGCTGGGCCGAAATAAATGAGAGTGGCCTTCTCCGTTGGTGGTTGATATGACGCATGATTCCTTGCTGTGGGACCTGTATCCTCTGTCTGGGTGCTGGTCCGAAATAAATGAGAGTGGCCTTCTCCGTTGTTGGTTGATATGACGCATGATTCCTTGCTGTGGGACCTGTATCCTCTGTCTGGGTGCTGGGCCGAAATAAATGAGAGTGGCCTTCTCCGGTGGTGGTTGGGATATGAGGCATGATTCCTTGCTGTGTGACCTGTATTCTCTGTCTGGGTGCTGGGCCGAAATAAATGAGAGTGGCCTTCTCCGTTGGTGGTTGATATGAGGCATGATTCCTTGCTGTGGAACCTCTCTCCTCTGTCTGGGTGCTGGTCCCAAATAAATGAGAGTGGCCTTCTCCGGTGGTGGTTGATATGACGTATGATTCCTTGCTGTGGGACCTCTCTCCTCTGTCTGGGTGCTGGTCCGAAATAAATGAGAGTGGCCTTCTCCATTGGTTGTTGATATGACGCATGATTACTTGCTGTGTGACCTGTATCCTCTGTCTGGGTGCTGGTCACAAATAAATGAGAGTGGCCTTCTCCAATGGTGGTTGATATGACGCCTTACTCCATGCTGTGGGACCTCTCTCCTCTTTCTGGGTGCTGGTCCAAAATAAATGAGAGTGGCCTTCTCCGGTGGTGGTTGATATGACGCATGATTCCTTGCTATGTGACATGTATCCTCTGTCTGGGTGCTGGTCCCAAATAAATGAGAGTGGCCTTCTCCGGTGGTGGTTGATATGACGCATGATTCCTTGCTGTGGGACCTCTCTCCTCTGTCTGGGTGCTGGGCCGAAATAAATGAGAGTGGCCTTCTCCGGGGTGGTGGTTGATATGACGCATGATTCCTTGCTGTGGGACCTCTCTCCTCTGTCTGGGTGCTATTCGAAATAAATGAGAGTGGCCTTCTCCGTTGGTGGTTGAAATGACGCATGATTCCTTGCTGTGGGACCTGTATCCTCTGTCTGGGTGCTGGGCTGAAATAAATGAGAGTGGCCTTCTCCGTTGGTGGTTGATATGAGGCATGATTCCTTGCTGTGGGACCTGTATCCTCTGTCTGGGTGCTGGTCCGAAATAAATGAGAGTGGCTTTCTCCGTTGGTGGTTGATATGACGCATGATTCCATGCTGTGGGACCTCTATCTTCTGTATGGGTGCGTGGCCGAAATAAATGAGAGTGGCCTTCTCCGTTTGTGGTTGATATGAATCATTATTCCTTGCTGTGGGACCTGTATCCTCTGTCTGGGTGCTAGGTCGAAATAAATGAGAGTGGTCTTCTCCGTTGGTGGTTGATATGACACATGATTCCTTGCTGTGGGACATGTATCCTCTGTCTGGGTGCTGGGCCGAAATAAATGAGAGTGGCCTTCTCCGTTGGTGGTTGATATGAGGCATGATTCCTTGCTGTGTGACCTGTATCCTCTGTCTTAGTGCTGGTCCCAAATAAATGAGAGTGGCCTTCTCCGGTGGTGGTTGATATGACGCCTTATTCATTGCTGTGGGACCTCTCTCCTCTGTCTGGGTGCTGGTCCGAAATAAGTGAGAGTGGCCTTCTCCGGTGGTGGATGATATGGCGCATGATTCCTTGCTGTGTGACCTGTATCCTCTGTCTGGGTGCTGGTCCCAAATAAATGAGAGTGGCCTTCTCCGGTGGTGGTTGATATGACGCATGATTCCTTGCTGTGGGACCTCTCTCCTCTGTTTGGGTGCTGGGCCGAAATAAATGAGAGTGGCCTTCTCCGTGGTGGTTTATATGAGGCATGATTCCTTGCTGTGGGACTTGTATCCTCTGTCTGGGTGCTGGTCCGAAATAAATGAAGTGGCCTTCTCCGGTGGTGGTTGATATGAGGCATGATTCCTTGCTGTGGGACCTCTCCTCTGTTCATGAGTGCTGGTCGAAATAAATGAGAGTGGCCTTCTCCGGTGGTGGTTGATATGATCATGGATTCCTTGCTGTGGGACCTCTCTCCTCTGTCTGGGTGCTGGTCGAAATAAATGAGAGTGGCCTTCTCCGGTGGTGGTTGATATGGCCGCATGATTCCTTGCTGTGGGACCTCTCATCCTCTGTCTGGAGTGCTGGTCCGAAATAAATGAGAGTGGCCTTCTCCGTTGGTGGTTGATATGACGCATGATTCCTTGCTGTGGGACCTCTATCCTCTGTCTGGGTGCTGGTCCGAAATAAATGAGAGTGGCCTTCTCCGGTGGTGGTTGATATGACACATGATTCCTTGCTGTGGGACCTGTATCCTCTGTCTGAGTGCTGGTCCCAAATAAATGAGAGTGGCCTTCTCCGGTGGTGGTTGATATGGCGCCTTATTCCTTGCTGTGGGACCTCTCTCCTCTGTCTGGGTGCTGGTCCGAAATAAATGAGAGTGGCCTTCTCCGGTGGTGGTTGATATGGCGCATGATTCCTTGCTGTGGGACCTGTATCCTCTGTCTGGGTGCTGGTCCCAAATAAATGAGTGGCCTTCTCCGGTGGTGGTTGATATAGCGCATGATTCCTTGCTGTGGGACCTCTCTCTCTCTGTCTGGGTGCTGGTCCCAAATAAATGAGAGTGGCCTTCTCGGTGGTGGTTGATATGACGCATGATTCCTTGCTGTGGGACCTGTATCCTCTGTCTGGGTGCTGGTCCGAAATAAATAGAGTGGCCTTCTCCGGTGGTGGTTGATATGACGCATGATTCCTTGCTGTAGGACCTCTCTCCTCTGTCTGGGTGCTGGTCCGAAATAAATAGAGTGGCCTTCTCCGGTGGTGGTTGATATGGCGCATGATTCCTTGCTGTGGGACCTGTATCCTCTGTCTGGGTGCTGGTCCGAAATAAATGAGAGTGGCCTTCTCCGGTGGTGGTTGATATGACGCATGATTCCTTGCTGTGGGACCTCTCAACCTCTGTCTGGGTGCTGGTCCGAAATAAATGAGAGTGGCCTTCTCCCGTGGTGGTTCATATGACGCATGATTCCTTGCTGGGGGCCCTCTCTCCTCTGTCTGGGTGCTGGTCCGAAATAAATGAGAGTGGCCTTCTCCATTGGTGGTTGATATGACACATGATTCCTTGCTGTGGGACCTGTATCCTCTGTCTGAGAGCTGGTCCCAAATAAATGAGAGTGGCCTTCTCCGGTGGTGGTTGATATGACGCCTTATTCCTTGCTGTGGGACCTCTCTCCTCTGTCTGGGTGCTTGTCCGAAATAAATGAGAGTGGCCTTCTCCGGTGGTGGTTGAAATGACGCATGATTCCTTGCTGTGGCACCAGTATCCTCTGTCTGAGTGCTGGTCCCAAATAAATGAGAGTGGCCTTCTCCTGTGGTGGTTGATATGACGCCTTATTCCTTGCTGTGGGACCTCTCTCCTCTGTCTGGGTGCTGGTCCGAAATAAATGAGAGTGGCATTCTCCGTTGGTGGTTGATATGAGGCATGATTCCTTGCTGTGGGACATGTATCCTCTGTCTGGGTGCTGGTCCGAAATAAATGAGAGTGGCCTTCTCCGTTGTTGGTTGATATGACGCATGATTCCTTGCTGTGGGACCTGTATCCTCTGTCTGGGTGCTTGGCCGAAATAAATGAGAGTGGCCTTCTCTGTTGGTGGTTGATATGAGGCATGATTCCTTGCTGTGTGACCTGTATCCTCTGTCTGGGTGCTGGGCCGAAATAAATGAGAGTGGCCTTCTCCGGTGGTGGTTGATATGCGGCATGATTCCTTGCTGTGGGACCTCTCTCCTCTGTCTGGGTGCTGGTCCCAAATAAATGAGAGTGGCCTTCTCCGTTGTTGGTTGATATGAGGCATGATTCCTTGCTGTGGGACCTGTATCCTCTGTCTGGGTGCTGGTCCGAAATAAATGAGATTGGCCTACTCAGTTTGTGGTTGATATGACGCATGATTCCTTGCTGTGGGACCTGTATCCTCTGTCTGGGTGCTGGGCCTAAATAAATGAGAGTGGCCTTCTCCGTTGGTGGTTGATATGAGGCATGATTCATTGCTGTGGGACCTCTCTCCTCTGTCTGGGTGCTGGTCCCAAATAAATGAGAGTGGCCTTCTCCGGTGGTGGTTGATATGAGGCATGATTCCTTGCTGTGGGACATGTATCCTCTGTCTGGGTGCTGGTCCGAAATAAATGAGATTGGCCTTCTCCATTGTTGGTTGATATGATGAATGATTCCTTGCTGAGGGACCTGTATCCTCTGTCTGGGTGCTGGTCCGAAATAAATGAGAGTGGCCTTCTCCGTTGTTGGTTGATGTGACGCATGATTCCTTGCTGTGGGACCTGTATCCTCTGTCTGGGTGCTGGGCCGAAATAAATGAGAGTGGCCTTCTCCGTTGGTGGTTGATATGAGGCATGATTTATTGCTGTGTGACCTCTCTCCTCTGTCTTGGTGCTGGTCCAAAATAAATGAGAGTGGCCTTCTAAGGTGGTGGTTGATATGACGCATGATTCCTTGCTGTGGGACCTCTCTCCTCTGTCTGGGTGCTGGTCCGAAATAAATGAGAGTGGCCTTCTCCGTTGGTGGTTGATATGACGCATGATTACTTCCTGTGTGACCTGTATCCTCTGTCTGGGTGCTGGTCCCAAATAAATGAGAGTGGCCTTCTCCAGTGGTGGTTGATATGACGCCTTACTCCATGCTGTGGGACCTCTCTCCTCTGTCTGGGTGCTGGTCCGAAATAAATGAGAGTGGCCTTCTCCGGTGGTGGTTGATATGACGCATGATTCCTTGCTGTGTGACCTGTATCCTCTGTCTGGGTGCTGGTCCCAAATAAATGAGAGTGGCCTTCTCCGGAGGTGGTTGATATGACGCATGATTCCTTGCTGTGGGACCTCTCTCCTCTTTCTGGGTGCTGGTCCAAAATAAATGAGAGTGGCCTTCTCCGGTGGTGGTTGATATGACGCATGATTCCTTGCTGTGTGACCTGTATCCTCTGTCTGGGTGCTGGTCCCAAATAAATGAGAGTGGCCTTCTCCGTTGGTGGTTGATATGACGCATGATTCCTTGCTGTGGGACCTCTCTCCTCTGTCTGGGTGCTGGGCCGAAATAAATGAGAGTGGCCTTCTCCGGTGGTGGTTGATATGACGCATGATTCCTTGCTGTGGGACCTCTCTCCTCTGTCTTGGTGCTGGTCCGAAATAAATGAGAGTGGCCTTCTCCGTTGGTGGTTGAAATGACGCATGATTCCTTGCTGTGGGATCTGTATCCTCTGTCTGGGTGCTGGGCCGAAATAAATGAGAGTGGCCTTCTCCGTTGGTGGTTGATATGACGCCTTATTCGTTGCTGTGGGACCTCTCTCCTCTGTCTGGGTGCTGGTCCGAAATAAATGAGAGTGGCCTTCTCCGTTGGTGGTTGAAATGACGCATGATTCCTTGCTGTGGGACCTGTATCCTCTGTCTGAGTGCTGGTCCCAAATAAATGAGAGTGGCCTTCTCCGGTGGTGGTTGATATGACGCATGATTCCTTGCTGTGGGACCTCTCTCCTCTGTCTGGGTGCTGGTCCGAAATAAATGAGAGTGGCCTTCTTCGTTGGTGGTTGAAATGACGCATGATTCCTTGCTGTGGGACCTGTATCCTCTGTCTGGGTGCTGGTCCCAAATAAATGAGAGTGGCCTTCTCCGGAGGTGGTTGATATGACGCATGATTCCTTGCTGTGGGACCTCTCTCCTCTTTCTGGGTGCTGGTCCAAAATAAATGAGAGTGGCCTTCTCCGGTGGTGGTTGATATGACGCATTATTCCTTGCTGTGTGACCTGTATCCTCTGTCTGGGTGCTGGTCCCAAATAAATGAGAGTGGCCTTCTCCGTTGGTGGTTGATATGACGCATGATTCCTTGCTGTGGGACCTCTCTCCTCTGTCTTGGTGCTGGTCCGAAATAAATGAGAGTGGCCTTCTCCGTTGGTGGTTGAAATGACGCATGATTCCTTGCTGTGGGATCTGTATCCTCTGTCTGGGTGCTGGGCCGAAATAAATGAGAGTGGCCTTCTCCGTTGGTGGTTGATATGAGCGCCTTATTCCTTGCTGTGGGACCTCTCTCCTCTGTCTGGGTGCTGGTCGAAATAAATGAGAGTGGCCTTCTCCGTTGGTGGTTGAAATGACGCATGATTCCTTGCTGTGGGACCTGTATCCTCTGTCTGAGTGCTGGTCCCAAATAAATGAGAGTGGCCTTCTCCGGTGGTGGTTGATATGACGCATGATTCCTTGCTGTGGGACCTCTCTCCTCTGTCTTGGTGCTGGTCCGAAATAAATGAGAGTGGCCTTCTCCGTTGGTGGTTGAAATGACGCATGATTCCTTGCTGTGGGACCTGTATCCTCTGTCTGGGTGCTGGTCCCAAATAAATGAGAGTGGCCTTCTCCGGTGGTGGTTGATATGACGCCTTATTCCTTGCTGTGGGACCTCTCCTCTGTCTGGGTGCTGGTCGAAATAAATGAGAGTGGCATTCTCCGTTGGTGGTTGATATGAGCGCATGATTCCTTGCTGTGGGACATGTATCCTCTGTCTGGGTGCTGGTCCGAAATAAATGAGAGTGGCCTTCTCCGTTGTTGGTTGATATGACGCATGATTCCTTGCTGTGGGACCTGTATCCTCTGTCTGGGAGCTTGGCCGAAATAAATGAGAGTGGCCTTCTCCGTTGGTGGTTGATATGAGGCATGATTCCTTGCTGTGTGACCTGTATCCTCTGTCTGGGTGCTGGGCCGAAATAAATGAGAGTGGCCTTCTCCGGTGGTGGTTGATATGCGGCATGATTCCTTGCTGTGGGACCTCTCTCCTCTGTCTGGGTGCTGGTCCCAAATAAATGAGAGTGGCCTTCTCCGTTGGTGGTTGATATGAGGCATGATTCCTTGCTGTGGGACATGTATCCTCTGTCTGGGTGCTGGTCCGAAATAAATGAGATTGGCCTTCTCCGTTTTTGGTTGATATGACGAATGATTCCTTGCTGTGGGACCTGTATCCTCTGTCTGGGTGCTGGGCCTAAATAAATGAGAGTGGCCATCTCAGTTGGTGGTTGATATGAGGCATGATTCATTGCTGTGGGACCTCTCTCCTCTGTCTGGGTGCTGGTCCCAAATAAATGAGAGTGGCCTTCTCCGGTGGTGGTTGATATGAGGCATGATTCCTTGCTGTGGGACATGTATCCTCTGTCTGGGTGCTGGTCCGAAATAAATGAGATTGGCCTTCTCCATTTTTGGTTGATATGACGAATGATTCCTTGCTGTGGGAACTGTATCCTCTGTCTGGGTGCTGGTCCGAAAAAAATGAGAGTGGCCTTCTCCGTTGTTGGTTGATGTGACGCATGATTCCTTGCTGTGTGACCTGTATCCTCTGTCTGGGTGCTGGGCCGAAATAAATGAGAGTGGCCTTCTCCGTTGTTGGTTGATATAAGGCATGATTTATTGCTGTGTGACCTCTCTCCTCTGTCTTGGTGCTGGTCCAAAATAAATGAGAGTGGCCTTCTAAGGTGGTGGTTGATATGACGCATGATTCCTTGCTGTGGGACCTCTCTCCTCTGTCTGGGTGCTGGTCCGAAATAAATGAGAGTGGCCTTCTCCGTTGGTGGTTGATATGACGCATGATTACTTGCTGTGTGACCTGTATCCTCTGTCTGGGTGCTGGTCCCAAATAAATGAGAGTGGCCTTCTCCAGTGGTGGTTGATATGAGGCCTTACTCCATGCTGTGGGACCTCTCTCCTCTGTCTGGGTGCTGGTCCGAAATAAATGAGAGTGGCCTTCTCCGGTGGTGGTTGATATGACGCATGATTCCTTGCTGTGTGACCTGTATCCTCTGTCTGGGTGCTGGTCCCAAATAAATGAGAGTGGCCTTCTCCAGAGGTGGTTGATATGACGCTTGATTCCTTGCTGTGGGACCTCTCTCTCTTTCTGGGTGCTGGTCCAAAATAAATGAGAGTGGCCTTCTCCGGTGGTGGTTGATATGACGCATGATTCCTTGCTGTGTGACCTGTATCCTCTGTCTGGGTGCTGGTCCCAAATAAATGAGAGTGGCCTTCTCCGGTGGTGGTTGATATGACGCTTGATTCCTTGCTGTGGGACCTCTCTCCTCTGTCTGGGTGCTGGGCCGAAATAAATGAGAGTGGCCTTCTCCGGTGGTGGTTGATATGACGCATGATTCCTTGCTGTGGGACCTCTCTCCTCTGTCTTGGAGCTGGTCCGAAATAAATGAGAGTGGCCTTCTCCGTTGGTGGTTGAAATGACGCATGATTCCTTGCTGTGGGATCTGTATCCTCTGTCTGGGTGCTGGGCCGAAATAAATGAGAGTGGCCTTCTCCGTTGGTGGTTGAAATGAGGCATGATTCCTTGCTGTGGGACCTGTATCCTCTGTCTGGGTGCTGGTCCGAAAAAAATGAGAGTGGCTTTCTCCGTTGGTGGTTGATATGACGCATGATTCCTTGCTGTGGGACCTGTATCCTCTGAATGGGTGCGTGGCCGAAATAAATGAGAGTGGCCTTCTCCGTTGGTGGTTGATATGAATCATTATTCCTTGCTGTGGGACATCTATCCTCTGTCTGGGTGCTGGGCCGAAATAAATGAGAGTGGCCTTCTCCGTTGGTGGTTTATATGAGGCATGATTCCTTGCTGTGGGACCTCTCTCCTCTGTCTGGGTGCTGGTCCGAAATAAATGAGAGTGGCCTTCTCCGGTGGTGTATGATATGACGCATGATTCCTTGCTGTGTGACCTGTATCCTCTGTCTGTGTGCTGGTCCCAAATAAATGAGAGTGGCCTTCTCCGGTGGTGGTTGATATGACGCATGATTCCTTGCTGTGGGACCTCTCTCCTCTGTTTGGGTCCTGGGCCGAAATAAATGAGAGTGGCCTTCTCCGGTGGTGGTTTATATGAGGCATGATTCCTTGCTGTGGGACTTGTATCCTCTGTCTGGGTGCTGGTCCGAAATAATTGAGTGGCCTTCTCCGGCGGTGGTTGATATGACGCATGATTCCTTGCTGTGGAACCTCTCTCCTCTGTCTGGGTGCTGGTCCCAAATAAATGAGAGTGGCCTTCTCCGGTGGTGGTTGATATGACGTATGATTCCTTGCTGTGGGACCTCTCTCCTCTGTCTGGGTGCTGGTCCGAAATAAATGAGAGTGGCCTTCTCCATTGGTGGTTGATATGACGCATGATTACTTGCTGTGTGACCTGTATCCTCTGTCTGGGTGCTGGTCACAAATAAATGAGAGTGGCCTTCTCCAATGGTGGTTGATATGACGCCTTACTCCATGCTGTGGGACCTCTCTCCTCTTTCTGGGTGCTGGTCCAAAATAAATGAGAGTAGCCTTCTCCGGTGGTGGTTGATATGACGCATGATTCCTTGCTATGTGACATGTATCCTCTGTCTGGGTGCTGGTCCCAAATAAATGAGAGTGGCCTTCTCCGGTGGTGGTTGATATGACGCATGATTCCTTGCTGTGGGACCTCTCTCCTCTGTCTGGGTGCTGGGTCGAAATAAATGAGAGTGGCCTTCTCCGTTGGTGGTTGATATGAGGCATGATTCCTTGCTTTGGGAAATGTATCCTCTGTCTGGGTGCTGGTCCGAAATAAATGAGAGTGTCCTTCTCCTTTGTTGGTTGATATGACGCATGATTCCTTGCTGTGGGACCTGTATCCTCTGTCTGGGTGCTGGTCCCAAATAAATGAGAGTGGCCTTCTCCGGTGGTGGTTGATATGATGCATAATTCCTTGCTGTTTGACCTGTATCCTCTGTCTGGGTGCTGGTCCCAAATAAATGAGAGTGGCCTTCTCCGATGGTGGTTGATATGAAGCATGATTCCTTGCTGTGTGACCTCTCTCCTCTGTCTGGGTGCTGGGCCGAAATAAATGAGAGTGGCCTTCTCCGGTGGTAGTTGATATGACGCATGATACCTTGCTGTGGGACCTCTCTCCTCTGTCTGGGTGCTGGGCCGAAATAAATGAGAGTGGCCTTCTCCGGTGGGGGTTGATATGACGCATGATTCCTTGCTGTGGGACCTCTCTCCTCTGTTTGGGTGCTGGGCCGAAATAAATGAGAGTGGCCTTCTCCGGTGGTGGTTGATATGATGCATGATTCCTTGCTGTGGGACCTGTATCCTATGTCTGGGTGCTGGTCCGAAATAAAAGAGAGTGGCCTTCTCCGTTGGTGGTTGATGTGACGCATGATTACTTGCTGTGTGACCTGTATCCTCTGTCTGGGTGCTGGTCCCAAATAAATGAGAGTGGCCTTCTCCGGTGGTGGTTGATATGACGCCTTATTCCTTGCTGTGGGACCTCTACTCTGTCTGGGTGCTGATCCGAAATAAATGAGAGTGGCCTTATCTGGTGGTGGTTGATAGGACGCATGATTCCATGCTGTGTGACCTGTATCCTCTGTCTGGGTGCTGGGCCGAAATAAATGAGAGTGGCCTTCTCCGTTGGTGGTTGATATGACGCATGATTCCTTGCAGTGGGACCTGTATCCTCTGTCTGGGTGCTGGTCCGAAATAAATGAGAGTGGCCTTCTCCGTTGGTGGTTGATATGACGCATGATTCCTTGCTGTGGGACCTGTATCCTCTGTCTGGGTGCTGGTCCGAAATAAATGAGAGTGGCCTTCTCCGGTGGTGGTTGATATGAGGCATGATTCCTTGCTGTGTGACCTGTATTCTCTGTCTGGGTGCTGGGCCGAAATAAATGAGAGTGGCCTTCTCCGTTGGTGGTTGATATGAGGCATGATTCCTTGCTGTGGAACCTCTATCCTCTGTCTGGGTGCTGGTCCCAAATAAATGAGAGTGGCCTTCTCCGGTGGTGGTTGATATGACGTATGATTCCTTGCTGTGGGACCTCTCTCCTCTGTCTGGGTGCTGGTCCGAAATAAATGAGAGTGGCCTTCTCCATTGGTGGTTGATATGACGCATGATTACTTGCTGTGTGACCTGTATCCTCTGTCTGGGTGCTGGTCACAAATAAATGAGAGTGGCCTTCTCCAATGGTGGTTGATATGACGCCGTACTCCATGCTGTGAGACCTCTCTCCTCTTTCTGGGTGCTGGTCCAAAATAAATGAGAGTGGCCTTCTCCGGTGGTGGTTGATATGACGCATGATTCCTTGCTATGTGACATGTATCCTCTGTCTGGGTGCTGGTCCCAAATAAATGAGAGTGGCCTTCTCCGGTGGTGGTTGATATGACGCATGATTCCTTGCTGTGGGACCTCTCTCCTCTGTCTGGGTGCTGGGCCGAAATAAATGAGAGTGGCCTTCTCCGGGGTGGTGGTTGATATGACGCATGATTCCTTGCTGTGGGACCTCTCTCCTCTGTCTGGGTGCTATTCCGAAATAAATGAGAGTGGCCTTCTCCGTTGGTGGTTGAAATGACGCATGATTCCTTGCTGTGGGACCTGTATCCTCTGTCTGGGTGCTGGGCCGAAATAAATGAGAGTGGCCTTCTCCGTTGGTGGTTGATATGAGGCATGATTCCTTGCTGTGGGACCTGTATCCTCTGTCTGGGTGCTGGTCCGAAATAAATGAGAGTGGCTTTCTCCGTTGGTGGTTGATATGACGCATGATTCCATGCTGTGGGACCTCTATCTTCTGTATGGGTGCGTGGCCGAAATAAATGAGAGTGGCCTTCTCCGTTTGTGGTTGATATGAATCATTATTCCTTGCTGTGGGACCTGTATCCTCTGTCTGGGTGCTGGGCCGAAATAAATGAGAGTGGTCTTCTCCGTTGGTGGTTGATATGACACATGATTCCTTGCTGTGGGACATGTATCCTCTGTCTGGGTGCTGGGCCGAAATAAATGAGAGTGGCCTTCTCCGTTGGTGGTTGATATGAGGCATGATTCCTTGCTGTTTGACCTGTATCCTCTGTCTGGGTGCTGGTCCCAAATAAATGAGAGTGGCCTTCTCCGGTGGTGGTTGATTTGACGCATGATTCCTTGCTGTGGGACATCTCTCCTCTGTTTGGGTGCTGGGCCGAAATAAATGAGAGTGGCCTTCTCCAGTGGTGGTTGATATGAGGCATGATTCCTTGCTGTGGGACCTCTCTCCTCTATCTGGGTGCTTGTCCGAAATAAATGAGAGTGGCCTTCTCCGTTGGTGGTTGATATGACGCATGATTCCTTGCTGTGGGACCTGTATCCTCTGTCTGGGTGCTGGGTCGAAATAAATGAGAATGGCCTTCTCCGTTGGTGGTTGATATGAGGCATGATTCCTTGCTGTGGGACATGTATCCTCTGTCTGGGTGCTGGTCCGAAATAAATGAGAGTGGCCTTCTCCAGTGGTGGTTGATATGATGCATAATTCCTTGCTGTTTGACCTGTTTCCTCTGTCTGGGTGCTGGTCCCAAATAAATGAGAGTGGCCTTCTCCTGTGGTGGTTGATATGATGCATGATTCCTTGCTGTGGGAACTGTATCCTCTGTCTGGGTGCTGGTCCGAAATAAAAGAGAGTGGCCTTCTCCGTTGGTGGTTGATGTGACGCATGATTACTTGCTGTGTGACCTGTATCCTCTGTCTGGGTGCTGGTACCAAGTAAATGAGAGTGGCCTTCTCCGGTGGTGGTTGATATGACGCCATATTCCTTGCTGTGGGACCTCTCTCCTCTGTTTGGGTGCTGGGCCGAAATAAATGAGAGTGGCCTTCTCCGTTGGTGGTTGATATTACGCATGATTCCTTGCTGTGGGACCTGTATTCTCTGTCTGGGTGCTGGGCCGAAAAAAATGAGAGTGGCCTTCTCCGTTGGTGGTTGATATGAGACATGATTCCTTGCTGTGGGACCTGTATCCTCTGTCTGGGTGCTGGTCCGAAATAAATGAGAGTGGCCTTCTCCGTTGGTGGTTGATATGACGCATGATTCCTTGCTGTGGGACCTGTATCCTCTGTCTGGGTGCTGGGTCGAAATAAATGAGAGTGGCCTTCTCCGTTGGTGGTTGATATGAGGCATGATTCCTTGCTTTGGGAAATGTATCCTCTGTCTGGGTGCTGGTCCGAAATAAATGAGAGTGTCCTTCTCCTTTGTTGGTTGATATGACGCATGATTCCTTGCTGTGGGACCTGTATCCTCTGTCTGGGTGCTGGTCCCAAATAAATGAGAGTGGCCTTCTCCGGTGGTGGTTGATATGATGCATAATTCCTTGCTGTTTGACCTGTATCCTCTGTCTGGGTGCTGGTCCCAAATAAATGAGAGTGGCCTTCTCCGATGGTGGTTGATATGAAGCATGATTCCTTGCTGTGTGACCTCTCTCCTCTGTCTGGGTGCTGGGCCGAAATAAATGAGAGTGGCCTTCTCCGGTGGTAGTTGATATGACGCATGATACCTTGCTGTGGGACCTCTCTCCTCTGTCTGGGTGCTGGGCCGAAATAAATGAGAGTGGCCTTCTCCGGTGGGGGTTGATATGACGCATGATTCCTTGCAGTGGGACCTCTCTCCTCTGTTTGGGTGCTGGGCCGAAATAAATGAGAGTGGCCTTCTCCGGTGGTGGTTGATATGAGGCATGATTCCTTGCTGTGGGACCTGTATCCTATGTCTGGGTGCTGGTCCGAAATAAAAGAGAGTGGTCTTCTCCGTTGGTGGTTGATGTGACGCATGATTACTTGCTGTGTGACCTGTATCCTCTGCCTGGGTGCTGGTCCCAAATAAATGAGAGTGGCCTTCTCCGGTGGTGGTTGATATGACGCCTTATTCCTTGCTGTGGGACCTCTCTACTCTGTCTGGGTGCTGGTCCGAAATAAATGAGAGTGGCCTTATCTGGTGGTGGTTGATAGGACGCATGATTCCATGCTGTGTGACCTGTATCCTCTGTCTGGGTGCTGGGCCGAAATAAATGAGAGTGGCCTTCTCCGTTGGTGGTTGATATGACGCATGATTCCTTGCTGTGGGACCTGTATCCTCTGTCTGGGTGCTGGTCCGAAATAAATGAGAGTGGCCTTCTCCGTTGTTGGTTGATATGACGCATGATTCCTTGCTGTGGGACCTGTATCCTCTGTCTGGGTGCTGGGCAGAAATAAATGAGAGTGGCCTTCTCCGGTGGTGGTTGATATGAGGCATGATTCCTTGCTGTGTGACCTGTATTCTCTGTCTGGGTGCTGGGCCGAAATAAATGAGAGTGGCCTTCTCCGTTGGTGGTTGATATGAGGCATGATTCCTTGCTGTGGAACCTCTCTCCTCTGTCTTGTTGCTGGTCCCAAATAAATGAGAGTGGCCTTCTCCGGTGGTGGTTGATATGACGTATGATTCCTTGCTGTGGGACCTCTCTCCTCTGTCTGGGTGCTGGTCCGAAATAAATGAGAGTGGCCTTCTCCATTGGTGGTTGATATGACGCATGATTACTTGCTGTGTGACCTGTATCCTCTGTCTGGGTGCTGGTCACAAATAAATGAGAGTGGCCTTCTCCAATGGTGGTTGATATGACGCCTTACTCCATGCTGTGGGACCTCTCTCCTCTTTCTGGGTGCTGGTCCAAAATAAATGAGAGTGGCCTTCTCCGGTGGTGGTTGATATGACGCATGATTCCTTGCTATGTGACATGTATCCTCTGTCTGGGTGCTGGTCCCAAATAAATGAGAGTGGCCTTCTCCGGTGGTGGTTGATATGACGCATGATTCCTTGCTGTGGGACCTCTCTCCTCTGTCTGGGTGCTGGGCCGAAATAAATGAGAGTGGCCTTCTCCGGGGTGGTGGTTGATATGACGCATGATTCCTTGCTGTGGGACCTCTCTCCTCTGTCTGGGTGCTATTCCGAAATAAATGAGAGTGGCCTTCTCCGTTGGTGGTTGAAATGACGCATGATTCCTTGCTGTGGGACCTGTATCCTCTGTCTGGGTGCTGGGCCGAAATAAATGAGAGTGGCCTTCTCCGTTGGTGGTTGATATGAGGCATGATTCCTTGCTGTGGGACCTGTATCCTCTGTCTGGGTGCTGGTCCGAAATAAATGAGAGTGGCTTTCTCCGTTGGTGGTTGATATGACGCATGATTCCATGCTGTGGGACCTCTATCTTCTGTCTGGGTGCTGGTCCGAAATAAATGAGAGTGGCCTTCTCCGTTGGTGGTTGATATGACGCATGATTCCTTGCTGTGGGACCTGTATCCTCTGTCTGGGTGCTGGGTCGAAATAAATGAGAGTGGCCTTCTCAGTTGGTGGTTGATATGAGGCATGATTCCTTGCTTTGGGAAATGTATCCTCTGTCTGGGTGCTGGTCCGAAATAAATGAGAGTGTCCTTCTCCTTTGTTGGTTGATATGACGCATGATTCCTTGCTGTGGGACCTGTATCCTCTGTCTGGGTGCTGGTCCCAAATAAATGAGAGTGGCCTTCTCCGGTGGTGGTTGATATGATGCATAATTCCTTGCTGTTTGACCTGTATCATCTGTCTGGGTGCTGGTCCCAAATAAATGAGAGTGGCCTTCTCCGATGGTGGTTGATATGAAGCATGATTCCTTGCTGTGTGACCTCTCTCCTCTGTCTGGGTGCTGGGCCGAAATAAATGAGAGTGGCCTTCTCCGGTGGTAGTTGATATGACGCATGATACCTTGCTGTGGGACCTCTCTCCTCTGTCTGGGTGCTGGGCCGAAATAAATGAGAGTGGCCTTCTCCGGTGGGGGTTGATATGACGCATGATTCCTTGCTGTGGGACCTCTCTCCTCTGTTTGGGTGCTGGGCCGAAATAAATGAGAGTGGCCTTCTCCGGTGGTGGTTGATATGATGCATGATTCCTTGCTGTGGGACCTGTATCCTATGTCTGGGTGCTGGTCCGAAATAAAAGAGAGTGGCCTTCTCCGTTAGTGGTTGATGTGACGCATGATTACTTGCTGTGTGACCTGTATCCTCTGTCTGGGTGCTGGTCCCAAATAAATGAGAGTGGCCTTCTCCGGTGGTGGTTGATATGACGCCTTATTCCTTGCTGTGGGACCTCTCTACTCTGTCTGGGTGCTGGTCCGAAATAAATGAGAGTGGCCTTATCTGGTGGTGGTTGATAGGACGCATGATTCCATGCTGTGTGACCTGTATCCTCTGTCTGGGTGCTGGGCCGAAATAAATGAGAGTGGCCTTCTCCGTTGGTGGTTGATATGACGCATGATTCCTTGCTGTGGGACCTGTATCCTCTGTCTGGGTGCTGGTCCGAAATAAATGAGAGTGGCCTTCTCCGTTGTTGGTTGATATGACGCATGATTCCTTGCTGTGGGACCTGTATTCTCTGTCTGGGTGCTGGGCCGAAATAAATGAGAGTGGCCTTCTCCGGTGGTGGTTGATATGAGGCATGATTCCTTGCTGTGTGACCTGTATTCTCTGTCTGGGTGCTGGGCCGAAATAAATGAGAGTGGCCTTCTCCGTTGGTGGTTGATATGAGGCATGATTCCTTGCTGTGGAACCTCTCTCCTCTGTCTGGGTGCTGGTCCCAAATAAATGAGAGTGGCCTTCTCCGGTGGTGGTTGATATGACGTATGATTCCTTGCTGTGGGACCTCTCTCCTCTGTCTGGGTGCTGGTCCGAAATAAATGAGAGTGGCCTTCTCCATTGGTTGTTGATATGACGCATGATTACTTGCTGTGTGACCTGTATCCTCTGTCTGGGTGCTGGTCACAAATAAATGAGAGTGGCCTTCTCCAATGGTGGTTGATATGACGCCTTACTCCATGCTGTGGGACCTCTCTCCTCTTTCTGGGTGCTGGTCCAAAATAAATGAGAGTGGCCTTCTCCGGTGGTGGTTGATATGACGCATGATTCCTTGCTATGTGACATGTATCCTCTGTCTGGGTGCTGGTCCCAAATAAATGAGAGTGGCCTTCTCCGGTGGTGGTTGATATGACGCATGATTCCTTGCTGTGGGACCTCTCTCCTCTGTCTGGGTGCTGGGCCGAAATAAATGAGAGTGGCCTTCTCCGGGGTGGTGGTTGATATGACGCATGATTCCTTGCTGTGGGACCTCTCTCCTCTGTCTGGGTGCTATTCGAAATAAATGAGAGTGGCCTTCTCCGTTGGTGGTTGAAATGACGCATGATTCCTTGCTGTGGGACCTGTATCCTCTGTCTGGGTGCTAGGCCGAAATAAATGAGAGTGGCCTTCTCCGTTGGTGGTTGATATGAGGCATGATTCCTTGCTGTGGGACCTGTATCCTCTGTCTGGGTGCTGGTCCGAAATAAATGAGAGTGGCTTTCTCCGTTGGTGGTTGATATGACGCATGATTCCATGCTGTGGGACCTCTATCTTCTGTATGGGTGCGTGGCCGAAATAAATGAGAGTGGCCTTCTCGGTTTGTGGTTGATATGAATCAGTATTCCTTGCTGTGGGACCTGTATCCTCTGTCTGGGTGCTGGGCCGAAATAAATGAGAGTGGTCTTCTCCGTTGGTGGTTGATATGACACATGATTCCTTGCTGTGGGACATGTATCCTCTGACTGGGTGCTGGGCCGAAATAAATGAGAGTGGCCTTCTCCGTTGGTGGTTGATATGAGGCATGATTCCTTGCTGTGTGACCTGTATCCTCTGTCTTAGTGCTGGTCCCAAATAAATGAGAGTGGCCTTCTCCGGTGGTGGTTGATATGACGCCTTATTCATTGCTGTGGGACCTCTCTCCTCTGTCTGAGTGCTGGTCCGAAATAAGTGAGAGTGGCCTTCTCCGGTGGTGGATGATATGACGCATGATTCCTTGCTGTGTGACCTGTATCCTCTGTCTGTGTGCTGGTCCCAAATAAATGAGAGTGGCCTTCTCCGGTGGTGGTTGATATGACGCATGATTCCTTGCTGTGGGACCTCTCTCCTCTGATTGGGTGCTGGGCCGAAATAAATGAGAGTGGCCTTCTCCGGTGGTGGTTTATATGAGGCATGATTCCTTGCTGTGGGACTTGTATCCTCTGTCTGGGTGCTGGTCCGAAATAATTGAGTGGCCTTCTCCGGCGGTGGTTGATATGAGGCATGATTCCTTGCTGTGGGACCTCTCTCCTCTGTCTGGGTTCTGGGCCGAAATAAATGAGAGTGGCCTTCTCCGGTGGTGGTTGATATTTCGCATGATTCCTTGCTGTGTGACCTGTATCCTCTGTCTGGGTGCTGGTCCGAAATAAATGAGAGTGGCCTTCTCCGGTGGTGGTTGATATGACGCATGATTCCTTGCTGTGGGACCTCTCAACCTCTGTCTGGGTGATGGTCCGAAATAAATGAGAGTGGCCTTCTCCCGTGGTGGTTCATATGACGCATGATTCCTTGCTGGGGGCCCTCTCTCCTCTGTCTGGGTGCTTGTCCGAAATAAATGAGAGTGGCCTTCTCCATTGGTGGTTGATATGACACATGATTCCTTGCTGTGGGACCTGTATCCTCTGTCTGAGTGCTGGTCCCAAATAAATGAGAGTGGCCTTCTCCGGTGGTGGTTGATATGACGCATGATTCCTTGCTGTGGGACCTCTCTCCTCTGTCTGGGTGCTTGTCCGAAATAAATGAGAGTGGCCTTCTCCGGTGGTGGTTGAAATGACGCATGATTCCTTGCTGTGGGACCAGTATCCTCTGTCTGAGTGCTGGTCCCAAATAAATGAGAGTGGCCTTCTCCTGTGGTGGTTGATATGACGCCTTATTCCTTGCTGTGGGACCTCTCTCCTCTGTCTGGGTGCTGGTCCGAAATAAATGAGAGTGGCATTCTCCGTTGGTGGTTGATATGAGGCATGATTCCTTGCTGTGGGACATGTATCCTCTGTCTGGGTGCTGGTCCGAAATAAATGAGAGTGGCCTTCTCCGTTGTTGGTTGATATGACGCATGATTCCTTGCTGTGGGACCTGTATCCTCTGTCTGGGTGCTTGGCCGAAATAAATGAGAGTGGCCTTCTCAGTTGGTGGTTGATATGAGGCATGATTCCTTGCTGTGTGACCTGTATCCTCTGTCTGGGTGCTGGGCCGAAATAAATGAGAGTGGCCTTCTCCGGTGGTGGTTGATATGCGGCATGATTCCTTGCTGTGGGACCTCTCTCCTCTGTCTGGGTGCTGGTCCCAAATAAATGAGAGTGGCCTTCTCCGTTGTTGGTTGATATGAGGCATGATTCCTTGCTGTGGGACATGTATCCTCTGTCTGGGTGCTGGTCCGAAATAAATGAGATTGGCCTACTCAGTTTTTGGTTGATATGACGAATGATTCCTTGCTGTGGGACCTGTATCCTCTGTCTGGGTGCTGGGCCTAAATAAATGAGAGTGGCCTTCTCCGTTGGTGGTTGATATGAGGCATGATTCAATGCTGTGGGACCTCTCTCCTCTGTCTGGGTGCTGGTCCCATATAAATGAGAGTGGCCTTCTCCGGTGGTGGTTGATATGAGGCATGATTCCTTGCTGTGGGACATGTATCCTCTGTCTGGGTGCTGGTCCGAAATAAATGAGATTGGCCTTCTCCATTTTTGGTTGATATGATGAATGATTCCTTGCTGAGGGACCTGTATCCTCTGTCTGGGTGCTGGTCCGAAATAAATGAGAGTGGCCTTCTCCGTTGTTGGTTGATGTGACGCATGATTCCTTGCTGTGGGACCTGTATCCTCTGTCTGGGTGCTGGGCCGAAATAAATGAGAGTGGCCTTCTCCGTTGGTGGTTGATATGAGGCATGATTTATTGCTGTGTGACCTCTCTCCTCTGTCTTGGTGCTGGTCCAAAATAAATGAGAGTGGCCTTCTAAGGTGGTGGTTGATATGACGCATGATTCCTTGCTGTGGGACCTCTCTCCTCTGTCTGGGTGCTGGTCCGAAATAAATGAGAGTGGCCTTCTCCGTTGGTGGTTGATATGACGCATGATTACTTGCTGTGTGACCTGTATCCTCTGTATGGGTGCTGGTCCCAAATAAATGAGAGTGGCCTTCTCCAGTGGTGGTTGATATGACGCCTTACTCCATGCTGTGGGACCTCTCTCCTCTGTCTGGGTGCTGGTCCGAAATAAATGAGAGTGGCCTTCTCCGGTGGTGGTTGATATGACGCATGATTCCTTGCTGTGTGACCTGTATCCTCTGTCTGGGTGCTGGTCCCAAATAAATGAGAGTGGCCTTCTCCGTTGGTGGTTGATATGACGCATGATTCCTTGCTGTGGGACCTCTCTCCTCTGTCTTGGTGCTGGTCCGAAATAAATGAGAGTGGCCTTCTCCGTTGGTGGTTGAAATGACGCATGATTCCTTGCTGTGGGATCTGTATCCTCTGTCTGGGTGCTGGGCCGAAATAAATGAGAGTGGCCTTCTCCGTTGGTGGTTGATATGACGCCTTATTCCTTGCTGTGGGACTCTCTCCTCTGTCTGGGTGCTGGTCCGAAATAAATGAGAGTGGCCTTCTCCGTTGGTGGTTGAAATGACGCATGATTCCTTGCTGTGGGACCTGTATCCTCTGTCTGAGTGCTGGTCCCAAATAAATGAGAGTGGCCTTCTCCGGTGGTGGTTGATATGACGCATGATTCCTTGCTGTGGGACCTTCTCCTCTGTCTTGGTGCTGGTCCGAAATAAATGAGAGTGGCCTTCTCCGTTGGTGGTTGAAATGACGCATGATTCCTTGCTGTGGGACCTGTATCCTCTGTCTGGGTGCTGGTCCCAAATAAATGAGAGTGGCCTTCTCCGGTGGTGGTTGATATGACGCCTTATTCCTTGCTGTGGGACCTCTCTCCTCTGTCTGGGTGCTGGTCCGAAATAAATGAGAGTGGCATTCTCCGTTGGTGGTTGATATGAGGCATGATTCCTTGCTGTGGGACATGTATCCTCTGTCTGGGTGCTGGTCCGAAATAAATGAGAGTGGCCTTCTCCGTTGTTGGTTGATATGACGCATGATTCCTTGCTGTGGGACCTGTATCCTCTGTCTGGGAGCTTGGCCGAAATAAATGAGAGTGGCCTTCTCCGTTGGTGGTTGATATGAGGCATGATTCCTTGCTGTGTGACCTGTATCCTCTGTCTGGGTGCTGGGCCGAAATAAATGAGAGTGGCCTTCTCCGGTGGTGGTTGATATGCGGCATGATTCCTTGCTGTGGGACCTCTCTCCTCTGTCTGGGTGCTGGTCCCAAATAAATGAGAGTGGCCTTCTCCGTTGTTGGTTGATATGAGGCATGATTCCTTGCTGTGGGACATGTATCCTCTGTCTGGGTGCTGGTCCGAAATAAATGAGAGTGGCTTTCTCCGTTGGTGGTTGATATGACGCATGATTCCATGCTGTGGGACCTCTATCTTCTGTCTGGGTGCTGGTCCGAAATAAATGAGAGTGGCCTTCTCCGTTGGTGGTTGATATGACGCATGATTCCTTGCTGTGGGACCTGTATCCTCTGTCTGGGTGCTGGGTCGAAATAAATGAGAGTGGCCTTCTCCGTTGGTGGTTGATATGAGGCATGATTCCTTGCTTTGGGAAATGTATCCTCTGTCTGGGTGCTGGTCCGAAATAAATGAGAGTGTCCTTCTCCTTTGTTGGTTGATATGACGCATGATTCCTTGCTGTGGGACCTGTATCCTCTGTCTGGGTGCTGGTCCGAAATAAATGAGAGTGGCCTTCTCCGTTGGTGTTTGATATGACGCATGATTACTTGCTGTGTGACCTGTATCCTCTGTCTGGGTGCTGGTCCCAAATAAATGAGAGTGGCCTTCTCCAGTGGTGGTTGATATGAGGCCTTACTCCATGCTGTGGGACCTCTCCTCTGTCTGGGTGCTGGTCCGAAATAAATGAGAGTGGCCTTCTCCGGTGGTGGTTGATATGACGCATTATTCCTTGCTGTGTGACCTGTATCCTCTGTCTGGGTGCTGGTCCCAAATAAATGAGAGTGGCCTTCTCCAGAGGTGGTTGATATGACGCTTGATTCCTTGCTGTGGGACCTCTCTTCTCTTTCTGGGTGCTGGTCCAAAATAAATGAGAGTGGCCTTCTCCGGTGGTGGTTGATATGACGCATGATTCCTTGCTGTGTGACCTGTATCCTCTGTCTGGGTGCTGGTCCCAAATAAATGAGAGTGGCCTTCTCCGGTGGTGGTTGATATGACGCTTGATTCCTTGCTGTGGGACCTCTCTCTCTGTCTGGGTGCTGGGCCGAAATAAATGAGAGTGGCCTTCTCCGGTGGTGGTTGATATGACGCATGATTCCTTGCTGTGGGACCTCTCTCCTCTGTCTTGGAGCTGGTCCGAAATAAATGAGAGTGGCCTTCTCCGTTGGTGGTTGAAATGACGCATGATTCCTTGCTGTGGGATCTGTATCCTCTGTCTGGGTGCTGGGCCGAAATAAATGAGAGTGGCCTTCTCCGTTGGTGGTTGAAATGAGGCATGATTCCTTGCTGTGGGACCTGTATCCTCTGTCTGGGTGCTGGTCCGAAAAAATTGAGAGTGGCTTTCTCCGTTGGTGGTTGATATGACGCATGATTCTCTTGCTGCTGGGGACCTGTATCCTCTGTATGGGTGCGTGGCCGAAATAAATGAGAGTGGCCTTCTCCGTTGGTGGTTG